>OY728120.1:1205853280-1207063792 GCA_963277665.1 Viscum album
TGAGACAGAATCCAATATCCATGATAAAAAAAAGTGGGTATTAGATCCTCCAACAACACATGGGGATCTATAAAAACCTACTGAGAAAAGAATATAGAGAGGGAGAAAGATCAAAGGAATTTAAAACATACCATGATGGGGTCAAATGATGATCACCAAGTTTCAATCTGCCTTGGAGAGGGTTTAGAGGAATCAAAATTGGTTCTTGGGAGACCCAAAACATAGGAAAAAACATAATATTGTAGAATGATCTTGAGAAGTGTTAAAAATGAGGGGTTATTTAATTTTTTTAACAATATTAATTATAATTAAATGGAGTTACATGATTTTTTGGGTTCGGTCACATGGTTAGAGAAACTATGTGCCTGAGCTATGCACCTCATTTTCTCCAAATGCACGGTTTCTCCTTGGTGGATGCACAATATTTCAAACCATGTTACAACCATGAAAGATCACACTACAATAGTTTTTATAGTTTTTACTATCAAGGTGCATGGTTATGGAGAACCATACTCCAATCATCCATAGCCAAAAATTGTTCAAAATTTCCTATGTTTTCACCCAAAAAAACCCCATAAGAAACTCAACTAAATCACCATTAAAATATGGGTTTAGTAACTCCTAATAATTATAACAAGATGTTACATTAATTCCAAAAGAAATATTGAAGATAATTAATTTCATGAAGACTTGTTAATGTAAATAATCAAATAAACTACCCATTTAATGTTTTTGTTTTAGGTATTTTAACCTTTTCCTTTTTAACATTGTCCTGCTACAATATTTTACATATACTGCAATAAATAAATTTGTTCCACTATATTTTTGTTATATATATGAAAATAAAAATGACATTATAAAATAATATGGAACTCCTGATTTTAAATACTTAATTAATTTTCAAAAAGTCAAAACACAAAAGTTTAACAATTAAATTTAAAATTATACCTTTAAAAAGTAATGACATAGAAGTTTTTTGAAAAAATGTATTTTTATGCCAAAAAATGAACTTATACAAAAATATGGTATAAATATTTTATAATTTAATTAATTATATTAAATATAACTATGTATTACATAATTTAAATTGATATAACATTAAAATCACAAAAAATATAATTTAAATATAAATAAAATTTTAGTTTTATAAAAATCTATATTTTTTACTATTCACTGAAAAATTAATATTTTCAGAAAAATATCAAAAATTCATCCATATATAATTTTTAAAAGATGAATAAAAAAACTAAATAATTTTTTTAATATAAATTTCCTAAAACATCATGAAATTATTTATAAAATTCACTCAAATAATGTAGGAAAAAACACTTGTGAAGAAAATGAATTTTATTGAAGAATAAAATTACTTTTAATAGAATTTGTTAAAACATTAACAATGAATCGGAAATATTTATATTTCATAATATGGTTAATAATATTAATTCATTCCATTTTAATATCTAGTTTATAATGATCAAATAATAATATTTAATTATTTTCTTAAGCTAGGTGTTGCATGCAATGCATGCTACCAAAGAGATTAATTTCTTTTAAAATAGGCATAACATAAAATCATGCGGTGCTACATTCTCCCCAACATAAATAAATTGAATTTTTTAAATTTGAAATTTCATTATTGAATAAATGGTTTATATTATAAGATACATTTGTGAAAAACCCATGTCATAAAAGGGTTAATAAAAGATCCCCCTAAAAAGTGGGAAAGGAAAATATGAAGGTCACTGTAAAACTAGGATTATGATTAGGAGAAAACTAGTGGGAAGTGAAATTATATACTTTTATGTGAAATGCAACAATCAGGATATGATGGAGAGTGATATATCACATTGCCATTTGAAGATTGAACATTAGAAAACCATAATTCTATTCTGATTTGAAAGGTCGCTGATTTCTCTAAAATAATAGTAAATCGATAATATTTTTGATCCAAAAAGAATATAATAACTAGATTTGAGGAACTCCCTTAAAATGAAGATAAATTATTTTAGTTGATTTCATAATCACAATCTCATACTTTGGGAGTGATTTAGCCTTTCTCAACAACATTTCTAACACTAATAGATGCATATTCAAAATGAATTTTTAATCATGAGAGACTGTAAAAAAATCATAAAATTTATATGTCATTATTTTAGCTATTGAATATTTAAAAAATACAAAATTTGTAGCAAGGGATATCAAAAAAAATCCAATGTTCTTATCAATCCATTCCATAAGTAGTAAATCTTATTGATCCTCCCAAATATTGATAAAAATCGTAGAAATTACAAAAAATCATGAATAAGGTCACTAAATCAACTTACCTTTATTCCCATATAATGTAGTATGAATATTTCTTGATTGTATTTTTTGAAAAATCCTAGAAATAACTTGATTCACCGTAAAACAATAAATAAGTAATGAATAATTGAAAAATAAATATCAAGTTTTCTAAAATATTCCTTAAATCCAAACATTTAGTAAACTCTAGAAAAGATTACAGAAACCATCAAATAACTAACCAATTTCACGGTCACCAATGTTATCCCACAATCATATTTTAATAATTACTATCTCAACGTAGAGAATTTATTACATGTTATCCTCCCTTAATAACTAAATAACTTTTCTTGGTCACCACTATATTAAACGTGGACTCACAAATCCTTTGTGAAATGTTACTGAAATATAGTCTTAATCTATTTCAATATTCTTATAGAAAATAAAATACTTTTACAATATATTAATTTGGATAAAAATACACAAAAACATTAATTAGAACAGTTACTTTGTATCAGTAGTGTATATTTTACCATGATCCATTTTATTATTTTGAGGTATATTCCATTGAAACATGTGGAATTTATTTTCTTAGTTCCCCATCTCTTAATAGTAGAAACATTACACTATAAGTTTTTTTCATTCCCTTGAAATGAAGAGAATCCTTTCATTTTTCTCCACATTTTAAGTAAACTACATTTCTTTTTAAGCATGTACTATGGTGTTTACTTCCATAATAATAATACTTTGGAAAATCCTTCTTTACTTTCCTCCATTTATCCATCCATGCCCTGCACATCCTCTTCTTCCCTTGATTCCCTTTGAAACAACTATTCTAATAGAATATATGATCTATATATTTAACACATGATACTATTTACTCATATGATGAAAAATTTTGGGATACTAGTTCCACTCAAATATTTGGCCTAATCCCATCCAAAAATAATTATTTTTACTCTCTAGATCATGTTCGTTGATTTGGTTCCAATTCCTTCTACTATGATCCTTTTCTAAATGATTTCATAGACTAGATTATGAATCATAATATAATGTATAATCATAGAAAAACATAAAATAAATTGTAAATTTTAGGTATTAATAGACTCTAAATCAGAAATTTGGATTCATTTGGAGTATTTAAAAATTATATCATTGGGATTCCTTATATAATATAATTTTTCATCGATCATGTTCCTATGGTTTCTATATAAATTTCTCTGATACCATATTTAAAACCCCTAACCCTAGTAGCCTATTTTTAGTGGATTGTTAATTAAATTGGAATAATATATAAGGAATTTCATCTCAAATGAACGAATGGTTTAGTAGTTTTTGAAAAAGAGATACATGATTGAAACTTATATTTCAATTTAAAATACAAAATAAAACATACAAATTCTATTTATAACACCATTATTCTCTTATATTAACATTTCAATCCATTAATAACAAACTTTTTTCATCTTGGGATAAAATAAAACATAATAAAGGGGTGATCTCATATGATCAATAGTGTTATGTAAACAATGAAATAATTCGTAAACAAGAAATAAAAATATTGTAAAAGTAAATAACTAAAACACATTCCATTTAGACAATAACTTTAGCATAATATGGTAGTAGTAAAATATGATCAAATAATACCATAAAAATAATCATAAGAGATTGAAAACACAACAATATATTTTACTGTAATCGAAGAATCACACTTAAAAAAGTAATTAATCTCTTAATGTGGAATTCATAATTTCATACATCATAAATACAGGATTAATTATTATTCTAATACACCGTACATAAATGGGTAAAGAGTTAGCCAATACCCAAACTAGTTTCTCTCATGAGACCTACCAAAGTAATAAGGGGCTAGAGTGGACCCCACCCATCACATACTAAGTCTAATGAATTACTCATATGAAAGGGATGAAATATAATCAACTTATAAATTTTTATTTAAACTAGCTTATAAAAAGTTAATAACTTTCCCCAATACGTAAACATAATCACAAACCATCCAGATTAATATGGCTAATGGTATCCAAAAATTACATTCCTAATGAAATTGATCATAAGACACTAAATAAAATAAGGTAGATGATAGAATAGGATAAAAATCATAAATTAATATTAAGATTCAAAAATTGATATTGATATTAATGAATGTACTCTAATTAGTTCAGTGAAAAATTCTTGAAGAAAATTTCATTTTTCACATTACAAATCACATATTTTTAAAAATCCATGTGATTATAATTGTAAAATTTCTATATAAAAATAACAATTTGAAAATTTATATAAATACTACAAACATTTACTCATTATGATAGTGGGAAAATCCTTCCATTCCATATAAGTTAAAAAACACTCCTGCCTTAGATTTTGTTAGAAATGTCATAGAGTACCTTGTTTGGAAAAAATATATATATTTCTTTCAAAACATTTTATAAAATGTTAGAAATATATAAAAGTGACTCTATAAATTATATGACAATAGTAAAAATAATTAATATTTTTTAATAATCACATATATTGAAGGAAAATATTCCTAATAGGATACATAAACATAAATAGTATCGCATAATGATGAGATTCTGAAATAAACCCTTACCGATTTGTAATCAGTCATATCATGTGTCCCATGAAATAATAACACTTAAAAAATTCTATTATAAATAAAAAATTCGTGATATTAAATTTCAAAGGGTATTTATATATAACTTAGTGATGATTATATGTGAACAACATCAAAATAAGGATCAACAAACAAAAATTGAGATAAAGTCCATTAAAAATCATTTCATTTCATTGAGAATTAATTAAATTAAAAAAATATTGTGTATTCACTATAAAACAACATAAAAATGTAAATATAATCATAATATAATAAAAATTCGTTCATCACATTATCATTGCATGAAATAATCAATAATGTAGAAGTTTAACCCAATGAATGAAAATTGAGTTATCAAATCTCTTACCTCACCCTTACCTTTATTTTTTCATACATAAAACTCATGTATAATAGTTCTAAAATATTTATTAATTTATTATACAACTATATTCAGATTTATAATACCTAATATGATCCTTTTCTAATATCTTACCACCCATTCATTTCTAATAGTTTATTATTTTCCTTGTTTCAAGTGTGTTGGTTTCTTGGTTTCATGGTCACATCCCATGTGTATAATTATGGATATTCTATTAAAATAAAAATAAAAGTACATAAGTAAAATAAAAGAGTATTAATGTAAATTTATAAGTTTAAATGTTCCCATATATCATTTTTTATGTCATGAGGAAGATTTATTTGTTAAAATGTTAATGATAAATGATCTATTTATTTTTGTGGTTTTTCAGGACATTATATAATAGTTTTATTTTATTCAATATATTATATATATTAGTTATAGAACATGAAAAAAATAATATATCTATTATAATATAAATTAACTATAATAATAATTTTATTCCCAGCATTGAAGTCGGTAAGGATAAACTGACAAAATCATTATCCAAAGAGATGTTTAATGACCAAAATTTGGAAAATGGTTCTATTTCATTGAATAATATGAGATAATGAAAGAGGTGAATATAATATATTCAATTATAAATTTAAAATTCCATTATATACATGATACTGTAGTTATTATTCTCTTATTTAAGAAGTATATTAAGAGAATATGGAAGAAGAATAGAAACTAAGATAGGTTGTTTGAGAAAGTTACCTCTTGAATATCACCTCCAGGAAGGACCCCTTAAGGAACATGAAATAGGTATTTTGGTGAGAATAGTAGAACATGAACTTGGGGAGAGTATGAGAGAGGTTTTTTGGTATAAAATTTAATAGCTTCAATGATTTTGAGGAAAAGGGGTTGGTTGGTTTTGGTATTTATACATGAGGAGGGGTGGTTTTATGTGATTAAATAATTATTAATTTCTTTTTATAGCCAACCACATTTTGGAATCATTAATTCTGATAAATATGGTTTCTAATTAATGTATTAATTTATTTTTAATGTTAATAAAAACAAAAACCATTAATTTAATATATATTTTTTTGTTTTTAGGTATTTTAATGTTTTACCTTTTTACTTTAACCATCTTCATTATTTTATAAACACTGTGGTAAATCTTTATTGTAACATGGAAACATTTTTATACATAAAATTGAAAATGAAATTATAAAATAATTTATAACTCATAAATCTAAATACTTAATTATTATTAAAAAATTCATTACACATAATTCTCATAGTTAAATTTAAAATTAAACTTTCAAAACACATAGAGAAATAAATTTTTTGGAAAAATGTGTTTTAAACCTAAAACTGTACTTTTACCAAAACATGGAATAAATATTCATTAAATTTATTAATTAAATTATAATTTTATAAATATAACCTAATTTAATCTTAAATAAATTTTAAATTATAAAAGGAATTTCAAATATAATGAAAAATAGGGTTTTATAAAAAATGGCATTTTAACTTTTCACTAAAAAATTATTCAGTTCAGAAAATTCTCAAAAATTAATCCTATGATAATTTTTACATAATGAATCAAAAAATGAAATAAATTTTCTCCAAAATAAATTTAAAACTTCAATAAAATAATTTTAATATTCACTCATATAATTCGAGAAAACTAATTTTTGAAGACATCATATTTTTTTAATGAATTGAATTATTTTTCAAAAAATTAATTAATACATTAAAAGTGATTTGAAAAATTATATTTTTAATAATGTGATTAATAATATTAATTCATACCATTTTAATAGATGTGTTATAATCATCACGTAATAATATTTCTTTTTTTCTCTTAATCTATGTGTTCTGTGCAACCTAAGATATCAAATAGATTTAATGTATTTAAATAGAGACATATCATAAAATCATGGGGTGTAACAATGTAGAACTGTAAATGAATTTTATAACTATTCATAAGATTAAATTTCATTTTGATTAAATGTTAAGGTTCATTAACCATATTAGTTTTCCATCCATACCTTTTTGAAGAAGGCGTTGTAAAAGTAAGCTCGTAGTTATTTATTTAATGGCCATCTTGGAAGTATAGATATGTAAAGAGATTTGTCAGATTACTTTTCACTACTGGAAATGAATGTTATACCTACAGTTTTAAACCATTAGTATAGGTTGGAAAACCGTTGGTATAGCCTATACCAACGGTTTTCTAAACCGTAGGGCAGTAATCCATGAGGAAATCCCTATTCCAATGGTTTGATCTAAACTATTGGTATAGGCCAAATTATGTATTGATTTACCAATGGTTGTAGGTTAACTATTTTTATATGTTTGTATATAATTTTTACCGACGGTTTCATTGAAACCGTTGGTATATATTGAAGACTAAACAATATACCAATAGTTTTAAAACTATTGGGACAATTTCTAAATTTCTCAAAAAGTATACCAACGGTTTAAAGCCGTTGGTATTATGAATTTCTAGAACTATTGCACAACAGCCCCTATAGTATCCCCTCAAGTATACACCTGCATAAAAAATAACACCAAAACAAATACAAACAGACTTAAAACAACATAAAAAATTCATGTAATAGCACCAAAAAAACACATAAAACCATCAACCTCTTCCAACCATGTCACATACGACAATTCCCTATTTCAATATTCAAATGACAACAATATTCCAGTAGAGTTGAATAACAGTTTCAATAACTCAAACATTATTTACACCCATTTCCATGTTTATATGACAACGACTCTTCCAGTAGTAATTCACCTCACCCCTGCACAACCCCCCCAACCAGCACTGCCCCCCACCTCCCCATAAAATTCTAATAGGAAGAATAGTCTCAGAAATATTTATTAGAGTTGAATAAGAGTTTGAAATTGGCTCAAATTGGATTTTTTTTTCTGATCCTAGATTCGGGTATGTAATGATTTTTGATGCATTTGGCATTGAACTTTTATTTTTTATAATATATGGTGAAAAGGTATTTTTTTAGGAGTCTCATCACTTATGAACCAATGAGTTAAACTACCCAACTCATGAAAAAGAATTTGCGACTATTGTTGATGAGTGTAAATTTTAGAGACACCACCTCTTTGATTAGATACATGTTATATATACAAAATAAATGTCATCGTAATATAATTTATTCTAATGTGAACTAAATCGTTTTCAGATGTGTTGGATACAATACATGTAGATGTTCAAATTTGAAATGGAATATGTTCTTTGTAAAGTAAATATCAGTTTTGATGCACTAAGAAGGAATTTGAACGAGGTAGGGGTGTTAATGTTAGATATTGGGTGAATGGTAATGGATTTGTTGGTAGACTCTATAGTGTTAATATCATAATATACTTAGGTATTGGTTTTTATATGCATAGTGATCATGTCCAAATTGGTTGAATAAGTGGATGTTGAACATGTTTCTAATCCAGAATGTGTCGTGATGCATATGAGGTTGACAAAAAATAGCCCCCTTCTAGGATGGATTATAGTCATATATGGTGTAATACTGGTTAATGTAAGGGAGAAACTTCTTTATTCCATAATAAATATAATTTATGATACCTTCTCATGGTTAATTGTCAGAATAAAAGTTACGACACATAATATCCTCAAAAAAATTGGATCCAACTAAATCATGCCCCAAATAACCTATTTAACCCAACCATCCTACCATAGGACTTTGATAAGTGGAAATATATTCCCTCGCTACCCTTTCATGATGTTGTGAAATAAAACCCCTCAATTTTTTAAATTTTTTGGTTTTTTAGTATCATAATAAGTTACTTTTTACAATGAAAGTACACTGAAATATGACATATCCTTAAACAAAAGCAACATTTTTAGAAAATGAAAAACGTCCGAAAATGGATTTTACCTGGGAGTGGTTTTCTTCTTCCTAAATATAAAGAGAAATTTTGATGATGCATGCTATGAAAATAAATTTGAAAATGGGGTATGAAAACTGACCCATGGTTCCATTGTCGTTACAAAAGGAGTAAAGTGTGGAACCCTTTACATGATTAAAAATTTAGGCAGAACTGAAATGATCAATAGTTAAACTAGTGATGGTCTAGAAGAATAGAAGTGTACATTTATTGACCTTAGTGAGAATAATATTAATGTTCTTAAGGATATGAACACTACATTGTACAAGTATGGTTCGATCTATTGATCAGAGTAGGATTCGACCACATCGTGCCTCAGATTGAGGAGAGGTTGACTCGTACATGTTAAAAATGACCAATGTATCGTTTTCCAAAGGTATCAACATAATCCAAATACGTTTGGTCATTTTTCCGTATGTTAGTTGTTTTTTTCACTTAAAATGTAGTTCATTTTAAAAAAGTGAGACACTTAGAGTGATATCGGCCACACCGTGCCTCAGATGGAGGAACGGTTGACTTGCACATGTCACAAATGACACAGGTATCATTTTCCTAAAGTATTAATACAATTTGAAAGAATTTGGTCAGTTTTCTATATGCAAGTTGTTGTTTTCACTTAAAATCCCATCCATTTCAAATAAAAGTGAGGCACATTGAGTCATACTGGCCACATCGTGCCCTAGATTGAGGCAGGGTTGACTCATACATTGTAACGACCTGAAATTTTAAATAAATATTGTTTCCTAATTTTATGTGTTATTTTATTTTATTTTTATACTCAACAAAAATGTTTCATTTGATAACATGAGTATAATTAAAATGAGACTGTTGGGTTTTGACTGTTATTTGACCATTGGTCAATATGACCGCTGGAAACTAAACGTTTTGACTATTGTCTCTAAATACAAGCAATCTTGGTTAATTAATATAGAAAAAAGATTCGATGGCCTCACCCAGTAGGCTTGGACCGATTGAAGCCCATCTAATAGAACTTGGGAAGGAGGTAGCACCACTGGGCTTTGCTCTGGACCAAACCCAAGCTGAACTTCATCAAATAAAGCTAGAACGGGATCGCCTTCGCGAGAAGTTCAAACTGATAGAAATTACTACTCGTGCGATGTTGGCCGAGCCTCCCTCAGATTCTCTCACCTTAGCACACCTTACACTTAGGTCCTTTGCTGGTGTGATAAGGGGCTATGTAAGGAGACCGTAACTGTCTTGTGTAATCCTTTGTTTTAAATAAAAATTTCGATTTCTTTTATGAATTTTCAAATGACCGGATAAATATAGTATGCATATTTTTGATGAATTTTAGAAAAAGGATATTTTAAATATGTTTATGTAAACCCTAAATAATTAAAAATGTGTAATGATTTTCAAAAAATGGTCTTCTACAATTATGTTCAGTATGAAATTTAAAGTCTAATAAGATCAACTTTATTTTTGATGAATAGTAAATTATGAATAGTTATTTTATGATTAGGATTAATAATGTGTCCAAATGGATTAGTAATCTCAATTAAAGAAAGTATTAAAATAATTTAGGCACTTTGATTAAGTAATGTGATTCAATAAAATGGTTAAATAACGGTTTCATAAATTATTATTCAAGTATTAGTTTTTTCGGATGAATAGTGATTTTTTAATTAAAATTTTAATTAAAAATATTTAGAAAATTATTTTTATAAAATGGACATCATTTTTGAACTCAGAGCATCGATATTATGTTAAGGTAATTTTTGGGGATTTTTCTGAAAAAAATAAATTTTTGATGAATAGTGTTTTTAATTAAAAATTTAATTAAAAATATTTAGAAATTTTTTTTTATAAAATGGATTTCATTTTTGAAATCAGAGCATTGATATTTGGTTAAGGTGAAATTTTGGGACTATTCTGAGAAAGTTGAATTTTCGATGAATAGTGAAAATACAGTTTTTAAGTTACGGGTGTTTAATGACATAATTAAATGATGTATTAAGTATGTAATCAATATGGTTGACTTATGAATAGTAAGATAACGTATGAGGTGTCCCAAGTGGCCAATACCATGGGCAAATACCATGGGCAAGCCCATGGTTTTGCCAAAACCACTAATGAGGTGTCCTTTGGCCATTAATGCCTTGTCCCCTCACTTTCCCTATAAATACCAAGCCATCCTCTCATCCATTCGACTCCCAACTCTCCCCCAACGAATTTCGGCTCTCCGTACCTCCCAAGAAGTCCTCCCAAGGTGCCCCCAAGCCCTCAAGGTCCAAACCTTTGAGTTTTAAGAGTTACGTTTTAAAGTAAGGGATCTGATCTCTCTCTTTCTTTTCAACAAATCTCTTTTATGTCATTCCTTTTATGCTCAATGTTCTTATGTTAGAGGATGTTATTTTATACTCCTCTTACTTCCCTTTTCATGTTCATATAATTAGAGATCCCCTTTTACTCTCATTATATCGTTTATGATGTTTTAAGTGGCGCCGTTAGGCTGCCGAAATTTTTGAAACAGATTCCTTCTCCCTTCTCATTCTTTTAGATCTATTATCATGTAAAGTATTTCAGGTTCCTTTTTATTATGTTGGGGTATGATCTTTAAATTTATCATACTGATCTTTTAGGATCATATGATGAGAGACCCCATTTGATCTCTTCAATTCAGTATTTTGAAGTTTTAAGATGTGCTGTTAGGCTGCCAAATTTTTAAGTGGTTCTTCACCCTTCTCGTTTTTAAGTTCTACTTTCATGTCAATTCTTTCAAGTTACTTTTTGTTATGTTGGGGTATGATATCTATATCTATCATACTGAACTCTTATGTTCATATGATGAGAGACCCCATTTGATCTCATCAATTCAGTATTTTGACGTTTTAAGTGGCGCCGTTAGGCTGACGAATTTTTAAGTGGTTCTTTACCCTTCTCGTTTTGAAGTTATAATTTCATGTCAATTGTTTCAAGTTCCTTTTTGTTATGTTGGGGTATGATCTCTACATCTATCATACTGGAATATTTTGTTCATATGATGAGAGACCCCATTTGATCTCTTCAATTCAGTATTTTGAAGTTTTATGTGGCGCCGTTAGGCTGCAGAATTTTTTTGGGGATTCTTTCACCCTTCTTATTCATTTCAAAGTTATAAATTCATGTCAGGTCTTTCAAGTTACTTTTTAATTATGTTGGGGAATTGTCTCTATATCTATAATACTGAACTCTTATGTTCACATGATGAGAGACCCTATTTGATCTTTTCAAACCATTTTGTTTGAAGTTTAAGTAACATCGTTAGGCTGCCGAACTTTCATAAGAGAAATCTAATTTTTGTCTTCCTTCCATGTTTTTCATTTCAAATGGAATGTTTTTGAAATTTCATTACCATGATCATGTATCCTTATTATTCTATCCATATACTGTTTTATGGGTCATTTATGAATGTTTGACCCATTTTCCATCTCTTTTTAATGTCTTCTAAAACCTCGTAACATAGCCGTTATGCTGCAGAATTTCCGTCTCAAAATGTCTCTCTCTTTTTCTAAAGTTCTTTTATATTATTAAGTGAATAATAAAAGCTCTTTATTCTAAAGGGGTTTTCACATATATACCAAAATGTTCTATTTTAAATTATGGGATTCATATACATGAGACCCACCTTCCTTTTCTGTGGGTTTTAAAGTGACGTAAAGATCATGTCTTTAAAGCAGTTTTTAAAACGTTATGATTATGAAATGAAACCCATTTATTTTATGATATATGGGTTATTTATGAAATTTTTTATAATGATATATGTGGCTCACATGATAATAAAGGCAAATTTAAGGGTGCGCCCTGATAGCGCTCCAATGCATTGGGTAATGATGTAACCACTAGAGATTACAATTTTCACGATACCATGGTGAATAACCTTGGTAATTTTCAAATGACACCTTGGGGATGGACCTTGGTGATATGTTCATGATTTTCTATGTTAAATGATGTAGCCACATCTTCAAGTTATGAAAAAGTTTTATTTTTATTATGATATGCCTCATGATTTCATTTTCATGCCTTAAAGTTCTTTTCATGACTTTATTGATGTATCTCAAGTTCATATGTAAAATGTTTCACTTGTTTCCCTTTATGGGCCTTCTTCTCACCCTTTCTTTTGATGTATGTCCCCAGGTTATGAGATGCAGTAATGAGCCTAGGGTGAACTTGAGGAGAATCCTTTCAAGTGTTTAAGAAGAATGTGTTTTTTGTTTCATGTTTTATGTTCCTTGTTTCCAAGACACTAAACCTTAAAGATCCTCAGTTCTGTGTAATGGAATGAAAGTTATGTTATAAAAAGACGAGATACTATAGTTGGTATCAAAGGATGGTTTAGTTATTTTTGGAAATTAGGATATGAAAACTCTAGGAAGAACCCTATAGAAAAGTTTAAATATAGGAAATCTTCCTGGTATTTTGGTGAGTATTGAGTAAGGGGTTGCCAAGAAAATACATCCATGTATGGATACGAGCAGGTAGAGGTGGCTCTGGCATAGATGTACATAGGGGTAAAACCCGAAAACACCGCTTTGAGCTAGACTCGAACGGGAACTGGTACACGACAACGGGCCTTGTTGCACTCTTGGTTACGACACTCCCGGGGGATATGCTTTGGTAAATTCATAAGCTTGGTATGAACCATTGTTAAAGGAGCAAAGATAAAATAAAATAAAGATTCACATAAGAATATATGATCATGGATAACCTAGATGGGAACCTAGGGGATCACAAGTTAGGGTATACTTTTCTTGTACAAGTTATCCTTATATGCTTTAAGTTCCTTTTCATGATTATTGGTTAAGTATTTAAGCCTCTAATTATACTTTCTCTTCTTAGATAATGGTGGGAAATGGAATAACGTGTCCCAACAACCAATGTGATAGGAAATGCGGAAATTTCCGTATTAATATGACAGAGATGATTAGGGGATTAAAAGATTATTATTATTTTGGAAGATGTTCACTATTTTGGGGACCCTATATGATCGAGGTAAATAGATTACTATAGTATTTTCATTGAGGAGTAAGGTTGACTTATATTTTGAAGAATTGATGAATTTAAGGTGGACTTATAGTAATTTAGGTTACTTATGGTAATGATTAACCTATCTTGGGTAAAATATGTTAAGGTTAGCTACTTTGGTTATAATATGTTAGGAGTGGTTGATGTTGACTGGAGATGATCAACGAAGTTGTTTTGGAAGACTATGTTATCAAATCCTTCTTGTATTTGGGATTCAATTTTAGTTTGGTTTATTTTGAGGAATTTTAACGACCGTTATTTATGGAATGGTCTATGATGAACTTTGGGTAGTACCATGGAAATTTGGAGATTTAAAAGTAGTTTCCATTCCTATGGGAATCTTTCTTTATTTGATTCTCTAGAAGATGATTCTTGTGCTTTTATGAGACCAAGTGTTTTTGAAGTCTCATCATTTGGAGAAAAGATTAGTGTTGGTAGAGACTTATTAAAGGATGAAACTCTACTTGAAGGTAGGTATATTTTCTTATGTTTTTGTTCTATGTAGTAAATGAATTCCTCAAAATTATGAAAAGAAACGTAAAACAAAAATGTTGTTGGTTTACGTTTCCTACTAGGTAATCAAAGACCGTTTACACACATCATAAGTTTGGGATTTTCTTATGGTTAAATTTCTCCTAATCATGTTCTCTATCACTCTCCCTCAGAACTTGAACCTTGGTTTTCTCCTCTATGTCCGTGTTTTCCTACATGGAATCCTAGTGTGGGTTAACTCAGGAGACATTTGTACTTCCCTTTCTTTCTTTTAAAGTAATAGTTTTACTGACCCATTTTTCGATGTGGGAAATTCAATGAAATTTCAAAACCCAATTTTAAAAAATTGTGAGGATGCAATTTCTTAAGGGGGGAAGATTGTAACGACCTGAAATTTTAAATAAATATTGTTTCCTAATTTTATGTGTTATTTTATTTTATTTTTATACTCAACAAAAATGTTTCATTTGATAACATGAGTATAATTAAAATGACACTGTTGGGTTTTGACTATTATTTGACCATAGGTCAATATGACCGCTGGAAACAAAACGTTTTGACTATTGTCTCTAAATACAAGCAATCCTGGTTAATTAATATAGAAAGAAGATTCGATGGCCTCACCCAGTTGTCTTGGACCGATTGAAGCCCATCTAACAGAACTTGGGAAGGAGGTAGCACCATTGGGCTTTGCTCTGGACCAAACCCAAGATGAACTCTATTGTATATAGCTAGAACGGGATTGCCTTCGCGAGAAGTTCAAACTGATAGAAATTACTACTCGTGCGATGTTGGCCGAGCCCCCATCGGATTCTCTCACCTTAGCACACCTTACACTTAGGTCCTATGCTGGTGTGATAAGGGGATATGTAAGGAGACCGTAACTGTCTTGTGTAATCCTTTGTTTTAAATAAAAATTTCGATTTCTTTAATGAATTTTCAAATGACCGGATAAATATAGTATGCATATTTTTGATGAATTTTAGGAAAAGGATATTTTAAATATGTTTATGTAAACCCTAAATAATTAAAAATGTGTAATGATTTTCAAAAAATGGTCTTCTACAATTATGTTCAGTATGAAATTTAGAGTCTAATATGATCAACTTGATTTTTGATGAATAGTAAATTATGAATAGTGATTTTATGATTAGGATTAATAATGTGTCCAAATGAATTAGTAATCTCACTTAAAGAAACTATTAAAATAATTTAGGCACTTTTATTAAGTAATGTGATTCAATAAAATGGTTAAATAACGGTTTCATAAATTATTATTCAAGTATTAGTTTTTTCGGATGAATAGTGTTTTTTTAATTAAAATTTTAATTAAAAATATTTAGAAAATTATTTTTATAAAATGGACTTCATTTTTGAACTCAGAGCATCGATATTATGTTAAGGTAATTTTTGGGGATTTTTCTGAAAAAAATAAATTTTTGATGAATAGTGTTTTTAATTAAAAATTTAATTAAAAATATTTAGAAAATTATTTTTATAAAATGGATTTCATTTTTGAAATCAGAGCATTGATATTTGGTTTAGGTGAAATTTTGGGACTATTCTGAGAAAGTTGAATTTTCGATGAATAGTGAAAATACCGTTTTTAAGTTACGGGTGTTTAATGACATAATTAAATGATGTATTAAGTATGTAATCAATATGGTCGACTTATTAATAGTAAGATAAAGTATGAGGTGCCCCAGGTGGCCAATACCATGGGCAAATACCATGGGCAAGCCCATGGTTTTTCCAAAACCACTAATGAGGTGTCCCTTGGCCATTAATGCCTTGTCCCCTCACTTTCCCTATAAATACCAAGCCATCCTCTCATCCATTCGACTCCCCACTCTCCCCCAACGAAGTTCTGGTCACCGTACCTCCCAAGGAGTCCTCCCAAGGTGCCCCCAAGCCCTCAAAGTCCAAAACATTGATTTTTAAGAGTTACGTTTTAAGGTAAGGGATCTGATCTCTCTCTTTCTTTTCAACAAATCTCTTTTATGCCATTCATTTTATGCTCCATGTTCTTATGTTAGAGGATGTTATTTTATACTCCTATTACTTAACTTTTCATGTTCATATAATGAGAGATCCCCTTTTACTCTCATTATTTTTTTTATGATGTTTTAAGTGGCGCCGTTAGGCTGCCGAAATTTTTGTAACAGATTCTTTCTCCCTTCACATTTTTTTAGGTCTATTTTCATGTAAAGTATTTCAAGTTCCTTTTTATTATGTTGGGGTATGATCATTAAATTTATCATACTTATCTTTTATGATCATATGATTAGAGACCCCATTTGATCTCTTCAATTCAGTATTTTGATGTTTTAAGATGCGCCATTAGGCTGCCGAATTTTTAAGTGGTTCTTCACCCTTCTCGTTTTGAAGTTCTACTTTCATGTCAATTATTTCAAGTTACTCTTTGTTATGTTGGGGAATGATATATATATCTATAATACTGGACTCTTATTTTCATATGATGAGAGAACCCATTTGATCTCATCAATTCAGTATTTTGAAGTTTTAAGTGGCGCCGTTAGGCTGCCGAATTTTTAAGTGGTTCTTCACCCTTCTCGTTTTGAAGTTCTACTTTCATGTCAATTCTTTCAAGTTCCTTTTTGTTATGTTGGGGTATGATATCTACATCTACCATACTGGACTCTTATGTTCATATGATGAGAGACCCCATTTGATCTCTTCAATTCAGTATTTTGATGTTTTATGTGGCGCCGTTAGGCTGCAGAATTTTTTAGGGGATTCTTTCACCCTTCTTATTCTTTTCAAAGTTATAATTTCATGTCAGGTCTTTCAAGTTCCTTTTTAATTATGTTGGGGCATTATCTCTATATCTATCATACTTAAATCTTATGTTCACATGATGAGAGACCCTATTTGATCTTTTCAAACCATTTTGTTTGAAGTTTATGTAACGTTGTTAGGCTGCCGAACTTTCATAAGAGAAATCTAATTTTTGTCTTCCTTCCATGTTTTTCATTTCAAATGGAATGTCCTTGAAATTTCATTACCATGATCATGTATCCTTATTATTATATCCATATACTGTTTTATGGGTCATTTATGAATGTTTGACCCATTTTCCCTCTCTTTTTAATGTCTTCTAAAACCTCGTAACATAGCTGTTATGCTGCAGAATTTCCGTCTCAAAATGTCTCTCTCTTTTTCTAAAGTTCTTTTATATTATTAAGTGAATACTCAAAGCACCTTCTTCTAAAGGGGTATTCACATATATACTAAAATGTTCTATTTTAAATTATGGGATTCATATACATGAGACCCACCTTCCTTTTCTGTGGGTTTTAAAGTGACGTAAAGATCATGTCTTTAAAGCAGTTTTTAAAACGTTATGATTATGAAATGAAACCCATTTATTTTATTCTATATGGGTTATTAATGAATTTTTTTATGATGATATATGTGGCTCACATGATAATAAAGGAAAATTTAAGGGTGCGCCCTGATAGCGCTCCAATGCATTGGGTAATGATGTAACCACTGGAGATTACAATTTTCACGATACCTTGGTGAATAACCTTGGTAATTTTCAAATGACACCTTGGGGATGGACCTTGGTGATATGTTAATGATTGTCTATGTTAAATGATGTAGCCACATCTTCAAGTTATGAAAAAGATTTATTTTTGTTATGATATGCCTCATGATTTCATTTTCATGCCTTAAAGTTCTTTTCATGACTTTATTGATGTATCTCAAGTTCATATGTAAAATGTTTCACTTGTTTCCCTTGTTGGGCCTTCTGCTCACCCTTTCTTTTGATGTATGTCCCCAGTTTATGAGATGCAGTAATGAGCCTAGGGTGAACTTGAGGAGAGGCCTTTCAAGTGTTTAATAAGAATGTTTTTTTTGTTTCATGTTTTATGTTCCTTGTTTCCAAGACACTAAACCTTAAAGATCCTCAGTTCCATGTAATGGAATGAAAGTTATGTTATAAAAAGACGGGATGCTATATACATGTCACAGATGACTCATGAATCGTTTTCATAAAGTATCAAAAGAATCTGAATGCGTTTGGTCAGTTCCCCATATGCCAGTTGTTGTTTTCACTTAAAAGGTTTTCCATTTCAAATAAAGGTGAGACACTTTGAGTGGTGTCAGCCACACTGCACCTCGGATTGAGGCAGGGTTGACTCGTACATGTCACATACGACCCATGGATCATTGTTCTAATGTATCAACACAATCCGAATACGTTTGGTCAGTTTTCTATATGCCAGTTATTTTTACATAAAATGATGTCTATTTTAAACAATAGAGAGACAATTAGAGTTATACCGGCCACATAACGCCTCAGAATGAGGCGGGGCTGACTCTTATATGTCACATATGACCCATGGATCGTTGTTCTAATGTTTTAATATAATACAAATGCATTTGGTTGGTTTTTCGTATGTCAACTGTTGTTTTCACTTAAAATGATGTCGCTTTTAAACAAAAGAGAGACACATTGAGTGGTTTCGGCCACACCACGCCTTGGATTGAGGCAGGGTTGACTCATACCTGTTACATATGACACATGGATTTTTGTTCAATAGAATATGAATGCATTTGGTCAGTTTTCCATATGTAAATTTTTGTTTTCACTTAAAGTGATGTTCATTTTAAACATAAGAGAGACACTTTGACTGGTGCTAGCCACACTGCACTTCGGATTGAGGCAGTCAGGACTCTTACACGTCCCATATGACCCATGGACCGTTTTCCTAAAGTTTCAACAGAATCCAAATGCTTTTGGTTGGTTTTCCGTATGTCAGTTGTTGTTTTCACTAAAAATGATGTCCATATTAAACAAAAGAGATACATTTTGAGTGGTGTCAGCCACACCGCACCTCAGTTCGAGGTGGGGTTGACTTTTACATGTCAAAAATGACCCATGGATCGTTTTCCTATATTATCAACAGAATTTGAATGCGTTTGGTTGGTTTTCCGTATGCCAGTTTTTGTTTTCACTTAAAATACTGTCCATTTCAAATAAAAGTGAGACAGTTTGAGTGGTGTTGGCCACACTGACCCTCGTATTGAGGCGGGGTTGACTCATACATGTCACATATGACCAATAAATATTTTTCCTAAAGTTTCAACAGAATCCGAATTCTTTTGGTCGGTTTTCCGTATGTCAGTTGTTTCATTCACTTAAAATGATGTCCTTTTGAAATAAAAGAGAGACACTTTGAGAGGTGTTGGCCACACCGCACATCAGATTGAGGTGGGATTGACTCATACACATCAAAAATGACCCATGTGTCATTTTTCTAAAGTATTAACACAATCTGAATGTGTTTGGTCAGTTTTCTGTTTTCCAGTCTTTTTTACGTAAAAGCATATACATTTTAAACAAAAGAAAGAAACATTGGGTGCTACCGGCCACACTGTCCCACAGATTGAGGCTGAGTTGACTCTTACAAGTCACAAATGACAAATGGGTCCTTTTCCTAAAGTATCAACTGAATCTGAATGTGGTTGGTTAGTTTTTTGTTTGTTAGTTGTTGTCTTCACTTAAAATGTTGTCCATTTCAAAGAATAAAAAGACACATTGAGTGGTGATGGCCACACCGCGCCTCGAATTGAGGCAAGGTTTAATCGTACACTTCAAAAATTACCCATGGATCGTTTTACTAAACTTTCAATGGAATCCTAATGCGTTTGGTTAGTTTTCGGCATGTTAGTTGTTGTTTTCACTTAAAATGATATCAATTTTTAAAAAGGAGACACTTTGAGTGGTGTCGGCCACACCGTGCCTCGGATTGATATGGGGTTCACTCGTACACATCAAAAATGACCCATTGATCATTTTCCTAATGTATCAACACAATCCTAATGCGTTTGGTAGGTTTTTTGTATGCCAGTTTTTGTTTTCACTTAAAATCGAGTCCATTTCAAATAAAAGTGAGACAGTTTGAGTGGTGTCGGCCACACCGACCCCTGGATTGAGACAGGGCTGACTCGTACACATCACATATGACACATGAATCATTTTCTTAAATTTTCAACAGAATCAGAATGACTTTGGTTGGTTTTTTGTATGTCAATTGTTGTATTCACATAAAATGATTACCTTTTGAAACAAAAGGGAGACACTTTGAGTGGTGTCGGTGACACCGTGCCTCGGATTGAGGAAGGGTTGACTCATACACATCAAAAATGACCCATGGATCGTTTTCCTAAAGTCTCAACACAAGCCGAATGTGTCTGGTCAGTTTTCTATATTCCAGTTTTTTTTACTTAAAAGCATATCAATTTAAAAAAAAGACACTTTGAGTGGTACCGGCCACACCGTGACTCGGATTGAGGCGGGTTTGACTCGTACACTTCACAAATGACATCTAGATCCTTTTCCTAAAGTATCAACAGAATTTGAATGTGTTTGGTCAATTTCTCATATGAAAGTTGTTGTTTTCACTTAAAATGTTGTCCATTTCAAAGAAAAGTGAGGCATTTTGAGTGGTCCCAGCCACACCGCACCTCGGATTGACCACGGCGTGAGCGCAGCATGACTGCAGCGTGACCGCAACAGGTTAGCCCGGTCTAGTTACATCTACGGGGCAGCAACTTCTGGCCATGTGCGAAGGGAGCGGGAGGAAGTGGGGAAACATTCCGGTTGTTTCCTCCCTCCTCATTAACTATGGGTGGTTAATTTATCTAAAACTATATCTGGGTATCATACATCTAATTCTGATAGAACTACGAATCTCGGTGGGGGTGTCGTTTTGGAGTAGGGCGAAATCACAGAATTACCACGGTGTGACCGTGGCATGACCGCGCTGTGACCGTGGAGTGACCGTGACGTGACGGTGGCGTTACCGAGGGGTGACTGTGGCATGACCGTGGCATGTTGGCCTAGTCTAGTGACATCTGTGGAACATCATGTTCTGGCCACGAGTGAAGGGAGCGGGTGGAATCAGGGAAAAATTTCGGCCGTCACCTCCCTCCCCATTAACAATGGATGGGTAATGTATCTAAAACTCTATCTAGGTATCATACATAGAATTATGAAAAGACTGCAAATCACTATGGGGTGTCTTCCTGGAGCAGGGCCAAATCATGGCATTATCGCAGAGTGAATGCAGTGTGACAGCGGCGTGACTGTGGCGTGACCGTGGATTGATCATGGCATGACCGTGGTGTGACTGCGGCGTGTTGGACCAGTCTAGAGACATCATTGGGGAAACATCTTCTGGCCAGGATTCTGAATAAATCCTATGTAGTTTTCCTTCACATTATAGAATCTGATCTCATGATATAAAAAACAGACTCTTGATTCGAGATTGTGGTATTATAATGATATATATTTTATATTAGTTTTTTATAAAAGTGGTACCGGGTAGTTGAAACTACTAATTATGAGTCAAATTATACAATTGTATTACTTATCAATGGTATATGCATTTGATGGAACACTAATAATAAAACATCAGTCACCTTGAGAACAATAGAATTTGAGTATGTTTTAACATCTCAGGATGAAACACAAATCTTATGGGAGAATTCATATATGTAGAAAATTAGATGTGCATCCAGACCAGGAAAACACCCCAAACAGTGTTAAGATGAAGCTTATGGTGGGGAGAACCATATGTCTGACAGGTTTAAAACAATGACACCAATAGTGTTTTTAGATATATAGGTTCGGGTAAACACCATAAGGGGTGACCAAGAGGCTAAGCAAACACCCAAAATGGGTTTCTCCATAAGATAAGGTCACAAAAAACATGATAGAACAAATCAACTATTTAATATGTTATTAAAAGGGATAGTCGGTAGGTTGTAGTGAGCCGCACAATGACGCAACGTCTAAAGGGAAACAAAACAACGTAAAAGAATCTTACCCCCTAAACTATCACTATGAGTTTTTGCAGAAAGCGCACATCCGTTGGAGGGGTTTTATTATAAAAACATGACTTTATTTATCAAATGAAACAATTATATTAAGGAACACCTATTCAAGATATGCAATTCAATATAATTAAGCATAATTAAGTAAGAAGTTAAATTCAAATTAAAGCATTCTTAAATTAAAGAGGCTACGAGAGGGAACCAACCTCAAGATGGAACCAAGCTGTGCACTTCGGCTCTTGGAGCAATCTAACAAAAAGCTACTGCTCCTCAATTGGGTATACACACCATCACATACATGCAAGGACACCTAGCCCTTATGCACACACCTGCATGGCCCTGAGCATGTGCAAGGGGATCCTTGCACATATGAATATATGCATATATTAGTCTCCACTCACCTGCGTATTCATTTATATATATACATGGGAACACCTATCCCCATACGTGTATAATCTACGCAATGGGTGACTATACACTTAACGGGGGAACCCACATACATATACTTACTTACGTATGAACACGTAGGTGAGTCGCCCTTGGCTTGGTGACTTGAAACCAACGAGGAAGAATCAACACACTACACAAAGGATATTAAGAACCTTAAAACACATGAAGGACGCTACATTACCAGTGACAAACCAACCAATAGCATTAAATCCTTACCTAGATTGGAAGTGGAGAACCAAATCCACCTAAACCAACACAAAATGATCCAACTCCCTACCGAAAACATAATATGGAGTAAAAGACACTACAAACCCAACTACATGAGGTGAGATACAAGTAGTAACCATAGATTCTTACCTCGGATCAAAGTCGGTGGACTGAATCAATCTGAACTCCTTTCGGAACCCTTCGTAGAATATAAATACCATATGTCCATAGAATACATTCAAATATCTATGTAACCATTATGATAAAGAAAATAAAATTAAAACTAATCCAAAACATACCTGTCTCCTGTGACTATACCTGTCACCACTCAACATATAAGTACCACATCGCCCCATGGGTCAAAATCATGTTCTTGAAAGCAATGGGGAAACATATCAATGATTCAAAATGACACTATCAGATAGTACATTCCAATTAATTAACAATTACTCTTCCTATTAATAGTATATAATCAATTTGGCATGAGTTTCAACTTAGTTTGGTTTTTTTCGATACAAGGGATGAGGTCTTATTATTCTTGGTTTATATGTTTACACTTGAGATATTTATTTAAAAATGATGCATGTATTTGGAATTATTATTTATGGTTTTATTTCTTATCCTATTGTCATGGGGCCTGTCCACATGAATAATTCTTGGAATGTAGGGTTCAGTTGACATTTATGTGCATTAATGTGTTTGACGTCACAAACGATGAGGATTTAGATCATGTAATGTATTCCTAAAAGGATTTGTCCTTGTAGTGATAGGTGTGGCTATTTTACATCTAGAGTTTGTTGAGGAAATACATATGAGGATGGATTGGAATCTTGGTTGGTTCTTAGAGTGGGATGGTCCCTCTGACTATAAAAATTGTATTATGAAAGGTTTTACTACATTTAATGATTCAAGAGTTCAACTAAAGTGATGAAGGATGAGATGTTATTGTGGGTATTGGGTATTGTCGGATAGATTGGAATTATAATTCCAAGAGGATTGGTGTGATTTCTCTTAGGATGAATCCTAGTTAGTGGGTCTAGGTTATAATATATGATTTTAATGAGGTTCGTGACTAGATTATTGAGAATATAATGTAGATGGGTTCGACATGGTGTGCTTTTGTGACTAAGACAGTCATAAGGTGAATAATCCTATTTTTCTAGTTGGATGATGAGATGTACATCAAGGCATGGGATAATCCTCGAGAGATGAGTCTAGACTATGTGACTGAGATGATAGACTAGGATAGGTTTGATAGGATTGGGTGAGTGGCCAACCCATACGAGGATGATATGATGTATGGAGATACTTGGAGACACATGGGGTTATTTATGCTATCTCATGGAGACACTTGGGGTTATTTGATGACTCCAACATACTCGATAAATGTTCATACACAATGTTTTAGAAAAACAATTCCATCTCATGGAAGACCCCAAGGCACCTCTATATTCAAATGTTTCCTCACACTCACACCTCATGGTATTATAGTATACAAGTGTTCTACGCTGACTAGTCAGGATAGCATCACTACCCTCCATCCGTTGAAAGAAGTAAAATACAGAAGTGGCCAATGCGATAAAGAAAATAAAATAAAAACTAAACAAAAATATACATGTATCATGTGACTATACATGTCACGACCTAATATATAATAACCACACTGCCCCATGGGTCAAATCATGTTCCTACAATCAAGGGGAAAACATGTCCATTTAATAATCTCGTCATTTTTCATTATGTTCTTTATATAGCACATTGTTGGAAACACCATACTATTATACTTACCCATCGAATATGCACATATGCTACATTATTTAAGTTGAAGATTGTGCACAAAACCCTCTTATGCTCCATCTTATGTCATGTGACTAGTCATGCATATGTAAGATGGTTATTCCCCTTATCTAAACATATAATCATTTAGTTTATCTGAGTACCCAATGGAATCTCGAACAATGTGTTAGATACAATTCATGTAGGTGACCACCGAGAGGTCTATAACTATGCATTCTATTTATATAACATTTTAATATAATTATATGATAAATTAAAGAAACAACTAGAAAATCTAAAAGGGTTTTCTAAGGTTCTGGAGAAAAAATACCTTCATCTTCGATGGAGGGTTAAAGATTTAATTAATTAAAAGGAATCGAACGAATAAATTATAGGTTAAATCAAAATAGAAAAAAAAAACATATGCACATCAAAATATAAACTAAAAACTAAAATATTATATAATGTCCAATAAAAACAGGGTACCACATAAAAAAATATCTAATTTGGGATGGGTTGGATGGAGACTCAGCAGAAGATTTAACAGTATTAATGGGATGGAGGAAGAGTAAGCCGAAGGAACTCCTAGATTGCTGAGAGAGTGGGAATTTGTGGGAAGTGATCTTGTTTAGCGTTCTTTAAGGTGAATGGGGGAGATTATGGGATTTTGTTAACTTGGGGAAACATTTACCAATGGTTTTTAAAAACCATTGGTAAAATTTTCCAGCCACACTTATACAAATGTTTCCTTAGAACCATTGGTAAAAGGTCCCCTAATATGTCCTTTTACCAACGGTTCTATTTATACCATTGGTAAAGGTTTCTTAAGAGGTGATTTATGAATATTTTTATGAAACCATTGGTAAAACTCTTCTTTACCAATGTTTTTATGAAACCGTTTTTATGGATGTGTTGGGAAAAAACCCACAATCCAGTAGTGTTTGGTGTGACTATTTAAATATAGATATATCAATGTTTTTAAATCTTTTATTTTATGTTAGTAATTTATGTTTGAGAGACAAAACTCTAAGGTAATGTTTCAAGCATTACCTATACAAAATAAAAATGGGAAAACATCTCCATGTATTTCATCATCAGACTCCCCAAAAATATCTAAAAGATGTAATTCTATTTCAGAGGTGATTAATTGACTTATAAATACATCATTTTTATAAATTAATACATAATTATTTTTCATATTTCCCAATTATACCTTAATTAAGAGGTAATATTTCATTAAGTACCACATTCTATTGTATCTAATCAGGATTCTAGGTTTACCTTGAACTTCTAGGGATGATTTTAACATGATCTAGACATAGATTTGAGTTTCATTATTACATATCATACTCATATAGATGTCATGTAATATATTACCATTATATAACAAAAGGATGTTTTGATTACTTATTTAATCAATTCTGAATGTTTTTTAGATCAAAAGTTTTCCCATATTGGGATTCCCTATAATAATCGCTTTCACTTAAGAATTAATATGTCTTACTATGATGCCCTAGATGCAATAAAGTGTAGAACACTAATCTGTTTAGAAGATGTTGAAGAGAGAATTCTTTTTGTACTTGATTTGCAAGAAGAAATGCTAGATAAGTTTAGAGTTATTTTGTAACATGTATTGGAATCACCAATTTGACAGAAAATTTATCATCAAAATCATTAGCATGATATTGAATTTGAAGATACTAAGAGGATTTTTCATATGAATCTATATATGGAATATGGATATGATATTTGGTAAAAAAATAAATTGTATCCCTATATATATAGGCCCCTTCAATATTATTGATCATGTAGGGACAATATCTTATTTCGTTGAAAGCCTGCCAAAACCTTTTCAAGTTTACAACATGTTCCATGAATATCTCCTAAGTACAAACCTAAACCATCAAATGTACTAAACTCATAGGTCATACCATTAGATTAAAAACGTTCTTTTTACAAAAAAAAGTGCATATTATATATCATAGAGATAATGTGTTATGAAATAAGACAACAAACTTGGTCAATGCTTTAACTAGAAACCACCAATTTGAGGAAGATATATGGGAACCTAAGGATATTTTGCGGAAAATGGGTTCTCGATTTTTTATTAGATTAACATAATTTAAGGGTTGAAATTCATTTTAAGTCTTTTATAATGTATAATGCTGAGATTTTATAAATTTATTTTTCAAATAAATTGAATATCTCAAATAACTTTTGTTACATGCAACATGATGTTTTTTGAAACCTCAATATACAATTAATATTATTATTTAAAAATTATATTTACAAAATATACATTAAAATGGTGGTATGAATAAAAATAACCACATATTTAAAATTAACATTAATGGTTTTAGGTAAAGATAAAATATTTATAAAAATGTATTTTATTTTTAACAAAGATTTATATGCTTCAGAAATACTTTTTCCTCAAAAAAATGTTTTTTTATTTATTTTTTGGAAAAAATAAAAAAATTATTTTCTACACTATTAGAATTTTTTTTTGAAAAAAACTACATTTTTCAAATCAAAATTTGAATGTTATCATAGAGTAAAGTTTTTATACATTTCTAAAAAGGTTAATTTTTTTATAAATAGTGAAAATATAGTTTTTTTTAAATCATTTTCATTCAATGAATATAGAAGTCACGTTTTATTAATATGGGTTTTAATAAAACATTAGTTCAATTACATTATTATTAATCAAATATATTTCATTGAAATTAATTTTATGTTCAATTTTGATATCAATTTTTTATAATTATGGAAGTTTTTTCCTTGGAAACCCACTTTTTTCTACCTTTGTGGGTGTAGTTTTAAATTTTAATTCATCCACATCTATTAATTTAATTTGGTAAAATTGATTCTATATTTTAAATCAGAATTATTAATATTAGTTAACAAGGAAAAATTATTTTTTTTACATCATGAATTGTAATAAAATTAAAAAAATTATTATCAGAGTTACTATTAAAACAGTGTTAGTAGGGGTTAAACCGTTATATAAAAGTATGTTTTATAAGAAATATTGTCTAAATCCTATTTTATGGAAGCATTTCAACCTTATAATATCATAAATTTTAATACACTATTATATTAAATTATTTTTCTTGGGAATGACTTTATCGTTTTGTATTCTTCGATAAAATTTACATGTAGTTTTCTAGTGGATTCCTTTCCCCAATTATAAAAGGATATCAACACTCCAATACTATCCACACTCCAAATTCCTCTTGGATAAAAAAATAACTTCCAATATAAATTCCTTAATTATATCCCCATTCATTATAGGAATTTTTTATTAGGAAGTCCAAAAATAAGGCTTTATGTGTAAACCTAAAGAGTTTGTCTGAAGAAAATGAATCATTATCAACTGACTATTTATATTTATTTATTACTTATACTAATTCAAATATTATTCAAATATATAGACATATTAACAAAAATATATCTCAAATATTTATATATTATTATTTTTGTGAAATAAACAACATCCATCTCCACTCCAATCAATTGAGAAACGAAACCATTGATTGGGTGTATGGTAGACTACCACCTCATGAACTAATTTAATTCATTATCCCTCACATCCACTCAAAACTGGATATAATTATGTATATAAAGTATATATATTATATTTATGAAATAATTATACTTATTGAGTTACAATACAATACAATCCTTCCTACAATCCAACTCATTGTAAAATGATAATACCACTCTTTTTCTCGTGTTGACTACCACCTCCATGAGGTGATGTGATCTGTTTTTTCATTTATATTCACATTGGTAGTAAAAATTATACGTATAATAAATTATATTATATATATTAAATAAAATTATTCCATAAATGTTATATATTTTTTACCTTTATTTCATTTCTTTCGTTGGTAAAATAGAAACGTCATTTTTGCATACGTATGACCTACCATCTTTATAAACGGTGTAATTCATTTTTTATATATATCATTTATGTATTACCCTAAATAAATTTATAATGAATATATTTAATTTTTATATTATGTATAAATTTTAGATATTATGGTACTCTGATATCTATAAATGGTCTCAAAATACGAAACAGAAACATACATGAAAATTGAAGCCCTTATTACACGGAACATGATTTTAATATAGAAATTTTTAATAAATGGTTAATAAAAGGTTATAAGTTAATAATAAATGGAATAATATATATTATTATGGTTCTATTATAGTTTTATAGTAAACATATTTTTATTATACATGAGGTTCATTTATGTATGAATAACGTATTGTTTTGAGGTAATAGGTTTTTGTGTCACATTTATTTCCTTAGGTCTCATTCCATATTCACAACTTTTTTCCTTTTTTGGTTTATATACAACATATTAGTGTATTTTAATATTATTTTAAAGAAACATATGGTATTTACATGTTCATCTATATTTCTTTCATTCATGGGGCTTAGGATTCAAACATTACGCATGTGGTAACAGTTTTATGTTACAATCCCATTCTTTATCAAGGATTTTTATGATTATGATTCTAATAATGAAATTATTTGAAATATCTCTCAATAAAATCATCAATTTACACCCAACATAGTTATTTATAATTAATAAACGTTCCCCTATAATTTTTCTACCTTTTATTACTAAAGTTTCAAAATAGTTTTTTTTAAATTGACTTTATTTCTCTTTTTGGTAAAAAATATTCTTCTATGTATAGGTTTTCTATAAGTTTCTAAATATTATTTTTATAATTATCAAAGCTTTATATAATGAAAATTTGAAAATTGTTGGTATTTTTTCAAAGGGTTTAAATTGTCACTTCTTGTAAATTTCAAAATAAGTGTCTTATGATTTTTTTTCCAAAAATGTAAAATAAATCATTATTTTAGAATGTATAGAATGAACTATATTTCATGCCATCATGACTGGTCATGAAATTAAAAATTCCATTACAATATTCCAAGGATATTTTAAAAAAATATTTATCTTTTAGTATTTGGGATATTTTTATATTTTAAATTGGTTATTTCAAAGTAAAGAAGGATATATTCCTCATGAAATGTTCTATATAATATTTAAAAATAATTCTCCATATAAGATAACATAATTCAATATTAAATATGTTTTTTAGTGTATATGGTCCAATGATATCCTCCTTATTCTTTCTCCTTAAGTTTTATATTTATTATGAAAATGAATTTATGAAACTCTATAGATTTCTATGGGATATTCTATGATGATATAATGAAATTTTTATAAAACCCATCTGTTTTCCATATGTTATTATATGATTAAATGTTTATAAATCCCATTTATATTACTGGGTTCTGATATGATGAAAGTTTTATGATATTCTGGAACACCTCTAAATGATTTTCATTATGTTATAGGTGGCCCATGAATTATATATCCCTCCAATGTATGGGGTGATGTTTAATAATCTATAATCTCAATAGGTACATAGGAGTTTATCCCGTTCCTAAAAGAGGTACACTGGTGGTTAGAACAATCCTACAATGTTAGAAATGTCTTTCTAGGTATCCTTGATATAATACTCTTTTTGATTATGTTTATAACGAAAATCTATTTATTATTCCAATTTTATGATCTCATGGATTAAATTATTGGGCTCAAATATTATTCGTATATTATAAACTAATATTTATTATTATATGAATTAATTTTATGATCTATGATATATAGGGTATGGTTTTCAAATGTTATTCTCAGGTTATCATTCCATTATTTTCATGTTACTCTTACGTGATTATTGATATCTCTCTTTTTTATTAGTACTGGGAATTTTATCGGACACTTTATTATGTTTATTTTACCCAAGTTATGTAGAAATGTATTATGTATTACATGTAAATAAAGGGTTATGGTTTTGAATAAATTAGTGGGATATGATGTAGATAACTTCTAAACAAGTTGTTTATGTGTTCTTATATTCAAATATACTAGACCTATTCAATTATGATGGTTATCATTATGTTATGAAATTAATTTTCATTTAATAATATTTTAAATCTATTTATGAAATGTGTGGGTTGTTTTACCCTCAGTGTTATAGGAGACATCAAGAATGGGTATGTTGTTGTGGCATGGTCAATATGGCTCTTCCAGTATATGTATTGAAAGAATGGTGAGCATGGATATATAGGAGTGACATGAATGTAGTGGAAGAACCTATTTGTGACATAGTCGAGGGGTTGTATAAGGTAATCCATAATGTGGGGAGTGAACCATCAGCCGTTTGGGGGTGTTGACCCCCATTGCAAGTTGAAATTCAATATTTTCGTGGAAACCATTCTGCGGAAGTATGGAACTGGAGATTTTTTTATGTTTCATGGTGATGATCAAGAATATGAGATTTTGGAAACTCCGGTCATTGTAATCAGTTATAAATAGAGTGTTGGCCTTTTAACATGGATTTTTGTTGGGAGGTGATGATAACGATACTCTTATGATGTGGAGTATCATGTGGATCATGGCTAAACATCTTCCTTGTTGGGAGATTATTGGATAATGTGTGAATTTTTACTAGATGCTCAAGTTAGAATTGGTGTGTAGATGATTAGGGTGAGATCATGTATACTATTTGATTACCAAGGCTTCTTCTTGATAATAAGGGTTATGGTGGGGAGGTTGTAAAGACTGTTGTTTTTTATAGACTATGAATTTTAGAATATTTTTTTAGTTTTTCTTTTGGTTTCTTAGTAGGTTTAAAATGGTCTATTCCCTTATTAAATGCTCTCATATAATTTTTTTAACAAATATGTTGGTCCTAAAGTTGGGAGTTTACCCTAGGATAAATTTTTTGTGGAATTCGAATGTGAATTTTCAAAGAATAATAATTATTTAATATTTAATTGAATACTTTTTTTATTCATTTTTTTCACTTAGAAAAATATTTTTAAAATATTGTTTTCATTAGTTTCCTTATTAACCATTGATAATGGAATGGTGGGTGTTTCCTAGTCAATTATTAATCTCTCATTAAGCCTTAGGGATGGGCTTGGTCTCCTTTTTTCTTTTTTTTCTTTTTCCTCCATTCATTTTTAACATTTTCCTTCTCTTCTCCACTGGAATATTACATATTCCCCCTATGGTATTACCCATTACATTAATGTTGGGTAAAGAGAGAGGGCTAGGGGGTTTATGATAGAGATTGGGGGAGAAGTTTTGTTTCACTATGGAGCTATAGTGGAGCTAGATCATCCTATAGAAGCTGCGGAACATGAACATGTGTGAAGCTTCAACAAATTCTGCCCAAAGAAAGGAATGTGTTTATTATTATTTTCATAAATCAATGAATATATAGATATTTTGACATTTAAGTATCTATAAAGGCTACTATTTTCCCCCATGGGGATGATATATTCTTAAATAGGGAAAAAATGGGTTTCTTGCTAATTATATGAGTTTTTATTTTAGAAATACTGATCAAACAGTGTGTGGTTCCATAAAAAACATGTTTTGAATTGTAACTATTTGGGTAATATGACTTCTTAAAACTACAGACTATGTACTTTAAAAACAATTCAATTAGTATTTCTTCGTGTGTGATCATGTACATTCCCAAATAGATCATGCACGGTAACTTTCCCATGTAGGGTGCATAGACAAACCCCGTATGGGATTCATGGAACGTGTAAGTACATGAATGAGTAGAAAAATATAACTAGGACATGTTTGGAATATTATAATGTACCCCATGTAAGTTACATTCCATTCGCAATATTAACATGCATGGTAATTGGGTTTTACCACCATGTCCAGCTAATTTAAATTCATGGGTAGTGTTTTGAGAGTACATTTTCTATACTTAGGTATACTTTGCATATACTTATTCCTTACTACTATTATTAGGGGTTTTCATGTTTTTATACCCCAAAGTCAAAATTAGACGTAATATTAGTCCACATTGAGATTTGTTCCACATATATAATTTTGGTTAAACCATTGGGGTGATTTGAGAACATGTAAGAGGTGTTTGGAGGTGAGACACTTGATGGATATGTTCTTCCCCCAGTAAACGGATTTAGAGGCCTTTGGAGTTTGACTTGGGATGAGAAACATTTGATTGTCAGGGGTGTGATTCTTATTCACTAGTGATAATTAAAAGGTTAAATTTTATTACCCATATCCAAAAAGTGAACCTTTATTTTCAGGAGCCTACATGATCAGAACACCACAATTATGTATGATTGGCCTTGAGTAGTGGATAGGATGGATGACCTCCCTAGAAGGTTTCTACATAGTGTGTGAGTGAGAACAATGAACATTAAAAGAATATTTATTAGCCTATTGGGATAGTCATTAGTCAGATAAGTGACCCTAGTGGTTAATATACTATTGTGTACTGGGAATGAATCCAATGAATTAAAGGAAAATATTATAGACAAATAACTAGGTTCATTTCCTAAGATTGTCAGGTTATGAAAAATAATATCAGAGAGAATCCGCAGCCATATGTGTAGAGGCACTACCAGGGTTTGAGTTCTGGGTTCTATAATAAGGGAATTCTAATTTAATAGGGGGAGAGTGTACCACCCCTAAAAATGTGATACATAAATGGATAAATGTTACTACGCTAATAAATAAGGTGCACCTTTTTTGGGGAGACAACCTATGTAGAACTCCAATGATATTCTGGATTTCTCCTGGAGTAGTAGTTTAGAGTGGTAATCTCTTGGGATATTTCCTAGGGTGTGTGTTAGTGGGGTAAAGGCACACTGAAAGAACATGTTTTGGTCTGTGGGATAGTCATTCTTTAGATAAGTGACCCAAGTGGATTATATCCCATGATGTGTTGGGAAGGAAAGCAAGGTATTACTAGTGATATTTGGGGTCAAAAAACTAGTTTCATGGCCTAGTAATGTTGGGTCATGATGGTGTACATGGTTGGTGGACTTGGTATGCAGTTTCCACTTACCTTCTCTAGATATCTATTTGTAAAGTCCCTAGTTAGAAGAACTAAGATATAACTTGAGGAGATTGATATTTTTTCTATTTTAACCAACCTAGTGTGAGACCAAGAAGAAATATGGTCCATAATCCATCTCTATAGAATATTGGTGATGTGTATTTTACCCATGAGGCCAATATCCCATTTTATGTGATGGCATTTTCAAAATAAGTTATTCTCTAAGATAAAGTCTTGGCCGGATGGTCTAGTCTGCAAATAAGTATCCCGTATGAGATGCCTCCTCTTATGAACCATCTTAGTAGATGCCCTATGGAATTCCTCTATTTAATTATTTTAAAGGGATCTAATGATGTTTTATTTCTTTACATGATGATTTAGTGGATCTTAAGGGGAAAAATTTTCTTTTGTGTCATCCACGAGAATCATGCATGGGATACCTCTCATATTTTTTTTTCTCGAGGACCCTAGTGGGTGCTCTAGTGGAAGACCAACCCTGAGATAGTGAACTATTCATTTGGGTAGGATTGTTATATGGTTTCACCATAGAACATGTATAAACCATGTAATAATTAGTGTTAGTTCTAGTAGTTTAGGTTTTAGGTGTTCGTCCAACCCAACACTATATTTGTTCATTCATTTAGTTAATTTTTATGCAACTATAATTTCCTTATGTGTATTCTAGTATATGGACTATGGGCCTAATATGATGTGAATCTCTGATGGGGATACACAAATGAACATACAAGATAATATCTTATGATCATTACAGATTTAATGTTACCATTATTAGAATACCCATTTCTCAATGGGATTCCTCCTTCATCTGGGATTATAGAGAAGGCTTCCAAGTATATCACAAAATCCCACTTGTTGAGGACATACATGGGATGCATATCCCAATAGGATATGAGTAAAACTATAGGATTTTGGGTGGATCAATTTCCCCAAGCACAAGATTATTATGTCATCCCTAAGGATTGATTATGATCTCCTTGATCATGCTTCAGATAATTCCCAGAGCATGTTGAAGGAACTTTTACTACATTTCACATAATATTATAGGAGTGGGTTACTAAGCTTGTTCTTGAATTTATTTTGAGTGGTTATCTTGGGTATTGAGAGTATTCCATACCTATCACCTAAGTATTATCCCTCATAGGGATTATCATACCCCAATTTCATGACAACATACTGACGAAGGCCTAAAAATCTAACATCGAACTAGATTACACATGTATTAAGTTATATAACATCAATATCAATTCCATATTTACCAGATTTGTAGTTCATACCTAGAATCCTTAATTACATTAATGGGAGGTGAATATGGTGAACCCCAGGGTAAATAAATGTATCCCAGTGAGGTGACATATATTTCTCATTGACATTTCCATTGACATCCAATGTAGTTTATGTCAATCAGGATTACATACCCAAGTATCAACATCATTATACATAACATCATTCATATGGAATCCAACATAATTCCCTAGTTGTAATATTTCTAGTTATTCTGGGCCACAAATCCATGGATCGACTCTACATTGATTTTACTTAAGCAATCCATCTATGTCTTATATAAATAGAGTAAATTTAATGAGCATGAACATATGATAATATGTTATATTTTAAAAATTGGTATTTTCATATAGTTAAATATTTCCCATCCAATGTGATTTCAAATAAGTGTTTTTGTATAATCGTAGGCCTATTTTCAGGTTGGGCATAAATTCATGATGGATAGGGAGAGGTTCGGGGTTTCATGACTGAGTATTGACACTCTAGTGCATTCTAATGATTAGTCTAGAGTTGCTTGGCAATGTCGTCGAGAAAAGGTTTTTGGTTCAGTTTTGTGATTATAGTATATAATTGTACTTTTTTATTTCCTTTATTTATATGTATATGGTCAATCTAGTTTGTGATTATATATGTATATATGACATGCTCCTTCAGTCCCATACTATTTTTCTTTTTAAACAACCTTGTTTATAATTATTTCTTCTTCACTTCAAATATTTACTGTTATTGATGATTTCTATTTAGTTTAATTTTTTAAAATAATCTAATATCTGGTGATAGTATCCCCATGGACACTCCCTAGGACCTCATTAATAGTTAGAATCCTATGGAATATGGGGAGGCATTCTTGAGGGCATGTCTCTAACCTATCTTGTTACTGTTTATAGAGTAATTAGGGATGAAATGTGACTCCAGAAAAAATCTAAAATACCAAATTTTCTATGTGAAAATTATAGTGATTGATGTATAATTAAAATTAGATAAACTAGTATAAATTAAATGTTACAGTGAAATGTGGGTGTAATAATTCTCCCCATCATGCCTCTTTTTCCCACAGAAGCTATATGGTTGAAAATTTTGAATATAAGGTGATCGTTATGAAAGATATAAATATGTGAAAAACTTAAAAGGGACACTCAACATGATCAATCCTTAAAACCAAGAAACCCTGATCATCAACATAGATCAAACCAATTATGAAAAAGTATTTCCTTCAATCTCCAAACATTAATAAAACATGAACCACAATACAAAATTCCTAAGAATAAATTGAAACCTAACATCATCATTATATTATTTAGAATTTCATTTACATAGTGGATATAAAGGGAAATACTAAGATATACATCCTAAAAACAAATAAAAAATGATATAACTCAGTATCAAACCATAGTAACGTCCATATAAAAAAATAAGTGATAAAAACCCAATAATAACCTCAGACATATGACATGAACTCTAACATCAAATCATAACACACATAGATAACCTAGGGTGGTAAGACAGATCACCCTCACTAGATTGATCCATGAAATCCAAAGAAGAATACCATCTAATTCATTAACAAAACAAGAAAATCTTTGACCAATTATATCTTATTATGTAACCCAAGATAATCTCATCCCTAACCAATGTTCATCTAAATATATCAAAACCAACAACCATCGTAAACCACAACTGCCAAGAGAGGTTTGTCCAAACAAAGAGTCACATCAAAAACAACTCTCTCAAAAAAATCCATAAAAGAAAAAAATTAAATCTATAAAATTGAATTAAAATCCATAAATAATATAAAATTCATTAAATAACCATATATTGGATTCCAAAAACCCTATATTAATAGAATCCACAAATGATAAAACATAAAAAATCATAAAAAGAAAATTACCAAAAAAACCCATGAACAAAAGGATAAAACTCAAGACCTATTATGAAAAACCTACATAAAAAACTTATAAGGGGGACATAAATGGACCCAATGAAGGAAATTCATTAAGGATAAAAAATAATAAGAGTTAGAGATCCTTGAAAACACGCACTAGGAGTAGACCAGATACCTCTTATACCATCGAAAAAGATTAGTGTTATAGGATGTCCAACCCTATTCTATCTAATTCCAAAACATTTGATTATACCTCTCTAATTGCACACCTATCTGGACACCTTTTTGCATCTAAGAAAACTAATTCATCTCCCAAAATTGATTACCTAGACTATTTATATTCCACCAAAATGGATTCCTTAAAATCCACATAGTCGTTTCTTAGTCTAGTTTCCTGAACAATTGGACAAAATTTGTGAAAATGCCACCTACAAATAAAAATTCACTCCCACAATTGTTGAAAATGAACCCTGGAGATAATATATCTAAATATAAAGATTTATTTCCATCCTCCTTCACTGATCAATCACACAAATGATGGATAAAAATATCAATAGCTCTTCCCACTCTAACATCCTTTTGAAAAATCCAATAGATAATCTCCATATTTTAAACAATAAATAAATAATTTCATGCTACTAATAAGGTACCATATACACCCACCGCGCTTGGATATAACAAAAAATCTAACTCACAAAAATCTCATCCATGAAGCATTAGGTTCTCCATCATAAATGAGGATAACCTTTATCCCTTATAATATACTTAATGCTTATGTAAAACGTCAATTTCAATAAAAATATGGAGGATGTTGATTCTAGAATTATGTGATAGGATCCGAGAGTAAAGAAGGATTTGAGTTCACCGCTCTACTTAGATTCTTTGTATTTACTAGAACTAAAGGAACTCTTTAAAATATAAGGGAGAATTCACTAAGAGTATCATCCTTAGAACAATTCCTTATAATTTTTATTTTGACCATTATCAAAGGAATACTATGAAAAATACAGGACATGAAAAACATAAATTTATCAATTAATTCTCATCCAACAATCTAATTAATAACTAGGTATCTATATGAAAAACAACAATACACCTAAGCTAGGGACAACAATTTTCATAAAGATAAACAAATTCATTCTAAATATTCCAACTTATCTTAAGGAAATTTGAGAACACACTCCACCATGGAATATGGTATTGAAAATAAGACAAAAATATTTATAAAATTAAAATGAACTTGGTGGAACATGAATCACCAAAATAAAGATCATTATAAAACTCCTATTTTATAGGATAAAACATTTCATTGAAAAACATATTTGAAACCAAATCACATTGAAATATTCAATTTGAAATCAACACATTTTGGGATACACTAAAGAAAAAATTTAATTGATTTCAAAATTTTCTTTTTAAACACATTTCAAACACATAAATGGAATCCACAACATTATAAAACATTTCGAGTAAATCAATGGGCTTTCTCTCCATAACTATACATGAAAAAAACATCAAAATTAAAATATTAATAAAATATCCCAAGTTACCAAATACGTTTTTAAACAAAGAATAATTAATGCACCACACACAAAATCCAGAAAGGTCAAATAGATCCACATCCAAATGAATTAACACAATCATTAATCCTTATAAAATAAGTGAAAGTCACACAAGGAGACAAGTAGAAACCATAAGAGTCAAAAAAAAACTTTTGGTCAAGAAATAAAAATGTGCATGGATTGCCACATGATGTGGGAAACAATTTTCCAAACCTGACATAGGCTATTCGAAGGTGAATGATCCAAAATACATGATCATTGCACAGGTTCCCAAACCTTGTGAGTAAATTGTTCTAATAATGTTCTCCACTATTATCACCCTAAAACCAAAGAGAGACCACCTGAATCACTTATATTCTGAATGTAGATCAAAATAACAAAATTTCTTAAAAAATTTTATTAGAAGAAACTAAAAATGATATGGAATTAAAAATCCGAAACCCAACTCCACAAAGTCACTTTGGGATTCGTATGAGAAAGCGGTAGGTATAATTATATATCCCTTACCTTTCATGAAATGGAATCCTTAATCAACATTATACCAATACATTCATAAATAACAAGATGGACACACAAGAGATAGAAGGTATAAAAAACCAATATAAATGATACCATTTCGTAGAAAACCATCCCAGGATGAACTGAAACATCATTCGACCCAGCCCGCCACATGGCCCAAAGAGAAATATGTATCCCCACATTTGAAAACTAGTACCTGGGAATCACAGGTAACACATTTGGAAATAATTTATCCCTAAAATGTGAGTAAAATTTTGTTTATAATTTACCAAGATAAGATATAGAACATCCTCACATAGTAAATCCATATATAATCTGGCATATAATAAACCAAACAATAAAAAACATTCCAAAAGTGTGATAACAAACAACCCCAATTAAACCAAATTGAATAATTCCAAAATTTCATATATAAAAATTAAAATACATAAGGTAATTTATAGAATTAATAAAAAAACTAAAATAAATTTAAATTGGCCATTCTGCCTAATACAACAACTAAAAAAATAAAACAACTCAAGCCATGCCCAAACTGTACTCCATGAAACTTCTGGTTACTGAACACTTCTGGACTCACCCATCATCGACCAGAAGAATAAAACAATAATATATCTATAATAAACCGAGAACCTGAAATATATTTGGGTGATCTAAACAACCCAATATGTCTCAAACCACTATGACTATACAATTCATTTAATATGGCAATTCATAAATCCTTTATTGAAAATTTAATTTTAAAGTAGGATTTTCCATCATAAACTCATGAAAAACTAGTATCAAACACATAATAACTTTATGAAACATTAAATTTTGTTTTCATAAAATTAAAAAATCACATTGAATACATTTCACTAGAATAATTACTTTTTAAATACAAATACAATTTCTAACTGCACCATCAAATCCCCACACATCTATCTTTATATTCAAAATATAATTCCAAAAAAATTATAAAAATATCCTATAAAGCAAACAACCCAAACATATTATTTTTAAACATACAAAAAGTGGGAAGAAAAAATATTAAAATAGGAAATGAATATATATAAGATAATGTCACAACTACAAAATAATTAGTGGAATGATATAGTCAATATAAAATATAGGAATCCCTATATACAATACTAATCAAGAATAAAATGTGTCATTAGAATTGCCATTGGAATTTAATGTGAGATATATCTACATTTATTAATTTATATATAGAACTATAGTGAAGATATGCTGAGTCCAAGCACATGACATCTGACATTCCCTCAAAAGCATAACTATAAATTCAACCCCTGCATAGACCTAGTTCCTAGAATGAATGGAGGGACACTAGCAGTTTGTGAAACAACTAGTATAACACATGAACTGATCTCTACTAAGTACCTAAGTTCCCTTGATAATTATAAAATTGAAGGGAGTAATTATAGAATCTAAATAGATAGGGAATAAGAAATAGTGTTCCCTCACCTCCATCAGCTTCATAATGAATATACCCCCAGAAACTTCATACATCTATTGAATTAATAACCACATCTAGATGCAAGGGGAGAATCAAGAATTACATAGTGATAAAAAACCCACATAAGGGGGAACATGGATTTCATAGTGATAAATAACCCATACATGGTATAAAACACATTAATGGGATATCAAGAGCATCCTACTATCTTTGAAAAAAATTATATAGATACAATGGATACATTACTATAAAAAATATCAAAATGATATTCCCTATCCATTTTATGAAATTCCACATTAAAAAAACCTTATAAATCATGCAGAATAACTCAAACCATAAAACATTTTAATCCACCCTTTAAAAGATGGATCTTCCAATATGAATTCCAAAAACAATTCCCACGGACATCCATTTCTATGAAACACATTTTAAAGATCCACTAAAGAATTTTCAAAAGGGGAAAACTCACTTATTTCAAACTAATATGTAATATTCATCAATAAACCCCTTATTAACTAAATTTCGTGGTAAAAACATTATTATAAAACAAAACATCCATTAAAACCACATTTCATTTCTTTGAAAAAAAAACCAAGTTCTAAATCCAACTCATGCCATCATAATGATTCCAAAAATTTATATAATAGTATCTAAAATGATTGGTATATAAAAAAATTGTATTCCAAAATAGAAGACAATGAATTGAAAATAAAATATGATTTATTCCAAGATCAAACATCATAGAAAAATTTTAGAAACATCACATAAATATCACAAATATTCATTAAAAATATATTTAGAAAGAACAAGCACACATTTAATTATAAAATAAAATATCTACACAGAAACACCTACATTAAAGAATTATAACCCAAGAAAAAATGTATCAGTTTTATGGATACTTATTTAATAATAAATAAGAAATCCTCTTGAAATCACTAGGAAAACACCAAATAAGGGCTATGATTGAAAAGTGAAGGTGGTGGATCTCATCGTAGGACTCCCAATAATCAACTGAGTCATATAGTGGCCCAAAAGGGTGAAACCCTCTAAATTTGAAAGCAGTACATTTGGTAAATATCACTCTTTAATTTATTCAAGATAGGCTACAAAATTTTTCACAAATGGTTTACTAAAAAGTGTTCCAATATTACGTAGTCCACTTATAAGAAAAAGACACCCCACATCATTTCTGGATGGCTCTGAATAGTTTAAAAACTATATGGATATCCTGAAAAGCCTCAAATACTCCATGATAGTACCCACTACATGCCGGTAAACTACAAAACACCCAAAACCCCTCCAAAATCCCAAATTAACAAGACAACTGTTGCCTCAAAATAAGATTAAATAATAAAAACAAATTACTGTTGTGACATTTGGTTATCAAAATGTACTAAATAGATAGATTCAGGGAGTGGGTCTATTTTAAGAAGTAATATTTTTGGATGTATATTTAGTTTTCTTAGAAAAATATGAAAAATAATAATGCTATAATATATATTAATATAATAATTAATAATTAATATATAATAAATGGAATTAATATCTTTTATACATGTCCAATGATCTTCCAATGTGTGCTTATAAGAAGATTTTACCTTTATGATTGTGTAAGGAGGTGATAAAAAAGAAGTAAAAAATTCACCTCTAATATACAAAATTGTTTTAAATTATTGGATCCCTCATAAAAATAAATTTATATAATTCCAATTAATTAGAGTATTGATGATTATTGTGGTTTAACCCTTATCTAAACATTAGGGTTGGTTGAATTGATGAAAGTCTCATATTTATGAATAGACAACAACTATTATAATTGAACTAATAAAAAAATATCTTTCTAATTTTAAGAAGGTTGAATCATTATAACACCCAGGTTTTTAAATGTGTGATCCTTTTTTTAGTTGTTCATGTTTCTATGTTGAATGTTTATATTATTAGGGAAAGTATGCATAGTTTAGCTGGCCATGTGGATAATAATTCCTGAAAAAAAAAGAAAATTATAAGCATCTTTAGGTTTGGAGGTATGTTTTGGATAAACATTCCAGTCAATGATGCATCCTTGACATTTAGACCAAAATTTTAGACATGGATAGATGAATTTTTTAATCATTCTTGATAAATTTTCTTTTCCTGGATTAAGGAAAAAACTATAATTTTTAAAAAATTAATTCTTCAAATTCTCGTTTAGATTTTTGTCTTACACATATAAGATTTTGTGGTTTCATGGGAGTTAAATTTGAGATTCTTAATAAATGAAAATTAATTTTTCTTAAGGATTAATTGGTTTCCACCAAATTATATATGATATATTGATGGTTTATTAAATTTTTGGATATCTCCATGTCTTAATATATTAATCTATTGATATTTCATGGGTTATAACATGTTAATATAATATTCACAAATATTTTAATTTGAATTGTATATCCTTATTAATTTTCATATGGATTTTAAATGTATAATTCCACAAGTTATTTTGAATCATGGATATTTTGGATATATTAAAAGTAATATAATAGTTTTATTGTCTCTGATCCCTCCAATAAGAATGAATAATTTCTATGGATTTTTTATTTGTGTAATATATTTCCAAATTTTATAGAATTATTTTTAATAAATCATTTATTTATTAAAAATGTTAATTTTTTAAATATGGATTTCATCCATAAATAAGAATTATATTTTAATTGTTGATTTAAAATGAAATTATAAATTAAAAAATTGGATTTAAGTGGATTTCAATTAGATTATTTATTTTTTAAAACATTATAAATCAGATTAATTTAGAATTTTTTGTGGAATTATTATTTCATGAATTCTTAAATTTATCACATGGGACCTTTTCATGTGTAAAATAGAATTTTTGGGGACTTTTTTTAGAAATGCATATGTTTCAACCATGGGGATATGAGAAAATATATACCATGTGATAAGGTGTGTAACACTTGAGATAATGAGATTTATAAAGAAACACTCACCAAGGTCTGCTATTTCAATATTTGAACATGTTTGGTAATCTGGTAAGAATGTTTTTATATTATGATGATAGATCAAGTTCCCTATATTACCCTATACCAACCTAAATATGCATGGTAGTAGATTTATCCAATACTCCGGTAGATACATTGTGGGCCTAGGTTGGTGGTGAATGTATATATAATCTTTTTGTGAATTTTGAGCCTTGGTTCACATTTTCTTATCATGAATTAGATTATGTCACCTTAGTAGGAATTTCATCACCCTTCAAAGAAGGGGGTTTTTAGTGAAAATGGCATGGAATATAGATTTAGTATATAATAATAAGGATCCTAATAATCCATCTTAAAATGAAAATTTATTTATGAATGAGGTTGGACTATGTCACACTACATTCAAGGATACTTATTCTCAAATAATGACTTCTACATATCTATCTTCTAGAAATGGTTACAATTTTTCTAGGAAAGAGTTATATCGATTTAAAATAATGTATACTACTTATTAATCTTTTATATATGTGGTTATTCCCATTATAGAATCCTATATTTTGAGGTTCTATAGTTATTAGGGATATAAACATGAAATTCAGAATGTATGTTTGAAATATAAAGTTCCAATGATGGATTTTATGTTTACAATAGTATTAAAACGGGTTCTAATAGATATGGAATGCGTCCAAATGTATCCCCATGGTTAATGGGTTAGTGAATGAGATTCTACTTGATGTTATTGAAATAATATTGTATATGGAAACACTACACCACATAGTATATATATTGATGTGAATAACCCTAATGATGATGTTAGTCTGTGTAACAGGTTCAAAATTCTTGGATTTTACAATATAGGTAACATTGAAGACGAGGGTTGGGAATAACTAAGGACAAAATTGAATAGGAATCCAACTTTAGATAAATAATAATAGAAAAATAAAATATAATAGATACATTTAGATGGATTGGATGACTCTGAAGTGGATATACATGGGGAAGATGATATTATTCTATGAATCTTTTCCTATGGGATGGAAGGAAGATATAAAAATTTTATATTTTTCCTCCAAAAAATGATAAAAATAGTTAGTTTAATTTTGGATCTTATCGAGTAATCAAATCATGGAAAACCATAAATGTGAAGGACTACTATAATATTCCCAAACTAATAATCACAAAATACAAATGAAAATATTAATGAATAAATATTCATGATAAGTCTCATTGAATGGGAATATATTTAATATAGGAGATAATATAAATTTAACCACATACGCTAAAAGCTGATGTAGTAATAGAGAAGGATTCCACAGTAGACATAGTGTATCATTCCTTAAAATCCATAGTGAATATATATTGATGTTGATGTCTAAGGTTATAGTATCTAATCAGCATCATGAGAAACTTGAATAAAAAACACTAAAAGAGTATTACACACCAGATAATGATGATATTATTTAAACCTATAAAATTATGGTCATAAAACATCATAATAGGGCGAGAAGAAGTATATAAAGTGAGAGGGGAATTATTAAGAACTCACATATGCCTCTGATATACCTCCACTTTCCAATGAGGAGATAGAGAAATATGGTTTTTATATAAATGAATTATTATATGATTCTAAAATAATGCTTCAAAAATAAATCATAGTTGACACAAATAAGGAACAAATTAGGTTGATGAGTACATAATTTCACAATTTTACTGGTGGTTTTATTGAATAAAAAATCATCAATGAGTACATAAATATTGTGTATAAGATATCAAATTATTCAAGGATACCACTAAATACATGCTAGAGAAGACAATTTTATACATTTACTTGAGTCTAGAAAAGGTTCACGGTTCAAATTTTTATGTTTTTTTGAATAGGATGTTGTTTTTCTTTTGTGATTAATTTTTTCTCTCATGTTGGGGTTCTTACTAAACCTTGTTAGTTGGTTTCATTGAAAATAAAATTTTATAATTAGATGGATGGGACAACTTTTTACAAATTATATAGATTTGGGATTTACAAACGAGGAATTTTTTAATTATCGGTGGAAATTTGAAATTATTTATTCAGCATAGGGATGCCATAGCATAAATGGATCATAGAAAATTTGATTATTTTCCTTTGGATGTGTCTAAATGGATATTTTCTATTCAAATTAGGAAATTAATTATTTTTTATTAGATTTAGAAAAATTGTAATTTTCCTTTGGTTTTTAGAAATTGGGATTTTCATATGTATTGATAAGATTAATAGATTCTATCATTTTATAAAAATAATATTTTTCATAGAAATAAAGAAAAATATTTTTTTCATTAAAATATTTTTATTAGATTAAATTTTATTTGTGAAATACATATAATCATGCACGGTAAGAAGTTTCAAAAAAAATATTGAATTTTGAAAATAATGTTGGGGCATGGTTTCTAGGTAGGAAATGATTTTTTTAGACACATAAATTTTTTGTTTTAATCTTATTTAATATATTTTATATTGTTCTTAATGTATATTAGTGTCATTAGAGAAATCATACTATATATATACTCAACCAATTCATGTACATGTTGGTGGAAATTTATACATGATTTTATGTTACAAGTAAGTGGAATACTTCATTATTCGTTAGTAGGGAGTTCTAGTTCCATTTTGGAATTATGATAGAGGATATGGTAGATCTAACTGTAAACATGTTATTTTTTATTTAAAGTATTTCATTTTTTCAATTTTAAGTTATTTTACTTTTTAAAAGGGTTTATCTTCATAATAATATTGTAAAATATGATTTTATTTAAATTAATTTTACATTACCATTCATTTCTATTATTTATTTTTTTCATGTAAAATAATTACTCATTATTATTTTATACCCACACTGATTTATAGTTGCCTCTATCGACTGGTGGATATAAATGATGAGTTGTGAAATCATAGATTGAGTCATAGGATTTGATCACCCAGGTCATTGGGTTAAAAAAATTTCATTAGAGAAATTTATTTGGTTGTGTCATGGAAAGTATTGTAGTTGTATAGAATATTATTGTTAGGACTCAGGATGTACACAAAAATAGATATATCAATCATTTTTATAGAAAACCTTGAATTTCCAGGATTTCATAGAAATTTTTTTTTAAATAACCTTATATGATTGTAATTTATTTATTTTCAACCAACAATGGGTAAAAATTTGAAACAATATATGAATCACTATAGGTGTGACAAGAAATTACGTTACATGGAATAATATTAATGAAATTTTTTTTCTTAAATGAAAAAATATTCTCTAATGATTTTTTTGTTTTTAGGTTTACAAAATTGACTTCTAGAAGATTTATTATCTTACATTTGAATAAATCATTATAACATATTATTCATAAAGAAATTAGTAATATTAATATTATTCCACTAAAACAAAATATAAAATGTCAATTTTTTATGATTAAGGATAATTGGATTATATTATTTAATTAGACCTTTTTTATGATATCGAAAATGCCTCCTATGTGATTTTTTTTAGATGTTAATAAGGATTATGAGTAGTATAATATAATATTTTCGACCATCATTTGTTACGATCCATTATATTGGATATCTAATGGATTAGTTGGGATACTTATCAAGATATTTCAAAGAAGGTAGTTACAGACTTGAAGTTTATAGAGTAAAAATCGCTATTATTTATTGATTGTGTTGGGAAGAAATTTTTAGAAGCATGGATTGTTAATATTTATAAAATATTCATTTTTTGTCGACACCAAAGATCTATTTGATTGTGATTTTTATTATCTGGTAAAGTAGTAAGTTAAGATGTTGAGTTAGCAAATTAAGGAGTAAACGTATCTTAAAGACCATATGAATCTTGAAAATATTTAATGATGGGTATTTATTAGTAATTTAAAATATAGAAAAGGACGGAGATCTTCTTTATTTTGAGTAGTGTAACTTCATTGATTTATACTATGAATTTCAATTCAAGTACTATGTGATGTATATAACAAAGTTACTAAAACACAAGTGCATGAATGTGTGGGGTGGAAACAAAGTTATCACCAAATATATGAACTAGGGTTATTCTCATAGAGATACATTCCTTTGTGGAAGAAATTAGTATAGTATATTCTATATATGTGGATATAGTGGACATAGAAAATGAAATGTATTTCCTTCCCTGTTCAAGTGGAGGGAAGAATTACTTAACTATTAGAATAGATTATGGATGGAATTCTAGTGGATGTAAAGAGATATTTTGTGACATTTTTATTATCAGATAGAGATGATAGAGTCATTCAAGTATAGTGGGGATGGGACACCAATATTTAAGAGTCTAAATCATCCAATTATATTCTATGAATATAAAAAGGATGGATATATGAAAAAATACTATGAAGATTATACTTTTTTTTCAAATTGAGGTGAATAAAACTATGTATATGAATCAAGGATGTGAAGAGATTAACTGGGGTATCATATAATGGGGTAACAATGGTAGAGTACATATTTCTCATAAATTATATATGTTCTTAACTCCTAATAGATTGGAAAAAAACCATTGTTTAGCTGGAATGAGCAGAAATAGTGTTAATATAGGCTATTCTATAGTTTGAGGTACAATTAAAATAGTTCTTATGATTATTTATAATTTATTTGATGTTTTAGAATCACATTATTTTAAAATTTCCTTATTTGTAGATATTTTAGTCTTTCAAAAGGATTTTTTACCGTATTCCATAATAATAGAAACACTATTATATGTGAAACCCGTGCAAGGATTTATGTGTCCATTCTATGTGATTGTCATTGGAAACATGGAAATATAATAGAACATTTTTTATTTCATGAGATGTAAATAAATTATTTCATTAGTTTTATTTATGAATTATTTATTTACAATCCTAAATAAACTGAAATAGTCAATGGATTATCTTTATAGAACCAGATAAAACTAACCACACTATCATGGTTGAGTGGGGTATTTGGGTGAGTAAGGAAGAACCTGGGGTAGTATAGTGGGATATATATCATTGTGTTTAGTAGGATTATTTATTGGGTACATATAATGAAATATTATACCTCCACTCTCATATAATTTGGATGGTTATATAAATTTTTTATCAAAATTTCTACATGGATTACCACCTAAGAGAGATGTGGAATTCTCCATTTAAATGACTCCTAGGATGAGTTTGAATCAATTGTTATATTATTTCTTCACATTGGTTGGGTTATGGTAACTAATGGAATAAAATGATAGAATTGACAAAATGGGTCTTAATAAACCAACTAGTTCACCATAGAGAGAACCAATTTCAATTACTAATAAATTTGATGATAGAAAGGGGTTGTGTATAGATTATTTGATGTTGAATCATGTTGCATGAGAAAATGTATCTTCTTCCGTGAATTGATAAACCGTTGGATCATTTTAAGGGATCTCATTCATTTTACAAGATCTCCATTTGACTTAGTCATCATAAATTAATGTTAAATGATGAATATATATTTAAAATATCCTTTCTATTCTGGTATGTTCGTTATTAATTCCCATTCATTCATTTTTTAGTTAGTAATGAACATGTGGTCTTTATAGATTTAATTAATATGATATTCATTAAATATAAATATTTTTATATGGTGGTATTTGTGGATGTATTCCTTATTTATTTATGTTTAAAATAAAATAATAAGAGTCACTTGAAGTTTTTTTAGATATTTTTCATCAGCATAGGATTTTTCATAAATTCAATAAATTACATTTTTTAATCTTCGATGTAATTTTCCCTAGTAAATTGAAATATGATATAATAATTTTATATGATATATATAAATATAAATCAAGTATTCCTTGGGAAAGTCTGAAAATATTTTATGAGATTTAGAATTTCATGGGGTTGGTCGAATATTATCGAAGAATAATATTGTTTATTTAATGAGACTTCACCAAAAATATACGTTATTTAAAATGATGTGATGTTTTAATAGAATAAAAAATTCCAAGGGGAATTTGAGTAACTAAATAAGAGAATTAGTCAATTCTATTTCAGGACTCTCAAAAATTAAGGTGTTCATCATTTATAGTTTTCTAATGTATTATCATTATTCATGTGATGTTTATTGATATAAGGGCATAAATTTCTAGAATATGGGTATTTGAATGTGATATTTGATAGAAAAAAAATATATTATATTCCATACATTGGAATAATTATTTTTTCCCTTATACCAATGAGGAGGAGAATTTATCATTTCACATAGAAATTAATAGTATATGTGGATCATAAAATCCTAAGTTATTATTTATCACTATGCAATCATCACTTCATAGAAAAACAACTTATAGAATAGATATAATTTTTTATTTTTTAATAATTTATAAATACAAAAAAAGGGATATGTACTGAGTGACGCATTGAATAATAAATCTTCAAATCTTGAAGAGAATGAATCTTGGGAGAAGTTGTCATTTATGGATTTATTGTAATACTTTCCCATTGAGGTTTTGGAGGTGTCCAATGGGGTAGTTATTTCAATCCTCAATTTTATATTTTTGTTGGTATAAAGGATATATAGGGGACATTATCTAAATAATATTTTTTAAGAATGTTATACAGTCAAAATAGTGGGGAGACCATCGAGGGATGGACAATTGAGGTGGTGTATATTCTTTAATTTAGTGGAGAGTTAGATCATAGGGAGCTTTGGAGTGATGTTCAAAAATATTTTCACCATTAAATTTAGGTAACACATACACATTCTATAATTATATATATCATGATATTATATTTCAATTTTGGTTTTCAGTAATAAAGAAAGATATGGTTAAATTTATATCCCATTGTTGAACATACCATTAGATGAAGATAGATCCTAAAAAACTGACATTGTCGGTTAAAAAGTTATTGAGTCTAACATGAAAATGGGGGGATAAATCAAAGGACATAGTGATTAAGATTTCATAATTACCATTAAAGAATGTTGTTGTGTGACATGTAGTGTATCAACTCATAATTACTAAGTATTTATATCCTATATGAGATAAATTTTAAGTTGATGGTAATATAAATGTGGCAATTTTACTTCATCAGGTTCGGAAGTATATTACATTGAATAATGATCCTCAGTTTATGTTTACATTATTGTTGGGACAGATTATTACTATAGGGAATAGCCTTTGGAAGAGTAAGATATTTCATCCTTCAAATCATGGTCAGAAGTATAATACTGTACATATTTTGAAGGATATGATTTGAGATTGTGTAATAGATATTTGAAGGTATTGGCAGGATCATCATCTATTTGTTCAAATTTTCTATAAAAAACATTAGACATTGATTCATATTTTACCTTTTGATAAATTTAATGGTTGGATTTTTTTATTTACATTATGTTGGTCTCAGGCATTTGATTGGTCCTATCACGACCCACCCCCACTAAGAACCCCTCTTGGGCCTATAATAAAGATCATAGTAACCCCTAAAGTCCACCTATAATAGTATATGAGATGGAGAATACCAGTAAAGATACAAAACATGTATGTGGGATCCAATACCCTCATATATCTCAGTAATACATAAATAACCCGAAAATAAATTGCATAACATAAATAAACCAAGATCCATAATAATAACACTAGTCATGAAGATTAATAAAAAATAAAAATCCTAAAATACAATTCCAATAGAGTCTTAAGAAGAAACTTTATTTCCAAACCCAAGATATAAAATATTATTTCCTAACTTTTAGACTAAATTCTCCCAATAAAATTGAAGACAAATTATAGTGGGGTGAGCCTGACATGTATGCTCTGTATGGGCCTACAAATGATATCTCAAATATAGTTGAAAGAACCGTAAAAATTCCTAAGTGAAAAAATAGAAGTTTCAACCAGAACCTATGTGGTTTGTTATTACCCACCCTCACCGGGGCTCTCTCAACAACTATTGTATCTAGTCATTATTTCATCATATCAATAATATGTAAAAACATGTTCCGTGAAACCACTTCCCCACTAATTAGTTAATCTAAATCCCCAATATTAAAATTGTTATTCTCCAAATCCATTCTTTATCAATTTTGTATCACACAATATTTCATGTCACCACATATCTCATCAATATCACCGTTATCATGTCATATCCACTACCATATCTCATAGCTCACCCATTCACTATAAATCCAGTATAGTATTGTATCATTAACATGGATGACATCTACCTTATATGATCCTCAAACCATGAATGTTCCTCACCAGGTAATATCATCTCATTAATACTCTATAGGGTCTTCTAGTACACTATATAGATCATCATTCATACCCCATATGTTTTTTCAATACATAACATACCTCCTCACCCATTTACTATTGGATATGCTAGTATATTCTATACCTATCATCACACCAATACCCCATATGGTCTAGTATTACCTCACATAGTACTATAGTATGGTCATCCTTAACTATATCCATCATATATCATGCTAAACCTAGAATAAGGATAAGGGGACTTGGACTAGTCATCCATTTATTTGTTTCTAACTCCACTATTAGGGGAAAACACCTCATACCAAAAATATATGGGTTTCCAGAAATGCTACCCAACATAGGTGGGAATTTTATAATAATAAAATGGAAAATAAATCATATAACTATAATAAAACCCCAAACAAAAAATTCCAAATCGATATTACATTATTACAAATGATAAAAATTACCACACTTCCATATCCCCATACCACCACTTCAGAGAACTATAACACCAAGAACCATTCCTCTCCCCTACAAAAAAACCATTTTAAGAATTTTTTTAAATAATTTATATACTATCTATTATCAACCATCTTGTGTTATTTAGGAAATTCAATTCCAAATGTAGTGACAACCTAATTATAGATAATTACCAAATTAACCTTATCAATTCATTATTCATCTCTTGAATCATAATTACTAATTATATTCTACCGCACTAGGAAAAATAAAGATAATAATCACCGATCAGCCATTCCATAATCCTTCATTGACCAACATATTCCCTCATATTGATTATAGTGGGGAATCTATATCCCTTTTATAAAATCAAAACTAAAAACCATAATAGTGTCAACAGACCTCTATAAAAAAATATTTAAATGCATCCAAATCTAACCGATGAATCCCTACTTACTAATGCCTACAAACCAACTAGCCTCTCTTCCCGACAATTTCTAGCCAATGAAGACCCACTTCTCAATAGTCCTAACATCTAACACTAGCCATATAAATAATAATAAAATATCCTAAATATTAACCCCAAAAACATAGTTAATAAAAATTACCAACAAATTATTTGTATGCACAATAAGAAAATAAAAACCTATTCTGTAAATAATCACTGAAACAACCCTTTTCCCATTTCCATGAAACGTCTTTATATTATCAAATTTCCACACAATAAAATTGTTTACATTATATATTTGATCCTGATTTTAAAAAATATTAATTTAAATATAGAATCAGAGTATCAATACACTTATATCAACAACAATAATGTTTTTTATAGTAGTAGTGAACATATATAAATCCCATGAGAAATATCACTGAAACATGTAATGGTGTTTGATTCAAACCATACACATTAATTTACATTAGCTAGGATTCATTATCTTTATTAGGAATATATATACTACTCTTCCAAAGATAAAAAACTCAGGTTTAGTGAATAATTTACATTTAATAAACGAGAGCTCATAAATCCCCTCCTCTAACCAGATCTTCATAATACACTGGGCACGAAAGGGAAGTTAAGAGACGATGGAAATAATATATCTTCATAAGGGGATCCATGATCAACCTTCACCATAATAATTATTCATCAAAATTGTTTTATTAACATTCATAAAACCAAATTGGCATTGTAACAAAGAAATACCAAGGAAATATTGGGAATTAACTTTGAATGAAAAGGGGGGACTCACCACATATCACCAATAATCAAATTACTGAAGCCAAGGATAAAATATAAGGAAGAGGGGATGGAATATTTCTTAAAATCACATTAGATATTCCATGGAGTTAAGGGAGTTGAAGGTGAAAGAATGGAATTCTTCGGTGACACCAAATTTATATCTTGGTGGTAACTACAAAATCTCAGGGTGAAAAGGTTAGGACAATGATATAGTGCCTAGTTTTTCCACAAAAACATGAAACGGCATTCTATTAGATGTCATAATGACCCTTGGTCCAAAAATTCCTTTGAAATTCATGTCAATATAAAATACAACATCCAATAAAACATAGAGATGAGAACAATGAGAATCCTCACACCATAGTGCAGTCATCCAAATTCTATCCTCATCCTTTGAGAAACATAAAAACAACGTTATAATAGTCCCCAAACAAACATTGAAATTGAACATGTCCCATGGATCTCAATGTCCCAGTCCAAAGAATGTGTCATAGCCACATATAAATAGATTGGACCAACTAAACGTTCCAAATAGTATCCATGGAATAACACTATGTATTTCAAAAAAAAAGTGGGACTCCTTCAATTTTCCTTGATAGTACCTCATACCAAGGCCATGGTGCAGCTAGAGTTCCCCACCACATGCATCCCAACAATTGAATAACCCCAAAAATATGAGATCCCAAGGCTCTAAACACTTTATGATTAATCAATTAGGACCACTCCATAGTGAACCATATAATGGTCAATCCAAAAAATAGACACCCAATGCTCCAAAACTATAATTCGAACATACATACCACATCCCCAAGTGACCACAAATCAACATGAACCACCCCACTAAGGAACTATTCCAAAACCAAAAATTCATCACAATATTCATTGATCACTCCTTGAACCTCCTACGAGATCCTCCTATACCTAAAATAAACAATGTAATGAGCCTAGAAGATATGAAACATTATCTTTGATACCTTCCAAATGATTCTCCTCACTGATAATAAAACCCATACTCATAAGAAAATACTCAAACACCATTAATAATGCACCACAGAGAGATAACCCTCAAATGGTATGATTCCATTAATGCACATAGAAACAAGGGGGAAAGTAATCCATTTTATACATAATACTGAATTAAAAAAATACAATAAACTATATCAACAAATATCTAAAAAATTATAAGAAATTAATTCTCAAAACATCGTGGGATACTGGGAGTAAATTTGTGAATCAAATTCCTATGTACTCTCATATACACCCCCACGCATCGAAAAAAATCAAACCATGGGGACACCTCACCTTCACTAAACATTTATTAAACTATTATTGACCATAAGTTGGTATTTTAAGAACATTTCATCATCATTGAAATACATCTCGCCACAATGAATCATAAGAAAAACATCAAGAAGTTATCACTGATGGTGTGACACTTTGAAGACATTATGGATCCTTTCCATCTATGAAGGAGGTTCCAATTGATACTCCACTATACCAACATACCAAAACACGTAAAATGAAATTGTAAACAAAGAATATATCATACAACCCTAGTCCATCCTTTTCTAAACATGATGCAGGGTTACCATTATGAATACTTGGTTACTATCCTAAAAAACAAAAATACTACAATGATTAACCTTATATGAGTTCTGACACATTTTTTCCACCTTTATCAGCCCCTAAATCAATAGAATATTCTCTTCCATTCACTATATCACATTTAAAAAAAGGTCTATTGACTCCCTAAACATGATCCATCATAATGGAGAATGAAAAATCCATCCATATAATACCCCAAATGGGTCTATGCTAATAGAAGAGTAGAATTATTTATTATGTGAAAATTCAAATGAAGGAATGTTCCTTACTCATGATCCACCAAAATTTAGCCAAAAATTCCACCACATACCATCTAGTGTTGGAATTTTCTACTTTTTATTTATGTAAACTAAGTATAAAAATAGTATTATAGTTCAACTTGATCCAAAAGAATTATATAATCATCCTTAGGATCATGAGTTAATATGAGGGTCCTAGATAGAAATTATGACTATTATAATGTGACCCATCCACTGGGACCCCTTCAGGGTTGATAGTGATGAAGAAGTATGACCTCTGAGTCTTGCATCTATTAGACCCTTAGTTAGTGACTAGCACTAAGGGTGTATAAAACTCAAATGGGATACACTACCCCCATTATTTAAAAAGGATAGAGAGAATAAAAAATAACAACCACAAAAAAACCCTCACATAACATAAAATAAACTAAACCATCAAACATAATTATGTTAAGAAATACATATAAAAGTCCCCAAAAAACAAAAGGGAAACATATAGAAGAAACAAAAAATCTAACCACCCTACTACTAATGTCCATATTTGTCCCTAAAAACCTCTTGAATCTTAGAAAAAGTTTATATATATATATAGTGAGAATAACATATATAATCAGTGTGATCTAACCTAAGGTTCCCCCTGAAAATGTGAAAATAGAATACTTAATCCCCAGTGAAAAAATAAAAGTACCAACAAACACTTAAACATGTCATTTTTCCATCCAAACATCACAATGACTTGCTCACCCAATAACAAATTAAACTAGTAATATAATAATAATATAACATCGATAATGGTTCCCCACATTCACTTCCCCGTTGTCTTTCAACTATCATGGTCCAATGATAAACGTGTTGATCTCCCATTCCTTCCATTCTATCTTTTCACCAGATATCCAACAATCTCTAATGTGGATCGGGTTACTACCCAACCTACCCTAGCCACCCGTAGGGCCTAACATCTCATGTCGGAATCAATTACTCATACCCATCTCTCGTTACATTAACACATCATCACAAATCAATTCACCACATAAAAAATAGGGTAGTAGTGTATCATTAATTGAAAGGAAATCGACCTCATGCCCTCTTTCAACTACATATGATCCCCCACTACATATCGTACATATAATGATTAGCTATTTCCAAAAACAATGTCATTATCAAGGACAAGGCTCAATTACTAACTGTTTCATTACAAGATAATATTTGTGAAGGAAGAGTGTGGAAGAGGGGATAATCATACATACATTTATCACCATCTAGATATTGGATAAACCACTCCTATAACATCTATGTGTTTGTACATGGTACCTGATGAAAGTGGGGTGCATATACAAGAAACCTGAAAATAAAATTATATATATACATTGATAGCATACAGGTCATCCTAAAGGTTTCAAAATAATATTTCATTACCATTACATTATTATCAACCCCTTACAAATGTTTCCTTATACTACCACAAACTAGATAAAACCCACCACATAGAACAACCACACCAAACCAAAAATTTCTGTTCTATCATTTACAATATTTTTTTACAAAACCAAATTATTACATTCTCACCCATTTGACATTATATTGGAATAAAACAAATAATTACACACTATAATTTATATTTCTATTAAACCCCATATATTTCATAATTATTAACTTCATTAAAATATTTATCACATTTAAATTCTATTAGACTTTTATTTAATTGCATCTCCCAACATCTCCCTTTCATCATAACAGACTTCATTTTTTTACAACTAGGATACTACAGCAATACATCACAACAAAACACATTATATTATCATTGGAAAAAAAATATACCACGACACTTCCACATCACACAAAACATCTTGTATTTAAACACTGCACCACAATCATTATAAAAACCACCCAAAATCCAAACATACACAAGTCTGACAACAAACATACTTAAATCACACAAAAATACATTTCCAAACCATATATTGTTTTGTAACTCATTTATATTTGTATTTTACATTAAATATATATCTCATACATAGGTATTTTTATACATTTCCTAATTTACATTGGAAACAAATTCATATCCAAATATATTTATTTAACCTATTATGAATTTTGGATTTAAAAAAGAGTACAATTAATGTATATCAATCCAAAACTAGGGTTTATAAGTCACAGTTCCCACAACATGAAAATCACAATATGTAATATGTTTTACAAGAGAAAAGTTGTAATAACAAAGTAATAGAGAAAAACATTTACTTACACCACTTACCTTCAAATTAAATTTAATCGGGTTTATTATATTAATTTTTTAATCCATACCACCCAACCACTAGAAAAAAAATAATGATATTTTCACATTTGAAATAAATAAAAGAGAACAAGGACTCCCTTCAAGGAAAATAACTTCCAAAACATGCTACACTGAAAATATGGGAAAAGAAGAAGTTATCTCTGTCTGCATATCAGGAAATTAAGATCATTACCAATAATGAAAAACTTTTACATAATGGATGATTGTTAAATAAAAACAAGAACAAACATCAAATGTGAAACACTACTATAAAAAATACTGACAGTACCGTGAAATTGAACATGCCTAGAATCGTGAGAAAGTGGGATTTGGGTTAAAGTTAAATGAGTCTGTGGCTCAAAAATATAGTTTTTATTCACTAAAAACTATGGGAAAAAAGATATCTGAATTGATGGAATCCAGTTTTTTAAGATATTAGAAACAGGTTATGGAATAAATCTAAATATTAACACTTTTAACTTTCATTTTTAATTTAATTTTAATTTAAATTCATTTAAAACAAAAAGAATGAAACATTGAAAACCATAGGGTTCTAAATAATTCAAATACAATATTTAATCCCCATAAAAAATACGATTCATTTATTATATCTTCAACTGAATTTTTTTTATTAAAACATTATTCTAGTCATGTCAAAAAAATATGTGTATTTTGAAAAACTATGAAATTTTAGAAACTATTAAACTAGCTGTAAGAAGTGATTGATCTCATATAAACAATAAATCATCCAAATGATGGAACAAGTGACCACAAGATAAAACCAACCAACCACATGAAGAATCCAATTGAACATAATATGGGTCCAATCAACTACATGAAATTAGAAAATGGTCGTAAGAAGAAACCAACTGATCGCATGAAGGAACCTACTATCTATGAAAAGGAACCAACCAATAGTTTCAATGACAAAAAATATCAAGGGTAGAAATCACCTACCCATATGAAGAGACTAGTTGATTACATGAATAAATTAACTTACCACATGAAGGATCTTATTATCTTCAAGAATAAACCAACCAACATCATGAAGGAACATACTATTCACAAGGAGAACCAAAATGAATATGTAAAGAAACCAATAGACCATAATAATAATTCATCCAACCACATGAATGTACTAATGGACTATAAGAAGAATCCAATATACATCGTGAATTTATAAGAGACCTCATGGTCAGACAAGTAAATCTATGAGATATCATAGAGATTCAATGGGAAAAGTTCCTAAATTACATAACACTTTTGTACCTTATAAACCCCAAAATCAAGGTTCTAGAAACATTGTACAATATATAATATACCTCTAATAAAATTTTTATACTTAAGAATAAAAATAGAACTATAAAAGAAAAGGGAAATGGTGTTTGAAAAAAACCCGTGAGATGCCTGTCAAAGAACTCTCTATAGCAAGAACACAACCACCCATCAAAAGGTCAAAACAAATAATCTAGAATCATCATCTACCAAGGATGATAGTTAAGCTGATATAAATGATAAGGTTATATGAATCATATCCAAAAAAGGAATCAAACAAAGAAGATCCATCAGAAAGGCTAACCAATGAATATCTCAAGGTACTATTTATAAATATATATATAACTACTGCTCTGATGTACTCTCCTCTATTACAAAATCCCCCAATATCTAATGAACCATGAGGATAACTTTCCCACATGACACCTTCCCTGGATGATTTTACAACTCAATTTCCCTCTCCAAACACATCACATCATCTAGGATATTCAACAGTCCTAAATCAATTACATTATATTTTTTTTGAATATTATGATGAATCTTGGATATGTGTAAAATGTCATAATCATTTTCAAGACATGATAATAGATCCAACTAATATTAAACCATTCTATTTCACTCTAACAACATCAAAGGAATAACCATCCAAGTATTAATCTTACACCATTGGCCAAAACTCTGCTACATCCAATTAGGGGAGGCCTTCAACAAAAAATTATCTCCGCCCTCAAAATCAAAGGGCCTCTTCCTATAATCTTCATATGCCTTATCAAAGTCATCTTACACCATCCTATTCTCTCAAAGGATATTTATATTCTATGATTTTCTCTAAATCAAATTAGGAATAAGGACTATTGACTCCCCTACCTCATTCTAGAACAATGATGAATGATGCAACCACATATATAATGCCATGAAATTATCCATAAATATAGAAGAGTGACTGATATTATTATGGGGAAACTCAACCAATAGTAGGGGATACCCATGATTTTATAATGTCCAAGATTCAATTTAGAAACATATCCTATATCATATGAATTATCAACTCTATTATTCTAATTTATTGTAGAAAGAAATTAGTGTAAAGATGTTACTAGAAGTTAAAATAATCATGATATACTCTCTATATCTATGCAGTAAAATCATTATCCTAGTCAAATAAGATGATCTAATTTACCCAATAGAGTCTCACAACCTCATCTGATTACTTCCTTAATAGAGAATCTAGAACACCTGGCTCCCTAATGTCTACAAAATGGGTCGACTTGGTCATTTGATCCATTATTACCCAAACATCATCACAACCACCATATGATCTGGGTAAATCAGTGATGAAATCAATCGATATATGCTCCCACTTCCACTCATGGACATGTTAGTGATGTATAAATCATCTAGAAAAATGGTTCTCTATATTCACATATTGAAAAAAATATCATACCACACACCCCACCATTGATTTTTTCGTCTCATCCAACTAAATATTCCTCCTCAAACTGTGGTAAAACTTTGATACACCTCAATCCATGAATAACGGTGAATAGTGAAACACATAGATAAATTCATAACACACAGATAAAAGATAAAATATTTAACCTAATAATAACATCTGATTGTAGTCATCCTCGGAATACCCCTTAGGAGAATCACCATGACCGATACAATTTAACATCACTTCCACTACTAGGTCTCCTCACAGAGACTCCTCCACATACAACATCAGATATGGTTATAGTATCATCTTATATAGAAAATCTATGTTTCTAAATTCCTCCAAATTAAGTTACATCATTTCATTCTCTACCATCACCTTCCATATATCCTCAAACTCTAGAAAAGCATCTCCTCATGACGTCAGGATTAGTATTTTAGAAAAAAATATTCCACTTTCCTTGAGTGTAAGATATCTAAAAAACATAATCCTAAAAAAATACCACAACCTACAATGATTCAACTTCATCTCCCACTGATATATGATATACCAAATACAATTTTTATCATTTAAGACCATAAAGCACTCACTGTTGAGTTAAATATTCCCCAATTTCATTGAAAAATTTACTAATGCTAACTCCGGTTCATGAGAGGCATAGTCACACTCGAGGGGGTGAAACATTGTAGACCCATAAGAAAACACAAGAATTACTACATCAAGATACATCCCATGATCATATTATAATCATCACAAATTACATAGAACATATACTCATTCCAAGAAAAACCAAGGAAACTGGTCCCTAATCAACCTCCCATTTAGGTAGTCAAAAGTTTCCTAAAATAAATCATTGCAAATTAAATCTTTTCACTTCATTGTAAAATCATTAAATGTGGTGGTAATATAAGATAAATCAATAACAATCCATTTTTAATCATCGGTAAGACCACAGAAACTTTAAACCACTGCCATGTATTTAGGTACTACCTAGGAAGTAACTACGTCAATCCTTTATGTGTATAATGCCAAACCGTATTGAGACACAACATGTCCATGTATATTCACATACTCTATCCAAAACATTAACTTGGTTAATATTATATATAGTTTTGGGTGTCTAAGAACCTATGTGGAAGCTTTTAAATTATTTGAATACACCTCCTCCAACCATGTGTATATAAGTTTTTCATTGAAACACCTAACAATGAAAAGTTCTTGTAACTCATGGAATATAGTTTTAATGAGACCCATGAACACATATAGTACATTCATGTAATCAAATGTAATGAACACAAACATATACCATCAATATCCTCATATGAAAGAAGTATTTGAGATATATTCCTCCTCCACACCTATTTGGGTATATCTGGACTGAAAATCAATCATTAAAAACAAACTATCCCAATTCAACTAGTCAAACAAATCATCTATTCATCAATGAGGGTAATGGTTCTTAACCACCACCTAATTACACTTTTGTTAATACTTATATATCCTCACACTACCATGAGTCATCTTTTTGAACAACACTAGATAGCCCAAAGGAGATGCACTGGCTTAGATGAATCCCTTCATCTACAAATCATTGATTTGGATTTTAAACCCACCATAATCCATGGGAGGCAAATGACAAGGGGACATCATAATTGTAAAATAACCCAAATATAACTCTACTCTAAACTCAAGATCATGATATAGGGTATTTTCATAACCTCATTCGGAAGACATTGAGAAACTCCTTGAAATATTTGGGATCATCAACCCCTAGGATCCTACTTAAAACATATCCAACTGAGTTGGAATATTCTCTACCTATCTACCTCTCACAAGATACCTCTTCTCACCCACGAACACCAATCACTAACAAAACACATCAAAAAATTTTATTTCCCTATAAATGCCTTTAGTAATAGAAAACACATTATACAACCCATCCATACTGACAATGATATTTTATTGATATATCTATAAAAAGAATAAGTTCCCAATTGGCCAATGTTCCCCATCATCAGTATACATCCATAAAACACATCAAACAACCAAGGAAAGTATTGAACTATCATAAGATATTGGTCGGGCTCCAGAAGCCTCTCTACATCCATCCACAATGAATGGACTAATTTGGGAGTAATAATGTATTGTTAAGAAATGTAATGAAGAAAAGTTGAAAGCTTGGTAGACAATAAACAAATCGTACCCTAAACAACCATTGGTCCCTCTAGTTCTTGAACCTCTATTGAATGAAACTTCTCATGTCCTTGTCATATTATATTCATATAATGACCTACATTTCATTGTTATAGCATAGGTCCCAGATGATGAGGATCATCATGGAGATTAAATATACCATCCCTGTATCATCTTGATTAATAAATAAACATTGGTAGAATCTACTGCTAATGATAATAGAAAGGGTTTGGGAATCCTAATCCAAAAACAAATCCTAGAACATTCGGGAAATGATCTTGATGGTGGCCAAAACAACTGCAAATAAAGAAGGAAAATAGGAAAACCCTATAAGATGCTAGAGAGCCAGTAGACCTTGAGAAGTGTGAATTAGGATGATTTGATCAACACATTGGTGATAATAAAATTTAATTCCATAACAACCACAATACTATACCTGAAGCTCCACTCCTCAAGAAACTCTTCTAGCCACTAGCTCAATGAACTCATTGTTATGAGTGCATCTGCACGATCATTTATAGATTCCTCTACATTACTAGATACAAATGAAGCATAAATAAGGTAATTTCAAATATAATTGTTGTTTGTAGAACCTATATATGATTATATTCTCAAGAATCCTCATCTAGAAAAAATATGTATTGAAACTTAACAGGTTAGGAAACATAATCATGATTTTAATCATTCTTAGGCTCCCTATCTAAAGGGAGAGAAACCCTGACTCTTTATAAGATTTATTAGGGACAGTAACAACTACATAAAGAAATCCTCCCAAGATTAGTCACATGAATCATCATCATCCTTAGAAACTCTTCGGAATAATATCCATCTTTGATGGGCTTCTCCACACATATGATTGATTTTTAATGGAACTGAGTATTATGATAAGGACCAAATCGAACTAAATACAATATCAAGATCCTCCAACCAACACCCAATATATAAATCCAAGACTATTACCTCATAATGCATGAGACCTTCATTTGGGAAATAACATAATTTACTCTTATATGTGTCATCTGCATCTGTTAGATTTATAGTCTGTAAATCAATTGGATTATCCTAATAAACCTCAATATCTTGAATTGAAAATGGATGAAATCAGGAAAAATATCAAGAAAAAAGGAATATAATCCTAATTTTGGTTGAATAGAATTTATTTAGTGTAATAAATATATTTCATTTGAATTCCGAAATTACCTCATTCAATCACAAATGTAAACAATAATGATACATGTACCTCCCATAGGTCTCTTTAATGCAATCAAAATTATATCTCCCTATATTTTTAGTAAGATTATGTTTATTATTCCAGATCATAGAGGATTTTAACCAGGCATTTCCTGGTTTTTCTCCTATCCTACATCACATAGTGAGTTCTATTAATGTAGTTTCTCTACCATTACAAATCATGGATCACCAGTGCATTACTCTGAAAATTATCTTATCTCTCAACCAAAACCTATGAATCAAATCTATCTGGACACCCCTCCCCCTGTATCCATGGGTACCACTCTTATTCTGGTAGTGAAGAGGAGGTATGACCCTATATTACTAACTCATTCTAGCAATGGGTTGGCAACTAGTATTGAGTGTGTAGAACACTCAAATTTGAAGTATTACCCTCAATATTTAGAATGAAACAAGAGAAATAAGAAAACACAAAACAACTATATCACATAGAGAAAAATAAACAAGACTATATCACATGTATTTTTCATAAAATTCATATATAATTCTCCAAAATAAATCAATAGGTTAGATTAAAGCAGAAACCTCTCAATAGCTCTGACCTCTATGATGGAAATTTATCGCAGATTCTCCATAACCCTCTGAAAACCCTAAAAAATAATTTATATACATAGGGTGATATTATCATGTATACATATTGAATCATATCCAAGGTCTCTAGTGTAAATGTGAAAAGGGTGTACAAAAGTAACATTGAACAAATATCAAATCTTGAAATCACCTAAACATATCATCTATCTATTCCAACATCACCATGGATTCCTCACAAAGTAACACAAGAAGGTATTAAGATAGTAATAACATGATATATCTGATTTAGGATCCATTTATCCACTTCCCCATTGTGTTTTCACTCTGAATCCTCACTATCAAAGGTCCTATGTTCCCATATCTTCCATGACACCTCATCACCACATGTAAAACCATCTCTATTGTTGGTTGGATCACAACCCTACAAACCTTAGCCTCCCTTAAGTACCAATGTCATGTTCTCCCATAAATGTCATTATTCAAATACCGTATTCCACTATTGAATCATCACACATCCATCCACAACATCACAAACAGGGAAGTTTGTTATAAAAAATGTGCAGGTAATTTCTTCTTTTCCACCACTTATAATGATTGAACCCCACTACATATCAGATCTTATAATCTTCATGAACCACCACCAACTATGTCCTCGTAAAGGTATATTATATTCCACCAACTACAATATTTTTTGATACTACTACCAAATGAAGCATTGGGAAGAAGGGTTAATCATACATCCATTCCTCACTATCAAGATGTTGAAGAAAATTAACCTACAAAAACAACTAGTTATTGGTCTATGGTAATTGATGAGGGTGGGGTGTGTATAAAAGTATTATGAAAATATAAGTATATATATATATCAAACAGGTCAACCTAAAGGTATCATATCAATACTTCATCATTGTATCCTTATCATCTACACCATACTAATGTCACTATACACTACCGAAAATTAGAAACAACTCACCATGCAGAACAACTATACAAAGCCCATAGTTTCCTTTCTATAAATTATGGATTCATCCTCATTTCTATAATAATACATTGACATCCATTTAACTTAAAATTTGATGATAACGACAATATAAAACAGCCATATTTAAATTTCCATTTAATTATATCCAATTCTTAATTATTCACATTGTTAAACCTATTACCACATGAATATTTCTATATAATTTTTTCAATTATTGCCCACACCATTACCCTTTCATCATTAACAACTCATATTATATATCAATTGGGATAATATAATGTGTAATAACACTACAACCCATACTATAACCATAAAAACTATATTTCAACCTCCAAAGACACATTATATTCAACATATCTCATATCTGAACTGGTCACCAACATCATTATGAAAACCCCACAAACGCCACATAAAAAGTAAAAAAACATACTAGGAGAACCCAAAAGAAATTTTTCAGACCATATATTTTACGAAAAAACTTTTACATAGATCTTTCATGTTAAATACTCTTATCATGCATTGGTATTTACACTTAGTTCTATCTTTACATGGGATACCAATTCTTATATGAATATATGTATTAATCATTTCATAAATGGATGGATTAAATAACAATTAAATAAATGGTTATCCATCCACAAAATTTGTTTATAATTCATAGTAGCAACACCATTTACATAACACTGGGTAATATTGTTCATGAGAAATCCATCTAAAATTACAAGGAAATAAAAAAACACATGTAATTACTCCCATTACCTCTTAATTAAATTTTATCTTATTCATTATCATAATTAAATAATTTGTACCAACCACCTTCTATAATAAAAGTTTACTAATTACACACCTGAAAAAAGAATAGAGAACAAGGATCTTCTCCCTGAAAAAGAAGTTACAAAATATGATACACCAAAAATATGGGAAGTGAAGATGATTTCAACACATGTATATTGTGAGGGAAAGGGATTTATTAATTATTTAACTCATGTAGACAATGGAGTATCAAGAATGTGAAAGAAAAACCTACCATAAATGTGACATGATGCTGTAGAAAATAGAGAGGGAACCAAGATATTTAAAACACCTAGAATTATGAGAAGGAAGGCTCTGGGTCAAAGATATATGACCTCAATTCTCAGGAATAAGTTTTTGGTTCATCTATAATTAAGGGAAACAATAATAGACTTGAACAGATGAGATATTTTTCATTAAAATTCAAGATTTTGATCTTCGAATAAATCTAAAAATTAAAATTTTTGACATTATTTTTTAGTTTTCATTTAATATAGTTTTACATACAACACAATGAATTTCCCATTTAGTGCTAAGTGGTTAAATTAATTCAAATATTGGATTCAATCTCTAGAAAATATATTTTAAAAACATTAATTTGAACATTCAATCCCACATTTTTTATTGTAAAAATTATTACATCATTATAGAGAAATCATTGTATTTTGAATACTTTGGAAATTTAGAAAACCCATTGAGATGGTTATAAGGAGGGATCAATGTTGGATATCTAATAAACCAACAATTTGATGGAAAAAGTTATTGCATGAAGAATCCAACCAACCACAAGAAGGAACCAAATAACTATAGGAGAGACCAATCAACCATACTAATAAACCATCTAACCAAAGAAAGAAACCAATTGACTGAACAAAATAATCAACTAGTTGTAAGAATAAGAAAATGGATTACTGGAGTAACCAACTAACATAGACAAAAATCTACTGACTACTTGATGTTTCCAATTGATCGAAAGAAGAAATGAATTGATCACATAAAGAAAATAACTGACCACCAGAAAAAACCAACCATCTTCACCAAGGAACCAATGGACCACAAGAAGGAACCAATCAACCACATGGAGGAAAAAATAACCATGAGATTACTTCAACCAAATATATGAATTGGAAAAATGAAAAAAAATAAGAAGCCAAACATCTACATGAGGAGACAAGTGATTTCATGGTCAGTCAAGTGACCAAGTCATAAGCCATATAAATTTCAATGGGAAAACTCAATTAATTTCCTTATGACCCTTTAATACCTTAATAAATAAAAGTGTAAATGTTTTATGATCTTGGTACATTACAGTACAGGGTGCCACATGAATCCACAGAACATAAAACACATAATTCCTTGTCAAATCCATCCTGAAAACATATTACCTAATCACCATGAAGTAGCCTAACTTCATCATGTAATTCATGATCACCCATATAACATCAAATACTCATGGGGATCATGGTATCCCAGTGGTAAAATCCATTTATTTTCCCCCCATTTCCACAATAGTAAAAACAATGGATACAAAAAATCACCTAGATTATGATTCTCCACCTTCACCTAATTGCATACCAAACACTGTGAAATTAACTCTTCAATCGATATCCTTATCTCAGGACACCATAGTTGACCCCGCAAATAATGATATATTCTAGAAACACTAGGATTTTCTACCAATAATGAACTATAATACTCAAAGAGAAAGTCCACAAGAAAAAAATTAAAATAATAAATAACCTCCCCTGAAATACTATTTGATGTCATTCATCATCCAACAATCCCATTTAAGAATCATCCTAGATTCCATGGTCCCATATCACCTCAACCTCTGAGTATTTCCACTGATAATATTCCACCTTCTACCCAAGGATGATTTCATTATCATCTGAAATATGTAAATTATTACACCATCCTCCTCTGCTTCAGGATTCATCACAAAAGCTCCTCCTATTACTCTATGCATCTCCATTGACATGAAAAATATCTCACAATGACTTTATACATAAATAATTACTGCTGAATTTTCCTTTCCACGTTTTTATGTTATATCAATATCATTTTCCTAGTGAAACTATATCCAAATATACTATTATAGATTGCAATCATATTATGATAAAGTATACCTCAATATCTTATGATTTGTGAAAAAACCATTCATTCACTAATGATGTAATTTAATCACACATTAACTGAGAAAAACACCAAATATAACTTGAGTTAATGGGTGAAATATCCTGGAGACCTAACTATTTACACCCATATGATATCCCTACCATTTGATATATCAAGAAAAACCCCAAATAGAGCTAGGAATCATTATTAAACACATAAAACATGCCTCCCCCTCCATGGGAATCCATAGAATGAGGTAAATGATAAATCAATGTTTTATATAGTTAAAATAAACCTAATAATGATTAGCCCATATGATATCATGGTCCTTCCAAGTCAAGGCTATCAATGGGGCCATAAATCAAGATAAATATGACACAAAACTATTATAGTTTCTTATGAGACCAGGAAACTATAGACCTATGTAATGTTATTTGGTGTTTTACTATAAAAAAATACCTCAATCTTTGATGGATCCATTGATACTCCATAATAAAGAACCACATTTCCATTGAAGTGCACCTCCCATATCCAAAACATACACATATTAATACTCTAATAAAGTCACTATTATCAATGGAACTATAGAATGGACCAAAGGTTCTCAAATTTCTCCTCATATATCGTTGATTATGGGTGTATTTAAATTATTAAAATGAACATAATACAATCCATTAACTTATTCTATATGGATTTCATGAGTTACAAGAACATATTGGAGTAGTTCACGACCCCTGAATGACTTGGCCATTAACTCAAAGTGACAATATAAAATCCTAAAATAATTATTCAAGATTTCTTCCTCTATAACTCTAATATTGTAATATCTAGACCACATATAAATTTTCAAAAACTAACTAGAATCATTAAAAAAGTTAAATATATCATTTACACTCTAAATTGGGTAATGTTTATTGAGTTTCACATTATTAATCCAATGGTAGTATATAAATAATCATAGAGCATTATCGTACTTATAATATAATAATATAGGAGAACCCATTATGACAAACTAGTATGGATAAATCACTTATACATTAGGCTATAAACCTGAATCCTCATCTCACACATCTTTGAAGGTTCTATATAAGAAGGGGGTGTAAACATTGGAAAGGAATCAAGCATCAACTATATCTTGAACATTATATCATATTAAGGGGTAAATCCAAAACCTCCACTAGAAAAAAATCGAATCTTTTCCCTATCCCTTAGGGAAATTCTCCTCATTTTCATCCACTGATATTCATAACAATGATTCCAACTATGAAAGTGATGAATCTAAACTTCTACTTTCCATCAGATGATCCTTCTCTCCAATTAACACTACATGATCACCCTAATCATATAATAAAAACATTATCATATATAATAAATCAATAAGTGTTTTCACATAACAAAATTATTCAATTCCAAAAAACAAATCATGTGAATTTATCGTAAGAAAAAAGTGATCCCTAGATAACTAATACTTTCACGTCATCTTGTCATAACAATTGTACATATATATTATACTCATCTGACATTAAATAGGTATATTCAACACCAATGGAACTTGAAGTCTCTCTATATTGAGTCCCAATACTCAAACCAAGGTGGGATAAACAAATATATGTGCCACTCTAGAATAAAATAGTTCATAGGTCAAGATAAAATATAAATAGATAATACATCAAATGACCTTCGATACCTCTAGCACATGCACATCAATATAATAATGCTTGTCACATACGTACCCCATACTTGGTACTAAAAACCACCTCCATAGACAGCATCAGTCCTATGTCCCTATAAGAATGAGAGAACATGAGTTTGTCTTCTAACAGAACTATCTCCTCTTCGTTTAATATAAACTTACTGCACATGTTGTTGATGTGGCATTTGATGAAAATGATATAACTAGGGATGAAAGAGATACTAAACACCAACACCTCTATGATCCTGGTAACAACCCAAACCCATTACCTCAAGATAGTGGAAACATTATTATATTAGTATAGATAAATGTTTCTAATCACAAAGTACTAATGATTTTATTAGTCTTGGAAAACTAGATATATACCTGATATCCATTTTAAATTGAGAAAAGAATATAAAACATTAAAAGATAAAATTATCAACATCCCTGAAACTCATTCAAACAAATCCATATGATATCATTTAGAAAGGAAATATAATAATGGTGATCTATATTTATCAGTAACGATTATGTGCCATTGAAGTTATCATGATTAAATAATGAATAATCAATTTGGAAAGATAAATATCTGAAACCATATTTCATTTATGAAATAACTTGTGTAAGAAATGTATCCATGGATAATGTCAATTCAAAGATATCATTTATAATAATAAATAAATTCTCAACGAATGAAATTTTTTCCAATGGATTTCATGATATCCTTCATCATCATATCTATACCTTCAAGAGCGTGTGCCATGACAATTTTATCTACTGTTAGGGATAAACAAAAAAACATTAAATATTTCCAACTGAATTCCCTCATGATACATGTCAATAGATCAAGGTGATATCTATAACTAGGTCACACCCTTCACAAAATTTCCAATGTGTTCCACATATATAAAATGATAAATTCATTTTATAAAAAAACTTATAAATGATAATCTCTATTGAGAAAAGATATAGATTTGTCAATATTTTTTCAGTTAATCAAATATAGTTCCTAACAAAACTCTATATAATAATGTTACATAGTTTATTAAATAATCATATCCATAATATAAATAATATGGATATTTAAGAGAAATGTAATTTATAGTGATCATAAGACAGTTATTTTTTCAAGAGGATGCTAAAAATCATAAAATTAATAATAGAAAATAAATGACTATTAGTTTACCATAAATATAGGTTTTGAAATAAAATCATGTTCATGTGACTAATAAATAAAATGGAATAAAATAATTAAAATAATCCTTCATTTGATTTTTTTCTTTTTATAACCAAAAAAACATATAGAAAGTAAAATATCATTAAATAGTAATTAAAATAATTTCACACCTCTCCCACCATAAAAAAAACTCACATTCACACCCTAACCATGTATTCTACTTTATTTTATCCTTTTATTAGTCTTAGGACTTTTGGTCAAGGCTTGGGTTGAGTCCATGTTAAAAAAATGTTTTTGGAATTTTTGGGGGATTTTTCCAAGTGGAGCATGGTTACAACACATTTGTAGAAACTGTGCAGTCCGGTCATGTGGAATGTGCAGGTTGGATAGAAGAAACTACACTACTAATACACAGCCATGTGGTAGGTCCCAGGTAATCATGAAACTTTTCTTCCACTTTCAGATATCCCCGCACAGTTACCGTATATTTTGGAAAACTAATGTAGCTAAACTGTGCGGTTGGGCCAGGTCATTAATAAGTTGAAACCCCCTTTTTCTCTCCCTCTATTTCTCCCTAGCTCAAGACCCTAGTCCCCCGTCTATTTTGGGCACACCCAAGGGGTCCCAAAACTCTCTTCCATATATATCCCTCCATCTATGGTGCTTCTCCTTCAAATCTAAGGTAACTTTTTGGGATTTTAGGTTTTTTTCCTCTCCTTTCTCTCTTGCCCTTCCTTTTTCGTGGTTTTTTTGTTATCTCTCTCTTAGATGAACCATAGGGTTAGGGTAAGATAAGTTATAGGTGATTTATTTGGGCAATGGAATGCGGATTGATCTTAAGGCTCGGTTCTTCCTCTCTATGATTTTTATCCCATCCGCATATTGTTGAGGTAGTTGTTTCCAACTTTCTCATTTACAACACAATATTTGGGAACATTTGAAGTTTAAATTAATTTTTAAATGTCATTTTCACCTCTAATATACCTATTTCATGACATAAATAGTGATTTCATGTTGGTATAATTTACTAAAAATCAGTTGGCAAAATTATTTGTGTGCAATGTCTTGGTTTGGGATTCCTATGGTGTTTATTGAAATGTCAATGTTATTTTAAAGTGAAATTGAAATTTCTTATAATAATTTTACTCTTAATCATATTGTGATGATATTTCTTGTTTATATATATGGTTTAGTGTGTGTAATTTGGTTATTTCATGGTTTGGAGGTTGTTTTAAAAACACCTTAGAAATAGTTTTATGGATTTAAAGGGATATATTGTGTTCTTTTTAAATAATGTTAATTATGAGATTTTTTTGAAATCAAATGGTCATTTTGTGGAAATTTTTTCTTAGTGACTTATTTCATTCTTGGTTTTCCATTGGATGATGGTACATCCATGGGTAATGTAGGTGCACACGTGGATGTGAATTCAAATGAATATGACACTAAAATTTATTTTCCCTTAAAATTTTATCATTTATTCTTCCTTATATTTTTTTAAGATAGTCTTATATCCTTTCAAATGGTAAAGTTTCACTTCAAGGGTTTTCGAAAAAATTTCTTTAAAGGTGTTCCTCATGATTTGGCTCATTTTTCATTGAAAATTGTTTTCTTATGAGATTAAAAATGGAAAGGGACTATTTGGTAATCATGAAGTGTTTGGGTGTGTGGTTTTATGATGTTTTGGTAAATGCATTAGGTTATGTCAAGGTAAAGTCTTGTTTGGAACTTTCAAATCATAATTGATGTTTTTGTTGAACTTGGAAAGGATTGTCATTTGGAAATTGGATGTGCCTGATTGGAGACCTGAAACGTTTTATGAAATAATTTAAATGTTTATATGGTAAAGCAGTCTGCTTGGCACCTTCATGAAGTGGAATGTTTAGACACACACACACACACACACACATATATATATATATATATATGTTTATGTATGTATATGGGGAACCTCTATTGGAGATATTTATCTCTATGTGTTATCGTATATTGGTGTCTTTGTTTGGGGAAGGAAAGGGCAGTGGGTGTTTGTAAGATGAGTCATACCTATGTTGGCCTCCTACTTACAGAATTTTATAACCACCATGGGTTCATGGGAATCTTATAGATGATTTAGTGAGGGCTACATTCTAGTTCTAATTAGATGGTTCAGTACCCTCCTTGACATATAAACAGGCCATGATGGTTTTTCCACTAGTGAGGCAAGAATAGATCACCCAGTTGGTTATTGACTAGGGGCCCCACCATACGGTGGTTGGTGGTTCCGAACAAAGTACAACCATGGGTCTTCTTAGGAGATTTTGGATCACCCATGGTTATTATTCATGTTACTTGTTTGAATTCTACTATACTAGTTTCTATCTTTCTCTGTTTATAAGTTTCATTTTAGCACAACCCTGGTATTCCTTGTTATGGATTTTAATTATAAATGGGAAATAATTATGGAAAATTATATGTGGTGTGTGTGGGATTTATAAACGGGAAAGCTATGATTTTTTCAATAAAATTTGAAACCCCAATTTTTATATCTTTATTTAAAACTAACGTTAATGGAATATTTTGGGAAAAGAAACACTTGGATTCTTTGGTGATTTCCTACTTACCTATCGAGCTCACACCCTACTTGCACCATTCACTGTTGGTAGACACATGCTATTATTAGTTCCTACTTTTGTTCATGTTTTTTAGCTTAGGTGCTTGTTACAAGAGAATTTTCAATCTTGTGGTTGGAGGTGACCAAGAGGTCACATGGAGATCATTGTAGTGTGGCTATGTTTTCTGTTTTTCATCCGCTCTTTGCATATTCAGTTTTATTTTGTATCTACTTCATATTCCTATTTATTTACGCTCAGTTTTTAGATCTTATAGTTTGTTTTGTTCATTTTATATTGATTTAGGTATTTATCTTTTTGGATTAAACTACTTCCAACAATTTTGTATTTTATGTCTGGCACTAGTTTTTAGCCCGTGGGGATCGGGAACGCCCTTTGGGCCATGTCGCAAACTGGATCGGGTGACTAGTTCTGGGTGGAACAGGGTTAGCTTATTAAAATATGGTATTAAATGGAGGTTCTCTGTTATTTATGGTGTCTAGAATTTTTATATTAGGACTATCAGGAATTGTGAGGTTGGTGATGGAAGATCATTGTGAACTCTTAATTACATAGATGTTCAAGTTACCAAGGGTAGTTCGGGGTTTTTTTTTATTTTTTCATGGGTTGTCTAATATTGAGGGATAAAAATGGAGGTGGACTGGTGTCATGTTGTGGACTTACATGGAGTAGTGACCCATGTGGAGTCCATGTTCTTGGTTCAAGGTCCTCTTAGTGTTATTCCTTGCCTGGGGAATGGCCCACTACAATGTCATTGGGTTAGTCGTTGGCACTGAATCCTCATTCCAGTACTTCATTGTTAGTTTCATTTCCTTTTGGTTCAGGTTAATATGAGTATGATTTTAAAATGAAATTGGTTTTGAAAATGAAAAATATTTCATTCAAATTATTCTAAAAGGATGAAGTGGGATTAAAATAGAGTATTTCGGTTTGGAAAATTTGGTATATGTTCGGATTTGATATGGAAAAGAGATGTTTGAACATTGGAACGATTTATAGAAGTCCACATGTGTGTGGATATGTATGGAAGGTGCATGGGGGATCAAATTCATGGATGATGTAAGAGGAATTGGATGAATGCACATGTGAGGTTTCAAATGATGTCATGAGAGAGTGATTGAAATTAAGGTCTTGACCTTATTTTCCAATGTGAATCTGAAAGTGAAATATGATTTTTGAAATTTTTATTGTTTAAGAATGTGGATTTTTTTCTTAAAAGTGGGTATTGGTGTATGGTAATTGGTTATGGAAAAATGATGTTTTGACAATTTAAAGAGAAATGGTGGGTTCGAAAAGGTAATATTTGGTTGTATTTTTATTTGTTTGTCTTTTGAGATAGTAATTTTTGGCTCAAGGTGTTCTTTTTAATTAAACCTTAGTTTGATGATGGATTTAGATTGTGTTTTCTATATTGCTCAGGAAATTCCACCCAAAAGGTCCCTAATATTTTAGATGAGTCATGCCTGATTCCTGGTCCTACTCGAGAATTGCCTATTTTCCTTGGTGATTGATGTCTATCGTGGGCTATGCTATGGATTGAGGAAGTCGAGGGTGTTTTCAAGTTGTTGGGAACTCCTGAGGATGTTAGAGTCTATGTACTTTAACAGTTTCTTGAGGGTCCATCCTTGGACTAGGGGGAGTTCATTTCCCCATCATATATTCATGTTGAGATAATGTGAGAAGTTTTTAAGACCACTTTCGTCCAAAATTTCATACCGGAGGAGGTGAAGCTATGAAAGGTGGACGAGTTGTGAGATATTCGGTAGGGCCAAATATTAGTATAGTCTTATATTGATGATTTTAAAGAGATGGTTCCATTTTCTTTGGAGGCGTCATCATATGATCAAATGAATACCCCTATGTTTTTCTAAGGTCTCCGTTTAATGATTGTATAAAATGTTCTCTCATCTGGTGAAACCTATTTTGAGAATTTCAAGGTTGAGGTATCCATAGTGATCGTATTTTTGGGGTGTAGTTAGTGGTTGTTGGTCTTTATAAAGGTTTCCCATCTATCAAGCAGGGTGTTCTAGAGGAACATATTAATTAAAAAACTCCTTTTTTGGTTTCGACATCCAATTCATCGGACCACTCTCTTGTGTGCCCCCAGTGTGGCCGGTTTGGACATTCGTAGTCGTCTTGATGCAATCCTATGAGGGAATTCTATTGTAGTGGCTGTTTTGGTCATCTGGAGAAGTTTTTCCTGAAAATTTTTCTAATGGAGAAATATCAATGGGAGGATGTGTTCCCTGATTGTGAGGCTGAAGATTCAACATCCTTCATAACCCCAGTCGCAGGTCTTAGGGTGAAGCTCGTTCACAGTCAGGAGTTTCTTGGGGTATAATAATCCTAGTCCTAATTGTTTTTATAATTTTTGTTCTTATTGTTTTTTATGTGCATCTATTATTCTAATAGTGAGATTCACATTTTTCTACTATAACCTATGTTTCTTTGTTTACCACAAATGTGATCACTTTGAATCATTATTTTTCTTAAGGTTTGTTGGATATCATTTGGGATTGGTTTTGGGGTTGGAGGAGCCCGATTGGTGGTAAAATACCATGAGATTGATAGAGGTATTGGTTGGTGTTTCTGGATTTAGGTTGAGTTCTCTTTCAGGTGTTTTCCCTTGTATTTGGAGTCTTAAATTGGGGTGAGAAAATCTGAGTTTCAGTAGTGTTGTTGTTCTCCATTGTGAGTAGAGGTATTGGTATTTGTAAAAAGTTTCCCCAATCTGGAATCTAGGTATACCATGTGGTTTAGTATATGGTTTTCTACTTTAATCATTTTGGTGGATTTTATTTTCTCATGCTAAGGGATTTGGATATGTTCATTTTTGGAGTTCCCACATAGTCCCCCCTCCTGGGGTGGTATATTTTGATCCTTGAAGTTTATGTGGTAGGGGAATTCTTATGATGGAGAGAACCATATCATGTTCTTCCCTTATTATTGGTCCTCAGTTTCTTCTTGAATTGGTCATGTGTGGCCTATGGAGTGTACGGTCATCCTATGACTCATGGTTTCCCACATTTTTTAGGGGCATGGACTCGTGTGTAGGTTAACTATCATCTTTGTGACTTTCTAGGGGGAAGAAAGTGTTTGTGGTTAATATAATTGTCACACCCTACCCACGTATACTAAATTATTTTATCCTTTTTTTAGTCTTTGGTATTATATATGAGGTTCAGGTTTGAGTCCCATTAAAAAATTTGTATTTTTCTGAGTTTTTAGGTGTGTTTCCTAGGTGGAGCACGGTTACCGCGCTGTTAGTAGAAACTGTGCATCCCGGTCGTACATCATGTGCAAGATTGATAGAATCAACCATACAACTAATTAATTTCCACGTGGTAGGTCCTAGGTAACCATGTTTCATCTCTTCCTTGGTTAGAAATTTTTTCATGGCTGTCGTAGGGTTGGGAAAATAGTTCGGCCAAATCGTGTGGTCGTTCTAGGTCATTAAAAAGTTAAAACACTCTTATCTCTCTCCCCTTATTTCACCCTATCTTTCCCCCCTCTCCTCTCTCTCATATTTTCACACCCAAGGGGCCCTAATACCCTCTTCCTTGGATATCCATCCCTCCATGGTGCTTCTCCATCGGATCTTCATTTTTAGGAGTTTTAGGTTGTTTTCCCATCCATTCCCACTTTCCGTCACTTTTTATTGGATTTCTTTGGGATCTCCCTCAATTTTACAAACACTATGGTTAGGGATGGAAGATTTTTGGGTTATTTCTTATCGCAAGGTCATCTAGATTGACTGTAAGTCTTATAACTTCCTCTCCTTGGATTTTTATCCCATCTGCAAATGGTTGAGTTATGTGTTTCTGACTTATTCTTTTCTATAAAATTCCATGGACACAAGTGTGGTTTCAATTAATTTTTAAATGTCTTTAACACATCTAATATAACTATGTCTTGAAATGAATGATTATTTTCTTGTGTAATTTAGTAAAAATTGGTTTCATAGTGATTTGTGAGCAATGTATAGGTTTTTGATGCCTTTGGTGTTTTTTGAAATTCCAATGTTCTTTTAAAGTAAAATTGATTGTTCATACAAAATGTTAGGCTTCAATTTTGTTGTGATGGTAGTGCTTGTTTTTAAATTTGGTTTGGTGTGTGTGATTTGGTTATGTTGTGGCATGGATTTTATGTCAATAACACCTTGCACAGGGTTTTATGGCTTTTAAAGGATTACTTGTGTTCTATTTAAATAATGTAAATGGTGGGATTCTGTTTCAAAAAAAATAATGATTTTTTTGAAATGGTTTTCAAGTGTCTTCTGAGATGTTTGGTGGGTAATTTGATTTTGGTACAACCATGGGTGCAGTAGGTACCCACATGGATGTGCATTCAAATAAAGATGACACTTTATCATCTATTTCTATAAAAGATTCACATTTATTATGCCTTCTCATTTTCATAAAATGGTATAATCTCCTTCAAAATGGTAAATTGTTGCTTAAATGGTTTTACAAAAACATTTATTTAATGATTTTCCTTTGTTTTTTTCCCTTTTGGCCTTGAAAAATGTTTTTTTGTGAGTTTAAAAATGGTAGAGGCCCATTTGGTAATCGTGAAGTGTTTGGGTGTGTGTTTGTATGATTTTTGGGTAAATTCATTAGGCTATGTCAATATAAAGTCCCATTTAGATCTTCAAACTAAAATGTTTTGTTTTCTGTTGAACCTGAAATGGATTTTGGTTTGGAAATTCGTTGTGCCTAGTTGAAAACCTGAAATGTTTTATGAAATGATTTAAATTTTAACATGGTAGAGAAACCCAGTTGGCACATTAATGATGTGTCATGTTTGGATATATATATATATATACATTTATATGTTTGTAAATATAGGGGTTACATAAATAGTATGGATTTACCTTTATGGGTTATCATATATTGGTGTCTATGTTTGGGGAAGGAAAGTGCGGTGACAGCAGGTATAATGAGTCACGTGTGTGTTGGACTCCAACTTACACACTTTTACTACAACCATTGGTTCTTAGGTGTCTTTTAGATTATTGATTGATGGTTTCTATCCAGCTCTGATTAGATGTGTTCATACCCTCCTTGAATTATAGATAAGACATGATGTTTTGTCCACTAGTGAGGCTAGGATAGAGGAGCCCATTAGTTATTGACTTAGGGGTTTCCCCATACGCTGGAATGTGGTTCCGAACTGAGTACATCCAGGGGTATTCTATGGATTTATAGGGTCACCCATTGTTATTATTTATATTTCTAGTTTACATTAAATTGTACTAGTTTCTATCCTACACTATTTATCTATTTCTTTTTATCAAAAACTTGGGATTCCTTGTAATGGATTTTAATTATAAATGGGAATTTGTTTTAGAAAATGATATGTGGCGTCTGTGTGATTTGCAAACTATAAATCTATGGTTTTTTATTAAAATGTGAAACATTATTTTTGGTATATTAATTTTAAACTGGTGTTAATGTATTATTTTTGGAATGGAAACACTTGGATTCTATGGTGATTACCTACTGAGCTATTGAGATCAAACCCTACTTGTACCTTTTAGTTTCGGTAGACTTGAGTTGTTTTGAGGCCCAACTATTATTCAGGTTTCCTATATTAGGTGCTTATTGCTGGATAAGGGTCGGTATTGTGGTTGGACATGACCAGGAGGTCACACAAATATCATGGTATTGTGGCTTTGTTTCTAGTTTTTCATTTGGTCTCTACATGTTTAGTTGTATTATGTATCTGGTTCATATGCTTCTCAATTTATGCTCTGTTATTTGATTTTCTTCTGTGATTGGTTATTTTAATTTAGATCTTGGTATTTATATTTATTTCTTAAATCAATCCCCACTCTATTTTATATTATTCCTGACACTAGTTTCTTTCTCGTAGGGACCGGGAATGCCCTTCAAGCCATGTCGTAGACCAGCTCGGGTGACCAGTTTAGGGACAACCAGGGCTGGTTCGTGGAACTCACCCTCCCACAATTATTTACACCTATAAATCCATTTGGTTAATTCAGCCCAGACCAAATAATCTCATAGCATACCTCATCTCACCCTATATTCCCCACTTTGAGGATAAATCCATCTAAGGATTCCCTTTGGTGATAACCAGAAGTATTTACCTGCAAAAGTGGTAACATTCTTGAAAATGCGTTAATGTTTTATTTCATTTTCCACTGAATAAATTATTATTATTATTATTAAATTATTATAAAATAACATAATCATTCTAAATATACTGATTTATATGGTATTTTTAATACCTACACCTACACACATTTCCATCAAATGGGTAATGAAATTATCGTTCGTGTACATAGAACTACTGCCTCGCAAAACAATATTGTTATTTTTTACCTTACCACATATAATGGTTGGGAATTATGATGAAAAACCTATTTTATAGGATATATATGATATTTTTGTGGTCTTCACACTTCTGGAATTTTTATATAACCCATGTCTTTATGGTTACCATTTTGTGTAAATCTGGTAACATCGTTTTTGGACGTGTAGATACCACCTCCTCTATGCGAAGTGATGTGTTCAAACATTACATGGAATTTTTTTATATGGTTTTAATTAAAAAATATATAAGATAAATAAAATATATTATATTAATGAAATAATTATCTTTCTATAAATTTAATATATAATTTTCCTTATTACCCTTTCACACACTAAAATATTTATAACTTCATTTGTGCACGTGTGGACTACCACCTCCTCGAAATTATGTGATTTTATTTAAATCATAATAATTATATATAAATTTATATGATTATATAATATAGTATTTTTTATATAATTATCATTATGGAAATATAAATTTTACTTACCTTCTTTCCATAAGTATCACTAAAAAAGTAGAACATTACTTATGAATAATCACGACCTAATGTCTCCATGACTGTAATGTCGGTTCATTTCTCATAATCATATTTCATGATTTGTTTTAAAAGTAATATTGATTTATCAATATGATAATTAGTTCATGATTATTATTCTTTTTATGTTTATATAAATACATATTTAACCTTATTCGACTAACTAATGTCATTTTTTACACATAAACCGAATAGGGTCAAAACACCCAATGTAATCTTAAATGGGTAATTAGATGTATAAAAAATTGAAATAAGTGAAATAAAATTAATAATAAAAATTAAAAAACTTATCAAGAAATTACATAATTAAAATAATTTTATTATTTGGAAAGATAAAAACAATGTGACATATTAGACTCTAGGTGAGGGATTTTTGTCTCACTTTTACTTTCATGATGCATATGTCATAATCCCCACTTATTTATTTTATGTGGTCTATATACTACCAATTTTAATATATTATATCATTAATTATTTTATATTCATGATCATTAAATGTTTCATTTTATTATTATTATTCTTGGGATTTTTGATTCAGATGTTACCATAGTTGTAAAGGGATTTCTAGTCTCACTTTTATTTCTGCGAGCCTTATTCCATATTCACCACTTATTTTTATTTAGTAGTGTATATAGTGCCCATAAATTTATTTGATGATTATTATCCTTAAATTTATGTTTTTTTACAAATAATTTTTATGAGAGATCATTCATAGTGTTTATAGTTTCAAAGTTACCAAAGAGTTAATGAACTTCTGTCATAATTATCCATCATTGAGACATTTATTATGTTGTACACCTATCTTCTTTTACGAGGTGTATATAAATCTCCATTGACATTATATATCATGAATACCATTATTATCATGAAATTATTATTTCATTTAACTATAATCCTTCATTGAGATTATGATTAAAAATTTTCATGGTGTTATTGGATTCTTTGGAATATTCAAATGTTATTTTCCACATGAATTTTTTTCATATTCATTTAAGGGAATTTACATTCATTAACATCAATAACCCTTGTTGTTACATATCCTCTGGTGGGGATATTTTATTATTGATCCCATCCTCATTAATTCTTTGGATGGATTATGATTGATTCAAATAGATTGTTAAGGAATACAATTCCTTTCTTTGGGTTATTCATGTTTCCAAGAGATTGTTAGGGAAGCTATTTCCTATCTGATGGTTATTCATGTTTCAAAGAGATTTTTACTCAATCTATTTCCTTTCTGTGGGTTATTCATATTTATAAGAGATTTTTATTGATCCCTTTTCTTTTCCATTGGTTATTCATGTTTCAAAGATATTATTATTAAACCTGTTTCTTTTCTATAGGTTCTTCATATTTCAAATAGATTTTCATTGAACCCATTTTATTTCCACAGGTGATTCGTGTTACAAATAGATTTTTATTAAACCTATTTATTTTCCATGGATTAATAATGGTTTGAATATATTTTTATTAAAACTATTTAATTTCTATGGGTTAATTATTTGAGATGAATTTGAAATGGTATATGAAAATTTGAAGGGTGGTTTCATAATAAACCAATGATGGGTGGTTCTGTGATAGAACAAGGATAGGTGGGTCTATGATATCCCTCTAGTGCTTTGGGTATGGAAGTCATCATTATGGATACTAAATTAGTAAGAGTGACATGTGTGGAATTAAAAAACATGGTTATTCCATTTATAAGTGGGAAAAGTATAATTATCTTCCAGGAAACCTTATTTATACTTGATATCGATTTATAATGTTTATAATGATCATGATTGATATCAAATTGCACCAAATTATTGATTTTGATCACTCTTTCATTTTCATTGTTTTCATATTTTATTATCTAGGTATTGATGAGTATGTGTTATTTAATAATTTTATCATTCAATTTGATAAAGTCATTGTACCGTTATACACTCTTATTCTCATTAATGTCATTTAATTGTTAATACTTTTGCTTACCCTTACTGATTGTTTGAGATCACGGTTCTTATGTTTTTCCCAGGTTTTAATGAATGTTCTTGAACAATTTTTTCCTCTAAATTATTTCACAAGGATGGTGTTGATAACCAATTATGAAATAAGAAAGGTTGGGTTAAATGAGTGAAATATTATCTTGGTGACTTATGTGTCCATATTGATATGATTTGTTTATATATGATTTTATCCAATTTCACAATAAATCATAATTTAAAAATTCCTCTAGTATTTAAGTGATCCAAGTTTTCCTCTTTATTTTGTAATTCTTTGATTAAAAAATTTAGGTCACAATTATCAGTATCATATCCTGAAATGTAATGTTATAGATTTCTATATAGGATTCGAGAGTGTGGAACATGGGATATTTTAGTGGGTATCAAAGGTTAGTTTTGATAGATTTTGAGTTTATGATGTTTCCATTAAAGGTCATATTAAGATTTATGGATACCTTCATTGGTATATAATCATAGGGATGGTCATAAGTTCAATGTATTAGATACCCCATTTATGTTTTAAGAAATGAGATTTTAAAGTGATTTTTGGAGTTTTTTATAGGATGAGGTATTTTTAACCCCTAGGATAAAATTAAACTCTTTTTAAGAAGGAATTAGTTTTCTTGTTTAATGAAAAAATGAGAAACCTATATGCTCAGTGATAACCCACTTAATAAGGAAAGGTGGTGGGTTTAGAAACCATATCTAAAGGATGATAAGGTTTTTGTGCTCAAACACTAGCCTATATGGTATCTGGGTTAATATGAACATTTATTCTAAGTAATTATTATTCTTATTTTTAAAACATAGGGTATTTTATTTGAGGAATAATATTTTTATTTATATTGGAAGAATAAATGATCATATCCTTCTAATATTAGGGTTTCAAAAATAGTCAAGAAATGCTTGAAGGATATTATATATACATATTTATGAAGAAAAATTAGTTTTAGATTTGGGTATTACTATTGAATTTTGATTATTAGTGTATATTTCAAAGTTTTACATATTTTTGGAATTATTTTAACATTTTCTAATATTTTTGGATTTTTTTAATGTCTAAATATAGGTTGAATATCTTGACTATACTATCTATGGATATATGGTCCTTAAAAGATGATTTTAGTTCATTAGGAATAAAAAACTCATCTGGAATACTCATAGTTTGGAGAAAAATATGATTTTTTTTAAGAAAATTATTAAAGGATGAAATTATACTCATTGAGTAAGTATATTTCATTTTTCAATTTCTCTTGGGCTATATGGTAATATAATTCTTCTACTCTAGGAAAATTATCTTGAAACAAAAATTATTATCCCTATACCATCAATTCTAATTAACCAATGGTACATTCAATTATCATGGATTTATGATTTTTAGGACCTAATCATTCCATTTATCATTCACTTATTGATGATTTATGAACTCAATCACTCTCTATATTTATTTATTCCATTCCTCCATTCCTACCTATGTTCCACCTATGTGGAATCATAGTTATGTGTAACTTCTAGTGACCCTTTTGTTTCCCAAATTCCATTTTAAATATTATTTTTTATTAACTATTTTTATGATATGGGTATCAATTAATTAATTCTAGAAATGCTAATCATTTTATAACAAAGGCAAATGTTGAGGGAAAATTTCATTTTAAGGGGGGTAGGATGTAACATTCTAGGATTTTATCAAATATATTGATTCGATTTAATTTAAATTTTTTATAGATTGTTTTAAACACAATAAATTTTTTATCTTGAATCACACAGAACACCATGTTTATCTTTCTTTTCATGGAACATCTAGTCCTCTTTATTAGTTGTGTTACATGCATGGTTAAGTCTTACCGAACAATAATTTATTGTTGATATTTTTATTTAATATGAAAGTTATCACATAGCCATAATATTGGAAAATGTAAATATGAATAACTATATCTTATTTACATAAGTTTATAATCTTTTTAATCATTTGTTAGGAATGTTATAATAAATAAAATTATAACAAATCTAAATTTAATAACAAAAAGCTGTATATTTTTTAAATGTAGTTTTATCGCCTTTTAATGGAACACCTATATTAAATCTAATTTTAGATAGTTTTATAATTTTTGTATGAAACAATAAACATCATTTTTTAAATAGAACCATAAAAATTATCTTAGGTTAAATTATTGGTATTTTTTTTGAGAAGTTTCTTTTAATGATGAATAGTAAAAATATTTCTTTTTTTTTTGAAAATTTCCTTTTCATAAAAATAATTATTAATGTTAAATTATATTATTAATTTTTTATAAGGTCACAATAAGTAAATTATATATCTATTAATCCAAAGTAGTAACTATAATCATTTTTATATTTAATTTAGATATAAATAATTAATTATCTTTTGAATGTTTTAACTTTAAAACCCGCATTTTTACAACATCTATATGATCAAATTTAAATTTATTTTTTCCACTTATGTGAACTGAATTTGGAAAAATGGAAATACACAGTTCTAATAATTATAATATTTATAATATGATTACATCAACCTATATTTCAACCGAAAATATTAGTGAAAGAAATTAAAATTAATTACAACAATTAACATAAAATTATGATTAATAAGGGACAAAACCTTAAACATAAGGTCTTAAATGACCTAAGTACATGTCCAAAATCCATTAGATTACAATATTTAGATCATATCCTCTATTGGATATAATATTATGAGTTATTGGGACACAGGTTCATGAAAGTGAGCCATATAATAAGTTGAGTAAATAAAAAGACAAAATTGTTTACCTTCCATGCATTTAATTCCAATAAATCCTTAGATAGTGAGGGGAGCTACATAGTCTAGTTATAAACATTATTTTGAATGGTAAATGAGATTTTTTATAATTAAAATTTAATTATAATATTTAGATATGAATTAGTAACATTAAACACTTAACAAATGCTAATGGACTGATTATTTAATTATTAATTAAATAAAATAAATATTGTAAAAAAACATTAAAAGGAGGGTAAATTTAATGAATTATTATGTTAAGTTATTTTTTATGATTAATATTTCATGTTAAAATAAATGAAATTATTATATTTTAATTCCATCATTGTCTTTATATTTTTCAACTTTAAATTAATAAAATTATGTCAAGATTGACATTAATGTCATTTTACAACAGATGATATTTTATTAAATGATATAAAATTTAAAAAAATGTGTAATCCAACCAAGTGATATTAAATTTTTAATAAATATAAAATATTTTCTATTAATGGATCAATTATTATTTTATAATTATCAAATTGACCGATAGATAGTAACCACATTATTAGTGTGGTTCATGTAAAAGTTGTGTATTTGTGCATTACATATGATTATTTTAAAATTAATTTCCAAAACCCATGTTATTTATATTTTTTAAATTAGATATAATATTAAAATTATGTGGTTATATATTTTATAAATAAATTCACTTTAATTTAGTATTAATGGTTAAATTAAAAATGATAGAAGACTAGTTGTTTTAATAAAAAAATAACTGATAAAAATAACTAAACATAATGATAGGGAAACAAAATGATAAAAATGATTTTATTTCTGTGTTTAATGAGTATTTATTTTCTATATTACCATTTAATCCATTTTTTCATTTTTAAATCACATTAGGTAAGAGAGACCTCCCAATAGTGTTTACCTTTTGGTATTTACAAGAATGCCATTCCCCCAACTCTATAAATAGGCACTCACCGTTCCAAATTTTACCAGACCTATTAATCCATTGGGCTTGTAAAAACCATGAAACAATAAGATCCTAACATCACTCCCCTCTCCCTAGAGTCCTCAATTTGGGTATAAATCCAACCAAGGATTCCCTTTGGGGGAAACCAAAAGTAGTACCACAAAAAAGGTTGCATTCTTCCACATGAATTTATGTTTTATTTCATTCTAGAATCCATAAATTATTATTATTACATGATTATATAATAATATATGTATCCTATATATACATATAAGACTTAATTTAGTGGGTTATACTTACACCTACACACACTTTCTTTAAATGGAAAATGAAATTACCATTTTTTACAGCAAACAACCAACTCGTGAAATGATGTTGTAATTTTTCCTTTACCAACTCTCATATTTTGGAATTATGATAGACACTATGTTTTTATATTATATATTATATATTTAGGTTTTATTCAATCTTCTTTAATGTTTATAAAACACATTCCTTTATGCTTTCCATTTTGTGTAAATATGTTGACATTGATTCTGGGCGGGTGGACAACCACGTCCTCAAGCATTTTGATACGTTCACACCTTACATGGAATGTATTAAGGATAGTTTTAATTGAAAATATGTGACATAAATAATATATATATTATATTCATGACAAAATTTCTTTTTTGTAAGTATAAAATATCATTTTCTTTGTTACCCTTTCACACACTAAAAAAGTGATAACGTCATTCATGGACATATGGACTACCACCTCCTCGACACAATGTGGTTGCTTTTACATAACAATAATTATATATATAATTATATATTATTAAATACTAATTTATATATGATGTAATTATACTTATTTTAATATTAATGTTTCTTACATTCTTTTCATAAAAATCATTGAAAAATAGGAATGTTACTCATGCATACGTACAACCTACTGTCTCTATAATTGTAACATTGGTTCAATTTTCACAACCATAATTCATGATTTTTTTTAAAATTAAAATTTATGTAAAAATATAATAATTATTTAATTATTTTTTCTATATATGTATATATAAATACATCTTTGACCATTTTTGACCCACCAAAGTCGTTTTTGACACATAAACTGAATAGGGTCAAAACACTTGATGTAAACGTAATTGGTTAATTATTTGTGTAAAACATTGTAATATGTGAAATGAAATTAAAAAAAACATGAACATGTTTCCAAATAAATTAGATAATTTAAATAAGTTAATTATTCAAATAGATAATGATACATGTGACAAGTCAAACTCGAGGTAAAGGATTATGGTCTGAATTTTACATTCATGAGGTGTACATCATAATCACTACTTATTTAATTTTTGTGGTGTATCTAAAACACCTTTTGTTTAATTATATAATGAATTATTTTAAATTAAAGTTATTAAAAAAATTTATTTTATGATTATTTATTTTGGGGTTTCTTATTCAGATGTTACCATAGTATTAAGGGGATTTCTAGTCTCACTTTTATTTCCATGAGACTATATCTATGTTCACCACTTATTTTTAAAGTGTGGTGTATATAATACCCATGAATGTATTTGAGAATTATTATCCTTGAATTTATGGGTTTTTACATATCATTTTTATGATATCTCTTTCATGAGGTTAAGGATTTCGAAGTTACCAATGTGTTAATGGACTTTTGTTACAATTTCTGTTCTTTGAGAAATTTGTTATGATATACACCTATATTATTTTACGAGTTGTATATACTTCTCATATAAAATTATATATAATTAATATCCTTATTTTCATGATATTTTAAGTTCACTTAATGATATTAATTATTGGGGATTATTATTCAAATGTTTCAAGGTCGTATGGAACTCTTTGGAAATCTTAAATAATATTTTCCTCATGAATTTTTTTCATAATATTTTCATGAAATTTATATTAATAAGCATCAACAACCCTTGGAGTTTTGTATCCAACTCTATGGATTTTTTTATTAATACCATACTCATTCTTTCATTGTATGTTTTAATATTGTTTCAAAAAGACATTTAGGGAACCAATTTCCTTTCCATAGGTTATTCATGTTTCAAAGAGATAGATGTTTAACCCATTTCCATCCCATGGGTTATTCAAGTTTAGAAGATATTTTTATTGAATAAATATCCTTTCAATGGTTTATTCTTGTTTCAATGTGATTATTATTGAACAAATTTCCATTCTTTGGGTAATTCATGTTTTAAATATATTATTGTTGAACCCATTTTTTTCCATTGGTTCTTCATTTTTCAATGATATTTATATTAAACCCATTTATTTTCTATAGGTTATTAAATTTTTAAAGAGATTTTTATTAGAACCATTTTTTCCATTGGATAATTATGTGTGATGATTTTTCAATAATATGGGGAAATTTGATGGGTGGTTTCATTATAAACCAAGGATGGTTGGTTCTGTAATACACCAATGATTTGTGGGTCTGTGATAGACCACCAATTCATTGGGTATGGAATCTGGATATTTGGATATTCCATTTTTATGTTTGGAATTTCTAGAAGTCTCCCACAAGGTTATTCTATTAATAATTGTGAAAATTATAATTATGTACCAGGATACCATTATCTATTTCTTTATGATTTAATAGGGTATTAATGTTACTAATGAATGAGATTGATATCACATGGATCATGATTATTGAATCTGATGACTCTTAACTTTTCCACATTTACATATTTTATGGTCTAGGTATTGATGGGTATGAGTTATTTTATGATTTTCTCATGCCCTTTAATTATGTCATCATACCCTTATTCATATTTAATATCATTGATTGTTTTTAATTGTTAATGATTATGCTTACACTTACTGAGAATTTAAAATCGCTCTTCTTATATTTCCTTTCCCCATGGTTTGAAAGAATGATGTAGAATTATTTATTTATATAAATTATTTCAAACATATGATTTTGATGGCCTATTGTGAAATAAGAAAAAATGGGTTAAATGGTAGAAATTTTCTCTTGGTGAATTATGATTCTAAGTTCATATGATTTCGTTATGTAAGATTTTATTAAAATTCTCTAAATCTCTAAACCAAAAAGTTTATACCCTAGGTAAGTGATCCATGTTTCCATTTTTTATTTTGTAATTATTTAAATGAAAATTTTTGCCACAATTATCTGCATCATAGATAGAAATATAATGTTTTGGATTTCAGTACATGAATTATGAGTGTGGGCCGGGAGTGTTATATTAAAAACATCCCTCACATGCCTCTTGAGCCCTTTATTTGGTCAAATGCATTCATGAAATTTCATCAAAAATAAAAACACTTAAATTCATAAAATAAAAATTATAGAAAATTATTTTTGTCTATGATCATTAAAATATTATATGAGAGTGATATTTTCATCATTTATTCCTTCACTTGGCCTATTAACATCTTTTAATGATGTAGAAACACTCTATCTAAAATACAATCAAGAAATGGTTGAAATATAATAATTTATTATCATTAAAAAAAATTGAGGTTCAACATAATGGAATAAGATCCCAAAATCCAAATAAGTTTTCATTAGGTATGATAGCATAATCATATATCATGGAATTCAATTAAAAAAAGGTTTATCATAAAAAATTAATATATACCATGGAATAAAAATATAGAATCATAAAAAAAATACTGATCCATGATGAATAATATATAAATATTTCATGACATAATAATGTGTTATGTAACACCCCAATATTTTGGAATATATTTTTCTTTAAAAAATTGTAAGTATTTTATAGCTTGCTTGACAAGTAACACCATGCTTAAAACAAGCTGTGATATATTATACCCTATCCATTAAATAGACATTATGAATTGGAATATTTAAATTATGAAAAATATATAATATTTTTTTAAATAATTAAAATTTATTTATTTATTCATAATAAATAATTACACATTTTTTTATAAATTCATTATATGCTTTAAAAATATGTTTTCCTAAAAAATAATTACATTGAGTTTTTTGCATTTATGTTATAATTTATTGCTAATATACTTAGAAATTATATTTTATTAAATGAATAAAAAATTAATTTATTATTTCCATATTATCTTAGGTTCAGTTTTTGTGATTGTTCAGAAAAGATTTATTTTTCAGTGAATTGTGAAAAATAGAAATTTTTGTAAGAGATCCATTTGTTTTCGTTAAAATATGTAAATTTTAGAGGGAACAATGTGTTTTGAATTTTATATTAAATTAACATAAGTATAATTAAATTATTCATAATCTAATTATTTACATAGGAGTCCATATTATAATTGACTTTCATTAAAGTTTATTGTTTGGCTTAAAAAAATCTTTTAAAAACGTTTTTCCATCATGTTTTATGCATATATATATATATAGATATATATTTATTTATGAAAATCAAATAAATTGAATCGTGAAAAATGGATTCCAAATTTGGAATTGTTATGATCAAATTTGGAAAATAGGTTCCTTTTATTTTTTGTCACTGTGAATAGTAACTTAGGTAAATATTTGTCACCTTAATAAGGGTAAAACAGTTAAAATGGGATTATAACTAGCTGATAAGGCCAATAAATCTATAAAACATTACATAAATTTAGTTATATTAGATTAATTATAAAACACCACTACTATATTCGATTATATGTCATTTTGGATCCATTTTTCTTTGATAAAGACCTTTGTATTATTTTAAGGGAAAATTCTCAAAATACTCCCTATTATAAATAAAAATAGGGATAAGAAGATTGTGTGAAGGAATATAAAATTTTATTTTGAACATAATTTATTTATTTTAATGTGGATGATTTATTTTAAATTTCTAGTGATGGTATAATTACATTAAATTCTTAAACAACGCTAACAATGTACTTGTGTAAGGGGTATAAAAATAAATGTAAATGATTTTAAAAACAAAATAGTAAGGTTTTTTTGTTGAATTATGAATTCATGTGAATTTAATGATTAATAATAATGTATATTTTTTGTTTAAATATTTTATATTTGATCTTAATACCAGTATTGATGTAATTACATCCAAAATATGTGAAGAGTCCTTATAATGAAATTAATAGTATCTTATATTAAATAATATATTATTAAATGATTTAAAAATAATAAAATCATTTAAAGAGGAATATTGGAGTGGTATATGGTTTTAAATTTCATCCATTAGGAATTTTTTATCCAATATTGTTCTTAAAAGTTAGTTTATAACCCTTTAATAATGAAAAAGTTGTTACCATGTTTAAGGTTATAATTGGTTAATGAAGGGGTTAAACCAAAATATATTATTTAAAATGATATATAAACCTATAAATATTATATTGGTTTAATTAATTTCAACCATAACATATCTTATATTCTAAATTTTCGAATCTTGGTTCTACTTTCTCTTGAAAAGGAATTTATTATATTTAAATATTTTAAGAAATTCAAAGTGTGTCTTTTCCTTTACTAAAAAAGTACACCAAATATCACATATTCTTCAAAACAACATTGAGTTACATTTCTCCAAAAACATAAAAAACACTTATAAACATTATTATCTAAGTTTTTTATGTACTATAATCCTTAAAATACAACCCTTATGATCCTGGAGGAGAGATCCAATAGAAATCACTCAAAAAGGAGGTATTTATTTTAACCGGTCTCTTTCATTTTACTTCTAATTTTATCTCCTTCAATTATATACTAATTCTTCCAATGTAATAAAATTTTTATATACTATATAATAATATATTATTATTTTTGTTGTGAAATATTTACCAATCCGTTTTCCATCAATTGAGAAATAAAAGTATCATTTGTGCGTACATGTGGACTATCACCTCTATATTGTGATATAATTCATTTTACATAATCAATTTTCATGGTTAGTTATTATTATGGATATAATTTTTATATATGATATTTATAACATAGTTATACTTCTTTAATTCAAATTTTTTATGTAATTTCATTCATTCTGAACTATTGGAAAACAATAACATCGCTTGTGTGTGTGTGTGGACTATCACCACCACGAAGCGATGGGATTTATTTCTAATTTCTATTTTCCATGGATGGTAATAAGGATATTTTTAATTAATATATATATCATATTTATGATATAATAACTATTCTATAATGTTCCATTACTATTTACTTTTGTTTGGTTACATCCATCGAAATGAGGGAAAATATCTCGTGTGTATGTACGGATTACTATCTCCATGAAGTGACACAATTCATTATTCTTCACCAATTTACATGAAGATATATAAAACTGTATATAATGATTATATATTATAATTATGAAATTTTTAATATTCAGGAGATGATGGAACCATGATCAATGTACTAGGACTATAACAACAGAACCAAAATTTGTATGGAAAATGGACAACTTGTCACCTAAATGTCCATTTTAAGGAAGAATTTTTAATAATAAGAGAATTATAAATTATAAAATAATGTTAAATAGTAATTAATGTGTCAATATAGTTCTTTAATATATTTATAATAATTATATACTTATTATATATGAGTTTTGACCACATACGAATCAATATGAGACTTAACTGAGGATTACTCATCTCAATTTTATTTCTGCGAGACAAAAGCCACATTCACCGCTTATTTATTTTTCAAGGTGTATATTCTACAAATGAATTTATTTTATGATTATTTTCATGAATATTATGGTTATTTACAAACACATCTAAGTTTCTACCATTATTAAGGTTTTTATCAGTTATTTCTAACGTGATAATAGATTTGTGTTACAATCTCATTTATTTTTTAGATTCTCTGTGCTAAATTTACACAGAGGTAAATTATATGTATCTTATCAGTTTGACCTCATATATTTTATAACCTCTATTTCTAAATGTAATTTTCAAGTAATTTTACTAATTTCCTCTATTTATTACTTTAAATAATTGAGAAATAATTTTTAATAAAAATAAACATTATTTTCCCTTTGGTCGGGAATATTTTTCTTCTATATAAATATTCTATTTAAAATATTTTTATGAATATTTTGAATATTATAAAATTATTTATTTTAGTAATTTTTTTATCATATTTTAATTTCAATAAAATAATGTTTAAACTCAATCTTTTATCTATTTTGAATAATGTATTTTACCAAAGGTGTGAACCGAATATTTATTTTAATATATACTATATGAACGACTTTTCCTGCCCCCATAAATACTCCATACATTGAAGATAATTTTATAATATTCCATGTTTCTTTTAAAAGGATATTTTTTTCCTAAAATTTTGCCAATTTTTATATTTTAAATAAGTAATTTTTAAATGAAAAGGGTATTTTCCTTAAGAAAGATTCCAGTTATCCTTTAAAGGTATCTTCATCTTTGAAAAAAAAATATTTATGTTTCTTATGTTTAAATGGGGATATTATGGAATGATAAAAACCATATTATTATCTGTATAGTTGATGGTTATGGTGACTAAATATTTATGGAACCTGTTTTCTTTTCTAGAGGTTAAACTATGAAGAAATAAACAACATTTTCATAACCTCGTGGAAAACATGTGAATGGATTAGGATTATGTGATGGTTGGTTCCATTATATACCTATAATGAATTGGGTAATTTTATGTTAATATCTCAATATATAATGATGATAATCACAAACATGGATTAAAATATCTTTTTTCAAAAATTGATGCATGAGTATGATCACATTATAACTACGCTCAAAGGATTTTGAATAGACATGACTAAGAGTGGTTATTTTGAAATTTTGATGCATGTGTCTGATTGACTATATCTCTGATACAAATATTATTTGTTGACATGATTTTGAATAGCTATTTTCAACAGATTATGATTTTATATTCTTATGATGTCATGTTCCACTATTATGACTCTTAAAACGATTACTTATTTGACACCCTTATCGACCATTATTCTTGATATGACATGATTTTTAGATTCTATGAAATAATTTTTTATGGGTATGAATCTATTAAATTTAGTACATAATCTTGATTATGTTATCATACCCTTCTGATTATCATATACTTTATTATGATTTATATCTCTCATTTTCACACATACTTGGTATCTAAGCTCACACATAGTTATTTTTTTCTTCCCTGAGTTTTGATGGGTGTTTCTAAGTATGATATGTATATAAGGGTGTTAATATAAAGAACTTTATAGGAGGTGTATAGGATATTTTATGAAATAAGTTGATTATGTATCTTGTTTCTAAAGACACTTAACCTTTACGATCCTCAAGGATGTATTATTATAAAATTTATTGAATATTAATCTTAAATTATGTAATATCTATGTATATTATTCTAGGATCACTATAGTTCGTATCAAATAAGGGTATGGTTTTATTAGAGATTTGGATTAGAGAACTTTTCTAGAACCCAAGGGATATGTCTATGTATTGCATAACATCCTGAAGCTTTGGTAAAGTAGAAATTTTATTGTTTTCCTAATAAATACATCCCAATATAGATACTAGAAAGTAGATGATTATATAGAATATATGAATTTAAGGGTAATAAATTTGAAAGGTGTATATTTGTTATTAACTCGGTCATAGCTAGTGTATGATAAGTGGGCCTAATACTACATACCTAGCTCGACACTCCCATGGGATATGATTTGGTTAATTTGTAATTATAATTATGAACCATTATGAAGGATTTGAATAGATTATGGACAGAGATGACATAGGTTATAGATATATTTTCATCTGTTGATAAGAAGGTTTAGTAATTTAGGATATCTCAACAATGAATTCCATGAATATATAATTGTTCACTCTGATTATTATATCTTGATTATTACACTGTGTTTTTGGTTTTACTGATGATGCAATGATTTTCCCCACTATAACCCAAATAAAATGATATAAATAACTGAAAAGATTGTGATTTTTCATAACCAGCTATGATGATATACTATAAAAACCTGATTATAAGTGAGTTTTTGAATGACCCAAATAAGGTAAAAATGTATTTTCATGAAGACCATTAAGGGATAAATATTGAGTTTCATAAATTTCAAGTACATGGGATGAAGGACATAGGGAAATGTACCAAAGTAATGTAAAGATGTTTTATGTAGGAAAAGTATGGGTATAAATCAATAAACTGGTGAGGAAAAATGAAGACTAAAATAGAGAAAAATAATGTACATCCTAAGACACCATTTATAGTTCAATTCATTATGTGTGGGGAACATGGGAATTATCTAATTCAACGCCCAAATCTAAGGGTCAACTCCAAGACCATAGAAGGGTCTATGTTATGCCAATAAATGAAGTGGAATAATTAAATTTCTTTTGTGTTATGATTTTATAATTATATCGAAGAAGTGTTTTATTAATGATATTATAGTTATAAGAATCATGAAATGTATAATCCTTGTTCTACAGTAGTTTTTCATTAATCGTTTTCTTGAATATATTTAATATTAATGATAACATAGAACTCTAATTTAGTACTAAAGTTATATTTTTGGTAAATGCAATATTGAGGGATAAATTACCCTTAATATGTGCTTGATAATAATGTTTAGTTCATATAAATATAAGTTTGGTATTGATAAAGTAAATTGGATAGTATTGATGAACTTGTAATTCATTTGTGATTTTAGGATAATGTAATCTATACTCTGATTCTATTTATGTAATAGGTATAGATTTAATTTTTGGAAGTAGTTATATTTTCATTGAGGTTTTAGGGGGATTCAGGATATTCTGGGAAATGATAAGTATGTTTTAAGAGAATATATGACCATGGTATTCACATGTTTTATGTGTGAAATTTGGTGATATGTTATATAGTTTTTGGAATAAAGTTATGTTTATTTTGGAAAACTAGAATCCAAATCTAAATTTTTGTGATTTGAATTTATTTGGGCTTATTTCGGAGTATTCATATGTCTAACTATTTGTGGAATTTTTTAAGTTATACATTGGGTGTTATTTTTGAGGTTTTAGATATTATTTATTTATTTCAACATGTGAAGGTCTATACATATAGGATAAAATATGCTGGAAATTTTGGTTTTTGTAAATATTAAGAGATATGATTAATGAATTTTCATTCATTTCTGGAACATATGATCTATTAAATATTTATTTTAGTTCTTTAGACATGAAAAATTCATCTTGAATATTCATTTAATAGAGTAATAGATGATGTTTAATTTGATTAAAGCATTACAAAAATATGAAATTATAATTATGGTTTGGAAAGAAATCATGTAGTTCTATTATCTCATATTCTCTACCTTTCTGGTAAATAATTTCCTCAACTAAAGTAATGGGATGGAAAATCTATAGATTATTATTTGAAAAGTGTCACTCAACTATCAAGGTATCTTTTGGAAAACACATTATTCTTATAATGATGCGTACTTGGTCTTATAAATACTTAATTAATAAATACTCAGTTTCCTATTAGTGACATATAAATTAGATGACATGGTATTATCACCACTATAAAATAGGCATTTAACAGCTTTAGAATAGGATTTTATCAGCACTAAAAAATCCCTAATAATAACAATGTGGCTAAAGGCCTAAGATTTTATCTTTTATAGAATATAACTTATAAAGGTGTTCTTTATTAGTTCTAATAAAGAGAAGATAAATCAACCTCTTATCGTCACTTTTAAAAGTGTTGATAAATGAGACCATTTATCCGCACATTTTTTGACACAGATAAATGGGAATATTGAAGTGTGATATCACAAAACACTACAACAAAAGAAATATAGAATACTGTAATGTGATGTAACAACACACTAAATCACTATAAATTATCAATATAATATAAAAATATAGGATTTAAATTTAATAAAATGTACAACATAAATACAGGAAAATACAATATTATAAGTAAAAATAAAGCACCTGTATAAAATAAAAATCCACCCATGATCAAGAAAAATAACAAACTTATATAAGAAAAAAATTCTTATGTTATTAATAATATAAATAAATATATTAAATAAGAAGTGTTAATTTGAAACTGAACATTGAGTCATACCAAGAAAATTATGTATCATATAGCGTTGCGATTGATTTTTGCATGCTAGACCATTTATATTTCACCTTCATGTGTTATCTCTCTAAAAATTAAATAAAAAATATAATATTAAAATGATAATGAAAATTTTTAATTAATATAAAATAAAATAATGAGAAAAAAATATAAATTCATTTTCTCTGTTTCGGTGATGTGCTACACATTTTAATCTAAAATCACACTTATATATTGAAAAGATATAGTCATACCGATCAAACTATGCATCTAATTGAGGTGAGGATGGTAAATACTTGTCCCAAATGACTTATGGATCATTTTCCTAAATTATTAAAAAAATATTAATGTGTTTCCTTAGTTTGGTGTGTGCCACTAGTGTTTTTTTACTAAAAAGTCATTTAAATATGGAAACAAGCGCTTTGAGTAATATGAGGCAAATCGTATATGTATTGAACTGACACTTATTCCTACACATCACAAATAAATTAGTAATCGTTTTACCAAATTATAAATAAAATCCGAGCATGTTTTTTGGTTTTTAGTGACCGACACTTTTTTATACTAAAATGCCAATTTTAAATTAATAACGATAACATTTAGTAACATTGAGAAAAATTATATCATATTGAGGTGACGATAATTCCTACATGTCAAAAAGGACTTATATATAATTCTCCTAAATTACCAAATCAATCCAAATGTGTTTAATCAATTTTGAGTATGCCAGTTGCCTTTTTTACTAAAATTAATGTCATTTTTTAATAAAAAAATGCACATGGATTCATATCGGACACATCATGCTTCTTATTGAGGTAATACTGATTCCTACACATCCAAAATGACATATGGATATTTTTTATAAAGTATCAAAACAATATGATTATGTTTCCCTGGTTATGAGTATGTCACATGTGTTTTTTACTAAGATTTCATTTTAAACAGGAAACATAATCTTTGAGTTTTAATGTTCAAACTTTGTGTTTGTTTTATGTGAGACTAATTCCAACACATAATAAATGAATTACGAATCATTTTTCCAAAATTTTCACGACAATCTGAGTGTGTTTTTTGTATTTCTAGTAAGTGACACTTTTTATATCAAAATGTCAATTCTAAACTAATAATGGTCACATTGATTCAACCAGGAACATTGTGTATCAGATTGAGGTTTGGATAATTCCTACATGTCAAAAATGACTTATTGATTATTTTTATAAAGTAACCAAATAATATTAATTTTTTATTGGTTTTGAGTATGTTAGTTGTTTTTTTACTAAAATTAAGGTCCATCTTGAATAAAAAGATGCAATTTGGGTCATACTAGAATCAATGTGCATCAGATTGAGGTGTGGTAGATCACTACATGTCCCAAATGATTTATGGAAAATTTTTATAAATTATAAATATAATCTGATTGAGTTTCCTTTTTTCGAGTACACTACTTATGTTTTTTACTAAAAAGTCATTCTAAACTATAAACACACACTTTTACACATACAGGTTGCATCATGTGTGGGTTTTACAAGAGACTAATAAATACATTTCACAAATAAATTATAAATAATTATCCAAAATTATCAAGAAAATATAAGTTAGTTTTCTCATTTATTCAAAAAGTGACATGTTTTTGTATTAAAATGCTGATTCTAAACTAATAGCATACACTTTGTTTCATATTTGGCACATTGTCTTTCTGATTGAAGTAAAGATGATTCTTACACTTAATAAAATTAATTATTGATCATTTTACTAAATTATAAAAAACAATCTAATTGTATTTTATCAGTTTTGAGTATGAAATTTGTTTATTAACAGAAATTAATGTTAATTTTGAACAAAAAGACCCACTTGGAGTCATACCAGTCACACGTTTCAACAAATTGATGTTTAGCTGATTCCTAAACATCCCAAAGTCCTTATAGATCGTTTTACTAAATTATCCAAAATAATCAGAATGTGTTTCCTAAATTTTGAGTATGTCACTTGTGTTTTTTACTAAAAAGACATTTTAAACAGAAAACATGCATTATGAGTCCTACTAGTTGGATCTTGTGTGGGTTTGACATGAGATAATTCATACTCCAAAAAATGAATTATGAATCATTTTTCTCAATTATTAAGACATTATGTGAAATCTTATTCTGTTTTCAGTTATTGATACTTTTTGGTATTAAAAGATCAATTCTAAACCAACAACAGATATTTTGAGTCATTCTGGGAACAACATGTATCAAATTTAGGTGAGGTTAATTCTTAAATATCAATAATTACATATGGATCATTTTCATTATGTAACAAAATATTATGATTTTTTTACTTAGTTTTCAGTATGACAGTGTTTTTTTTAATTAAATTTTTGTCAATTTTGAATCAAAATATGCACTTTGAGTCATATCGGTATATTGTGTATCTGATTGAGGTGATTAAAATTATTAAATTCACAAATTTACATAAGTATAATTTTCCTAAAGTATCAAAACAATTTTAATATATTTCTTCATTTTTTTAGTATTCCACTTGTGTTTTTTACTAAATTATAATTTTAAACTGGAAACTCGTACATTGAGTCATACAGGTCACATCGTGTATAGGGTCAACATGAGACTGATTCCTACATATCAAAAAATAATTATGAATTATTTTAATTAATTATCTAAATAATATGAGCTAATTTTCTCATTTTTAATTATGTGACATGTTTTTTGTATGAAAATTTAAATTTTAAACTAATAATTGACACTTGGAGTCATATCAAGAACATAGTTTATTGGATTGTGGTGATGATCCCTCCAGCACATAAAATTTTAGTTATTCATAATTTTAATAAAGTAATAAAACAATTTTAATGTATTTTAATATTTTTTTACGTTACCTTTTTTTACTAAAATTAAAGTCAATTTTGAAGAAAAAAGATGTACTGAAAGTCATACCGATCACACCGTGCATCAGATTGAGGTTCATATGATTCCTATATATCTAAAATGATTTATGGATCATTTTCATAATGTTTAAATCAATCTAAATGAATTTACTCATATTTTTAGTATGCCACTTGTGTTTTTTACTAAGTCGGTATCATTTCATTTGATGCCATGTTTCCTTTGACATCAGTCATCCTCAATGACCATGATCTCTAAATTCTAGTTGTCCTACAATGGTTCTCTCAAACACCTTATGAATTTTTTAGTTGATTGAAAACAATGTTATTCAAACACATAATATGGATTATATACTTCTTTGATGATTTTATTGGTGTTGTGTGACTCTCAAGTTACTATTTACTATACTACTAACTCATTTTCATTAGAGTGCAGAGAATTCATGGGCAATCAACTACATCTATTTTCTTATTATTATTATGTTACTTATTTGTGATGGTTTTCTTTATTAATTTAGTAATGTTTATATTACTTGGGATGTGATAATATAAATTATAGCATATGATAATCGGTATGAAAAAAAATTGGAGTTTGATTTGTTTCTAAAAAAATATCCAACAAAATTTTTATCTAAAATCCCTTAAACAAGTGGAGAAAAACATTTTTTAAATAATCCACCTGAAACACTTTCACAATGGTTCCTATCTTAAGTGAATAGTGTTGTTCACACTTTTCAAAAATTATTCTCAAACCCAATCTTCATATGATCATTATTCTACTATATTTCCCAAAAAAATTATTATTTTCAAGACAATTATTTTTCTCCTCCTCCACCACAGTCTCCATCTATTCCTCTTCATCCACCACGGTATCCAACTCAAAATCTGAGTCTGCATCTGCCTCTTCATTCGCCTCCACCTCTGCCTCCTCCTTTTCCCTAGATTATTATTATTACATGTCAGAACTTCTCACCAAATGGATTTCCTCCATTACACTTCTCCTGGATAAAACGATCAAAAAATAATATGTAAACATTATGAAATTAATGCTTCATACCCCAAATATAATTTTAAGGTCATAACATCTACTAAATCACAATAATAGCTGGTAATCTCCTTATTTATTTTATCACAATACATTCTAAAAACATGTATATTTATCACTCATCTCTAAACAAATTTTCTTAACTTTTTTAGTATGAAGGTTATTGATAATATTGATAGTACTGAGAAAATATAGGCGAACAAATTATTATGAAATATATTTAATAAAATTTTAATTTCCTTCAGAAATTACCTATTTGGGGATGCTATTCTTTTCATTCTTCATGATATATCTCGTAAATTTTCAAACATAATATCTACAATTGATATCATTACCTTGATTTAGACACTACAGAAATATTGACCAAAATAAATAACTTCTCTAGAAATGTTTTGATGCATAAATATTTCAATATAACCCATAATTTGTTGCCAATTATAGTAATACACAAACTTCATTCCAAGATTAGATACTTTCGTATAATAATAATATTATAGTTAAAACATAGAAAAAAAACATATAATTTTAAGTTTATATAAAATTGGTGATTTTAGTGTATTAAAAATTCATAATACACGTCATGTGTGTTAGGTTGGTTGGATATCCAAGAATTTGATCCTAAAAATAAATATTTGGGGTATCCAGATTGACAGTGATCATCATCTAGTGCTTCCTAAAAAACAAATGTGTAATGATGAAATTAAAAACATAATTTATGAGATTAGATTAAAGAGATTTTAAACTACATTTTTGGAGTAAAAAATAGTATATCATTTGATATTTTTGATCAAACACTTTGAGTAAATCATCTTTTTTCTTCACAATTTCATAATTATATGAAGTATGATTTTCTATAAAAAAGATATAGGGATTAATGAATCTAGATTATTATTCCCATGATTTTCCATTTATATAGTATTGATATAAGTTCCTAGGAAAAATATGAATAGTTATTAACATTAATGAATATATTAGCATACTACTTCAATAGAGGAATTATTAAAATGTAACTTATCTATAAAATAAAAACTGAGATGCCTAGCCATTCATTCTTGAGAATCTCATTTATTGTCTCGAGAGTAATTACATATATTATGAAAGATCCGTATATTTATTTTTCATATGGAATGTAAGTGATATTTTCATATTTAAATGTGTCTCATCCATGAATTTGAAATGATAATAAATGTTACATTGGAATTAGCAGGGAGAATGTACTCTCAGAAGGTCGTTTTGATTTCCTGGTTGATTTACAATATTTTCTTGATTTTACCTTTTATTTTCTTTCCTCTTTATCTCTTTTTATTGTCATACATCACTTAAAACCATTTATCATTAACTCTTACACGTTTTTCTTATGAAAAAAATTATTAAATACATACCACAGGTATTTTTATAAGATTATCTATTCTATAAAATCTCTAATAACATCATTAGATGCTGTAATATTTGTATCATCCAGTGGAATAGGCAAAAAAGCATTTTGCTCAGGAGCTACCTTAATCCCCACACTCATGTGATCATTTTGGATATATTTATGGTGTATCTTATCTCATGAGATAGTATTCATTGTACCAATCGCAACATGGCAGTGTGTAGGTGTTGACATGTAAAAATCATGTACAACTATTGTAAAGACCCATAATTTCTATGGAATTTTTTTTCAAAAATACATGGTAATTTTACAGGTTCGCGAAAACGGACAGCGCATGATTTTGAGGCCCGGTGTGCTGAGAATCAATTTCTGAAGATTTTTCTCGGGTACGTTCAATAAACATAAGAGTGGGTTTTTGTAACTTGTGAATCGAAGCTTGGAATTGAAACCAGAGGGCACCGTTGAACTCGCATCACTGGTATTTGCATAAGGATACTTTTACCTTGATGGCATTTGGTCGAGAATAAAAGATAGTTTTTGGGGTTTTAGAAATTGAATTAAATAAAAATAATGTGTATGGATTTATTTTTCTTTGACAATTAAAATCTCCTCATGGATGTCGGAGGTGGTACCACCACACCTTAACCTCCCATGAGAGGTCATAGTGGCGGGACCCACCCTAACCTAACCTCTTGAAAACATTTATGACATTGGGACCACACGGGGCTAAACACCCCTAGTAATGGAGGGAGCGTAAAACCTCTCAACTCCCCTCATTAATGAGGGAGAGTTTCTCCACACCCTCCCTCCTTTATGGTGCCACAATCCATTTAATTAAATTGTACCATCTCCACTAATTAACTTGTGCCAATCCTCCATATTAATTAGGTAGAGCCAATTAATTTACTTCACCTTTTTGAATTCTGTGCCAACGAAATAATAGATAAACCTATCTTTTTTTTCTTTGGCATCTTCGTGGAAACTTGGGAGAAGAGGGAAGAACACTCACAATGAAGAACTAAGAACGCTGACCTTCTTTTACTTCTTCCTCGGAGCTTCTACCGACGTGAGACGTCTTCAACTGACCTAACCTCCGAATCATCGTCAACGAGCAAACACATCTCGGGATTGGAAGCGTGTAGTAGACGTGACGAATGACGATCATCTTCGTCTACTTTCTGTGACTCCATCAATTAATGATAAACGACGAACAAAGTTTGGTGGTTTTTACATGTTGATGATTTCCTTGAATCTTCTTCAATAGTTGGAAAGTAATTGTTTGCAGGTGAGTTGTTGTTCATCTTCTTACTTCTTTATGAGCTAATTGATACCACCCTAAACGCAGAGGGTGCGGCCCAAACCAACATGGCTCGACCTCTTAGTTGTTCTAGTTTTTTATGATCTTCATCATGGTGATGAGGGGACGAAACGACGAAGGCGGCGACGACAATGGTAACGCTACCTGTGGCCTCCGTAAACCGCGCCGCCCCCATGGAACTCCGGTGCTCCTGGACGAAATACGGCCCTCCGTCCGAGCCACCCCAGCTGCACCGCCATCAACCCGTGCCTCCCAGCTCCCAGGTTGCCTCCTAGCCTGGCCGACCGAAAAGCCCGCATGGCCGCGCCCAGCCCGGCCGCCCGCCGACCCACCTAGCGCCCTCCCCGGCTGCCCGTCCGCTAGCATGGCACCCTACCTGACCACCTTTCGACCTTCCCGGCCACCAGCAGGCCCACCTGGCGCCCTACTCGACCACCTTTTGGCCTGCCTGACTGCCCGCTGGCCCGCCCTCCAGCCTGCCCGGCCACCCGCTGGCCTGCCTGCCGGCCTGCCTGGTCGCCTCCCAGCCTGCCCGGTAGCCTCCCGGCCACCTTCCAGCCTACCTGGTCTCCACCCGACCAAACTCGCACCCTGGCCGCGCTGGCCTCCAAAGCCAGCTGGCGGCCCCCTCACGGCGCCCTGGCCGAACCGGTCCAACTGCACCCTCCGGGACGATCTTCTCCGGGATGCGCCCTCGCGATGCTCTGGGCCGAACCGGCCCCAAGCCCGGGTCGAACCGCCCACGCGGTCTATTGTGTAGGGCCCAGCAGACCGGTTCGAACCTAACAGGCTGGCCCACCCAATGGGCTGGGCCAGACCCAACAGGTCTGACCGGGTCAGATCGGAATCGGGCCAACTATCGACCCTTTACATTCTTCGGCCATATCTTTAGCACCAGATGACCATTTGACGAACCGTTAGTGGCACTGGATTTCTTGGATCGTGAGGTTCCCTTTGAGTGTACCCCCCTGGAGTTCAGGTTGTAGTTGAGTTATGGTCAGGATGGATCGTGCACAAATCCAACCCACCCCCTGGACTAAAATGTTAATAACTCACAGTCTGGGCATCTGATTGATGCATCGTCTATTGCGTTGAGACCCATATAATTTGGAAGACCATTGAGATACTTCTTCATGGTACTTCGTGACAAATGGAGTATCTAATAGTAGCTCGTGGAGCGGATCCTTCCAGTGACGAGCGAGAAGAGTGCGGAGACATAGTAGCTGGTTGAGACCTGACGACTGCTGACCATTTTGACCCAGAGTAAATCTAATATCTCAGCGGGGAGTGCCATAGTGTCATAGCAAATCCACAGTGGGGAGCTCCTAAGTGTTGCGGCAGACCCACGGTACTCAACAAGAGGATGAACTTAGCTGGCTACAAGGGGGAGTGCCTTAGTGACATGGAAGACCCACAGTGGGGAGCACCTTTGTGACTCAGCAGACCCAAAGTACTCGATAGGAGGAGTACCTATATAGTCCAAGGTTAGTGGGAAGCGACTTGGTGTTGTGGTAGGACCACTGTACTCGATTGAGCAAGAGTTCTCCAGCAGCCGAGGTATCAATAACTGAAAATCATGGTTGAGCTGAGTCAGTAACTTATGTGTTTACCTCTTGATTGAGATAGATTACTTGATAACTTAGGTATATATATGGTCATATACCTAAGTGGGGTTATCTTTGTAATTTATACTTTTTGGTTCATTCTTGTTGGATTTTTGAGACCTTGAGGGTCTTGGGGTCCCTACTGAGTATCGTTCTACTCACCCATGCTAGAGCTATGCCCGCACCTCATTGTATTGGTTGCAGACGAAGGACAGTGCAGACTGAGGCTGAGAGTAGCAGGACTGGACAGTACTCAGAGGTGGACCATAAGATGATTCGGTACATGGAAGAGACTGATGGATGTGGAGTACTGAGGAGGCCATATATACCTACCCTTCAGGTAGGTATCCTGGTGGACGACCTAGTAGTTGTTTTACCTTTCTTATATTGTACGTTATTCCTGTTGTACTTGTACTTTCCTATTTGGCTTGTATTCGGGCCCCTTTAATTACATCACTCTCTTTTGGTTATACAGTTTTCTTAGTGTTTCGTATCCAGATGTGTGCTCTGTTGTGTATTATTGCACTTTATAAAGGCACTTCCTTCCCATTTTTTTGGAAATACACCTTTGGGGATAGTCTCTATCCCCTGGCCTATGGAAGGCGGGCTTGGGGTAGTCACAGCATGAGCACGGAGGGATGGGTCTTGAAAAATTGGTATCAGAGGAGTCGGTTCTACCCCATAACGTAGGACTTTGATCTTTATTTTCTATGAAGATATATTTTTAAGGGTATAGAGTGTGGTTTTTAGTTCAGGGAGTCCAGTGTTGGTGCGGTGGTCGACGCATCCACACACCAGGACCCTGACTACTGATTTTCGACTCAGTTCACGAAAACAATGATTTCATGTTTGTTTTCAAAAGTTTTCTTTCAGAAAGCTCAACCCTGTCAGCTCACCAGGTATAATATTTTACTTTGTCACATCTCTTTCTTTCAGGATGCCTCTCCATGGATTACCAGCTAGATCCCTGAGAGTTTTACACGCAGATAACCCATCGAGCGATTAGCCCTTGGTGCAGGGCCCTTTTTTAGCGTAGGAACCAATGGTACCACTACCCATTGGTCCACCGATGCCACTATCTCTAGCAGTAAATGAGGCACTCTTCTTGAGCGCATTTCACGAGTTCCAGTGCCAGAGGCCACCCAGGTTCAGGGGAGAGACAGACCCACAGGCAACTAAGGATTGGCTGGAGGCTTTGGTGAGATTTTTCCAACTAGTAGGTACACCAACCGACCTCATGGTGATTCTTTCTACCAGGATTCTACAGGAAGTAGCGGGAAGATGGTGGAGCATGATGCTTTAGGTTCACGACGAGATGACGCTTCTTTGAGAAGACTTTGAGAGCCTATTTCCAGAAGAGTTTGTCCTAATGACTCTTCGCGCAGTGCACATACAAGAGCTACTTCATCTATAGCATGGTAGCATGACTCTAGCTCAGTACTCATCGAGGTTCACTGACCTCTCGAGCTACACCATAGATATGGTATGGGAACCATTCTTCAGGGCTCGGACCTTCGAGCATGGAATCATCCAAGAGATAAGATCTTTAGTGATCTCACTCAGCATCCCAACGCAGGCAGGGGTTTTAGAGAGAGCCCTATTAGTGGAGAGTTTCCTTACTGAGCAGTCTCAAGTAGTGAGACCCACCACTAGTCGACATGCATTGGAGTCTTCTGTAGTTGTTATTAGACAGATGTCGTAGAGGTCCATGTGCACCATACCTACAGGTGGACAACCGCATGACTCAGGATTAGTTGTGATGGGAACCCGCAGCAGTGACATACGTTCCAGGAGCAGGAAATATTTCTCATGTGGCGGGAAGGGTCACATGGCTCGTGACTGTCTGACCCGCCATTAAGATGATCATCCGATGGTCGAAGGTCCGCCCATGATGTGGTAATGATTCGATCGAGGCGGTCCATAGGGAGCATGTGGACGTGGCAGAGGAGCTGACCATGCAGCTGGCGGTGGATGACATTTCGATGTGTTACCGACACCACCACCAGGAGGTCCACCCTAACTGTAGGGAGTAGGTGGATAGGGGGAGCTCAGCTCCAGGCAGGTGAGGCCTATGATCACGGCACTCCGGTGATGATTCGAGGTATGATCTGTGTCTACTCCACCATAGCTGCAGTTCTTATAGACAAAGGTGTCATCCACACTTTCATTTCTACTGCCCTCGTTCGGAGATTCTGACAAAGCCATTGGATAAATTATTATTGCTAGAGAATCGTACAGGAGCATACTCGATGATTATGCACTGGTGTCAGCAGTTTGAGCTTACTCTAGAAGGTGAGAGATTCAGCTGGGATCTCCTAGTAGCGACATCGAGGCCTTACGAAGTCATCTTAGGAATGGACTAGTTATCTACAGTCCATGCTCAGATTAACTGTATTAGGTTCAAAGTGCGGTGTGTTCACACGGATGGGACCGATTTTACCTTCATCGATGAGAAGGGAGCCTTTGCAGCACATGACGGACTTACTTGGAGGAGGGTGCAACCGATCACTCATCAGTTGGCCAGCATTACCCTCAGAGAAGTTGATGTGGGGAGTCCAAGCTATCCTGTAGAGGTAGACTTCTACATTGATCTATACACAGGACAGCACCGATATCTACACCAATGTATTGGATGGCTCCCTCGGAGCATCGTGAGCTGCGGGTACATCTAGAGGACTTGCTGAAGAATGGATTCTTCCAGCCTAGTATTTCTCTCTAGGAATCCCCAATTCTGTTCACCAAGAATGTGGATTGCAGCTTGAGGCTTTGTGCTGACTAACATCGCCTAAACCAGGTGACCATGACGAACAAGTGCCCACTCCCGAGGATTGATGACCTCTTTGATCAGCTGAAGGGATCACGGTGGTTCTCGAAGATAGACGTCATATTAGGCTATCACCAGCACAGAGTTCGAAATGAGGATGTGCAGAATATGGCTTTCAAATGTTGGTATGGCCACTACAAGTTCTTGGTTATGCCTTTCGGCATAACCAACACTCCAGCAGTGTTCATGGGACTCATGAATAGGATTTTCCAGCCATACTTTGATCAATTTTTCATAGCCTTCATTGACGACAATATGATCTACTCGACTACTGAGGAAGAACATCCCAACCATTTGCAGGTAGTACTGGAAATTTTGGAAAGCTCTGGAAGTGCCATTTTTGGATCTGAGAGGTTCACTCCTTGGGACACATCATCTCGGAGGCTGGAGATGCAGTAGATCCATCAAACATTGAAGCGGTACTTGCTTGGGAGCCACCAAGGAGTGTGACAGAGGTATGGAGTTTCCTGGGTTTGGATGGTTACTACCAGAGGTTCATTACAGACTTCCTAGGAGTTACAACACCACTATCAGCCTTAACAAAAAAGGGGAAACCCTTATTATGGACGGAGAGATGCCAGCAGAGCTTTTGGGAGCTAAGGTAGAGGATGACTAGTGCCCCCATCTTGAGGCTTCCAAAGGAAGATGTAGGGTATGTAGTCTACTGTGACGCATCAAGAACCAGACTCGGGTGTGTCCTGATGCAGGAGTGAGCAGTGATCGCGTATGGTTATCGGCATCTGAGACAGAATAGGGAGAACTACGCTACACATGACCTAAAGTTAGCAGCAGTGGCCTTTGCCTTAAATATTTGGCAAAACTATCTGATGGGCATTCATTTTATCATGTACACTAATCACAATATTCTCAGGTATGTCTTCTCTCAGAAGGACTTGAACCTGAGACAGCGGCGATGGCTTTAGTTCGTCCAGGACTATGACTTCTAAATAGTCTATACTCTTGGGACAGGGAATGTGGTAGCAGATGCACTCAAAAGTAGATTTAGTGTACAACTTCTAGGCGAGGTGACAGAGCAGTTGGCTGCCTTATAGATATCCTTTGAGGATAGAGATGGAGTAGCCTTTCTACAGTCTCATACAGTCACTCCACCACTACTTCAGTGAGTCAGGGAGGCACAGCATGGGGATGCTGACTATGAGACACATCGTGCTCAGATATACAGAGCGCAGGCACCTGATGGATTTTCTGAATGTGGGGAGCGTTTCATCCTCTGTAGAGGATGTACTATGGTACTAGTGTCACTTTTGAAGGAAGTGTTGAGGTAGTTCCACACATCCCATTTAGCGGTACATCCAAGAGTGGCAAAGATGTACCAGGACCTTCGATGACAACACTGGTGTCCAGGTATGAAGAAAGCAGTAGCGGAGTTTATCTCTCGATGCCTCACTTATCAGAAAGTGAAGGTGGATCACCAGGTACCAGCAGGCTTGGTTTATCCTTTATAGGTCCTAGAGTGGAAGTGGAATGGGATATCACTGGACGTAGTGATAGGACATCCACGTACATCAAGGGGTCACGACACTATTTGGGTGATCGTTTATCAACTCACCAAGTCGACCCACTTTCTACCATTCAGGGGACATGGTTCAGTAGAGAGCTTGGGACGCCTCTATGTGCAGGAGATTGTGCGTATAGATGGAGTATGTAGAGACCCGAAGCTTAACGTACATGGACATTACATTACTTTTGTGGAATACATAGTACATAACAAAAACACACACACAAGGACCATAATAATTTAGTGTCTTTGGAAACTCGGAATATAATCTTCAAATCGTGGTGAAAGATCTTCAACATCTCCCATAAAGATCTTCCTATTTTTTCTACCTAAAACCTTTCTTTATATCCTGGGGAAAAGAAAACAAAAAAGGGTGAGCTCAAATTCTCAGTAAGGGTAAACAAAAGAAATATCAATCATGTCATATTTATAAGAACAAAACATTTTTGGAAATCTTAACCTGGAAAAGAGATCATAATATCATAATGTGGGATAAATCATAGTAGTGAAATGTAATCCCAATAATCACAACTTAATACATGAAACTTTGTGGTGTACACAAATAATCATAGAGAATCATTTCCTATTAGTCAAGACTCATTTCCAAGACTATCTTAGTGGACAAAGTCCATTTCTGAACCGAGTTCATTCCTCGTTTCAGTCCTGTTTCACTGAACCGGTTTAACCTACCGTTCCAGCCATGTCTATCTCATGAGATATAAAATCTTTACCTAATGCATTGGAGGGAGATATAGGTCCCACCCATCTCATAATGATACCATTCTTCTGTGTGCCACAAAATCAAAAAAATCATACATCATTGCATAACCCATGTAATAAAAATGGGAATCTTAAACATCATGCTATCATAACATAATCCATATAAGATAAAAGGAAATAATAAAAATAATTCCATCATAACATAATAAAATCAATGTAAAAATAGGGATAGAAACAGAACCCTTTATTATCTTATATGGAAAATAATTTTTATAAAACACTTGAACTCCATTCTTGAGGAAAATATCCTTTCTACATCAAAAACATTTTTCCTTTCTTAACATGTCATACAATTTAAAACTAAAAGAAGTTGATTAAAAATAAACTTGAAAAATTGTAAATTAAGCTTCCTGGAAATAATGTTTTAAAAATCCATTCATTCCGTATACATTAAAAAACATTCTTCTCGTACTTTTGTCGGAAGAGTCAAAAAGTACCTCGTACGAAAAACGAAAAAAGATTCCTTTCATATCTTTTACTAAAAACTCACAAAAGGGTAAAATTGGATTTAAAAAATTTTAGGTGGATGGAAATAATATTACATATTGAGGAAACATGGATGTGGATGATAAAATACACCACAGTAAATGCCGAAGTATAAACAATCTCGGATATAAATGAGATTGTGATATTTCCCTTACCTTAGGTCCGATTTGCTTCGTAAGTTTCTGAACCTCCTTTATAATGATTTAAATAATGTCATTGAATTATTCCAGAATCATACTCATTGTTATGATATCATATATGGTTCACTTACGACTTTATATTACCCGTTCTTTTGTAAATTCCATGTTAAAAAGCGTTTTGGGTAAAATCGTTTCATTTGTCATTCGTGTTTTGACTTGTAATTATTCATATGATTAATTAGATCATGATTACTTAATTCCAGAATATAAAAGTTGATTTATATATAATATATATTCAGAATATACATATATATAATAGATCAGTAAATCGAAAGAAATACACCGTTCATGGAGACGGTAGGCCGTACGTACGCATGAACGCTGTTTTCGTTTCCTTATAGAGTTGAATTGAATAAAGTAGATGACATAAATATATATACACATAAATCCAGTATCATTATTATTTCATATATTTCATGATTACTTATTATATATAATTTATAATAATTCATGAATGGTTAACGTGGAGAATGAATCTCATCGCGTCGTGGAGACGGTAGTCCGTACGTATGCACGAGCGATGATATCGTTATCATGATCGTTGAATTGTATTGGAGTGTATGTATACTATTTAAGAATCAATATCACTTTACAATAATTATATATAGTTATTATGTACACCATTATACCCATCCAAGTAAGGTGGTGGTGGAAAATAGATTACACCACGGCGTGGAGACGGTATTCCGTACGTACGTACGCATGGTGATTTCGTTTTCCGTAGGATAGATAGATGGTGAAATAGGGTTGTTTCATACTTATAATAACATATCAGTATATTATTGATACTGATGTTATTACTTCATAATGAAACAACCTAAGAAGAATAAGTGGAAGAAGAAATAAAGTTGAAAGAATTGGTAACAGACATTACCTCTTCTTTGAAACGCCTCTTTGAGATCTCATTTTAGGGCACTAAAATTGGTCTTTGAAGAAGACCAGGACCTCTAGGATGTTTCTAGGGAAGTGTAGAAGAGGAATTGTAAGGGTTTGGCAGAGCTTGAAGGCTCAATGTGGTGTGAGGAAGAGGGGGAGGAGGTGCCCTTTTATAAGGGAGGGGAGGGGCACCTTTGGAATAACTAAATATATTATTTTATTATAAAGCCAAATTCGGTTTTAAATAGCTCCAAATTGATTTATTTAGAAGCTAAGGTGGGTATGGGTAGAAATAATTTTATCCAATAGAATTTAGACAAGTTTAGGTTCCTATTTTAACCTTATCATTTATATTTAACTTTAAGTTAGATAATTTTACTTTTACAGTGTCTTTTTGTGTTCTTACACTATAAGGTTAATAAAAATACTATAACAAGCCAAACGAACCCCAATATTTTTATTATTAGTATATATAACCTTATCTAAGTCATTTGGCCGAACCATAGATTTAAATAACAATTTATAATATAATATTTGTTTTAAAAACTATTTTATGTCAATTTTGACACTATTTAGCAATTGATTTTTGTGAAAATCATAACAGAATGATTAGTTCTAAATAAGTTACGTAAATCAATAATAACATGTCATATTAACCTATAAAATTAGTGGAATTTATAAAAAGTCTCAAATTATATTTATTTGGGTATTTATAACATCAATTATGTCAGTATTTCATTAATAATATAATTACTGCATCATATTTGTGTCATAAATAAATTAAATTATATAATGTCTAAAAATTATGAATAAAATATAATTATGTAGGAAAGATTTTTATCTTTCTAATTAATATTTATAGTCGAATTTATCTTATGTAAAACTAAATATTAAAAATGATATACTTATTAAACATTGATTTTAACTATTTTAACCCTTCTTTAAATAAATTAATAATAAATGTCCTAATCTTGTCCAAGTGGGCCTAAATTGAAATATGTTATTTCTAAGGTCGTTTTTGGTCGAATTAATCTTATCCAATAGAATTAGGATATGTTTTAGGGTAATAATAATATCATTTTTACCCGTAATTACCCTATTTACTTTTAACCGTGGTAAAAAAAGTAAAAAGTTACTATTCATCAAAAATTATTTTCATCTCATTGAATCACATTTTACTTACTGACATCAACTGTGTCTCTCGGATTTTTAAAATTCCACTCACATAAGTGGTAAAATTAAGTTTTATGAAAAATTCATTTTTTTAACCACCACTTAGTGGTTTCACTATTCATCAAAAAAATGAAATTTTCCAGAAAAATACCAGAAATTAAGCCTAAGCTATATTTGATATTATGAACTCCAAAATTATGTCATTTTTACAAAATTCAAAACATATCAGTTGCATTAATTAATTTAAAAATTAATTCCTGTCGTCAAAACAAATAGCGTGTTCTTAAGAGATAATAACTACCAAAAGATTGACACTTGTTTATGTCTGGTTTAGATGTGAAATTACATCCAATGACCAACATTGTATTAAATTGTAAAAATATATTCTAAATATACTTTAAAACCACTCAAATTAATAATTTATCACTATTAATTATTTCAATTGAATTTTTTTTTTTAATTAAAATTTAGTAATTTTCACTATTCATCAAAATATGAAAGTTATCCGAAAATTACCAAAATTTCACCCTAAGCTAATTTCGATATTCCGAATCCAAAAATGAAGTCCATTTTGGAAAATAAAATTTACAAAATTTCAAAAAGTGGTTATTACTATTCGTAACTGCTAGTTTTAATAATATTTTAATAGCATATTGTTGTTTAGTGAAACTCGCTATTGTGTACTACACACGCTATCGAGGAAGGTCGCGATTGCGTGTAATACAAGGCAAGTCAGTGATGCGTGTTGTGCAAGATCTTTTTGGTGTAGCATACAACACAAGACATTAATGAAATTAAAAGGAATACTTTTCATAAAATCTCGGGGTGTTACAGAGTAACTTTATCTATGGTCTCTGATCACGATTCACTATTCACTTCTTGCTATGGAAGGGGTTGTAGGAGGATTTCGGGATGTAGCTTTGTCTGAGAACCACCTTTCATCATCAGAAGGATGGCCAGACTGAGCGGACCATTCAGACCCTCGAGGACATGTCGTATGCTTGTGTCCTCAACATCGGTCGTAGCTGGGAGGGTCACTTACCTTTGGTGGAGTTTTCATAAAACAACATCTAGCACTCAACCATAGGGATGACACCTTTTGCGATGTTATACGAATGACCTTGCAGATCACCTATGTGCTAGACTGACCCTGGGGTGTCAGCACTAGTGGGACCAGAGATGGCACTGGCAACCACAGAGAATGTGCAGATCATTCAGGAGCTGATGAAGACTGCACAGAGCAGGAAGAAGTCATATGCAGACAAGAGACAGAGACCTCTAGAGTTCGAGGATGGTGACCACGTCTATCTACGAGTCTCATTGTGATGAGGTTTACAAAGATTTGGCCAAGGAAGAAAGTTATCTATGAGATTCATCAGTCCTTTTTAGGTCCTCATCAGAGTTGGTGAGGTGGCTTACCGCTTAGATCTACCACTTCAGTTTCACCGGGTTCATGATTTCTTCCATGTATCGCAGCTGAGGAGGTACGTGCACGACCCTTCTCACATCATCGACCATGGGGAGTTAGACGTCGTCGATGTTGCAACTTCTACGGAGGATCCGGTGGGGATTGAGGATCGATAGAAGCGGGTCCTATATGGATGGTTGATACCTCTATTTCATGTTTTTTGGCAGCACGAGAACCTCCAGGAGAGCACAGGAGAGCAGGAGGCTCAGATGCATGTTCAGTACCCCCACTTATTCCCTTAGTTCAAGTTGTAGCTTATGGGGACATAAATCCCTGAGGTGGGGAAAATATAAATACCCAAAATTTCCATGGAAATTTTTTTCATAAATAAATGGGTATTTTACGAGTTCGCGAAAACTGACGGCGCGTGATTCTGAGGCCCGATGTGCCTGGAATCAATTTTTGAAGTTTTGTTCAGGTACTTTTAGTTAACATTCGAGCTGGTATTTATAACTTTTGAACTGGTGCATGGAATTGAAATCTGAGGGAACCGTTGAACTCCTAGAGCCGATATTCACTTAAGGAGACTTTTACCTCGATGGCAGTTGGTTGAGAATAAAAGATAGTTTTGGGGTTTTTAGAGATAGAATTAAATAAAAACAAAGTGGTTGAATTTATTTTTATTTGACAGTTAAAATATCCTCATGGAAGTTGGATGTGGGACCACCACACCATAACCTCCCATGAGATGTTATGGTGGTGCGGGACACCCGAACCTAACCTCCCGTGAGAGGTTATGACGTGGGGACCACATGAGGCTAAACACCCCTATTAATAGCTGGAGAAGAAAACCTCTCAACTCCCCTAATTAAAGAGGTAGAGTTTCTCCACACCCTCACTCCTTTATGGGGCCACCTTCCCTTTAATAAAATTGTTCCAACTCCCTTTATTAACTTGTTCCAATACTCCATATTAATTAGGTGGAGCCAATTAATTTACATCACCTTTTTGAATTATGTGCCAACGAAATAATAGATAAACCTGTCTATTATTTTTTTTCTTTGGAATCTTGGTGGAAACTTGGGAGAAGAGGGAAGAACTCTCCCAATGAAGAACGGAGAACGCCGACCATCGTCTAATTCTTACTCAGAGCTTCTATGGATGTGGGATGTCTTCAACTGACCAACCCTCCACATCATCATCAATGAGCCGACACAGCTCGGGATTGGAAGCATGCAACGGACGCGACGAATGACGATCTTTTTCGTCTACTTTCCACGACTCTATCAAACGAATGATGAATGACTAACAAAGGTAGGGGTTTTTATATATTGATGCTTTCCTTGAATCTTCTTCAATTATTGGAAAGGAATTGATTGCGGGTGAGTTATTGTTCATCTTCTTACTTGTTGATAATCCAATTGATACCACCCTAAACGCAGAGGGTGTGGGCCAAACCTACATGGCCCAACCCCTCCAATGTTCTTGTTTGTGACGATATTCGGCATGGTGATAAGGTGACAAAATGATGAAGGCGATGACGAAAAAGGGCACGCTACTTACGGCCTCTGCAAACCGTGCCGCCCTTGCGGTGCTATGGTGCTCTTGGCTGAACCACTGCCCTCCGATTGGGCCACCCTGACTGCACTGCCACTAGCCCATGCCTCTCGACTCCATGGCAACCTCATGACCTAGCCGCACCCTACCCGACCGACCGCCGGCCCGCCTAGCCTCGCCCTGCCCGGCCGACCACCGACACACCTGGCCACGACCTGCCCGGCAGTCCATAGGCCCACCTCACACCCTCCCTGGCTGCCCTCCGGCCCGTCTGGCGCCCTATCTGGCTACCTTACGGCCTTCCCAACTTCCCGTTGGCTCGCCTGCCGCCCTTCCCGGCCGCATTCCGGCCTACCCGGCCGCCCGCTGGCATACCTTCCGGCCTCCCTGGTCACCACACGACCAAACTGGTGCCCTGTCCATGTCGGCCACCCGAGCCGGGCCGTGGCCCCCCTCGCAGTGCCCTAGCTGAATCGGTATGGTCACGCCATCGCGACACTCCGTGTCGAACCAGCCTTGAGCCCAGCCCGAACCGGACCTGTGCCCAGCCCGAACCGGCCCTGCGCCCGGCGCGAACCGGCCCTGAGCCCGGGCCGAACCTCCCATGTGGTCTAATGGGCCTGGGCCCAGTAGACCAGGCCGAACCAAACCGGCTGGCCCACCCAATGAGCTAGGCCTGACCCAATAGATCTGACTAGGTCGACCCAGAACAGGTTGGTCTGACCGGGTCATACCGGACCCAAGCCAACTACTGACCCTTTATATTCTTTGGCCATATCTTTTCCACCAGAAGGCCATTTGAAAAAACTTCAGTGGCACTGGTTTTCTTTGAGCGTGAAGGTCACTTTGAGTGTACCCCACTAGAGTTCGGGGTATAGTTGAGTTACGGTCAGGTTGGATCGTGGCTGAATCCAACCGGGTCCCCAGGACTAAAAGGATAATAACACAAAGACCGGGCGTCCGATTGACACGCCCTCTATGGTGTTGAGACCCCTGTGACATGGTGGGACTTTGAGATACCTCATCGTGGTATTTCATGACAGTTGGAGTATCGAAGAGTAGCTCCTGGAGAAGATCCTTCCGTTGACGAGCGAGCAGAGTGCGTAGACCTAGTAGCTGGCGGAGACCAGATGATTGCTGGCCATTTTGACTCAGAGTGACTCTACTAGCCAAGTGGGGAGCACCATGGTGTCGTGAAAACCCCGAAAAGGGGAGCACCATGGTGTCAGGGCAGACCCACAATACTTGACAGGAGGAGTACCTCAGCAGGCTACGAGGGGGAGCGCCTTGGTGACGCAGCAGACCCACAGTGTGGAGTGCCTTTGTGACGCGGCAGACCCACGGTACTCGACAAGAGGAGTACCACAACAGTCCAAGGTTAGTGGGAAGCACCTTGGTGTCGCAGCAGGCTCATTTTACACAATTGAGAAGGAGGTCTCTAGTAGCCGGGGATTTGATAACTAAAAATCCTATTTGAGATGAGTCATTATCTTTTGTGTTTACCTCTTGATTGAGACGGATTACGTGATAACTTAGGTATATGTATGGACATATACCTATGTGGAGTTATCTGTTGAATTGATAATTTTTGGTTTATCCTTGTTGGATTTGTGAGACCTTGAGGGTCTCGGGGTCCATACTGAGTATCGTTATACTCACCCCTACACCGGCTATGCCCGCACATCATTGTGTTGGTTTCAAACGACGGACAGCGCTGACTGAGGCTGAGAGTAGCAGGACTGGACGATACCCGGAGGTGGACCTTATGACGAGTCGGTACACGGAAGAGACTGACAGACGTGGAGTAATGACGATGCCATCTGTACTTAACCTTCAGGTAAGAATCCTAGAGGATGACCCAACCGTCGTTTTACCCTTCTTCTGTTGTATTTGTTTTTCAGTTGAACTTGTACATTCTTGTTCGGCTTGTATTCCGAACCCTTTACTTTCGGAACTCTCTTTTGGTTATACAGTTTTCTTAGTGTTTAGTATCCAGCTGTGTGCTCTCTTGTGTATTTTTACACTTTATAAAGGAAATGGCTTCCCAGTTTTAGCGAAATACGCCTTTGGTTCTAGTCACCATCCCCTGGCCTATGGAAGGCGGGATTGGGTTTGTCATGGAATGGGCCCCGAAGGACGGGTCGTGACAACTATACCTTATAGAATGTTAGTAATATAAAGTTATTAGAATATATGTGATAACATTTAGGAAAAAAAAGTCATGAAAAAATTGATTACCTTAGGTAAGGTATGAGGTTTGTGGGAATTAGTAGACTCAAATCCAATGGGATCACTTGGTTCATGTGTGGGTATTTGTTCCTTCGTAGGTTCATTTTGATCCTTTCTTATACATTGGTCTACCAAACCAGACTAAACAATAATCTCTAGCAGTGAGTGTATTTTTGTCTCCAATCATCTTACTATATTATAAGTATCTTAACTTTTTTTTATCATATCAAAATATGTTCGATTAGAGACTCCAAAACATAATCCTCTAATGTGACCATATTGTTTTGGTCACATCAAAGATAATGATAGTAGTTTTTCTTCTAGTATGGTCGCTATCGATTCTACTGTCTAAACCCTATAAAAACGAACATAAATAGATATTTTTATGTAATACATTTATAAATCAAAATTAATTACAATTTTTTCTTACTTACACGTGTTTGAATACTTTTTTGTTTTAAATAACCAATTTACCCTTCTTATTTACATGATCCTCATTCCGTAGAACGTGACATGGGATAGAAGTGGCTTCATATTTTTTTTCCTTAATCATCACATAAATAATTGAACAAATTTGGATTCATGTAACATAATTATACTTTTATTGTTGATATAAAATGCATAACAAATTATTCTCTATTGAAGCATACCACATTATTGCTTTTTGATTGGGGTAAATTGGTTTTGATGAATGTTATTTATTTTCATAACTCTTTTAATGTTTCATAAATTAATATTTTTTATTCCAATTGGATAAAATAAATAATTTTAAATAATATATTATCAATCGCAATGCCTCTGAAAATATTTATCATTGAGATGATTGATGAAATAATTCCATGTTTACTTCTTTATAATGTGTATATAACTAACTGGTTGGTGGGGATTTGCTTTCCCCTAAGCATTGCTAAGATGCAAATTTCTAAGAAGAGTCCAGATGCCAATATGGGCTTTTCCAGCAACCATTATGACAAATTTATTACATATATCTACTAAAATAAATGAACTCTGTAAGGATTAATAATAAATAAATCAAATTTCATTGTATAATTTTTTTTTGTAAAATATTGAAATTATACAATAACACTACTATTATATCTTTCCTAAGGATTTCCATCATTACAGGTTGGATTTCAATCCACAAATCAATATTAATCAACACATCCATCCTCATTGTGACCCCAATATAACTAATGAACTTTGGCATGTTGTGGTCAATAGGTTGGACACATTGATTCAAACCAACCTAAAATTTTATACGCTAAATTATTTCCATGGTCATTTTATTCAACACTATGATGTTTTTTGGTTGTTTTTTTTCATTATAATGTTGTTGATCCCCTAATAATCATACTATTTCATCACCAACAGATATTTCTTTCTCGGGGTTGGTAATATCATCATGTGCAGAATACATTGTCTCCATGAGTAGACAAACATTTAATTTGTCTTGAATAACAATAATGTAAATATGAAAATAGGATTTGAGATGGGTCACATGCATTATCTATTGAAAACATGATGATCTATTTAAAAACATCTTCATAATATTTCTTCAAATGATTTGCATGCATCTATTTTGAAGGAAATGGGTAATTGAATTTATCTTCACCTTTATACTCATTGACTTCATTTGCAACTTTGTTTATTGAACTAATCTAAGAAGTATTCATCCTATACTAGTTACCAGGGAAAATTTTGGATGAATACTGCTCGGATTAGTTTAAGAAACAAAAAAGATATGGGGGATGAGTCCCATGCAATAAAATGTAATAATATCCATTAAGGAGATGACGTTGTAAGGATGACAATTGTCTCCTAAAAACTTTTTAAATTACCACATCCTAATTTGAAATTTATAATCTCATTAAAAAATGATAAAAGGTCCTGAATACTACAGTGAGAACATCAACACATACTCACTGAGATTTATTGACTCTAATGTATGTTTCCAGTCTTTTCCATCACCAATATCTCAAACATAACATCTCTATAACCACTGAGGATCATGTATAGTGTGTGTGTATAAAATAACACATAAATAATAATAGTCACCTTAAAATATACAACAATTCATATATTTGGGTATATTTTCAAAGTAATAACACTAAAAATTCACATGTAAAAGTTGTTGTGTACTAACCGGGACACCATAATAATCAAATGCATCGACCACATTTCATACAAGTGAATTATACTAATCATACCATATGTTTATACATGGTTATTCCCTAAAATTCAAATCATTTTACTAATAAAAGATTAAAATTTTAATTATAGAAGGATAACAAATTATTTACCCCCTCTTGAAATAACCATATCATAGGTACCATGAGATTCAACCTCAGACTGATTGCATCCAAGAATATCCCTCAACGATAACCATTGTATGTACTTATTTCATCCAAATCATAAAATTGGTATAACATATCTATTTTTATTATGAAGTGAATTTGGAATATGGGGAAGCCTTAACATAATTTATTCCCTTAGAAAAAACCACACAATGGGTGCCACAATAAATTAGTTAAACCTAACTTTTGAAAAGACATAAAGAAGAACCAAAAACAATAATTTTGTCACATCACCCTCACCCTATCCCTATATGGATTTCTAACCTTTACTTAGTAACTCACATTCAATCTTATCATACCTAGTCCTCGCATAATTCCATTCATATTATAATATATGATAAAAATTATTTTTATCACAAACCCACATGTATTTCTTGTAGAAAAATATTGTAATCATACATAGAGATTTATATAAAAAATCTTTTCAAATCATAATAAGTGATTATTAAAAAAATATTATAATGTAATATTTATCAAAATTTAACAAAAAAATAGGTACTGAAATCCCAACAGACACTTCCATTTAACCATCTTCATTTTTTCAAATTATTTATATTAAAATTTACTGCAATCATAAATATAATATAGTTGTTCTAAGAAGATAAATTTTTTATAATATTTCTCACAATTTTAACATAACACCTTCAATAATTCTTGAATGTGGTGTATCATTATATCATTATTTTATAATATATTCATAATGTGAAATTATATTTAGATTTATATTCAAATTGTGTTTGAAAAACAAAATGAAAATAATCTAATGGGAGAAAATATATAGGAACCATTGTAAAATTTTATTATGTTATGACATAGGAATAAACTCCATTTATTCATTCAACTAAATCACCTATGAAAAAAATCATCCTATATTAATTAAGTAACAATTCACCCCAATTATTTTATGAAATTTTATGAAGATAATTTTCTCAATAAGAACACATATATTTATAATTATTCTTAATGTATAATTTTTTTCCCTTCATGTGCAATCCATACTATGGAAATAAGATTCAAAAAATGACAATACACACAATATAAAAGGAAATAAGAAATAATAATAGAAACATCAAGAAAATCACAATCAGTTGGAACAACGGATGGAGATGCGGTTTGATGTAGTCTAATATGAAGTTGGTATGAGTTAACTAAGTACGGGAAGTGTTTTGTAGGTACAGGTAAGTGTGGTAGGGAGAGATATGAGATTTAGGGTTTTTCATGTTTAAGAACAATGCCCAAAACCACGCAATAAATCCTAACCAAGCAATCAATAAGAAAGGAATATAAGAAAATAACATACCTTGGTTTATTATAATTTTATAATTATTTAATTACTTAATTATTTTTTTAAAATTACATTAATACTTTTTAAAAATAAGTATTTGTTTTATTTATAATTATAAATATTTAACATTATAAATATAGTAAATATTCATTTATAAATGTATAAAGAATTATTTAAATAAAATTTTAAATATATTTATATAAATATATATATTTATATAATTATATATATTTAATAAAAATACATGAACCAAAATATAGTAAATATATTCATTATTTAAATATATCTATATCATTATATATATTTACCATTATATGTATATATATTAAATAAATATATATAAATATAAATATATTCACTATTTAAATATATTTATTATAATTTTATAATTAATTATTTATTAATATAAGAATAATAATTATATATATATATATATATTAACATATATATCCCCTAGGGGAAGCTCAGTGGTAGCCCTAAGTGTGTCTTCCTAAGGTCTCATGTTCGAGTCTCACCCAATACATTTCTACATTTTAGGTTGTCTACGTTTCATTGTAATGTATCATATTTAACCGAATAAAATGAGCCTTCAGCCTCAACTTATATATATATATTATAAATACAAATATAAATAAAAATAAAAATATAGTATATTCATTACATATATAAATTTATAATAATGTTATAATTATTTAAATATATATAATTATTCATCTATAATTATATTAATACTTTTTTAAAAATAATATTTATTTATTTATAAAAATTATAAATTTATAAATTTAAAAATATAGTAAATATACATTTATAATTATATTTAATTATAAATATTTATTTAAAATGATATTATTAACATTATTAATGAATATATAATCTTAAAAATATGCATTTTATAAATGAGTGAAATCGAATATTTAAAAAAGATTACAATTGGAAAATATTGAAAAAACAGATAAGTTTTATTAACTAAATAAAAATTCTAAGAAAACATGGATATATATTTTTGTAAAGATGAATACATATTAAAAATATTAAATACTAGTTAATAAAAATATATTTAATAAATAATAGAAAATTCTTAAGTTCAAAAATAAAATAAAAAATAAAAAATAAAAAATATTAAAAATGAATAAATAATACCTAAATTTGTAATATTAAAAATAAATAAATTAAATTTACCATTATAAAATAATATATTAAATGTATCACGTCATAATGAAATTCTAAAATATACAAAAACTTGAATAAATTACAGAAATATTTGGATTATGTGTTTCTATATAACAATTCATTAATTTAAAAAATATTTTTGTGCTTGTGTTGGTTATAAAAATTCATTAACTATGTATATGTATGTGAAATCAATTTAATAAAAGATGTTTGACGTATGTTAAATTGAAAAATCCAACAACATTAAAAATTAATAAGACATTAATATTTTTTTAATTGTTACATTTTATCCATTTTCTATATATTTATATTTAATATATGTTATTTTTTACTATTTATAATTAATATATATATATATATCATACTTATTCATGTTTAGTTATAATTGTTTCATTGATAAATTTTTTAAAAAATTTGTAATTTATTCATTTCTATTTTTTTTAATTATTATATTTTATTCGTTTTTAATTTTATTGTTTGATTATTACAATTTATTCATTTAATATATTGATATTTATTATATAATATTTATTGAAATTTATAATATATATATGTATGTATGTATGTATGTTAAATATATTATTTTTTTGTTAATAATTTTTTAATAAATAAAATGTTTAATATTGTTCATTATTTACACAATATTAATTTTAATTAGATTAATTATTTCATTTTATTTGTTTTACATATCTATATATTTAATATATATTATTTATTAATTTCAGCCATTTCCTGATTCTACAATTGGATTCGGCTATGGCATAGATGTACCAAAGAGTAATAACCTTCAAAAAGTGCATTAAACTATACTCGATTGATGCTTGATGCCTGATAATGGGCCTTGTTACCCACCTAGTTGGTTACTAACCTGGAATATTATTTCAAAATTCCCAAATTCATTATACACAATCATGAAGGATTTAAAAATATAATGACCACGAATCACCTATTTCTAACCTAATGTGTCATAGATTGAAAATAATGTTTCATACTTTGAACACCTTATTAGTTAATTTTTAATATTTTGTGCTTCCCCACTATGAAAAGTGTTGTCCAAACTATGTTTTTGGTTTTACATATTTGATAAAAGCCAAAGGAACTTTTCTAATTATGAGTGTGAAGGAAAATGAAATGATAACCCTCATAATTATCCAATCCTTATGAGAGTTGATTTGAAAAATTATCATTTATGTGCTCAAATATCATTCTAAATCTATGAATCATACTAGACTTACAAAAGAAAAAAGGAGGGAACCCCATTATTTTGAGTCCCATAAGTGAAAAGATCTACAATATTTCATTGGGTCTTCTAATCCAACATTATTTGAACAATTGATCAACACCAATTAATAGATATTTCCCATTCTATAATGTTCACAACATGGAGAAGTCATTTTTTTGTTCTACCGTTTGGAAGGTGAAGAAGATTAATGGTGGAATCATATCAGGAATACAAGGAAAACATATAAAATTGACTAAATTGATTGGGATGAGATTAATTTCTTATTTTTCATTAATTAATTTATTGTTATTCTTCATAATAATATGGATAAAAAATTCCTTGAGAAAATATAAAATTATAATGATTTTTCTGGAACCTATGAGGTAAATTTTACAATACTTGTGAGGTACACCTCTAGTAATATCATCCTATGTGAAAGTATGGTTGATTGTTTTTTAGTGTCTTAAAACCATGTCTCTAAATGGTGTTAACCATAATAAACTTCTGTATATATGAAGGGGATGTTATTTGTGCTATCAAGTTTGGAATGGAGGTTGTAGTTACGCATCAATCTGATGGTGTTTTTAAGAAGAGAAAAATGGAATTCAAAGGAAAATCTAAGAACCGCATAGGGAAAAAGGCGAGATTTCATTTATATTACAAATGTGGGAAGAACTATAGATAAAATTATATTAAGGGGAAATTTAAATATTTTTTATGTGGAAGGAATTGTCATCATTATATTGATTGATGAAGTGATGGGAAAACATTACCTAGTGATGTAAATAAACAGAAAGATGCACAAAATACACCTCCCACAGTCCAGTATTTCAAAATCAGGGAGTATGAGAAGTAAGGTAATCAATTCGAGAACCTAATATCTAATTAGGATGATAAGACAAAAAAACTTTTAAGTCAATGTAAAAAGGAAAATATTTCGAAATCATGATGGTTAAAGTGAATCATGCTAATTAGGTCACATTAATACTCCCCTCTTTAGTTTGGAATTTCCTGTGTGATTTTGTTTGAATGTACCCTATGAAAATAAAATTGTTTATCCTTTTCTGAAATTTCATGTGATTATCTCCCTCTACATGAATTATATATTGACCAAATCATATTTTATATTCTTCTGGTAAAATGTTGAACCCGAGATTACAATTGAAATTTTTTGGTGTAAGATAATAGATTATTTATTGAATAATGGGTTAGTTATCTTTAGGAAGAATATATGTCTCCAGGTAAGATTAAATTAAGAGTTTTGGATACCATTAGGAGATTATGTGTTTATGTTTTATCATAAGTCAAAATTCATTAATACTTATTTTTGGTTTTTATGTGATTTGATCTTGTCAATAATAATGTTATTTTAAGATATGTATATAGAAATGAAACACGTTTGTTTTATATATGGTGAAAATATTATTTGATTATGATGCCTTTAAAACTTGTGGAAATATGATTAAATTTATTGGTAAAATTTAAGCTTTATCTTTTCATTAATTATGAGATAAATATTGGTTCTAGTTGATCACCTTATGAAGTTATCACACTCCATTGATATTAGAGAAGATTTCTCTTTTAATCCCCTTTGAATAATATAACATAAGGAAGTGGTAATTTTTCATATATCACCAAATGAAATATTATTTTATTATAATATTGATTTTAAATTGATTTTTTAGCCAATTATTAAGTCTCGTATTGATATGGTGATGAGTTTAATCACTACATATCATCCTCATATAAATTTTTTGTTTGAGAGAATAATTAAAACCCTAAATGACACTCTAAGATATTTTCAAATGGATTTAAATTGTGGATGGGATTAACACCTTCCTAAAGTTGAGTTTTATTAAAATCATAGATTTCACATGATTATTTAGATGGATCCATATGAATACCTATGTTAAAGTAAGTGTAAAACTACAATGTACAAGAATGAAGTTGTAGAAATAAAGATATTAGGACCTGATCTAACTGATGAGCTGGTAGAAAAGGTTAGATCCATTCAAAAACATGTAAGGACATAAAACAATTTAAATAGGTTTTATAATAATAATCATCAATTGGATATTAAATTTAGATCTGGAGATAATTCCTTATATGAATTTATATGGGGAAGAAAGAAGGGAAAAATCCCTTGGTATATTTGTACCACTAATATACTTGCTCGTATCAGGACAGTAGCATGTCATTTTGGGATTCCACAAAACCTCTATGAAGTCCATGATGTATTCCTTTTTTCTATCATAATTATGTATGTAACTTATCCTTCACTGAAATAGTCAACATTTGTCTTATATTTGGAGCATGATCTTCCTTATAAGGAACAATCAGTTCAATTTCTGGATCATGTTGTGAATGTTCTAAAAAACAAGAACACTCACCTGGTCAATGTTATATGGTGATAACACACGCTTGAGTTATTGAATTTGGAACCTATGAATTCAAATACGTGGAAGAGCCCTCATTTTTTGGTACCAAAGTAATGAATTTTGAGGGAAAATTTCATTTTAAGGGGGTAAAATGTAACACCTTTAGATTTTGGGAAAAAAAATCCAATAAATTTAATCTTTTCAATATTTTTCATTACATGAAAAATACAATTTTTTCATTATGAACAACATGGAGTTTGTCTTGAGTTTTATGTTGAAGTGTGTAAATATTATATTGTACACAACACCGAGTTAGCTTGTATTGCACTCAATGTTGAGTTTTAACAAAAACACAATATATTATTAATTTAGTTATTTAAAACAAATACTTATAACCTAGACATTAAATATAGAAATATGAATAGTAATAAATTTTTTAAACATTAATTATAATGGTTTTACAAAATGGAAACAGATTTATAAAAAGTACATAACTTTTTTCTAGACATTATATGTTTAAAAAATACTATTTTATCAAAAAAATGATTTTTATTAAATTTTTTAAACATTAATAAATTTAGTTTTTCATAATTTTAGAAAATAAACATTATTAATTTAAATAAAAATGTAAAAATTAACTTTGGTTGAATACTTGGGATATTTTTTTACAAGTTTCATTTTCTGATGAATAGTGAAAAATATTGAATTTTAATTGACAACTGTGTTTTATTAAATTTATTTATAAAGATAAATTATTTTTTAAATTATTTTTTAATTAACATTAGTTAAATTATAAATCCATTAAATTAATTTATATCCATATAATCAATATCATTTTTAATTGTGATATAATAACATTGTAATCTTTGGAACATTTTCTCTTTTAAAACCCATTTTCTCATAATGTCTACCAGATTAATTTTAAATTGAATTTTTACACTTATTTAAATAGAATTTCTAAAAATGGATTAAAAATTATTTATAACCATTATTTATATTATCTAATATGTTAAAATTAATTTTTGATACAAATGAATTTTAAAATTAGTAAAAATTATGTATCATAGTAATGGTGAAAATTGTTTTAACGAGGTGTTAAACAAAACATATATGGGTTAAAAACATGGAGAAAACGTCTCTAAAAACACTTTAATGAAAATATTTAGACCTTAACACCTTTATTATCGATATTTGTCAATTATCAGAGCCTTTTGACATGAAAAAAAACCATGGTATAATTCTCTCTTTCAAAAAAATTACAAGTTTACCACTCACTCGACCTATAAAAGGCCACCACCTCTCTTATCCTCTTAAAACAATAAAACCAATTTGGTTATTCTAATTCCTTCTAAAATCACTTCCCATATTCCCTCCTATATTCCTAAAATCTTTATTTTATATATAAATCCTTCCAAGAAAGGCTTTTAGAGAAAACCTAACGAGGATACCCGAAGAAGAAGTAACACTCATCAATGAGCATCTCTGTTTTATTTCACACTCCACATACTTCAATTATTATTATACAACGATGATATAATAACCTCATAATAATCAATATACATAGATTTATTATGTTATGGTAAATACCTATAATAAATTCCACTTCCATCAAATGGGTTGGGAAATCATCGTTTTTTGTGTACAATGGACGACCGCCTCGCAAACTGATGTCATTCATTTTTCCTTTACCACTGATCATGGTTGGAAATAATAATTTATTCCTAATTAATATAATATATTTATGATATTATTTTACTTCTTGAATGATTATATCACAAATACCTTCATGGCTTCCATTTTTGGGAATATGATAACGTTGCTCATGTGTACGGCGAACTACCGCCTCGCAAAGAGGTGTGATTTTTTTCACTCTTTATATTGAAGGTATTAAGGATGGGTTTAATGAAAATATATGATCTATATGACATAAAAAAATTTATAATGATTATATATCATTAACCTTTATTTATTTCAATCCAATAATAAAATTGAAACAACATTCATGCGTACATACGGCCTACTATCTCCATAAATGGTGTATTTCATTTTATATCATTAATGTTTATGGGCTACTATAAAAAAATATATACTAAATATATAATAAATTTATTTCATGAAAAAAATTCTTTATATAATTTAATCATTATCAAGTATGAGTACCAAAAATTAAAAATCAAAACAAATATGAAAGAAAACAGTGATATAGCGAAACATAACTTTAGCACGGAATTATTAATAAATTTCTAATAAAAGGTAATAATAAAATCTTAAATGTTATCATATGTATAATTATTATTATTTAATATATTTATAATAAACTTATATATTTTATAATTTTTTTTGAACATGTACGAAGTAAGTTAAGACTTTTTGTACGGGATTTTTAGTCCCTCTTTTATTTGAGGGAGACATATGAAATTTTTCATTCATTTATTTTTATGGGTGTAAATACTACCCCATTGAAATTTAATATCATAAAATATCTCCTTTTAATAATATTTAATATTCCATATGAATTTATTATTTATTGGGGCTCAGGATTCAAAATATTCACAAGGGGGAAGGGATTTTTTGTCTTAATTTTCCTTCTTTGATATGTATGTTATATTATACACCTATATTCTTTCACCAGCTGTATATAAAGACCCTTAGAAATTGAATATCATATAGTTATTTATCCTCATGATATTTTATGTTCCATTTTTTCCATCATGGTTATTATGATTCAATGTTAACCAAGTGGTAATGATTTTTTGTTATAGTCTCATCATTAATATATATTTTTTATTAATGTGCTTCTAATGGTAAAATATTGTGATCCATATCTCAAGAATATTGTTAATTTTATAATAATTTTTAGTCATTATATTTTCATGTAACATTACCATTTCCACACAATTTGTTATGTAATGTTATTGATAATTGTTTTAATAATATATGATTTTATTTCTCCCTTCGATCAGAAATCTGTTTTCTTCTGAAACCATGTTTTCTAAAAAAGTTCTCAAAATGTTTTATCATTATCCAATGTTTTTAAAAAAAATTACCCATGTTTAACTCTTTATGAAATATGTTTAATGAATATTAATGTCATCTTACAATCAATTCTCTTTTGACTTTTTTCAAAAATGTGACAAGAATTTCTATTTTATCGTGTACCACGGGAACAAAACTTACTGCCATCATTAAAATTATTATCCTTATAGACAAATTTATATTTTTTAAGGTTATTTTAATATAACATTATTTTGAAAATGTATTATGTTTTCAAATGTTTTTTCAATGAATAAATTATATTTTAAAAATAATTATTTTGAATGTTAAATTAAAATCATTCTCTATATAAGATGAAAACCATTGATGTTACTTTTTACTTACTCAGTATATGATAAAAGGATATGATTATTATTATTTCTATGAATGTTTTTTGTTTATGATGAAAAGTTTTCTTTGAAACCCATTTGTCTATCATGGGTTGTACAATGATAAAATGATTATGAAATTAGATTCTTTTCATAGTTTATTCTATGATGAAAGGAATAAATGATTATGAAACCGGTATCTTTTACAAAAGTTATGATATAATGAAATGTTTATGGAACACATTTCATTTTAGGGGTAATGATATGTTTAATTACTATGATAGTTTGGAAAAATATGGTTTTCCATTTTGAGATAGATGGGACATATATATCCCTCTAATTGATTGGGTAATGATATATATCTCATGATATACATAGGAATTGAATGGGTAGTGATCCCAATTAGTTATGGTAATTATCTTTCTATAATGGTCTTGGGAGTACAGCTTGACTACTAAGATGTTTTGGGTAGTGAACCCATTCCACAATAACAGCCTTTGAAATGAGTCTTAGTTAATAAGAAAATGATTTTTTATTCTTATGTGTGTGCCAAAAATTATTCTCTTATTAAAATTTTATACACTCATGACTCATGTTATTTTATTCCCTTATGATTCATTTGTTATGAACTGAAAATAATTATTTAATAACTCCATATTATTATCTTTTCTATGAAGGGTATGGTTTTCAAAAGTTATGATCATGTTCTCATACCCTTATGTTAATGATATGCTTACACATCTCTCTTTTTACCCTTATTGAGCATCTGAGCTCATCCTTTCTTATGTCTCCTCCCCACTAGTTATGAAGAAATGTAGTTTATATGATATGTATGAGAAGGTTTCCATTTATAAACCCCATAGTGGGATATGATGATGTCCTCCTATGGACCAACTATTTATATTTCAATGTTTTCAACATCATTAAACTATTACGGTCCTTGGGCATGTGTTTTTTTAATGTAATAAATATTCTTAAAAAATATGTAATGTCAATGTACGATAATCAGGGTTCATTATATACTGACTCATCCATAACTCATTCATGATCTCCAATATCAACACTTAAAAAATAAATTCTTTATGTACTTATCTCTCTTCTTTTGTTATAAATTAACTCTCAAATAATCCACTAATATTAATGATGAAAATATCTTTTGATAATGGATTGGATAATTGTATAAAACTGAGCAATAAGATGTATTAATAATTCTACATCAAACATAGGAATTTCATGAGTGGTTTCTCCTAAAATTAGTGTGTCTTAAATCCTTACACCTTTCACTATATCATTCAGAAAAATACATGGTTGTTTTTCTCCAAAACATCATACACCATGGGTGTGGTATTCATTAATTAGATAATTTTTATCCCAGTTCCAATTATCGAACATTACCTCCTTCACAAAAAGTGTGGTATCCTTCATCTAGTTATTTTGGCTTGTTACTTCACCTATCAACCATGAAATTCTTTAAAAAACACCATTCATGTTTTAGGTATCTGCATTTCTCACAAGGAGATGTCACTAGCACGACATATTGAACCATAGGTTTGGTCAATACCATGTTAAGCACCATAAGTATTCAATGTTATATATTCTTTAGTCCAAGGAATTCCCCATGTCCATATTGACTTTGGTCATTTCTCATAGGTGCACTGGAACTCCACCACAGCAACCACAATAGCACGGTCACCTTTCTAGTTTTTGTTTTTTTCATTACCAACTCAACACACCACATATTATTAGAATTTCTATGCATGTAATCTCCTCCATATTCCCCATGATCACTAACCAGGTTTTGGTATTTCCCAGGATGGTCCTAATTCTTTTCAACACACACTTCGTATTGGGAATGTCCTTCCAAGCATGGTCATATTGTACTTTTTCATATTTCAGCTCATTAATCTAGATTATTCATTATCTTCTATCCTCTTTACAAATCATATATTTATTTAATAAATTAAATATGAATAGAACATAATATTATTATCAATATATCACCTTGGACATCACTATTGGGATCAAAAAATCTCCGAATAATGACTCCATCACTTTAGTCACCATCAATCACAGGTTGTCAACAATTTTATAGTAAAAAAACCAACATGATTCAATGATATTCGAATACACATATTTTCATCAACCTTCCTATTGTAAAAATCCATCATAATACTTTGGTATTACTAACATGCAATTTAGGATGTTATACTTTGTCCATGAATTTATCATGGGATGACAAGATAAATGGGTCACACTGTGATTATTATTTAATAAGACTACACCTTCCTAAAATATCCTAATATCCATTAGTAACTTTCTCAACTAGAACAAAATTTTAACTAATTTTTTTCATCCACATACCATGCTTCCATTATACTTAATTTAAAAATCCTATATAGTTTTTAAATCTAACTGATTGGTGTTCCTCTATAGGTAAACACAAAATTAATCATGCTTTTCCTGGGGTCTAAATCCCTAGTGAAGTTAATATCCCTAGATACATACAATAGAACTTCTTACCCAGAAAATGAAGTGAAATATTGTAATCCTTTTAAGTATCAGATAGTCGACAAAATTGATTCCTTGTGTTACCTTATAAGGCTTAACATAAAGTGACTTATGACTCACACATTAAAAGTACTATTTATCCTAGTACAAATAATCTCATACATCAATCTTCCTATCAAGGATTAAAAGGAAAAATTATTTATATATCATCACTCGTCTTTTATTTTCATTTCATGTTCCTTCAACAACATAATGTTTCTAGAAAGAGGTGTATATAGTGGTTTGCATATAATTATCTCAAAACATTCAATTATCTTCCATACATACTATTTATTGGATAATACCATGGTTTCAACCTTGAAATCCCTATGTATCCTTATGAATATAATATTATTAGCATTTTCAAGATCCTTTAATTAAAAACTTCCCAGGAACTCATGTTTTATATCTTGTATTTGTGACACCTCTTGACACATCAACAATATTTCATCGACATACAAGAGTAGAATTATAAAAGTCCCATCATCCCATATTTCTTTATGTAAATAATTATCTATGTTTCACCATTTAAATACTTATACTAACATAATCATGTAAAACATGTGATTCAATAATCTCAATGCTTACATCAACCTATAAAAAAATTTCTTTAATTTATAAACCAAATTCCAGTTCCCTCTATTTGTAAAACCAGCTTGTTTCTTCATATAAATTTCTTCATCCAACTCATCCGGAAGGAAGTCATTATTTACATCCATTTATTCCAAGAATAAACCTTCTTATTCCACCATATGTAGAACTATATGGACAATTACATGTTTAAATAAAATTGATAAAATCTCTAGTAAATCAATTCATTCCATTTTTTGAAATCTATTGTCCATTATCTATGGACTGAAATTATTATTTACAACATCTTATTCCTTAAAATGTAGAATATAAGTATTCCATATATTTAATTTCCCTTAATTAAAATCAATCAATTACAATGTTTCATTGGATTTCAATAAATTCATTTATTTATCCATATTTGACACCCATTATTTAAAGTAATGAGGGGTCATGGATTATTATAAAAATTTATGTTCCCAATCATTAGTAGAAAGTATAAAAATCATGTGAGACCTAAATATTTAATCAATTTAGTAACACTTTTATAATTTCAGGAATTTCTTTTGAATAAATTTAATTTCTTTGAAATAATGTGTTACATACAACACTAAGTTATAATGAACCACGATATATTATAATTATTATTATTTAAACCTGATTCGTATAACCAAGATATTAAACATGTATGAATGAATATTAATAGAAAACATTTAATATTTAATTATAATAATTTTATATAAATAAAAGATATAGATAAAAAGAACATATTTTTTAGTAAAATATGTATATGTTTCAAAATACTATTTTCTAAAAGAAAATTTATTTTTGTGATCAAATAATAAAATTATATTTTGAATATTTTTGAAAATTTATTTGAAAAAATAAATTTAATATTTCAAATTTACATGTAAAAATGATCTTTGAGTGAATTTTTTATAATTTTATGCACAGATTAGTTTCTTGATGAATTTTAAAAAATAGTGATTTTTATTAAAAACTATGATTTTTTAAAAAATATAGATGATCCATTTTATTTAAATATTTTTATATCAGTAAAATTAGTTCAATTATATATTTATTAATAAAATTTTGGTCATTATAATCAATATTACATTGAATTTTGATTTTGAATCATTTTATATATTGGAAACAAATTCACTTTTAAAAAACAATTCTTCGTTACATTAGAAGGTTTAGAATTAAATTAAATATTTTCACTTATATGAATGAAATTTATAAAAATATATTCCATATTTATAATTAATATAATTAATATTATATAGAATTTTTAATTTTTTATGGTCAAAATGAATAGTTAAAATAGTAAAAAATAATTATTGTGGTTAAGGTTAAAACGGGTGTTCCATAGGGTAAAATGAAAAATATAAGTGATAAAATGACATGAAACTAGTCTAATATTTCTTTCATGGAGATATTTAGATCTTATAACTTCTAAGATTTGATAATAAACCATTTTAGATTGTTTTTGAATGTATAAAACATGGGTATATTTTTTTTTAATTTCCAAGTGTGTATGCTCCATCACATATAAAAAGGTCATCACTTCTCCTCCCCTCTTCACACTCCCAAAACCATTTGGTTCAGAAATTACAAGACCAATTATGTTCCACAATTCTCTTTTAATATTCATGAGGCCATATTTTTATTTGGAATATCTCATAATAATTCATTAGTTATAAACCCAATGAAGTTTTCTGATAAAGGGGTATAGTCATTAACTATGTGTTTTCATTTTATATTTTCCTCTAACTCCTTAAAATATTATTTAACCATTATTATATAATAATATAAGTATCTAAAATTTAACTATAATTTATTATGTTAATGTATTTATCTATATATGTCTCATCTTCCATCATGTTGGAAATGAAACTGTCGATCATGTGTAAAACAGACTACCACCTCATGAACTGATGTAATTCATTTTCTATCACCGCCTCTCATAACTAGATATAATGATCGATTTAAAATATTTATATTCTATTAATATCACTATTATACTTCTATTATTATTATATCATATATACTTTCATACTTTTCATTCCATGGGAATATGATAAGGCCACTTGTATGTACAGTGAACTACCGCCTCGCAAAAAGATGTGTTCTTTTCACATACGCTTCACATGGAAGGTGATAAGGATAAATTTAATTATTATATGTGATATATATGAAATACTAATGATGCTATAAATTTTATATATTATTTATAATCCTTTTTTTCTCATCGTTGATAAAATAAAAACAACATTCACATGTACATACAACCCACCATTTCTATGAATGGAGTAATTCATTTTCTATCTCTAACTTTTATGGGCTAATATAAATAAATAATATATATAAATATATGAAAAATCTATCATAGTTAAAATTATATATATTATAGAACCATGATCATTTTAATAGTACTAAAACAACCAAATCAAAATGTAAATGAACAATTGATTAATTATTACCCGAAACATGATTTTAACATGGAATTGTTTTTAAGTGGGTAATAAACAGTAATAAGTAAATAATATATGGTATGATATGTTTTTTTATGGTTCTATAATAGATGAATAAAAAACCTGTAGTTATTATTTTTTAGGTCTGAACACATGTGAAGGAATTCAAAACTTATGGTATGTGGTTTTTGTCTCGCTTTTATTTCTATGGGACACATGAATTTACACAACTAGTTTCTTTTTTTGTGGTGTATATGCTTCCCATGAATTTATTTTTGGATTAATATCATAAAATTATGGGATATACATATTCATCTAAGGTTCCTTATTATAATGGTCCTTTGATTCAAAAGTATCCATTGTGGTAAAGGTTTTATGTTATAATCACATTATTTATAAAGGTTATTTGGAATAAAGATTCAATGATGAAATGTTATGATATATTTAAAAATATAATCCTAAATTTTAATATCTTCTATTGATTTCTTGAAAATTTATGTTTTCCATTCCTTTTCATCCTATTATGTACACAAGAGTCCAAAATAATATTTTTATTAAAAATTAACATTATTTATCTCTTCAGTTGAAAATACATTTTCTTATATTTCCATTTTTTTTAAAATGTTTTAAAGAATTTTTTTACCATTAAAAAAAGGATTTTTTAAAAAAAACATAAATATATTTCTATTTCTACAAAAAAATCTAAACGTATCTATGTTTCATTTTTTGAATGATATATTTTTGAATTTTATTACAAATAGGAAATAATGATTTTTTTAATGTGTACGACAAGAAAGGCATTTTCCATCATCATGACCACTCAATGATTTATATATTACATTATAATTTTTCAAATATATTTTCAAGTAAATGTATTTCCACAATTTTATGTGAAATTATTGTTTTTAAAAGGTTATTTTCAAAGTTGAATGGTTATTATCCTCAAGAAATGTTTTAAGTGATCTTTCAAAATAATTTTCCATCTAAGATGACATGATTTGATATTACATAATTTTTAATGGGGATATGTTCCAAATAAACCATCCTTATGAAAATATGTTTATGTAACCCATTTCTTTACCATGGGTTGTGTTTATGAAACCCATTTATTTTCTGTGGATTATGTCATGATGAAATTTTTATGAAACACATTTATTTTCATGGGTTCTAATATGATGAATGTTTTATTATATTATGGCACACATATGTATGGTTTTCATTATGTGATAGTGGTTACATAATAACCAAGTACAATGGTTATTTTATAACCATGGTTTGTGGTTATTATGTAACCAAGTATGGGTCATACCTTTATATTCCTCAAATGTGTTAGGGAATGATGGATATCTCATGAGAGAATCATGACTAGAATGAGGGGTAATACCAATTTGGTAAAAAAAATTGTCTACCATGATATTCTTAAGTGTGAACCTTGAATACTATGACTGTTTTTGGAGTGAACTCATTCCAAAATGATAATTTTGAAATAATACATGACTAATAATTAAATAATTTTTTATTATTATGTGTATTTAAAAACTCTATGACTTATACCACTATTTTATTCTCATGGATCATGTTTTTGATTCATTTATGATTCATTCCTTGTGAAAAAACAATAAAAATTCCATTACTCATGTTTTTCATCTATGATATAGAGGTAATTGTTTTCAAATGTCATTATATTATTATCATACCCTCATACACTTTTTATGTTGATATCTCCCATGATTACCCTTATTGCGAATCTCAGGTCATCCTTTCTTATGTTTATTTTCCCCAGGTTATGAAGAAATGTTTTATTTATGAAATCTCTAATAAGTGTTCCAATTATGAAAAGCTTAGTGGAAGAAAATGTAGTTCAACCATGAACTGGTTTTTTATGTATTATCTATCTCAAAGGAAATAGAACTATATGATTTTGGAAAGGGACAAAATGTTATTTAATAAATATTGATCTTTTTAAAATTGAATATATATGTATGAGAATTTTAGGCCTTTATAATGGGTATCAAGAAAGGTATGGTCAGCCTTAGGAAACTAAGATGAAAAAACTCTAATAAGAACCCTTAGGATTTTACAAAGAATCAGAGAATTTCCTATGTTATGGTATGAAATTAGTATGGTTTTATGTGAAATTTCTTCTTTTTAGATACTAGAAGTGGATTTTGATCAGGAATAGTGGTACCTATGGGAAATAACTATAAAAATGAATCATTTATAGAGACTTTATCATCACCTCTTATACAATAATATTCCTTAACACACACGTGGGTTGAAACTCTCGATAAAATTACCCTGCCTTAAATGTTACATAATCTTGAATTATGTAAATAATTCAAATTGAGGATGTTTTTAGGTTTATATTTTTAGATAATTTGTCCATAACTATTAAATTACATCTCAAATATCATATAGTAGATACTTCTACTCGGTATCCAATTCTTTCAAAAAATAAAAACTCATAAAAGAAAATAATAATTTTTTTTGGGATATAAATCCTCTTTAATTCTTCCATTTTCTTACCCTTCTTTATACCCAGTGAAAAATATTAAAATAATGTGGGATGATTATAAAAATATCAGTAAGGGTCATAAAATAAAGAAAGAAAACATTAGTCCATCAATACCTACAAAAAATAAGCTCTTTAACATACCTCATGAAATCATAAGATTAATGAATAACACATAGAAATCATAAATAATAATGAAAATGTGTGGCATCAATAACATACTTACATTGTAGCTTTCACAACTTCATAGGGAGTTGAATTTGTAATACCCATCATAGTATATTCCCTAAATATCATTGGATAAACATTAACGTTTACCTCAATCACGTTACCCAATGAATTGGAGAGCTATATCGGACTCACCCGCCTTAGGTTTATCACAAAACCACCCATATATGTAAACAATTACCAAGAACCATAACATAATCATAACACATGAACAAGCATAATAGAAAGATAGCATTTACACATTACAATCACAATATATCCGTTCAATATATTGACATAATCAATCCATTATCAAACCCATTTTCAATACAAAAAATACATAAAAAGGTCATATTGTTTTTAATTTTCCTATTAAAAACATTACGGTCTGTTAAGGAATCCAAATATCAAATAATGCTCATGGTGGCAGAAAGGTTTTTTCCATTACATACGTTAAAAAGAAACATTCCCTTTGTTGTTTAGTAAAATGATTCATAGAGAAAATATTCCTTTTGGAAACAATTTAATGAAATTAAAAGAAAAATAGTATAATTTTACACTGTATAAGAGAAGTTGTTGTATAAATCAATGAATGCCTCAATGAATGGATATTGAGATGAATTCCCTTATGAAAAATTTGGCAGCCTAACAGCTTCACTTAAAAATTTAGAAAATGAGTTGATGAGAGAGAAAATTTTCTCTCATAACTTGAACAAAAAAATGTACAGAAATAAGGATATAGAAGAACATATCCAATCTAATAAATGGAAATTAAAAGATATAACATAAAGAAGTCTTTGACTAAAAGAGGAGGGTGAATGGTTCCCTTACAAATATCATTTTTTAAATAAAATATATAGATTATTTTTATTCACTATAAATACACATAAATCATTTATAAATAAAATATAGGACATAAAAATTTATTTCAAACATAATCATATCATGACATAAATATGAAGTAGAAGATTAACTCAAATAATGGAAATTGGGTTAAGAAGTTCCCTTACCTCATATACGACTTGACTCGTTCATTCTTTAATCTCATGAAAAATAAACTAAAGTTAATTTAGACTTTCTTTAGATACTTGTTAAATTTTATTATTCCTTGTATATCACGTATTACCTTGCAATAACAATTAGTTAATTATTTGAGTTTATATCAGACATTTTGTCGATGTTCTGAACTTGAGTAAATAATGAACTTGTTATAATTACAAATTTTTCATGTGGTCAAAATTATATTATCTCCATAATTATATTCATTATTTAGATATCATATATATCATATATATCTAGTATATATATTTATTTATCATAGTATGTAACATTTAGATATAATAAATGGAATGCACCATTCATGGATACGGTAAGTCATACGTAAGCATGAACGCTACTTTCATTTATTTTTTTCATTTTTAAAGAAACTAAAACCAAGTGATACATAGGTATATTATAATTATAGTATAATATAATATATAATTTCAATAACTCCATCCCTTATACATTCCATGTATGGGATTAACAAGTCATATAACTTTGAGGGGGTAGTAGTCCACACTTCCCCAAATTAAATAATTGTATTTACCCATTATCGAAACCAAAAAGGTATTATGTAAATGAAAAATACAGAAGATTAGATACAATATAAATATAATATATATCATATATACATACATTTCTATCATAATGTCCACCATGGGAGGTGGTAGGGAAAAAATCATACAATCATCATTTCGTGAGGTAGTAGTTATCTATACAGAGAAACAATATGTTTGTATCCATTAGATGTAGGTGTGTGGAAGTGTAGTTAGAATCCTTTTCATAAAAAACCTTTTATATTGTGGATTAAAAAAAAATTATGTACACAATGACTAATAATAGCATATATAGTGGAGAATACAAATAAAATAAAATAACTTGAGATAAGACATTACCTTTAAATCAGGTAACTCCCTTTGGTTTGAACCAAAAGGCTTTATTGAATTGCCTTCATCCTAAATTAAGTCTTATTGGATGAATATAGTGGTGTTGGGAGATTATTGGATCAGAGGTTTAACAATCCAAGGGGATTGAGAGATGTGAGTAATGGGTTATAGGTGGTGGCCTTTTATAAGAGGGAGGGGGCCTCTTTAGGAATGTTTGAAAGTATTATTTTATTGTAAAAATTTATTCTATTTCAAAAGGTTCAAAACTCCTTAAATTAGAAGATAAAAAAATATAAGATTAAATAAAATCATCAAATAATAATTATACAGGATTTTCATATTTTTCTAATCCTTATCTTTTTTGTTTAACCGTTTTTTACTCTTACCGTTTTATCAATCATTTAACAGTTTTAGAATAAAAAATAGTTAGAAAAACCTGAAAAGTATAAAATTAAAGAGTAAATAATAAAATTAAAGACTTGGTATTACTATGTTTCTGAATATAATATATTTTTTATAATTTTATAATATTTAATAAAATATTTTATATTTTAAAATATGAATTGTGTCAATTTTGACATTATTCGTATCATGAATTTTTAAAAATACATAATAACTTTATTGGATCAAAATAACTTCTTGAATACAATTATAACATGTAAATAGAATCCAAAATATTCTTTGATGGCATTAAAATAACCAAATTACATTTATTTTAACATTTATAATATAATTTATTTGAATCCTTTATTAAAGAAACAATAAATTCATCATCATTGTTTCATAATTAAATTTATATATTTAATATCTAAATATTATAAATGAAATCCCACGATTTAGAAAGTATTTTTATCTTTCAAATGATTATTTATAGTAGAAAATATAACTTATATAACCCCATATAAAAATTGTATTTCTAAAAGATATATGTTTATGTTACATTTTTCTTATCTTTAAATTAATTTTTATAAAATGGCACTTTCACTTACAACTACCTCCATGGGGTCCCAAAATTTACCTATGTATTACCATGGTTAGAAAAGTATCAACCAATAGGGTTAGGACATTTGTTAGGGTAATTTTATATTATTATAATATTATTATTTACCCTTATTTATCAGATTTACACTTTAACCATGGTAAATAAAATATTTACTGAAATTACTATTCATAAATTCTAAAATTCAAATTTTCCAATTTCTACAATTTGGACCTATTAATTCCAAATATGAATCCATTTTTCAAAATTCAAAACACCGATGTTGCGGAAATTAATTTAAAATTAATTCCCATTGTCAAAACCAAAAGGCGTGTTTGTAATAAATATTAACTAACAAAAAATTGACATGTTTTTATGTCTAATTAAAAATTTGAATTACTTAAAATGACCAGCATTGAATTAAATGTTAAAAATACAATCCAATTACACTTTAAAAATAATTAAAAGGATAATCTAACTATATAAATATGTCAGATGAAAAGACAGTTTTGACTTGAAAGGTAGTATTTTTTCACAATTCATTACAAATAAAATTTATCATAAAAATACCAAAAATTTACCCAAAGTAAATATTGATGTAACTATTATAAATAAGAAGTTTATTTTTTTCAAATGGAATATATAAAAGTGACAAAAACTTGATTTAAAATCGGTTCTCCATTAAAAGGCAGTAAAACGACATTTTAAAAATACTAGAATTTTTCATTCTTAAAATCAGATTCATTCTCATTTTAATACTATAAATTTTATTGGATAAAATTAAAACAAATTAATAAACATGTATAATCATATTTTATTTAGTTCTGTTCATTCCCAAAAATCCAACAACTATGCATTAACAACCATTTAAAAAAATATTATATTATTTTTATTCACTATAACTCTGCCTTGTGTGCAACATGAGATTTCAGAGAAACCCATTATTGTGTGTTGGGTACTCCATCAAACATAGTATCCCCTTTAAAGTAAAATTAATATTTAATTCACAAGTATTAATAAATATTAAAATATCATATACTTTATTTACCTGGGATGAAACATCCTTCCTCCCATTTGTAAAATGCATCCTCTCAATTTTTATTCACTTATCAAATAAGTGGGGGTATTTATCCCTCATAGAAGTTTCAGATTCCCATGTTTCCTCTTCAACAATATGGTTTTTCTACAAAACCTATACCAAATTAATTACCTTATTCCACAACACTTGATAAATGTCTTATACAATTTTTTCCTTTAAGGTTTGCAATATAACCCCTAAATGACTTTCATGCTCTTCTTTACTTTTAAAATATACCAAAATATCATCAATAAACACACACACCATTTATCACCTGAGTCAACTAATCCATCATTGAAATAAACTATTCAATCCGAATTCCAACCATCTCAGGATGCTTATTTGGAAGGTTATTTCCCTCTATATGCCTTCTCAGCACATACGCCTTGTTTCCTATAGGAAAAACCATTCTTAACAAACATATTTTAGATTAATTAACATGGAGATCTTCAAATTAAATATAAATTAAATCATGACATAAATTAATTTATGGATATTAATTTAACAATATCCTAACTCATAAAGTTGTCTAAACCGACCTCTGATGCCAACTATTAGGCCCCAGCTTTAAACATTACATAATCTTGAGTTAATTTAATAATTCTCATTGCATATCTTTTCCAGATTAAAGTTTTAGATAATTAGTCCATAACTATTACATTACAACTAAAATAGCTCAAATTATATACTTTTACTCAGTATCCATTTTTTCATAAAATAAAAACACTTAAAAAAATAAGAGTTCTTTTCTTGATATAAATATTCATGAATTCTTCCTTTCTCTTACACTTCCTTGTACCCTCTGAAGAACGTTTCAATATTTGGGACGAGAATAAAAAGCTCAGTAAGGGTTATAAAATAAATAAATAAAACATTATTCCATCAACACATACAAAACATATTCTCTTTAACATACCACATGAAATCATAAGATTTATGAATAACATATACAAATCATAAATCATAAAGGAAACTTGTGGCAACCATAACATACTTACATTATAGCTTTCACTACTACATAGGGAGTTACATTTGGAATATCCATCATAGTATATTCCCAAAATCTCATTGAAGAAACATTGATTTTTACCACTTTCGTGTTACTCAATGCATGGGAGAGATATCTTTGCCTCACCCGCCCTAGGTTTATCACAGAACTACCCATATACGTAAACAATTCCCAGGAACCATAACATAATCATAACACATTAACCAGTATAATGGAAATATAACATTTATATATTAAAATAAAAAGATATATGTTCGAGTTTTTGACATAATAAATACATTACCAAAACCATTTTCAAACCCAAAATATGTAAAAAATGGAATATGGTGCTTACTTTTCCTTTTAAAAAACATTACAGCTTGTTAAGGAAGCCATATATCAAATAATTATCATGGCGGTAGAAAGGTCAATGACACCACGTACGTTAAAAAGAAACATTCCATTTTTCATTTATTAAAATGCTTCCTAGTGAAAATATTTCTTTGGAAAACCATTTAGTGAAATTAAAAGAAAAATTGCATAATTATACACTGTATAAAAGAAGTTTGTGTATAAATCATTGTAAGCCTCACTGAATAGAGATTGAGACGAAGTCCCTTATGAAAATTTTGGCAGTCTAACGACGTCACTTAAAAATTCAGAAAAAAAGTTGATAAGAGATAATTTGGCCTCTCATCCCATGAACATAAAATGTACAACAATAACGATATATAAGAACATATCCAGACATAAAAAACAGAAATTAAAAGAAATAACATAAAGAAGACTTTGACTAAAATAGGAGAGTGAAAGGTTCCCTTACAAAGATCATTTTGTTAATAAAATAGATCATTTATGTGTATTCACTATAAATACACATAAATCAAGTATAAATACATTATAGAGAAACTAAATTTATTTCTAACATAATCATATCATGATATATTCATGATGTTCATGATTATCCCAAAGAATGAAAATTTGGTTAAGAAGTTCCCTTGCCTCTTGTCCGACTTGACTCATTTGTTCCTTAATTTCCTGAATAATAAACTAAAGGTAATTTATACTTACTTTAGAACCTTTTTCAAGTTTAATATTCCTTTTATATAACTTATTACCTTGCTATAACTATTAGTTAATTATTTGATTTCATATTGGACATTTTGTCGATATTCGGAACTTGAGTCAAAAATGAACACGTTATAAATAAAAATTGTAAATATGGTCAGAATTACATTATCTCTAGAATTATATTCAATATTTATATATTGTATATATCATATAAATCCAGTATATATATGTAATTATAATATTATATAACATTTAGAGATAATAAATGAAATGCGCCGTTCATGGAGACGGTATGACATACGTATACATGAACGCTACATTCATTTCTTTTTTCATTTTTAGTGGAAGTAAAACCAAGTTGTACATAAGAATATTATAATTCAAGTATAATATCATATATAATTTCATTAAGTCCATCCTTTATAAGTTCTACATATGGCATGAATGAGTCATATCAGATTGAGGGGACGACAGTACGCACTTCCTCAAATGAAATTATCGTATTTACCAATTTTGGAAACCATAAATGTATGCTATAAATGAAAAATACAGAATCATAGAGACAATATAAAAATAATATTTATCACATATAAATACATTTCCATCATAATTTCCACCATGATTGGTGGTAGGAAAAATCAAACACTCATCATTTCGTGAGGTAGTTGTTCTTCATACACAGAAACCGTATGTTCGTATCCTTTATATGGAGGTGTGTGGAAGTGTAGTTAGAATCCTTCTAAAAACAACAGCAATGTATATTTAGGATATAGATTCATTTATTTAAACAAATAATAAGAAGATAATAATGAGTGGAGAAGTGAAATAATAGAAAATAACTTGAGAGAAGATGTTACCATTAAATCGGGTAACATCCTTTGGTTTGAACCAAAAGGCTTTATTTAATTTTTTTCTACCAAAAGTAAGTATTCTTGGTGGAATATAGGGATTTTGGGAACTTATTAGAGCAGATTTTGGATGATACAAGGGGCTTTAGAGTTATAAGTAATGGGTTTGAGGCGGTGGCCTTTTATAAGAGGGAGGAGGGGCTCTTTAGGAATGTTTGAAAGTATTATATTATTATAAAATTATTTTCAGTTTCAAAACGTCAAAAACTCAGTAAATTAGAATATAAGATAAATTTATTTAAAAATAATATCAACCAATAAGAATTGGACTGGTTTTTGATTTTTTTAATCCTTATCTTATTTATTTTATCCTTTTTTACTCTTACCATTTTTTCAAGCATTTAACACTTTGAGAATAAACATAATTACCAAAACATGAAAAATATCCAATGAAAGATTCAATAATAAAATTTTAGAATTATTATTACTATTTGGATGAATATTATATTTTTTTGAAATTTTATAATATTTAATAAAATATTTTATATTTTTAAATATGAATTACGTCATTTTTGACACTATTCATATCATGACTATTTAAATAACCATAGAAACATTATTGATTCTAAAAAAATTATTTAATACAAAAATAAAATGTATCTATAATCCATAAATTTTTTAATTACATTAAAATAACCAAATTATAATTATTTTGACAATTATAATATCATTTATTTGAATATGTTATTAATGAAACACTAACTTCATCATCGCTGCGTCATAATTAAATTTATTTATTCAATATCTAAAATTTATAAATAAAATACCATGTTTTAGGAAATATTTTTAACATTCTAATTACTATTTATATTTTAAAATATAACCTATACAAACCCATATTAAATTGTTTTACTAAAAGTTATATGTTTGTGTTACGTTTTCCTTAACTTTAAATTAATTTTTATAAAATGTCACATTCACTTACAAGTGGATTCATGGGATCCTAAAATCAACCCAAGGATGATCATGGTCAGAAATTTAATATACAATAGGGTTAGGACATCTAGTACGGTAATTTAATATTATTATAATATTATTTGTAGCAGTATTCACCAAATTTACCCTTTACCCATGGTAAATAAAATATTTACTGATGTTACTCTTCATGATTCCTAAAATTAAAAGTTACCTATTTAAAAAAATTGGACCTACTAATTCCATATATTGATCTCATTTTTCCATATTCAAAACACAGCATTTTTGGAAATTAATTTAAAATCGTCTCCAGTTTTCAAAACCAAAAGGCGTGTTTTTAAGAAATAATAACTATCAAAAGATTGACATATGTTTTTGTCTAATTAAAATTTTAAATTACATCCAATGACCAAAATTGGATTAAATGGTAAAAATATAATCCAATTTCACATTAAATCAAATTAAAATCGCCATATAACTATATAACCAAATCAGATGAAAAGACAGTTTTGACATAAAATGCAGTATTTTTCGCTATTCATTAAAAATGAACTTTATCAGAAAAATACCAAAAAAATACCCAAAGTAAATATTGATTTAACTAATCTAAACAAGAATTTTATTTTTTAAAATGGAATATATAATAGTGAAAAACTATATTTAAAAGGGGTTTTCCATCAAAATCTGGTAAAAAGACCTTTAACAATATTAGAGTTTTAATGCTTAAAATCGAATTCATTCTCTTTTTAACCCTGTAAATATTATTGGATAAATATAAAAACATTTAACAAACTTCTATAATAATATTTTATTTAGTTCTGTTAATTCCGGACAATACAATGGCTAGGAATTAACTAACATTTAAAATAATATTAAATTATTATTTTTTAGTATGACTTAGCCTTGTGTGCAGCATGAGATTTCGGAGAAACTCATTATAGTGTATCGGGTACGCCGTCGAACATAACATACCCTTTAATGTAAAATTAATATTTAACTCAAAAATATTAATAAATTTGAAAATATCATATCCTTTATTTACCTGGGATGTTACACTCAAGGAATATGTTTTTGAAATTTATAAACTATTTATAAACTATCATGAAGGATATAAATAGTGACCATGAGTGACCTAGATTATGCATGAGGTCCATAGAATAAAAATAATGTATCACGATTTGTTCATCTTATAAGTGATTTTTCAAGATTGTGTGGTTCCCCAAAATGATTCTAGTTTCATTCACTATAAATTGTTTTATACAATAGAAGGAACCTGATGGAATCATGTTAATGTTGATTATAAAGGAAAATAAATTGATTATCCACCTAAGAAACCACAAATTATGGGAGCTGAAATGAAAATATTATTTCTCTTCTCACACAACATTCTTAAGATATGAATCATGTTGAGCATCCAACCATGTAAAGGAGGGAACAATGTCTTTTTGGGTCCTTTATGAGGTAATTCCCACCTTCTTTTAGTGGTTATATTTATCCACTAGTATTTGCGAAATAGATCAGTTACATTTAAAAGATTTTTCATTTATCCAGTGTTCAGAATAGGAAAAAGTCATTTTGGATGTTTATCATTGAAAGGAGTAACAGATCAATTGTAGACTCTTATCAATAATATGAGTCAAAAAGATGAAATTTAATCAATGTAATGGGATGAGTTTGAGAAATTATTTTTCTACAAGATATTCCATATTATTATTTTTATGAAAATTGAGAATGAATTGCTTCATTGAAAGTGGAATGATAATAAATCTATTGGTTTCTATGCGGTGAATTTTACAAGAATTTTAAGGTACAATTCTAGTAAAATCATCACACTATAAATTAATGTCAATTATCCTTCAGTGTTTAAAACAATCTCTCCAAAGGGTGTCAGACATGAAGGGCTTAAATAGTTATGAATAAACTAGATTATGTGATATCAATTTGAAAATGGATTTTGGATTTACCCATAAATATCTTAATTTTTATAAATAAACTAGACTTCAAAAAAATTAAAAACCTTGGATAAAGGAATATGAACATTCCGTTATACTCAAACTGTAGAATGAAACATTGAGAAATTTGTCTTAATGGGAATTATAATTTTTATGTGTGGGAAGGAAGTTCATTGAGCAATTGATTTCATAATTGATGGTAAGAAGTTTGATAATGGTATGAATAGATATAAGTCTCCATATAATACACCTCTCGTAATCAAGTATTTAAAATTAATGGTGTATCGTCATTATTCTAACATGTTCCAAAATCAAAAGTTTAATGGTGATGATAAAGTTCATCAACCTATTAACCTAAGAGACAAAGTTAAATCTCATGTGATTGCTATTTCTGATGAGGGGTGTGATGACAACATGGTGAAAGGTACACTAAAATTTCACTTTATAACTACTAATGTCTTATTTTACATTTGATCTAACAAATGTTTTAAATGTGATGAATTTTCTAGAGGAATAAAAATTCCACCCTAATAATTAGATGTTGAATGTGTAGTGAAAACCCCCAATTGTATGATGATTTTGTCTCAATTGTATGATTCAACTTCAATTAATGCTTATGGGAATGTTCTTCCTACAAAACTCATTAATCTACATATTATTGAATTTTATATTATCTTTATCATGGATTAGACATATCTAAGTAAATCACACATCAATTTCTAGAAAAAGGAAGTTACATTTTATATTTTAAACTAACATATGACCATCTATCAGTGTATAGACTAATATGAAATTTTTATGTAGAGAAAATCCTTTGTATGCATATTGATCCCCATTTAAAATGAGTTTTAATCTTAGTTGGTTGAAGAGAAACTCAACATTTATGACATGCCTATTGTGTGGGAATTATTTTATATCTTTATAAAATAGTTTCCAAGTATTCCATTGAAACCTGAAGTTGAGTTCTCAATTGAACTCATACCTAATACCACACCCATTTCAATAACTCCATGTAGAATAACCCCAATTTAGATATAAGAATTGAAGCAACTACAAGAGAGTCTTGATAGGGATTCATTCGGCCAAGTGTGTCACCTTTGGGTGCACCTGGTTTTGTTAAAAAAAGATGGATTCAAGAAAATCTACATTGATTATTAGGATTTGGACAAGATTTTAATAAAAAACAATTAACTCCTACCCTATATTGAATACTTTTTTTATCAGATGTGTGAGGCTAAATACCTTTCCAAGATTGATCATCATTCCATATATCATCAATTGAGGCTCAATAAGGAGTAAATACCAAATATATCATTCCGTAAAAGGTAGGGACACTGTGAGTATATCATATTGTCATTCATTCTTACTAATTCAACAAATTTATTCCTGATTTAAATGAATACATTATTTAGGGATTATCTTGATAATTTTCGTTTTCTTTATAGATTATATTCTCATTTATTAAAAAATGGGGAGTATGAATATCGCTTCATAATTATACTAAAGGCCCTAATAAAAGAAAAAATTTATTCTAAATTTTAAAAGTTTGAATTTTGGAAACAAAAGTTTTCATTTTTTGGGTCACATAATATCAATAGAGGTTATGTTGGTAGATCCATCAGAAGAAGAGGCTCTTAAGGATTACCCAAGGCGAACCATAGTAACTGAGAGCCATAGTTTCCTTGGTTTGGTAGGATATTATCCATGGTTTGTGGAGAATTTCTCATTACTATCTAATATATTCGATAATTTAACTCACAAGGCATCCAAGTTCCAATAAATTGATTAATGCAAGAAAAATTTCAAGGGATTTAATAAAAGATTAGTTAGTGAACTTGTTCTTACATTACCTTGTTGTGGATAAGGGGTTGTAATTTATAATAATGAATCCCATAAAGAATTGGGATGGATAATCATACAGAATAGAATGGTTATAACATATTCCTCATGATAATTGAATTTTCATGAGAACAATTACCTGACACATGTTTTGGAGTTAGATATGGTAGTTTTTTCATAAAAGATATGGGGAATTATCTTTTCAGAGAAAATTGTGATATATATACTGATTAAAAATTATTAAATTATATATTCAAAATGGAGGTGAATGTGACCCATAAAAGATAGCTAGAGATAATTAATAATTATTACTACTCAATACATTACAATATTTCAAAATTTAACAAGGTGTTCGATGATTTAAGTTGAAGGGGTCATGTTATCTTATCTATGATGAGGATCAAAAAAGATTCAATATTATGGTATTTGCAAAGAATGGATATAGAAATCATGACAGTAGGGGAGAATTAAACTCATTCTAAAATTATTTTTCAATATTATATACTACTAAAGATTAAAGAGGCACAAAAGGATGTTGTAGAGCTGTAGAATAAGGTTGGAAATGTTCTTGAGTTTAATCGTGATTTTTTTACAGTAAAAAGGTTCAAGAAACATGTTTGTGTCCCCTCATTTCCTATTTTTAAGAAGGATCTATTAGAGGAGGCTCATAGATCTACATTTTCTATTCATCTTTGAAGTATCAATATATATAGGTATTTTAAGGAGTGTTTCTTGTGGGACAACATGAATAGAGATATTGCATAATTTTTATCACGATGCATGGTATGTAAAAAAGATAAGGATGAGAGATAAATATCTAAGGAGATGTTATAACAATTACCCTTACCCCAATGTAAATGGTAAAACATCATTATTTATTTTTTCATTGGACTCCAAGAAATGTCTAATAATAATAATTCAATATGGGTTATAGGTTATATCCTTACAAATTTAGAATACCTCATTACTATCAGAAAATATTTATCACTAGATCATGTTATCAGGATGTACATTATTTAATTCTTATGTTTTTATGGAGTACCACAATACGATATTTATGATTGGGATCTTAGGTTTACCTAGAATATCTAGTAAAGTATTCAATAGGATTTGGATACATAGTTAAATTTCATCACAGTGTATTATCCATGGATAGATGGTTAGGCTAAGAAAATAATTCATTCTATAAAGGATATGATGGGATCAGGATCTATGAATTTAAAAGTTGTTTTGGATTAACACCATCCTCTATTTGGGTTTTCCTGAAACAATATCTTTTCTTCAAAAATTTAGATGGGTCCTTATACTGACATCTATAGAAGGAAGTCTAGAACACCAATTTGTGGGGATGGTTTTGGAGAATGAAATTTTTTGGGAACTAAGAGAACTGAGTAAATATTAGGGAATGGTATATTCATTTGGAAACACATAATGATAGAAGAAAATTGATATAAATTTTTTGTTGATAATCAATAGTGTGATCTAGAATATGATGTTGGTGACATTGTATTTATAAAAATTTCCCCACATTATAGGATAACGATATTCGAAATGAAGGAAAAACTAAGCCATGGGTATATGGGACCTTTTGAAAATTTTGATCGTATTGGGATGGTAGCTTATCGATTGGCACTTCCACCAAACCTCTCTCAAGTCCACAATCTGTTCCACGTATCTCACTTGATGAAGTACATACCTGATCCTTTAGATGTACTAAATGCATAGGTCATACAAATAGAGAAATATATTTCTTATGATGAATAACATTTTGAGATTTCATATTATAGAGAGAAAGTGAAACAAAATAATAATAGTCTCCAAGTCAATGTTTGCTGACGAAACAACCATTTTGAATATGCTTTGTGGGAACTGAAGGATAAGATGATGTATAAGTACACGATTTTTTTGTATCTAAGTGATGAATTTCAAGGAAGAAATTAATTTTAATGGGGGTGTAATGTAACACCTTGAGAATTATATGAAATTTTATTTGAATAAATAAAATTTCTTTGATATCTTGTGTTACACTCAACAATGAGTTTTAACGAATAATGATATATTAATGATGTTATTATTTAAACATGACCATTATAACCATAGCGTTAAACTTCTAGGACTGAATAGTAACAACCATATTTTTAAATTTCATAATAATGGTTTTATATAGATAAAACATATTAATAAAAACTACTTAATTAGTTGTTAAATCTTTTTATGTTTTGAAATTATTATTTTCTCAAAAAAGATTGATTTTTTGTGTGAAAAAAATAATAAAATTAATATTTATTATTTTAAAAAATGAATTTTAAAAATAAACACCATTTTTGAAATCTGAATTTACAAATTATCATTGACTGAAGTTTTTTGAATTTTTTTTAAAGATTAATTTTTAGATGAATTGTAAAAAATATTATTTTTTATTAAAAACAGCCTTTTAGATTAAGGAATTTAAAAGCTCCATTTTTTTTAATATTTTTTTAAAAATAAAATTATTTCAATTTTATTTCTATTAATCCAATTTAGTTCATTGTAATCAATTTCATATTGAATATTGATATTAAAACATTCTAAACTTATGAAAATTTTGTCTTTGGAAAATCACTTTTTCAGCGTATCTGTGGGTTTCTTTGTAAATTAAATTTTATAAATTCTGTGAATTAAATTTTGAAAAAATTATTAATTTTTTATAATATGATTAATTAATATTATATAATTATTTCAACTTAATACTTTTTCAAAATTAATAGTGAAAACAAGAAAAAATTAAATATAGTTGGTAGGGTTAAAATGGGTTTAATGGGGGTTAAACTAACAAGATAAGGGTTAAAATGACATAAAAACATGTTCAATACATATTTTATGGACATAAATTGACCTTATATAATCTAATATTTTAACATTTTAACATTATTGATCCTTTTATCATGTTTCAACCATGGGTACACTTTTTTATTCTAAAACATTCCATTTTTTCATCTCCCCAACTTTTAAAAGTGAACATTATATACTCTCCTATTAACACACCCAAACCACATTGGTTCATCCCATACCAAACCAAATATCACACCTGATTAACTCATAAAATCATAGAGTCCTTATTTTGATTATGAAACCCTCTTAATAATGCTTTTGATATAAACCTAAATGGGTTCTGTGAAGAAGACTTATAGTCCATAACTATTTGTTTTCATTTTGTTTCTTCCTCTAACCCCTTAAAATATTATTTAACCATGGTTATATAATAATATCATTATATACCATGTAATTTTATTTTATTATGCTAATTTCATGTCCTGTATTTGTCTCCTCTTTCCCCAAGTGAGAAATGAATCTGTCGATCCTGTGTATTGCTGACTACCACCTTGCAAACTAATGTCATTCATTCTCCATCACTACTTCTCATGGATAAAAATAATTATGGACTTAAAATATTTATATAATAATCATAACATAAGTATACTTATTTAATAATAATACACATATACCTTCATAGTTTTCATTCATTAGTAATATGATAACATCTCTAGTGTGTATGGAAACCTATCACCTTGCAAACTGATGTGATTCATTTTTCATTAATTTTATACATGGAAGGTAATAAGGATACATTTAATGAATATATGTGATATATATGAAATAATAAGGACTCATTAAATGTTATATATAATTTACCTTCATTTTATTCCATCCATCAAGAAAATGGAAACAATGTTCCTGCAAATGTACGACATACCATCCCTAAGAACGGTGTAATTCATTTTCTATTGAAAAACATTATGGATTACTATAAATAAAAATATATGTGATAATTATAAAATGTTTAAAATTTTGTATATTATATAACCATGATCAAATTAAAAATAACAAAACTACCCAATCAAAACAGAAATGAAAAATAAATCATTTATTACTTAAAACATTATTTTAACATTGAATTATTAATAAATGGTATAAAAACTTTTATAGGTAAATCATATATCATTTTATACATATGATTATAGGTTTTTAATTTATATATATCAAACATATATTTAATATAGCAGAGTTTCAAATTTGTATGAAAGAATTTGAGACATAACATAAGGATTTTTCATCTCACTTTAATTAATGTAGGATACATGCCTTCTAACCCACTTGTTTCTTTTTTTTGGTTTATATAATTCCCATGAATGAATTTTATGGGTTTTCTAATCAAAATTATGTTATATTTATATTCATATAATTTTCCTTCTTTCATGGGGCTTGTGATTCCAATGTAACCAAAGTGGTAATGGTCTTATGTTACAATATTATTGTTTATCAGGGTTGTTTATGATTAAATTGTAAAGATAAAATATTATAATCTATTTATCAAGAATCTCATGAATTTTATTTTACTCTATTTATTTCATGAAAATAAATAGTTTCCTTTAATTTTCCTCCCGTTATGAACTTAGGAGTCAAAAATAATGATTATTATAGAAATCATATTTATTTCACTCATTTGTTAAAAATAATTTTTGATATAATATCATGACTTCATAAAATGTTCTAAAGAAATTATTTCACATTATACAATGATAGATTAAATTAATTTTTTTTAAAAATTAAATTAATCTTCTTGTCATTTCCCAATGAGGTACATTTTATTTTGACCAATAATTTGAAAGGAATATTTTTTTAATGTGTATGATATGAATGGTATTTTTGGCATCATGGGAAATAGATGTTTTAAATATTTATTTTTATTTTATCAAATATAATATCCATGTAATTTTTTTCATAATTTTATGTGAAATTATTGAATTTAAAAGGTTATTTTCAAAGTGGAATGTTTATTTTCATCATGAAAGTTTTTGAGTGATATTTTAAAATCATTTTGCAACAATGATGTCATATTTTTATGTTATATAAGATTGGTAAAGATATTATCCAATAAAACCATCCATATTCTCTCTCTAGATATTTTATGATTATGATGAAAAAATATTTATGGTACCCATTTTTTTCCAAGGGTTATATATATGAACCCCATTTCCTTTCCATGGGTAATGAAATGATGAAATATTTAAGAAGCCCATTTATTTTCATGGTGTATGATATGATGAATGTTTTATGATCTTATATAACACTTAAGTATAGATTTCATTATGTTATGGTGGTCATGTTATAACTAAGGATAGTGGTTACATTATAACAAAGGGTGGTGGTTACATTATAACCAAAGACGTGTGGGGGCTATATCTACCAATAATGCATTGGATAAAGGTTGATATCTCATGAGATAAGCATGAATATAATGGGGAGTGAAACCAATTAAATAAGGTACTTTTTCCACTATGATAGTATTGGGAGTGAACCATGAATACTATAATGGTTTGGTGAGTGAACCCATTACCATATGATAGATCTTGAAAGAAGCCTTGAATGCATTGGAAATTAATTTTTATGCTTATGGGCATGCCAAAAATCTATGTCGTATTCCAATGTTAAGTTATCATGGACCATATGCGTTTATTTTTTATGAAACATTTATAATTAACATCCATGGTTTATGTATTTACTCATTTTTTTATCTATGATTTTTATGATATGGTTTTTAAATCTTATTCCCTTTTCATCTTTCACTTATGATCACATTATGTTTATATCTCCCTTATTTATACTTACTGAGAATCTAAGCTCACCATTTCTTATGTTTCTTTCCTTAGGTTATAAATAAAGGTATTATTTTTAATTTGTTTGATAAAGGTTTTAATTATGATGAACGTAGTGGGAGACGATATTGTTCACCTATGAACCATTTTTTATGTTTCCATGTTTCCAACGGAACTAGGAATATGTGAATCTTTTGTGGATAATTTTATTATTTAATGAGTATTCATTTATTAAGATGTAATATATATTTATGAGATGATTGGGTCTTTAAAATGTCTTTAGGATTTGATTGATCTCTTGAAATGAATTGTTTAATATGAATGGATCATATATTCTATAACTTCTTAATACCTATCTTTTGGTTCCCTAACTTTATCTTCTACCATACTATAAATTTATAGAATATCATCAACTGGTCTGACCTCTAGACTTTTAGTAGTACAATATAAGTTCATTGAAAGTTTCTACCTTATACTGTTCTTAATCAAATTAATGTATACTCGGATAGTTAATCCATTTCCCTCAACTTACTTCTCCATAATGTTATGGTCAATCTATAGTTCCTTTTAATTGAAGAGGATATATCAACTCCCATTGACCAGTCTCTTCGCTTTATCACATAGTGAAAATCCCAAATGTTGAACTCAATACCCAAAAAAATAACATAGTGACTCAAACATTTCATACCTAAATGATATATATTAATAATGTAGTATTCATTACATATCAATATGATCCATGCCCAAAATTTTAATTTTTAATTTATTTGGAAACACGGATACATAAAAACCCAATTCGTAAATGATATACATCATTTACCTTTATGTTTTTTAAAAGTGATACCCTTCTTAGACGTAACATAATTAAAACCTATCTCTATAACCTATGGAAGTGAAACATAATAAAGGGTATGATGAGATTGTTTTTAAGGTTAAATATAAGTGATATAAGTAAATTATCATAAGAAATAATATGAAAATAATAAGGGTTTGAGAACACCATGTTAACATTTCAAAATCTTACCCATCAATTCATAGATCATAATCTTGAAATATGACATAATGTTTTATCAATAAAAATTTATAATATATAAGTGTTTATTATTATATGTAATCAATCATGATCCAAGAGAATATATCATAAGAATAAAAAATATGTTTTTGTCATACACATAAGAATAGAAAGTAATTTACATAGTCAAGTATCACTACAAAGACTACCATGGTAGATGGGGTTCACTCTCCATTCTATATTTTCCATAGTCAAGGTTCACTCCATAGACAAAATTATTGGAGAAATTCCATTATTAAAATGTGTTCAATCCCAATTCAATTCCATATTATCTCATGAGATATTCATATTTATGGTAACATCCTATTATTTATAATATTTAATATCCCTATTTGGTCAAAAGTTTCAAGATGTACGATTTTTTGAATTAATAGTGTCAACATATAAATGAGCCCAAATTTTAAGGGTAGTTCACCATGCGTTCCATAAGAATTAGATGTTGTTCAAGAATTTTTTAAAAAAATGGACAATGGATTTACTACATGAAATATTCATGACGTGAACCAGTTACATGATGTTAATCTATTGTAGGAAAGATATCATGAGTCCTATTTATGACATGTAAAACAATAATCTATATTTGATTTTCATGTCATGAATGAGATGATTAGAGTTAATTCAACATGAGGTGTTAATTTTTATGTTATATATAAAATAAATGAATTCATGAGATGAAAGGAATTTACAATTTAAATTATACAGGTCTAGTGTTTTTTATTATGCTTCACACATGACCTATTATCTATTTAATGTGTGGGCCTTCCTCTCAAACCTTAAGATGATTTTTGGGTGACTTTGGGTAATCGTCCTCTTTTAGGATTGCTCCACTTAGCATTTGATCGGCTTTAATATTACATACTTTTTCCCTAGCATGAAGTCTTCATGTTTCTTATCTTCTTTCAGTCTTGGTAGCATCTTTGGCTATATTTGTTGATTAGGTTTTGATCAGCCTTCTTTTTTCAGTCAGTCATTTGTAGTTGTTCCTCTTTCATTGTCTTTTGGAGGATATATTTCTTATTTCCAATCTATATTGTCAAAGGAAATTAGTTTTATGTCATTATTGAGTTATATTCCTCTACACTAGGGGTAAATATTTTAATTTCATTATTTCCATGTCAATTTTTTTAGGTTTTTCATTGAAATTAATTTATTTTATATTATATTATATTTATTGGAAAATATAGACATTTTTGAAATGGTTTTTTTAAACATATTTTAGCACAACAAGTGTTTGATTAAATTATTTAAAAGGTGGGTTTTGTTTTAAGACAGTTCTTAAATTATGGAAGTGGAAAGGAATTGATGTGAAATTATTCAATAAATTTTATCATTATTTTTAAATGGTTTTTTGGAAAACTGAGCACATTGGTTATCCTTGGGTGCATTAAAAATTTACCTGTAACTCTTTGGGTTTCCAATTTCATAAGAGGTTTTATGAAAATTTAGTGTGTGTTATCCAACTAGAGGTTATATTGATTGGATCTACATTAGGCCTTGATTAGTGATTTTATATCATGTCTAGCATCTATACCTATAGGTTAGATCCAAGATAGTTTTTTTTCATTTATGGATTGTTTATCACATGATATTATATTTCATGGTTGTTTATCATATGATTTTATTATTGTGTATCCTTGGTTTCTTACCTATTTTTTATGGAAATATTCCTATGTTTTTTTATATGTATTCTTATATTAAAACTAATGGAATATTTTATAAAATTGTATTAACTTTCAAAAAAAAATTAAAAAAAATTGTTAAATGTTATATTGAATGAATTTGTGATAATATAAATTTTATAGATTATTTAGTGGAATGATACAATGATTATTTATCACACCCTAATTTTTCATTTGGGTGGTCATTAATTGTTTTTTAGGACTCGGGTAAAGGTATGGGTGTTGAGTATCATGAAAATTTCTCATATTGTCCATTATCCTCATATAGCGACGGTTTAGTGGTGATGGATGGTTTCACGTGGACATTTTGTTGAATCGTCGTGTTATAGATTTATATTTTTTGTTGTTTGAGTTTAATTTGTATATCTCATGGATATTTTCTCCTACTTATAAATTATACCTTGGTGGTTTTCTCTATTCATGTTTATTATGAGGCATGTTTCCTTAACTTTGTTTTTACTTTACCATGTGGCAAGACATATCAGTGGACTTTTTTAGTGGATTGGAGCTTGTTAATTAAAATTTTTTATAAGAGACATTACCTAGCCTAAAATGTTATGAAAGAGCCTGGGATTACTTTAGTTTCTTGGTATATGAAACTTTGGATCATCAAATTCTGAATGGTCAATTCGGAAAAGGGGTTGGGACAACTCACTTTTGTGAGCGAAGTCGGGTTACCATGGGTGGTCAAGGAATGTTTTCCAAGCTTGAGACTTAGTGTTTGAGGTCATTTAAATGAACTAGATATCGGGATTATTTTAATAGACTTGTTAAAAAATTGGTATTTTATTCAAAAAATAAATAAATCATTTAAACTCTTATTTTTATAAAACCTTGTATATTGATACATAATGATGGTCCTATGATATTGGATTATGACCAGGATTTATGGGGTTTTGTATTTTGTTTCATAGATAATTCCTTTGAGAATAGTTTTTAATAATTCTACTTCCTATGGCGGGGTGTGTATACCTCTAGGTTTTTCTAAATTATTTTTCAACTTTAATACCATAGAGAGGGATCAATTTTACCATAGGCCAAATTCATGTTATGATTCTCATTTCAAGTCAAACTTATCATACTATTCCTTTTAATTTGGTGGAACTTAAATTCCTTCATACATACCCTGAGGTTAAGGGAATTTACTCATCCTATCATCTTGACATGGTATTTTTGAATGTTCTTATTAAGAAGGTAGACTGGACCCACAAAATGATTATTGATTGTAAAAAGTTAAATTAGGTGACAATCAATAACAAATATCCCTTTCTCAGGATTGATGATCTCTTTGACCATCATTGAGGGACTAGTTTTTTTCAAAGAATAACCTTTCATTAGGGTACCATGAGTTGAGATTTTGAGAAATTTATATACCAAATATTGTGTCTATGATCTTGTTTGGGGATTACATGTTTCTCGTTATTCCATTTGGACTCACTAAATCTCAAAAGGTTCTTACAGAATTGATGAATCATATCATTCATTGGTTCTTGAACTCTTTTTTAGTTGTATTAGTTGATGATATATTGGTTTTATCCATGTCATATTAGGATCAAATGGTCCATTTAGATATCATTCTTAGAACCATGAAGGAACATCTCTTGTACGGTGATCTTTCAAAATGAGAATTTTGGATTCAAGAATTTACATTACTTGTGCATGTTATATACAAAATGGGAATCTTAGTGGATCATAAAAAGGTGTACGTGGTTAAGTACTAGGAGAGGTCTAAATTTTGTTTCATAAATGAAGCTTAATGGGGTTATAGGGTTATTACACTCAGTTAATTCATTACTTCTCCAAGATTTCAACTTCAATGAAAACTTTCACCCATAATGTTGTAGAGTATGAGATGAATGAAAAATTTCATAGGTCTATTGGAGAAATTAAGGTGAGGTGAACATTGTCTCTATTTTTTATTCTTATGGAATGAGTTTGGGGTTATGCTTTTTTCTACATTGATTCTAGTGTGGGTTTTTGTAGTTTTTTTGTTGCAAGGGAAATAAATGGAAGCCTATGGCTCTATCTAGTTATTCCCTTGTGAGAAGAACTACCCTACCCACAATCATGAGTTGGTATTATTCATGTATGCACTCAAAAAATGTCATCACTACCTATTTGGTGATAAATTTATGGTATATTATGATAATATGATCTGGATTTCTTTCTCTCTTAGAGGGGTTTAAACCTATGACAATGATTCTAGGACATGTATTATTAGAATTTTGATTTTTATATTCATAATATTACTAGAAAAGGGAATGTGGTCCTTGATGAATTGAGAAATAAATTACCGACCTAATTCAGGACTAAATGAGTATAAGAGTGGCCTGTAGTGATTTTGTTTATTGAGAAGAGATTGGGCGTTAAAGAAGATGATGGGAGTATGTTATTAGATTTTTTAAAGGTTAAAAAGTCATTTAATGTTTGGGTTCAACTCGGTAAAGCACCTGACGCCATTTGTCGGTACTTTAGGGAATTCGTAACTGGTGTTGAAAACTCGAGTGAGTGGTCTTGATCTCCCTATAGCACTACATTTTTCTAAAGGAGGTTGGTTGTTCCTTTCACTCTAATGTATTAGTTGTTGGACATTAGAAAACATTAGGATTGGTCCATATACCCTAGGCCTACAAAGATGTATCATTACTTGAGATGGAATTATTGATGTCTATGATTGAGGTAGTAGATTTTATTTTTGATATCATGATGTATTAAATGTTAAATAAATAAAGATGTTCAACAGAAGAATTCTGGTTTTTTGCAGCCCTTACCCATTCTAGTATGGATGTGTGGTGATATTTCTTAGGACCTCATCATTTGTATACCATATAATCATAGTGGAATGTATTTGATTTGGTTAATCCTTGATCAACTCAAGATATCAGTAAATTTTATCCCTATTAAGGAGATGATAAAAGTGGAACAACTTGGGGACTAGTATGTCTGAGAGTTTTTGATGCTTCAAGAGGTTCGCTCGGGGATTTTTTTGATAGGTAACCTACATTCACATCTAGATTTTGGAATAGTTTCCAGTATTTGATGGTTTCCATGTTAAAATTTATCATGGAGTATCATCCATATATGGATATATAGATAGAGAGGTATATCCTAGTTCTTAAGGATATTCTAATGGTATGTTTTCTAAGATTCAATGGTTCTTCGGAAAAAACATTTTCCACCAGTCAAGTTTTTCTATAAAAATGGTTATCATATATCAATTTAGAAGGGGACATTTGAGGCATTTTATTTTTATATTATAGAGATAATATTTCCAATATTTTTATGACTTTTGAATGATTTAAACCCCCACCAATTTTACATTTTTTTGAAATTTCATTATTATCGGAATTTATGTATGTTTTGATCTTGAAATAGAAAACTTCCCAATTATGGAATTTAAAGTCTTTTCAATACCTTTTACATTTCAGGTATATATTTTTAGATTTTGATCCAAATCAAATGATTATTTTTTCAAGTAAACCCTCCTTCTTGGGATAAATATTTTTCAAATGGACCATATCTTGATTCTAATATATAGTGCCCAAATAAATTAGTTTTGATGAAATGTTTTTCTAGAAGGAGGTGTGGACCCCACCTTAGAATTTGGGTCATTTATCAGGATAAACACTTCTAGTTAAGTGTATCTCAACTAGATTTGAAAGATAATTAAATGGGATATTAATACAATAAATATCAATGAGATAGTATATCATTAATTAGGCCATTGGATGCTTGAAATTTGGAGAACATTTAAGAAACTTTTAGGAAGAAACAGTTGTATTCTAAAATTAAATCATAAAATTTTGATAGATTGAAACTGAACAGTATATTTCCAGCCCCCCCTATATATATTTCTATATTCTCATCATTCCAAAGGGATTTTTCTTGATAGAGAAAGGAAAAGGATTAGATTCAGATATTGATTAATATGTATTACATTAATTCTATACTGGAGAATATGGAGGTAGCTTAAGTGATATAATGCAAAGAACCAAGTGGTATTGGATGGTAACAACTGATAGACACTCTCCTCCACGATTCATTCTTATTATGTTATATCATTTTGGGTTTATCATGAAATTATATTTTTTTATGAATTAGGTTGTTTTGTTTCCTAAATATATTTTCATCATTTTTATGGTTATTCAATATGTGAATTAAATTAATTTATTTCACTATTTAAATTTCTTTGGTGAGGTAGTATCATTGAGCATAGTGATTTCAATTTGGTTTTATTTCCTAGAGGGATTTATGTTATCAAATCACATCTATTGGAGGTAAAATAATCATATTGTGGTACTGATATGATATATATGTAAATATGAGTATTAACCAAGAGGTACTTGGGGAGGAATTCATTGAGAAATCCATTTGGGAAATATTCTTAAATAAGGAAGAGGGGAGTATTTGAGAGGATGAATCATGTCAACAAGTAATGTTTTGATAATTATTTCAAACCCATTTTATTATCTATCAATTTTTTATGTCTTTATCTTTAATTATCATTAATGTTAGTTTATATTTATATTCTATATTTGAACATTTAATCAAATCCAAAAATTCTCTTCTTGAGAAGATAAACAAAAAAAATTGATAGTATTTCAACTCCAATTGTAACCTCATTGAGAAACAATCCAAGGAATGCTATTATGGAATTACCTAGGGAATAAATTTCATTATTTAGTTTTTCTTGAAAAAAAATCCTTAGATAGAATCATGTCATTTCCAGGGAGGTTTCTTGATTTTATTTTGTAGAATGTTTTTTATGATCCAAAATGTCGACCCGAAATTATTATCTTTGGATTTTGAAATTGATAGAGCATTTTGATCGAGAGTTAGAGATAATAGAAATCCATCTATCCCAAGATACAAATATTCCAATAACACACATAGAAGTAACTTAGTTGAAATTGAAATTCCAATGGCTAAAAATTGAACCTCGAATGAATTGTCTTTATCCTATGATTAATTCTGATAAAATCTTGTGGAATATCCTGACACGCCTATTGGGATTGAAATCAAATCAGTTTCCATCCAAAAAATTCAAAAATTTTATTGGTTTCCAGATAAAGATCTACATAAACATCTTCAATGGTTATGTTATTTTTATGTAAATATGAAACATCAAGGAGTTTATGAAATTCGAATTAAATTGAGGCTATTTCCTTTTTCATTAGAAGAAGTTACCAAAGAATGTTTTTTTATTCACAATCAACATTGATTTGAGATTCGAGTGAATTAATGAAACTATTCCTCACAATTTTTTCCCTACCTCAAAAAATTCTTCCATTCGAAATGATATTTTTATAAATAGGAAAACCCATGGTGAAACATTGAATGTGTACTATGAATGATTCAATAGACCCTATTTTAGATTCCCCCACCATCAAATCAGTGACCAACATTTGAGTCAAAAAATTTATGAGGGATTGTTTATTACTGATAAAATCATTATTGAAGCTCTTGTGGGAGGTTATTTAGCTGAAAACATAAAATTATTCTAGGAAATTAATTTTAAACATGATCCAAAATGATCAAAAATTTGGCACAAGAGGCCTTCATCATGTGAAATCTGATCAAGAATTCCCCCTACTTGTCTTGAAAACAACCTGATTTTGAGAAATCCTTCTGACATTACCACCATGGTGAGGTCTATGATGTTGTCAAAAAACCCACAAACACCACCCAAACATGAAGAAACATTTCAAATTCAAGTAAATTATATAATTTTCTATTCTAATGAACTTTTTAGTGATTAATGACCTCAAAATCAAAATCCTTTTGAGAACTACAATGTTGTTTTCTTTTAAGACCCATTCAAAAAAAACAAAGGCCAATTCCAACCAACAAAATTTTCAATCAGGCATGGATCAACCAATCAAATGAAAGATTTTGGCTGCTCTAACAACCTATAAGATTCTTCTAAGGATAATCATGTAATTCTCAACCAATATATTTCAATGAGAAACCAATGTTAATTACAGAATAAACTTTTATCCTTCCCGTCCCACTCAGAATATAAAGAGAAACATTGAAGATTTGGTGATGAAACCATAATAGTAAATGAGACACACACATGATCAACAACAAAACATGTTGAATACATTGATGACTCAAATTGGTCATCTTGCCACTAATGTTAGTTTCATTAAAAATAAAATGAGTGGAGCTTTACCCTTCCAAACCCAAGTTAATCAGAGAGATAATGTGAAGGAAAATGTGAGTGAAATTGAACTTATAAGTGTCATAAGATTTAATAACCCTCAATCTAAGAAACTAGACAATGATTCTGAAAATGTTATTGGGAATCCCACCACTAATGGAAATTTTGGAAATTATGAATATTATGTAATTGTAAACACAATTTCAAGAGATGAAATTTTGTTTCAAAGAATAAAAAAGGTTTTGAAAAGGATTTATAGCACTCTTTTTTTCAAATCAGTTCTCAGAATAGCCCATAAACATTCAAACCATCACTACCTTATCCAAAGAGTGTACCACTGTTGAAGTAGAGTACTTAAAAGGATTTGGATAAGAAAGTTTTTGAAGCATTTAAGAAAGTTTTAGTCAACATACCTTTTCTAGATGTTGTGAAACAAATTTCATGTTATTCTATTTTTTGGAAAGAGATGTGTAACCACAAGAGGAAATTCAAAGGATGTCAAAAAATCAACTAAGGGAGGAATGTTTCATCCATGATTCAACATGATTTTCTTGTCTAATGTAAAGACCCAGGAACCTTTACCCTTCATTGAATCATTGGGAAATGTGAATTCAATGATGTAATTATTTATTTAGGGGCCTCCATTAATGTTATTCCACATTCTTTTTACTCTTAACTTCACGTTGAAGAATTGAAATCCTCTTGAATTATCATTAATCTTGACAACTGAAGTTCTACCAAGCCTACTGAATTTATTGAGGATGTTCCCATTCAGGTGAGAGATATGGGGTTTCCTATTGATTTTTATATCATGTATATGGAATATTATCAACTTATTATTCATGAACCTTTCATTCTTGGGAGACCAATTTTGAAAAGTGTAAAAGAAATAATCAATGTTATAAAATGAACACTTTCTCTATATTTTGGAGGATATATTATTTATTTCTATATTTTTTGTCCCATCAAACACCTAATTGAGGATCATTAATCTACCTAGGTAAAAATGATTAATCGTCTATATAGGGATATGTTCCCTGATTTTTTTTCAAGGATATTTCTCCATGATTGATCAGTTTTTGTTATGATGAAATACATACTTCTTATTTCAAGAATGGAATTTTTTTTAATGAATCTTATAAACAATATTTTCAAAAGGAAGATTATGGTGAGTCTTGGGATGTTGATAATACTAATTTCAACATTGGTGAGTTAGAATTTGTGGGGGCCCTTGAACCCACTAGTGGTCTCCCTAGAGATTTTTCAAATATTTCACATGAGGAAAGTCTTCAGAACATGGAAAGTGATAATCATGATGAATGTATTTTAAAATATAGAGATTCATTGAGAAATCATACCTGTGAGCAGTTTCATTTGATAAATGAAAAAATCCCACCTAATTTAGAGTTGAAACCTATTCTTAAGAACCTCTAATATTCTATCATAACTAGAATGAACACTCCTCCATCATCACCTCAAAAGATTTTTCAAGGTACCCAGAGAAATAATTGTTAGGATTCGTTAAAACCCACACAAAATTCCTAGGATGGGCTCAAACTGATTTATCTAGAAGCAGTCCCTGAGTGTTCATGCATCTAATTATTTTGGATATAAATACTAAAAAAGTGAGAAAATATTAAAGTAGATGAAACCCAATAATTTTTGTGGTTTTCAAGAAATAATTCACCCCCATTTTGGCTATTAGAATTACTTTTCCCATATCTGATTGTCAATGTGTGATTCTTCTCCATGTTCTTCCTACAAAAAGTGGCATTAAAATCTCAATGAATTAATTTGGTGAGATTGTCCCTTTTAGACTTCCAAATAATTGGATAATGTGCATTTATTATATGAAACTCAGTCGTATCACAAGAAAAGACCACTTACCATTTATATTCCATGAACGTGTCGTTTATATAATAGCTAGAAAAACCAACTATTGTTTTATTGATGGATTCTCTAGTTATTTCAAAATTCACAATTCATTAGAGGATCAAGAGAAAACCACTTTCACAAGCCCCTTTAGAACCTTTTCTTATAAGAATATTCCTATTTATTTGAGTAATTCTCCTAGAACATTTCAAAGGTGTATGATCATCATTTTCTATAAATTTATATAAAACATCAAGGAATTTTTTATGGATGACTTCACTATTTATGTCTCTGCGTTTGAGAGTTGTTTGAAAAATTTGGATCATGTTATTAAAACATACATCGATAATATTATTGTTCTCAATTATGAAAAATGATCTTTCATGGTTGTTAAGGGGATTTTTCATGGTCATGATGTGTCCCTCGATGGAATTCATGATGATCAATCCAAATGTGAGGTCATTTCTTCATTTATATACTCAAACATAGTGAAATATGAGAGATCATTCCTTTGTCATGCTGATTTTTATTTAAGATTCATAATTTATTTTAGTAATGTCTCACTTCTATTTTCAAGGTTACGCCAAAAAGGTGACTAATTTTTCATTGATGATAATTAAAAAAGATGAATTTTGGATGTTGAAAAAAATGGAAACTCGTCCCATTATTCTACCTCCAAAAGGGGAATTTCACACTAAAATCATGACTAATGCATCTGACTTCTCTCTTGGGGTGGTGTTGAGTCAATGGTTGGAAAATAAATCTCATGTGATTTCCCATGATTCTAAAACATTTGATCAATCACAATCAAACTACACACCAACTGATAAGGAACTACTAATTGTTCTCATTTATTCGGAAAAAATTAGATGTTATTTTCTAGGCTCTAAGTTGATTATTTTCACAAATCATTCTAAAATTTGTTTTTTGATGAATAAACATGATTTAAAACCAAGAATATTGACATGGATCTTGTTTTTATGGAATTTTTATATTAGAATAAAGGATTAAAAGGAATTTAGAACCTTGTTTCTGATCATTTGAGCAAGATTCCATCTGTTTTGAAAGCAAAACCTTTTATATATACACCAATTAAAGAAGCCTTTCTAGATAATGAGTTATTTTATTATCAAAGTGAAATACCATGGTTTTCTAAGCATGTAAATTATTTTGAAACTGATGTAGTTACCCACTTGGTTTCCAATAAATAGATTTCGAAACATGTTTGTTATTCAAAGAATTACATTTCTGTTTATCCTTACTTGTGGCATATTGGTAGTGATCAAATCATTAGGAGATGCATTCCATATTATGAATCTTAAACTGTCAAACATTTTTCTAAAAAATTAAAATGAGGAGGACACTTTGGGCCACAAACAACTCTATTAAATGTGTTTGATTATGTTTTGTATTGGCCCAACATTTTTAGGGATGCTTTTTATTTTTTTATACCTGTAAAAACTATCAGTTCTAAGGAAACATTTCCAAAAGGAATTTGATTACACAACAATCTATTTTTATTTATGGCATATACGATCTATGGGGAATTGATTTCATATATCCTTTTCTAAATTATTTTCGATATCTTTACAACTTTAATTATATTTATTATGTCTCCAAATGAGTATAGATTATTCCCATGAGAGCTGATGATGCCAAAACTGTGTCCAAAATTATGAAAGGAAATTTGTTTTCAGGGTTTTAATTTATAATGTTTTTTATTACAGATCAAGTTACCCACTTTTTTAATAGTATACTGGAATCTCTTTTGATGAAATAAGGAGTTCATAATAGGGTCTCTACACCCAATCATCTTCAAAAAAATGGAATGGTTGAGTATTCCAATAGAGAAATCAAACTAATTATGGAAAAAGTTTTGAACCCAAATATAAAGTATTTTATTTTTAGAACTGATTATACACTCTAGGCCTATATTACTATATTAAAACCCCAATTTTCATTTCACCAATTATATTAGTATATGGAAGGGATTTTCCCCTACCAGTTGAGTTAGAGCACAAATATTTTTGGGATGTTGTAACATGAATATATTTTCTACTAGAAAAGAAGGAATGTTTTGTTTGTAGTAGCTGGAGAATATCCAAAATAATTAATATGAAAGATCTGTGTTGTAAAAATAAATAAACAAATAATTTCATGATTGGATGATTCTCAATAAAAATATCAATTTGGGATAAAAATTGTTGTTTTATTTATTTCTAATTAAAGTTGTTCCCATGTAATTTTTTTCTGAATGATCTGTCCCTTTCATTGTTACTCATATTTTTCCTTTTGGTTCCATCTAGATAAAAGAACAAGAAAAATGTACACCATTCATTTTCAATGTCCATAGGTTGAAAATATTTATATAGAATTTTCAAGATCCTCCAGGACAGGAGATTCATATTCTTGAAGTTGAATATAGTTGAAACTAGATTGTGTCATTAATTCTCACTTATTTTTTGTTATGTCATCAATTTCACAATATGAATTATCACATTATTTTGTTTTAAAATGATAAATATTAACATAACAATTTTTTGGGGAGGAACATAATTGGGAGATTTGGATTTTATGTCCTTTCCTTTCAATTTTTTTTTTCAGTTTTTCTTTCCATTTCTGGTGTGTTTCGTTTCATCTTTTTCAAATTCTATGAATTTTATTTGAAATTATTTTTGTTTTATTTCATGTTTTTTTTTAAAAACATCTTATAATAAATTTTGATCTTTTTTACATTTGAAACTAATTCTATGGAGTGAACCAATTGATCCTTTGAAACTGAACATAGATAAATGCTGAAAAAGAAATTTTTCTAAGTTAAACAATTTGAAAATTTCATGAAATGAATTCTGATTTTTGAATCTCATGCCATATATAACTATAATTACCATTGAAATTCCCATTCCTGTGAGTCATTTGAACTCATTTTGAAATAATCTTTATATTCACCCCTTTTCTTTAGAGAATAAATCCATGCTTTTTTAACCAAAATATGATTTATTTCTATCCAAACGTAAGATATATAAATGAATGAAATAGTTGAACTTAAGTGTGTGGGGGGAGATGAATTTTTATGTTCTACCACATTTAGTGATTTTTGGGTGGAAATTCAATCATTGAAGAGGTGTTTTGATTTTGGAAATACTTTATAGAGAGTTGTGCCCATCTAAAGATCTCGAGTTAAATGGAGTTGTCCTTATTTGGAGCTCTCAATGGAACAAAGTTGTTCCCTATTAGGTGCTTTCAAAAAAAGAGATGAAAAATACCATTTTTTCATCTAAATATTAGAATGGAATGGAAAATAGATTAATAGAGATGATTTTATTTTGGAGAGAGTAAGGAGGAGACCATACATGATTAAAAATTAGATTTATCCATTTTTTCATCAAAAAGATCCAAAACCTCCTTATTTAGACTCACAAAAGTTCACATTAGAAACCCAAAAAAATAAAACAAAGAAAAAAACTGAAAACAACACAAGATAATCACCTATTTTTTGCTCACACTGGGTGGTGATAAAAATTTATTAAACCTATGGTGATTCTTTCATGAGTTTGGATGAAAAATTGTTGTTAAAAATCCATATTTCTGTGCTAAGAGAAAATTAATATGAGGTAAGTGTTTTGTTTTCATGGGAGGATAAAATAAGTGGAAATGGATTGAATGATAAGAATTTTTAACTTGAAATATTTTTTTAATGAGGCATGAGATCTATTTATTCATGGTGATAAATTGGTGAATGTCATTGGACTGTGTTTTAAATTTTCCTTGATTTGATTCTCACATGTACGTAGTCCAAGTGATCAGTGTGGGGGAATATTTTGAGATAATATTTCCCATATTTTTCGTATCTATTTAAGTGATCTAAAATCCCACCAATTTGAAATTTTATGTGAAATTTCATTTTTTTGGAATTGGTCATGTTTTCACTTGAAATAAAAAATTGAACAATTCTAGAATCTTAACTATTTTCAATAGCTTTTGTATTTTGGGTATATTTTATCAATTATGATCCAAATATAATTATTATTATTTTCTAGGAACGCCATCTTTGTTTGATAAATATTTTTAAACTATACCATATTATGATTTGAAAATATGGAATCCCAGATAAATTACCCATAATAGAAATGTTTTCAGGACAGCAGCATGGACCCCACCATATAATTTTTTTCATAAATCATGATACACACCTTAAATTAAGTATATTTAAACTTTATTTTAATTATAATTCAATTTTCTTATTCTAATAATAAATATCATGTATATATTATGTAATTAATGCGGCCATTAGATGCTTGAAATTGCTAGAAAAATCCTGAAAATTCTGGGTAGAAATAGTTTTTATCCAGTAATTAAAACATAAAATTATCACTGTATTCCCAATGGATCTGAAATTTTGGGGGTCACCGTATAATTTAATTCAAAACAATTATCTAGAAGAGTCTAGGTAAATATTCATTCTATAAAGGGGATACATTCTGTCAAACTTCTATGAAATAGAAACTGGATGACAGATTTATTGCCCCTGTTCTCTATATATTTCCATCTCCTCATAATTTGAAATTAGGATGGATTGGGAGTGAAATGGAATGGTTTAGATTCATATATTTATGAATATACCATGAATCAATGCTATAATGGAGAATTTGGAGGTTTCCTAATTTATGTGAGGTTAAGAACTAAGTGGTTGTGGATAATGACAACTGATAGACACTCTCTTATGAGTTATGTTCTTATTGTGTAATCTCATTTAGAGTTTCTCATTAAAATATATTTTCTAATAAATGTTTTTGTATTATTTATTTAATATATTTTCATCAAATTTTTTTGGATGGTTTTTAGTGTACGAATTAATTAATTGGTTTCACTATTTAAATTTCTTCAGCGAGGTCTTATCAAAGAGTATAGTGACTTCCATTAGGTTTTGATTGATTAGATATCTTACAGTAATCGAATAAATTTTATATGAGGTAAAAAAATAATATTATGGTACTGATATAATATATATGTAAATTTTATTTTTATCCTGGATGTCCCTTGGGGGAATTGAGAAATTCAATTGAGAAATATTTTTAAATAAGGAAGAGGGGAATGTCTGAGAGGTTGAAGCATGTCCACAACCACTGTTTTGATTCTGATTCCAAACAATTTAATTTTCAATTAATTTTTTCTATAGTTAAATAAAATTATATTTCAATTTAGCTTGTATTTATATTCTATATTTTATTTATTAATCAAATCCCCAAATTTCTCTTCTTGTGAAAATAAACAAAATAATGGTGATAGTCTTACAAATCAAATTGAAACCACCTCAAGAGTCAATATAAGGAATGTAATATTTCATTTCGTTGGGGGATAAATTTCGTGAATGAGGTTTTAAAAAAATCATCAGTATATTTTTTTATCTCCCTTTTACTGGGTAGATTTGGGAGAGTGGTCCTTGGTGGGGTCGAGTCTTACATTTGAAATAATGGAAATGTTGCAGTTGATCTATAAGAGATTTATCTTTTAATAGAGTATTAATAAACCATATTCACATCATTATAATTGGATTATAGAGTATGATTTTGGTGGCTAGGTTTCACTTAATGTATTACCTCACTTGGTACAACATTGGTAGGGTAGACAGGGTAAGTTGGCACTGAGGATTGTTGGTCTTGTTGAGGTTGGGGATCATCTTTGGGAGATGGAATATCAGTTGGACTTATCGTCACATTTTACATCCATTAATTACATGTTTCATGTTTCCTATATGAGGGCATTTCAATCATGTCATTACTATGTGATTGAGTGGGAGGATGCAGATCTGGAGCCTGGAACCACTATGGTTGAGCAACCAGATTATGGATAGCCTAGAGAAGGTGTAATGCAGTTAAACAATTCCATTTTCATATGTACTTTGACAGTTTGAAAATGATATCCATGAGACATGGGAGATTTAGTTTTTAGTTAGGAATCAATGGCCATAAATTTTTGTGATTATAGGATCATGGGGCTTTTCGTGGATAGAAACCACGTACGGTGGGGATAATTATACCATATTTTTCTTTCAGTTATTTCTTCACCCTTTTTGATCAAATGTTCAGGGATTTGTAATTTTATTAATTAATTTAGTAGAGGTTTAAATTTACTCAAGTATTAAGAGGGTTATCAATAGGATTGAAAATCATCGTAGATGATTCGACATTTTTCTATATAATCTGGACTCTTGATTACCTACTAGACATATTCATGTAGTGAACTGGATACACAATGTAAATCCATTGTGGGGAAGATATCTTGAGTCTTGTTCTAAGTTTGAAACATTATAATCTATGTAATATTTTCACATCTAGAATGGGTTAATCATGATTAATTAAACCCATGGTGTTTCCTTTTTATAAAATATCTATCAAACCATGGAATTCACAGTGTAAAAGGAATCCATGGTGTGAATTCTTTAGTTAAAATTTTTTTTATTATTTTTTATTATTGGCGTCTTCCCCATTTGACATATAGGCCTTCCTCTTGAACCATGGGGTGTTTTTGGGTGATTTTGTGTGATTTCCGTCCATCTAGAAAGCTCTATTTAGTGTATGATCCCCAAGGTTGTTTCTTTACTTATCCTTGGTAAGTATTCCTCATATTTATTCTCTACCATTTATCACAATAACAACTTTGTCTATGTTTATGGATATTTTTGTGATCGTTTTGAGTTTTATATCGATCCTAAAAAAATTCCCTCATGCCTTGACATTCAAAGGGTGATCTACTTATTTATAATATCCATTGCCGAAGGTGATTATGATTCCTCCATTCATGAGGTATGAGTCTCTATACAAGTGGTTAATTCTTGAATTTCTTTATCTTCTTGTCAATTCCTTTGGGTTGTTCACTAAAATTTATTTATTTGAAATTGGAATGGAATTTTTGTAAAACATACACATTTTAATTATATTTTCTTTAAAATTATTTTTCACACATGCAGTGTTTCATTAAAAGCATAAAATTGTGGTTTGGGTTGTGAAATGGGCCTTCATGCATGGAATCATAAAGTGTTTGATGTGAAAATTCCTTACTAAGTTTTCTCAATTTTATAGTGTTTTTGAAAAACTGATCACATTGGGTAACCATGGATGCATCTCATACAGAATATTCAATCTTTGTGTGTGTAATGCCAAAAGAGATTATATGTCACAATAGTGTGTGTTATTCCACCAATAGTTATATTGGTTGGATCCAATTTAGGCTTTTATTGGGTTTTTCTATCATTCATAGGATTTATACTCATAGTTTGATACCGAATGGTATTCTTTTTAATTTATGATTTATTTTTCACCTGATTTCATATTTCATGGTTATTTTTTCCGATGCTTTTCATATGGTTTTTCATGTTTTCATACATGTTTTTTCTTCATCTATATATTCCTGGATTGGGTGGGTATGGTATGATTTTATGAAAACCAAAGGAATGTTTCATAAAATCGTTTTACTTTTCATAATTTTTTTACTAGATTTTTTGTGTTATAACTAATGCATTATTGATATTATAACTTGTATCGATTCTTTGGAGGAATCTTATTTGGAATTTTTCTCACATAATAATTTAGTTTTGGGTGGTTAGAGATGTTTTTTGTAGGACTCGGGTAATGTGAAGGGAGTTTTGTAGAATTTCAACTTCTCTATTTGGTCTTCGTCATCATAGTTGGATGGTTTGGTTGAGACAGATGGTCACAAAATGACTTTTTTCCATGTTATGTTTTGTCTTTCCAATTTAGACTATTTTTTATGAATTTATGTGTCTCATGATTATGTTATATTGATTCTATTTTTCAGCTTAGTGGTTTTCTATTTTTAGGTTTTTTTTTTGATACATTTTTCTTCCACATTGTTTTTAATTTACAATATAGTGGACCATCTCTAGTGAATTTTTTAGTTGATTTGGGCTGGTTCATTATATTTAACCAATGCATTGTAGTGATATATAATATTGGGCCAAAATATCTCATAATAAAAACCATCCATATTTTTCCCCTAATATCATAAAATATCAATCATGGCATTGGATCACGACTCATGGAAATGATATGGGTTTAATAAACATTTCATCAACATTTTAATGACACAACCCCAGAAGCCTAGGGTCGGTGCATTATTTTAATACATTGGCTTGATTACAAGGAATCGAGTCCTGAAAGACCGATCAGTTTAGAAGTCTTGGAAAATAGATTACATACATAATGTTACATTACACATTAGAAAATAAAACACAACATAAATGATCCTTTGATAATTCCATTAATACTATAGCTTAAACGAGATTATCAATCATAATACACTTCTTGGAATCCAGGGAAATTTAAAACATTGAATGGGGAGAGCTCATATTCTCAGTAAGGATAACAATATAGCTCAAACTTTCCTAAATAAGCATAAACATTTAAGACAATGTATAAGACTAAAACAAAATCCTTTTAAACTTAAACTTCTGCATAATATAGAAAAGATACAATAAAATAATTCCATTTACTTATTCACATGGCTATTCTACTAGTTGAATAATCACATGAAATATCAATAGCCACTTTTATTATGATGGAATGCATAATTCCAGACTTCATAACCACATAGTCAAGGCCTTGTGCCAAGACTATAAATAAGATTTCAACAAAGCCTTGTGACAAGACACTAGTTTGTCTCATGTGAGCTACTGATGTATCGAGGAGCTATAATGGGATCCACCCGTCACTTACTAAGTACAATGCATTCCTCATATGAAAAGGATTAAACATAACATGAACATTTATATTAAAAATAGTATACGTAATGTAAATAATTTATCCATAAACCATGAATGGTATAAAAATAACACATCCATATTAAAACATATCACAAAACCTTTAATATAATATGGATTATTTTTATTATAATAAATCAACATCAAACAAGTTTAAAATACATCAAAGGATGTTGAAATTGATGAAACTGATTTTTAAAACTCTTTGAGAGAAATATCTCCTTTTCATGAAAACATTTAAAAGTCACACAATTTAGAATGGAATACATTTAAATACATTTTTTAATCAATGTGTCCCATAACACTTTGAATATTTGGAAATCAATTAACATTTTAAAAACATTCTTTCCCATATAAATAAATCCTTAAAACCATTTGGAATACATGGACATTAATGAGAATGATTTAGAAGAAAAAATATTTAAAAAATTTAAAGTGATGTTTTAGTAAAAAAAGTCCCTTAAAAATAATCCCCTTGAAAACCCTTTTATGGAACATGGACGTGGATAATAAATATGTACCAGTAGATACTTATGTAAAAACAACCTCTGATAATAAAGAGATTGTGAAATTAACCCTTGCCTTGCACTTTCCTTTAGTCGAGGGTACGTTTAACCTCCTCTATAATGATTTTAGTATGTTATTAAAGTATAAAAGAACAATATTAATATTAATGATATCATACATGATTCATTTATTCCTTTATAATACCCATTTAATATTTATTTTTATGTCAAATTAATATTTCATGTAATAATCGCTTTTTTTATCGTACGTGTTTTATTTTGTTACTCTTAATTTTATCACATAGATCATAATTTAAATAAATCTAGGATATATAACATGATTTATATATACAATATATTTAGGATATAAATATGTATAATAGATATATATATGAAATGGAAAACACCGTTTATGGAGACGGTAAGCCGTACATACGCATAAACACAGTTTCCATTTTCATATCGTATTGAATGGAACTAAGTGAATAAGAGATATGTAAGTACATATATATATATATATATCTAGTAGAATTATTATTTAATATATTACATACTTATTAATGATATATATTTTTAATAATAGTCGTTTAATGGGGGACGTGGAAATGAATCACATCGCATGGCGGAGATGGTAATTTGTACGTACACACCATCAAAAATATCATTATATTGATGGTGAAATAATATGCAATTGGTTGGTAAATCATATATAAATAATCATTAACATGTTATATTTATTATTTACATCATTTATACACATTATTATTCCCATCCAAATAATTAAGTATTTGAATAACAAACTACACCACGACGTGGAGACGGTGATCCATACATACGCACCAATGGTGACATTGTCATTTATAGGATGGATGTAATAGTGAATGTGATAGTAACATTTTTATAATAACATCACATTATATGTAATATACTTGATTTATTATTATATAACAGAAAAAACAAAGAATAAGGAAGTGGAAGAGAAAAGAACATGAAAGAGGTGATGAAATATTTTCCTATTCTTCGGGATCTTCGTTTGGATTTGATCAAAAGATCTCCTTATGTTGGATTTCTGTCCAAAGTAATGCCTCTAGGATGAAGCATGTAATGTTTTCAGGATATTTGTGCAGGGGTTGTCCAAGAGAAAAGGCTTTAGAGGTGTTAAATTAAGAGAAGGGGAAGAGCCATTTTTTAAGAGAGTTGAGGGTCACTTTAGGAAAAGCTGGAAATATTAATTTATAATAAAATCATTTTCGGTTTATAATGGCTCCAAAATGAATTATGTATAATATAAGGTTTGTATGGGTTTTAAACCTTTCAAAAAATTGGTTTTATACAAGTTTAGTTCATCATATTAACCTTATCTTTTTTATTTAACTCTTTGTTAAATAGTTTGACATTTACCATGTCTCTTTGTATTTTAATATTATATGGTTAACATACTTACTATAATAATCCAAGAGAACCCCATGTGGTTAATTATTAATATATATAACCTTATCTTAGTCCTTTGTCTGAACCATATATTTTTAGTAATATTATATCAATTAATAATATAATATTTGTTTAAAAAACTCAAATATATCAATTTTGAAACTATTTAGTATGTAATTTTTTTTAAAGCCATAAATACATTATTGCATTGAATAAAATTACTTTAAAAAACCCTAACATGTCATATTAACCTAGAAAATTAGTTAAATTCATCATAAGTCTCACTTTACTTTTTTTGGATATTTATAATATCAATTATTTTAATCTTTCATTAATAAGGTAATTAATGCGTCATCATTGTGTCATGAATAAATTAAATTTCATAATTTTTAAAAATAATTAATAAAATACCATTATGTAAGAAATATTGATACCTTTATAATTAATATTTATAGTCGAGTTTATCTTATATATAACCCTATATTAAAAATGGTTTAGTTATTAAACATTGAATTTAAAACTTTTAACTCTTCTTTAAATAAAATAATAATAAATGTCCTAATATTATCCATGTGGACCGAATGGGGTCATATTTTATTCTAAGGTTGTCAAATTATACTTATAAAATAGAATTAGGACATGTGTTAGGGTAATTATGATATCATTTTTACCCTCAATTACCCTATTTACTTTTAACCGTGGTAAATAAAAGTCAAAAGTTTCTATTCACTAAAAATTATTTTAATCATCTTGAACCACATTTAACTTATAGATATTAAGTGTGTCTCTAGGATTTTTGAAATTAAACTCTTAGAATATGTAAAATAATTTTTTATGTAGATTTTAAAATGCTCCTAGGAGGTGGGTAAAAGTCGGTAAAAAGTTTGATAAAATTTTATATATCTAGACTTATTATAAAATCACTCCAATTAATTAAATTGAATATATATAGGTATTATATATATATATTTAATTAAAATAAATTAATATAAAATAACTAATTATTTAAATAAAATTTCGGTTTTAAATAATAACAAAGTGTTTTTCACTATTCATCAAAAAATGAATGATTTCAGAAAAATACCTAAAATTTACCCTAAGCTAATTTTGAAATTAGAATTTTCAAAAACGAAGTCTATTTAACAAAATTGAAAACATATATTTTTCATTTATTAATTTAATATTAATTCCCATTATCAAAACCTAAAAGTGAGTTTTTTAAAAGTAAAAACTATCAAAAGTTTGACATGTGTTTATGTCAAATTTAAATTTTAAATTACATATAATGACCTAAATTGTATTAAATGATAAAAATATAATCGAAATTTACATCAAAACATTTCAAATACATAATTTAACACTATAAATTATTTCTATTAAAAAGGTTGTTTTCAATTGAAACATAGTATTTTTCATTATTCGTCAAAATATGAAAGTTATCAGAAAAGTAAAGAAAATTATCCAATATTAATTTTTATTCCCCACTTCTAAAGAAGAATTTAATTTAATTTAATTTAATATATAAAAGTGTCAAATATTTGTTTAAAAAGGGTTCGCCATTAAAAGGCAGAAAAATTTCATTTTTTTAAAATTACTTCTTTTATTTGAAAAAATGAATTTGTTCTTATATTATTTCTAAGAAACACATAATATGAATTTTAAAATTTTATAGAGTATATAAGACTCAAAATTTTGTTATTACTATTCATAACCTCTTTTTGAACGATTAATTTAGTATGTTGTGGTGCAGTTGAACTTGGTGTTGCATGTAGAGTAAACTGTTGAATTACTTTAATAAGATAACGTAATATGAAATCTTGGGGAGTTTTATTATCCCCTCCTTCAATAAATTGTGTTCTATCAATTTGAAATTGTTCTTCAAAAATAAATGGTTAAAAATAGAAAAATTCTTTTGTTGAAAACCCACATTGGAAATTGGGTAAATAAAATTTAGACTTAATAAGGGGAAAGAGAAATAAAAAAGTCACCACCAAATTAGGATCTCAATTAGGAGAACATTGGTGGATATTATAGACACATAATTGGAGGAAAAATTTAAATATTTATAGGGATTGATTGAGGTCATGAATCACAAACAAGTGTAAAATTGAGGTCCTCAAAGCCATTAATCTAAGATGGTGTAAAATATCATCGGTTCAAAAAAACATATGGTATTAGGATAACACCATTTTGGTTTTAAGATCCATTCCCTAAAGTTTAAGAATTAATTTATTCATAAAATAAGAGGAATATATATATATATGACAAGTAGAGTTTCATCCTTCAACTAATTCCTACCACAAACTGATCTTTCACTCCAAAAGATTATAGAATTCAAAAATATTCAATTTATCTTAATCGTATAGGGTTCCAGATATAATGAATTTTTAATTCATTTTTCAGACTATTTAAAAAATTTCATTATAATAACTATGAGATCACATATGCCAGTGGTAGGTTATCCACCCTTGTCACACTTCGGTTGCGGGTTCATGTCTCGCGGCCAAGTCGGATGCGACGGGTTATCACCCGACCTATGGGTTGTCCTATTTATGAAAATCCAGTAATAATCTCATGAAATAATTTAACCTGAAAAACAGTATCCAATTTCAAACTTAATTGATTCCAACCTTTAAACTTATCCAAAATACTTCTTTCAAAACTCACCGTCCAAAATTTATAAGCTAAACACAATGAAGATCCTTTTTTCCACGTAATAACATATGAATACCTTCATCATGTATTATTTTAAAACTCTGTAGCACCCTAAATTTCCATAAAACCTAATTGATTACATTAACTCTCCCTTATTCCTTATTGAATATTGGATATACTCCTTCTATCCAAAAATGTTGTAAACTCCAACAATTATGGAATATACAAATCATTAATCAGTTCCAAGGATGTCAATAATATCCAATATAATTTATCCAAATCAATAATATCTTATTCCAAAATCCCTACCTTAGTATCAGAATCATAATTCGGTTTTATTTCTCTCAGCCATATATTTTCCAAAAATTTAACCTACCATTGAGTCACTTTTCTTGGTTCCACATAATCTCAAGTCCTTAATGAAATATTATTACCGTACAACTGTTATATACTCTATAATTCATATAACATGATCAAAATTAATACAATTATCAAATGGAACAATAATTTAATAACAACCTAAAAAATCTTAATCATTCCTCTTCACCTTCATTAGTATCATAACTTGATTATTGTCCAATAGCTACTTTTTGGGTATACTCTCATGATTTGGACATTGATTCGCCTAGTGTACCAACTCTTTTAAGATGAAGCATTATACATTTGAAACACTTTTAATAACCTTGTAATCATGTACTTTGTGTCCCTTTCCTCCACACTTATAAAAAACTCCCATTCTAATCAAGAATTTACCAAGATGATTCTTTCCACAGTTATCACATATTGGAAAATCCTCTTTTCACTTCTTCCCTTTATCCATATTTCTCTCTACTTTCCTTTTCTTCTCTGGCTTCCTTTCAAAGCCATAGGACTCAGAAAATTATTTACTTATCTTATCAACACATGATATTATTTCTTCATATGATCATAATACGTGGGAGACTATTTCTTTTCTAAATTTAGGCTTAATATCATGAAAGATATGATCCTTCTACCTCTTTGGATCATGAGTATTGTTGGAGTTCTCATTCCATCTATTGGGAACAATTTCTAAATAATGGCATTCACTATGTTAGTTTATGAATCGTAATTCATAATTTCAATCTTTTAAAATACCTAATGTAAATAGAAAAGTTTAGGAATTTATTGCATAATCATAAAAATGTTTTGTTTGATGAAGTATTTACTCATAAATCCTTCATAATGTCTGGTAATAAAAATATGAATTATCCTAAGCATATCCCCCCGGAGGGTCATAACCAAGAGTGTAGCAAGGCCCGTTATTGTGCACCAGGATACCCTGAGTCATGCTCGAAACTCATTTTCAGAGTTTTCACTCCTAGGTACATTTGTGCTAGAGTCATGTCTACATGCTCGTATCCAGACAGGGATGTATTGCTTGGAAAATACACAAAATCTCTACATTACCAATATTCTAGGAAGTTCTTCTATACTAATCTTCAAATTATATCTTAAGGTAATGTTCTCTAATCAGAGATTATCTAAATAAATTTCCAAGGTTATTTATAAAATTCCCCTCAGACCAACTGTAACGCCCCGACCCCAGAAGCCCAGAGTCTGTGCATTATTTTAATACATTGTCAAGATTACAAGGATTCATGTTTCAAATGACCGACCAGTTTAGCAGTCTTGGAAAATTGATTACGTACATGAACGTTACATTAAACATTAGAAAATAAAACACAACATAAAGGATCCTTTGAGAATTCCATTAATCCCCTAGCTTAACCCTTCTTATCAATCATAATACACTTTTTGGAATCCTGGGGAAATTAAAACATTTAAATGGGTGAGCTCAGTTGCTCAGTAAGGATAACAATATAGCCGAAACTTTCCTAAATAAGGATAAACATTTAAGTCTGTGTATAAGACTAAAAAAATCCTTTTAAACTTAAACATCAGAATAATGTGGAAAGGATACAATAAAATAATTCCATTTACTTATTCACATGGATATTCTACTAGTTGAATAATCACTTGCAATATCAATAGCCACTTTCCTACTGATGGAATGCATAATTACAAACATCATAACCATATAGTCAAGTCCTTGTGCCAAGACTACAAATAATATTTTGTTAGGTAATTGTGCCAACACACTACTTGGTCTAATGAGACCTATTGATGCATCAATAAGCTATTGAGAGCTCTACCCATCACTTACTATGTCCAATGCATTCCTCATATGAAAAGGTCAAATCATAACATAAACATTTGTATTAAAACTAGCATAAGAATTGTCAATACATTATCCATAAACCATGAATGGTATAAAAATAACACATCCACAGTCAAACATATCGCAATCCTTCAACACAATATGGAATATTTATATCATAATAAATCAACTTTAAACAAGTTTAAAATTAATCAAAGGATGTCTACATAGATCAAAATTATTTTTAAAACTCTTAGAGAGAAATATCTCTTTTTCTTGAAAAAATTTAAAAGCCTCACAATTTATAAAATAATACATTTAAATACATTTTTGAATAAATTTTTCCAATAAAACATTTAATCTTTTGAAATAAATTAACATTTTAAAAACCTTCTTGTCCGTATAAATAAATCCTTAAAACCCTTTTTAAAAACATGGACATTAATGAAAATGATTTAGAAGAATAAAAAATTTAAAATATTTAAAATGATGTTTTAGTAGAAAATTCCCTTAAAAATAACCCCTTTGAAAACTCTTTTGTGAAACATGGACAGAGAGAATAAATATTTCCCAGTAGATACTTATGTAAAAACAACCTCGGATAATAAAGAGATTGTGAAATTAACCCTTACCTTACAATTTTTTTATCCGAGGTTATGTTTAACCTCCTCTATAAAGATCGTAGAATGTTATTAAAATATACCAGAACCATATTAATATTTATGAAATCATACATTATTCATTTATGACTTTATATTAACCATTTAATAATAATTTCCATGTTAAATTAACATTTCAGGTAATAATCGCTTTCTTTATCATACGCGTTTAAACTTTTTACTCTTGATTGTATCACTTAGATAATGATTTAAATACTTCCATAATATAAAACATTATTTATATATAATTTTTATTTAGAATATAAATATGTATAATAGAAATATATATGAAACTGAGAACACCGTTTATGGAGACGGTGGGTCGTGCGTACGCATAAACGCCTTTTCTGTTTTCATATCATATTGAACTGAACTAAGTGAATAAGATATATATATATATATATATATATCCAGTAGAATTATAATGTCATATATTACAGACTTATTAATGATATATATTTTATAATCATCGTTGAATGGTGAACATGGAAATGAATCTCATCGCGTCGTGGAGACGGTAATCTACATGTACGCACGAGCGACAATATCAGTATATTGATGGTGAAATCATATGAAATTGGATGGTATATATTATATACAGAATCACTAACATGTTATATTTACTATTTATATCAGTTATATTCATTGTTATACCCATCCAAATAATGAAGTGTTTGAATAACAAACTACACCACGGCAAGGAGACAGAAATCCGTGCGTACGCACGTATGGTGACTTTTTCATTTATAGGATGGATAGAATAATGAATATGGTTGTACCATTTTTATAATAACATCACAGTATATTGAAGATACTGGATTTATTGTTTTAGAATGGAAAAAACATATAAAGACGAAGTGGAAAAAGAAAATAACTTGAAAGAGGTGATGAAATATTTAACTCTTCTTCGGGTTCTTCCTTTTGATTTGATCAAAAGGGCTCCTTAGGTTGGATTTATGAACAGTGTAAGGACTCTAGGATGAAGGGAGGAATGTTGGTAGGATATTTTGGTAGGGTTTGGCCGAGCTAAAAGGCTTTGGAGGTGTGAAATTAAGATAAGGGGAAGTTCCCTTTTATAAGAGTTGTGAGGGACACTTTAGGAAAAGCTTGAAATATTATTTTATAATAAAATAATTTTCAGTTTCTAATGGCTCAAAAATTAATTATTTAAAGGATAAGGTGGGTATGGGTCTAAAACCTCTCAACCAATAGGTTTTAAACAGGTTTAGGTCATCATATTAACCTGATCTTTTATATTTTACTATTAGTTTAATAGTGTGACATGTTCCATGTCTCTTTGTATTTTTATATTATATAGTTTATAAACATACTATAACAAGTCAAGAGAACCCCATGTGGTTAATTATTAATATATATAACCTTATATAGGTACTTCGAAAAAACCTTATATTTTTAGGAATATTATATCAATTAATAATATAATATTTTTTTAAAAAACTCAATTATGTCAATTTTGACACTATTTAGTATTTTTTTGAAAGCTATAAAAACTTTATCACTTTGAATAAAATTTATTTAACCAAACCTAACATTTCATATTAACCTTGTAAATTATTTTAATTCTTCTGAAGTCTCAATTTACATTTATTTGATTATTTAAAATATCAATTATTTTAATCTTTTATCAATAAGGTAATTACTGCATCATCATTGTGTCATAAATAAATTGAATTATTTAATGCCTAAAATTTTTAAAATAATACAATTATGTAGGAAATTTTGTTATATTTCAAATTAATATTTATAATCAAATTTATCTTATGTATAACCCTATATTAAAAATGGTTTAGTTATTAAGCATTGAATATAACTCTTTTAACTCTTCTTTAAATAAAATAATAATAAATGTCCTAATCTAATCCATGTGGAACAAAGGGTGTAATATTTTATTCCTAAGGGATTTTTTAGTCGAATTATACTTATCCAATAGAATTAAGACATGTGTTAGAGGAATTATGATATTATTTTTAACATTAATTACCCTATTTACTTTTAACTGTGGTAACTAATATTCAAAACATACTAATCACCAAAAATTATTTTCATCTTATTGAACTATATTTTACTTAATAATATTGAGTGTGCCTCTTTTTTTTGAAATTCAACTCCTATAAGTGGTAAAATTATGTTTTATACAGATTTGAAAATGCTACAAGGAGGTCGGTAAAAGACGGTAAAATGTTTGATAAATTTTTATATATCTAAACTTATTATAAAATAACTTAAATGAATTAAATTTAACTTTTATAGTTTTTATATATCTATTTTTACCTAAAAGAAATTAAAATAAAATAACTACTTTTTTAAATAAAATGTCGGTTTTAAATAATAACACGGTGTTTTTCACTATTCATCAAAAATTGAATGTGTTCAGAAAAATTACAAAACATTTCCCAAATATAATATTTAAATTCCAAATTAAAAAATGAAATTTATTTTATTAAATTAAAAACATAGAATTTTCATTTAATAATTTAAAATTAATTCTCGTTGTCAAAACCAAAAAGCGTGTTTTTAAAAACTAAAAACTATCAAAAGATTGACATGTGTTTATAACAAACATAAATGTGAAATTACTTATAATTACCAAAATTATATTAAATGATAAAACAATAGTCAAATTATAATTCAAAACCTTTTAAATTCATAATTTAACTCAATAAATTATTTTGATTAAAAAGTTTGTTTTCAATTAAAACATTGTATTTTTCACTTTTTGTCAAAATATGAAAGATATTCGAAAAGTACCAAAAATTTATCCAAACAATATTTTTATGTCCCACTTCTAAAGAATTATTTAATTTCATTTAATTTATTATATAAATTTGTCAAATATTCGTTTTAAAAAGGGTTCTCCATTAAAAGGAAAGAAAATTTTCTTTTATAGAAAAATTAATTCTTTTATCTGAATAAAATGAATTTGTTCTTATATTATGTCTAAAAAACACATAATACGGTTGTTAAAATTATATAGAGTATATTATTTTTAAAATTTAGTTAATATTATTCATAACCTCTTTTTAAACAGTTAGTTTAGTAAGTTTTGGTGCGCTCGAACTCGGAATTGCATGTAGCACAAGCTATTGGTTTACAATAATGAGATAATGTACAATGAATTATTGTGGTGATACAATCATATAAAAAAACTATATAATAAATTAATAAACATGGTCAAATTTGGCCATATCCTTAGAAAATTATAAGTAAAATCAAAGTATTAATCTCTATATGAAAATACATTTGAAATATTACAAGAAGTTTTTTGGAGGAAATCAACCATTCATTTTGAAATCACTAATTTATCATCCTAAATTTTGCAAAAAAATTTGAATTTTTTTTAAGAACCAAGGAATCGTATGAAAGAATCTTAAAATAAAAAACTATTCATGGTGGAAGGTAAATAAATTCATGTAGTGTATATTAAAACAAAAAATCATGTTACATATTTTGTAAAATGTAAAAAGTGCCTGATTTTGAAAATCATAGGAATATTCCTTTAAGAAATTTATATAAAAGTAAAAAATGGGTAAAAATGTAAATAATTAATATTCAGACAATATTAAAAACATTATTAGAATTATTTTTAACAAAATATAGACATGGATGAAAATATTTCCAAACCAAGAGAGAAATGAAATTGATTTTCCTTAACACATTACATTGGTATTTTTATTATGTAAGGAGAGGAATATTAAATGGAAACATGTAATATATACAAATAACCAAAGGATAATAAAAGGAATAGAAATTTTGATGGATATAATACATAATTTAGTTATTATATTTTAAGCATAAAAAATCTAAGAAAACATGGTATTGTAACATATAACCCTTACTATTGTGGTAACTTTTGGATCATAACTCCGATGAAAGAAATAAAATCCAATGAAATGTTAAATACAATGAAAATAATGATTTTCTATATACCAAATAGAAATTGTGGTGTAGATAAATCTAATTTATGAAAATAAGTTTACAACATATAACATTCATTAAGGAAACAAAATTGAGACTAAGAGCCCTTCTGACTTTTGTAAGTTTTGAAACGAAAGTAATTATCCGATTTAAAATCTTGTGGTTTTATAAATATAATGAATTAAATCATGGATTATGAAAATATATTTTATTTTAATGCATATTAATGTTATAAATAATAAATTAGTGCATAACATTAAAACATGTCTTAGAAAAAAAAAATTAGATGAAACCCTTACAACATTGGAAGCTTTTGAATCCAAGGACATGTAAAGAAAGAGAATTATATGGATCTTAAAAACCCATTAATTTAAAGAATATTTTATAATAAATTCATATTCATAAAACAATCCATAAAATATATATTATATCGTGCAATAACAATTATGTATCGTGAATTTGGAAATGAGACAAAGAAACCCCTCCCTTATATCCAACTTGATTCATAAGTGATCTAACCTCCTATTTAATAAATTTGAATTTAATTAAATTATATAAAATACCCATATTAAAATATATAATATCATATATTATCCACTTATATCATTTCAACACCAATTTATTAATAATTCTATATTAAAGGTGTCATTTCTGGTGTTAATTACCTCGTTTTTAATGTAGGTCTTAGTTTGTCAATTATGGTAGTTTTGCATTGATAATGGTTACTTCATCTCCAGAATGTTAATCATGATTAAAATACCATATATATTATTTATATACATAATTTTAATCATTCATATAATTAGGTAAATAAAAATTAATTACTTCACTATGTGGAGATGGTAGTCCCTACGTACGCACGAGTGATGTTTCTATTTTTTGATACATGGAATGAAAGAAAGTTAAAAGATAATTCAACTATAAATAATAATTATTATATCATAAATATAATATTTTTTATTAAATATATACTTTTACCCATACATTTAAAGTTAAAATGATAAATGAATCACATTGCTTCATTGTTGTGATAGTCCTCACATGCGCATGAACGACATTTTCATTTACCAGTGGATCAGAAGGTAAGAATGTAGATATGATGTTATAATTATGGAAGAATAATTATTTCATAAATATCATATATAAATATTAAACCCATAATAACAACCATTCTTTAAAAATAGTGATAGAAAATAAAATATATTAATGTGTGGAGGTTGTAGTCTATACGTAGACATGAGAAAGAATTTTAATTCCCATTTGATAGAGATGGGGTGGAAAATGGTTGTCCTTTCATCACAATAACGACCCTTTATACATATTATAGAGTATAAAAAAATTATTGGATAAAATATTTTTTTATAAGGTATAATAATAAATAAAATTGAATGATCTTAGTCAAGATTTATACCTCTTATTTGAAAGACCCCCTTTTTCTTTGACCATAGGCCTTGAAGGATTGGTATTTAGAGAAGAGAAGAAGATCTATCATGAAGGAAATTTTTATAAAAATTATATTTATTAGGTAACAGATTATATATAAGTCTCAAATTTCATGAGTAAGGGAGGAGTAGAGGCTTCTGTTTATAAGTGAGGGATGGGACACACATGAAATTTCATAAATTATTTCAATTATTTTTAGTCACATTCCTGGAAAAGTAGAACTAAATGGATAAGAATATTATGTTATGATTATATAAGTTATAAATATCTTCAACCAACAATAATTAGAGATTTTTTGTTTTCAATACTACCCCTATCTGTTGGTATAACACCCCCCCCCCACCATGGTAATCTCATTTGAACCTTAACTGTTGTAACAAAATTTTATTGCATTTACTATTCAAAATAACCAAAATTTATTTTTAACTAGTTATATTTTATTAATTATTTTGATTATAAATATGGAATCCATTTTACTAGATTCAATTTCTAGAAGTTTCAAATTCTAATTTAAATAAGCCTGGAAACTCGCATCACTAATTTGTTCAAGAAAAATGATTCTTTAAGAATAAAACAAAATTTACATAAATAAACATCATTTTAAACACTATAAAATTATTTTTAATATATATGAATGAAAATATAATCTATAAATTTAATTATGACTACTAATAAATAAATATACGTTTAACTTAATAAGATAAAAACACATTACGCACTTAAAAACAATTTTTAGAAAAATGAGTTTTTATGTAAAACAATAAACTTATATAAAAATAAATTATTACATTATTATTGTGTAATTTAATATATAACTTCAAATTAAATGATAATTATGTTAATTTAATACTAAATTCCTAACATAATGGTACTTTCACATGAAAATAAATTATAGTTTTTACAAAAATCTGTATTTTCATTATGAAATAAAAAATATATCTTTTTACAAAAAAAATCACCCTAAGCATATATTGACATTATCATTGAAAACAAAATATTCATTTAAAAAAATATTTCAAAGAAATAAGATAAATTAATTATAATTTCAATGGTTTTAAAATATAATAAAACCCATTTTTGAACAAAAATCATTTTTGAATAAAAAAATGATTTTACTAAAAATCATGCATTTATTTATTATGTATTAATAAATTTATTTACATTATTTAAAACCTTTTTACATATTTTAAATAACTTTTTTATTACTATTCATAACATAATATTTAAATTCTATTTTATAATGGTTTACTATATCATGATTCGTATAGACTCAGAGTTATGTGTAATGAAAGCTACCAACCGCTTAAATTTTATTTAAAGAATGTTATATTATTAAATATTAATGTTTTATATTCCCCCCCCCCAATTAATTTTACTCACATGATTTATATCTCATAAATATTATTTTCAATATTTTAAAATGGCTTTTATGAAAACACATGTTGTTCCAAGGTATAATAAAACATCATTTGAAAAGAGGAAGTGGTAAACATAAATATTTCTTGAAATAACATATAATCTGGTTCGCAAATAAGGATATCATTATAAGGAATTTAAAATATAAACATTGAGAAAAATGATAATGTCCAAATAATAACATGTATTGAGAGATAACATGGTCTTTATAAAATTAAGGACCACAAAACAATAACTCATTGAGGGGTGAAAATGATGACCAACTACTCATTAACAATTGTAAAAAGGAAAACATTTTTAATTTCATGAACACTTTTCCAATTGTAGAGTATTTGTTTTACCATGTAATGTGAGAGGATATACTTACTCTATTTATTCAAATACATAAATGTAATTTCATTCTTCATTTTTTTTGTTTTAATTACCTTCCACTACTTTTCACCCATTTTAAAATATACAAAATTAGCATACCTAAAGTAATAAAATTACCTTTTAATATATCAAAATATGCATAAAAGAATTATAAGTCATTCCATTTGTCTCTATATATTTACTAGACAAAAAATGTTATCCATAATTTATCCAATATTGATAAATATTTATATGTTGAGGTACTACATTAATATGTAAAACCTCAAAAATAACACCAAAAGTTTAATATAAACCATTCTATAAATTATTAACCTTAACACTCCTCCATAATCTATCTGACCAAATCTAAAGCCCAAAAAAATTATAAAAATTTCACAAAATCTCAAAAATGAAGTTAACCTTAGTCCATAAACAACATAATGTAGATCTTAACATCACATACCAAACACATGAATAAATTGATCATATATTCTCCAAAAACATTATAATAACTTAAATCACCATAAAACATCAATTAAAAACATAATCTTAAAAAATATTAATTTATATTATTCCACCAATCAATCAAAATTTTATCAAATATATTCTATAAATCTAGAAATTCAATAAAATTTATCAAATATAAGATAAATCACTTCTTAATCAATTCACAAATAATTTTTTAGTTCAAAAATACTATCCATTTTACTTTATAAAAATAAATCATTTATTTATCCAAATTTAATCTTATTCTATCAACCTAAGGCACGTATTAGGGTTTACCTATCACTCAATCATGTTTTTTCCAAAAATATCACCTTACTACTGAATCACTTATCTAGGTTATCAATAAAATTCAATGTATTATTGTAAACCCATAAAGAAAAACCTTTGTGGAATAACCCTTAGATGATTCGTGATTAGTATGACAATAATATCATTAATAAAACACTTTTATAACATAATCCTCAAATCCCAATACATAAACACTTCAATTATTCATCTTCAACAATTGGTATAGCATATTACCTTCCTTATTCTATGAGTTAGCCCATGGATTTTTGAATTGTTTCTAATAATGCCAATGTTATCCATTATTTCCACTGAAAGAGTTTACCTAGGTAGTGAATGAAAGGTACAAATGATGACTAGAAGTGTTTCATTTTTATCATTCTAAGGAGGTTCTAGTATCAATTCATTCACATCAGATTCATCATTTCATTTCCCTAAAATGTGTATGTGGGTCCTGAATGGTTTCTTATAGGGGGTTCAATAGTTTTCAATCAATAACATTGGGTGTAATCCCTTCGAATGATCAACAATGAGTTCTTTTTGTATAGCTAAAAATACTGAATTTCTCTCATATCCTTGATTCATGGACCTAATTTTCAAAAATATGAACGCACTAGGTGAATTATCCAAAAACACATAAGAGCTCACAATGGTTGAGTGGATGTGAATTTAGGTTCTCCCCATACATTTAGGGGAAACTATTTCCCATTCTGGGACTCTCTTTTAGACTTAAGATTTGTTCATGGATCCTTTGTTCATTCCCATATATGGGTACACAGATTTCCCCTAGGTAATGACTAATCATAACTATGTTGGGGTTTGGAATCATATGAATGTATCTATAGTTCTCCATCAATGTTACCCTTTTATGGATAGATCAGGGATTTTTGGTTTTTGTTTGGAATGATTAAAGTTTTAAACCACATGATTGGGCACTTTGGAGTTTATCTTCATCAATAGTGGATCGAGGTTGTTTAGATGTTGTGATTGAACACATGAAATGGGATTCGTACATATCCTCGAGGTAGGAATTAGAATTCACATAATTATTTTTCACTAAACTTGGAACATCGCCTTTTAATTTCATGTGAAAAAGGAACAAACCATGCAGTTTAACGCCATGTGGAAAGGACACCCCAGAAATGGGTTCTTGGTCAAGGATTCTCTGGGAGATGGGATGAGGGGGCCCGAGAGGGGACCAGAAGAGATGTGATCTCCTACTTGACCAATACCCTATTGGGGATATGGCTCATAGAACATTAGGGTGGCTTGGGGTGTTGGTTTTGGACCACGAGGAGGCTTCCTATATATCTTAGTTAGTTGGGAATCAAATCACTTGTAGTTAATGAAGATGAGGTTTATTCATAGAATATATCCATTTGGGTTTGAAATTGGGATTATATCTTCGTATAAGGTCCATCTAGTACTTGGGGTCATGAATATGTCATAACTACCACTAGACTCTATGCTCATGTGAGTTATACTCAATGTGAGAAACGAAGAAGAATCTGTAGATATGATAATCACAAGATCTTTCCCTATCGTCTGATGGATGGTTCTAAAGCCTAATGGGAGATAGAAGGGGGATTTATGTGTGAATGTTTCATATCTTGTTTTCATATTCAAGATAGTCAAATTTTTTTATCTATCTAATTATACCTTGGGAGGAGGTGAAGAGGAGAAAATGTGTCTCCACCCACGGGAAAGGCCATATGATTACCTTGGTAGGAGTACCTGAAAATTGGTCTCTGTAGTGAGGGGAATGTTTAACACTAGATCTCATTAAAGGGAAAGGCCAGTGGTACCTCTCAATCCCTGTAAAAGAGAGTTTAACATGAGATTTCCAGGTTCATATCCTATATTACCATTGAAATTCAAAATTGAGGATATTCTAAGGATCCACCTATCTATGCATATTACCCACAGGACCCTTCTTACCATAGGTATGTAAACATGAAAGGACACACTTATGTGCCTAATGATTTTATCATACATTTAAAGAAGCATTGGAAGAGGTCATGGCCTGATTCCATCATATTGGTTCATGGAGGGGCCAACATGTGGGTTGATGACACGATGGAAGAGAATGGTTTGAACTGGAGAGTAGAGCTCCCTAGAATGCCTCGTTCAATATATAATCTTCTTACATGGGGTGGGGTTACCTCCACCTAGGATGTTGCTATGTGGGTAAGATGAAAGTTCACATACCATTATCGTACATGAACCTGTGTTCTCCAAGAAAAGAATCATTCTATGGGGGATCCAGATCCAACCATATAGCATTTTCTCTATGTTGGGTCGAGTTCCTTCCATGTAGATTTTTCCTACTCAGTGATGGGTTCCGCCTGCGTAGCATTTTTTTATGCAGGATACCAATGTGAAAAGGGTTCACCAATTTTTTTCTTGTTGGAATTATGTTTTAAAAGATGATTTGGGTTCACATACCACATGAGGAGCTATTATTTCTTCCCAAATTATTTGCAGCTGATTTTACCTATAGGGGATCATCGATGGGTTCCTGTTTTTGTTGTACTTTCCTTCGTCTCTCTCTAGTTTCATTCAATAGAGTCTCCTCATATTCTCTTCTATCCTTATTCTTTTTTGGTTCGCTTAGGATTATTATTTATAGACAAGTAGAAGGACCAAATACCAGAATCATCTGTCTTTCATGGTGATCCATAGAGCTTTTTGGGGTAGCACATTGAATACTTAGTTAGTTGGGGGGGGCATCCTCTATGGGTGCCAAAATCAACGCCTAGCCTGCAAACACGTCATTTAATTGGTGGTAACTGATGATACTACCTCACCCTACAAATCATTTCCTTTATGGGTAGAATTGTTTTTATAGGTATATTTACCTACCTCTTCCCAGAAACATCTTTAATATATTTTCGGGTGTCACTGGTTCCACCATTTTTGGGAACTGTTTCTATTTTCGGGTGCTTTTCAAAGAGGCATAATTCCATGCAGTGTTGTGAATCGTGAAGGGATTTTTTCTTCATGGTCGCTCCCATTTGAAAATTTATTAAATATTCTTCTTGTATTTCATTCCCACATTTTTTAAAATTTATCAAAACATCTCATTATTTTTTTCAATAATTTCAAGTCCTAATAAATTCCCCCCATCAGAATGGGTTCTTATTGGGATGAAGAATATGATATTCTAATGTAGAAAGAGGTCATGATTTCAACTTTTTATCAGTATGTGGGTGGACCAGTCAGAGGGGAAAATGCCTACATAAGGTCCCAACTCATTTTTCATTCACCGATTCTCTCATAAAACATAGCACTCACAAAAATCATCAACCATATATAGATTCCACGTACTTTCACCTTTGTGGATCACTTTTATTGTGAAATAAGATTCTTCACTCAGGAACAGAAAGGCATTAACTACAAATGATGTGTTCTGATTTCCATATAGGGGTGGATTCTTTATAGATTGATCATTCCATAAACTATCACTTCCCTTTCCAATGATTTTTGGGCCAGTTACTTCATGGATCGATGGTTAATGGGATGATAGTTTCTGTGAACTAATAGATCACATACTAATATATTTTTGAACAAATATATTGTAGGAACCTTTCAGTTAAATTTCTTAAACATGTTTTTTTGGATATTAGTTAATTTACTTCTAAATCATGATAAATAAAACATGATGTACTTTCACAGGCTACATATACTATTTCTGGTTCACTCTTAGTTTGTGATGAAAGGAGGAAATCTCTTATTAATTTTGTAAAAAAATCAATCATCATCGACCCTCTTAATCAACTCCATGTAGGACTTATTAATTTTGGCCAAAGAGTGTATCCGGTTATTGATAGGTTACCTCTTTATAGAATTGGGCTACCATCCTATGTTACAATCCCTAAACCATGTTAAAAAATAATCATGTCTCCTGGATATTTAAAAATTGTAATATTACCTATGATAATATTTTAGAAAAGGGGAAATATATCAAATGCTACCGAATATCTTTTGAATTATTCTCATCAAGCACTAGAGGAAACCCTGTGGGGTAGGATGAAAAATTTCATTGCTATCATAGAATTACATGGAGAGAAACTACCAATGAGAAACAAGGGTGGATATCAAAATTAGATCTTTATCCAGGGGTCTCACTTGTTTTTGACTTGGGGTGGCCCTTTTTGGTCTTCCAGAGATGTAATGAATTTTAATTCGAGTAACAGGTTGTGGGTATATAAAGGTTGTAATGGTTTCACAGACATACACCCACCAAAGTCAATATATTATCCCACATTTATTGAGAAAGTGGAGCCCAAAAACAAACACCTTCAATTTTTATCATGGGGAAGTCTAGATTAGTCTTTGGGACATCCAAATGATTTTTGGGGTTCCCATTGTTTGTGATATGTATTTTGAATTAGTTCTAACCTCTTTTTCCTATGATGATGAGGATAGGACTCCTCCTCTTTCAAAGATACCCATTTCTAATCCAAATACCTTTTTGAAAGAGGATACACACCCAAAACAACACATCTTATTTTCATATTGGATTAACACCTTTTACCTACGAAGTGGACAAGAGACCCATGCTTGGATTTCAAGGTCTTTCCAAACTATTGAATCTTAAAGAAGGATAGATTCCTTTTATCCCATTATATAATAGGGTCTATTCATTGAATAAAGCTATAATATCCTTCTGAAAGATAAACGTTTGTTCTGACTGGTATCCTTCTTGACTGTGTTTCTGAGTGGTCGGCTTCTACTAGTGCATGATTTTGATAATGGGGTCAATGTCACAACATTTATTATGGAATCTAAATTATCCACATTCAGGTCTACTAATATTTCCATCCTAGTATTATTGAAAATATTCAATCTAAAAAGATAGATATGAGTGGGGAGGCCACCACACTAGCTGGAAGGTCCCTTATAGATTATTTGTTGCTGAATAGTAGCTCATATGGGGGGAAACACATTTATAAATCCACAAAAAATCTTGCATCCTATTTTCTGACCATACCTCCAAATCCCAAGTGGGGTTCCCAGGTGGGGTAATTCCATCAGACTGGATTGAACAGGAACTAAAGGAACACTTCAACCAGCATGATCATTTCTCTAATTATCCTTACATGACCCCCCTCATCTGGTGCATTGTAAAATTAATGATCTATGGTGTTTTTTATTAGGTTTATCTCTTCTCTCCAAGAGAGGGAAATTTGGTTTTCAAGGTTGATAGGAAACTCATCTATGAGGGATATGCACATTACATTTTTTTTCCAATTCAATTGTGTCCATATGAAGTATCCCCCAACCCTCAACAGTGCATGCTCAGAGAGGAATTTAATGACAGCTTGTTGGATTAGGATGATGTTTAATCAGACAGACACCCAATGTTGGATCAAACTTCCTCCTTAAATGGATTTATAGTATTCCCTTACTGCATCCTATGTAAAAAAACATGAACAAGTCATACCCTATTAATCAATAGAAAAAAACTACTCATATTTTTAGGGCCTAAAAGGCATCCTGTGATGGGGGAAAATTGAAGAAGATAGTTGAGCATTCTTGGCATGGGAAGAATCTAAGGAAATTCCTTGTGTCTTAACCACAAAATAATGTAATTATTTCTTTAGGTTCATCCCCATATACATATAGTGATAATTATTAGTTTCAATCATCTATTTCATCTGATGAAACTTTCCCATCAACCAAGAGATAATGGGACTCCATGAAGAGGGCTAATCTGGCTCATGGACTGTGCCATTTCATATAGAAGAAGGAGACCACTCTTATTGTATGAGTTTATATATCAACACATCATGACATTCTTAATTATAATGATACTAAGACAGTGTATTTATATCTTCAAGATCTTAATGATTTAATCCAATCCCTGAACAATCCTCATATATAGTCTTTTCAATTACATACCATGCTGAGGTCAGAGGAGAACAAGGATGATGATGACAATAGCCATGCTTTCAATGGTGCTGATAAATTCAAACCTCCTATCATAGTTAGAGTGGGTTATAATCCTAGTTCTCATATGTGGTATCCTAGGTACTTTACCCAAGAGGGGTCTAGGGTGGTTGAGACACATAAAAAGAAGTTGTGGATATCTGCACCAGCCTCACTTCTTTAGGAGGATCTTCAAGATTTACCCATTCTAGTTACTATGGAATTTCTAGAGGCTTGGCAGTCCTGGTATACATCGAGTGACAACATGTTGGCAGAAGATATCTGGGAGAAAATTAAGGAATATCCCATTAGTCTAGTGGGAATTTAATCAATCATTTCCCCCATGTGGATTTCTGCTCGTACAGATCCACCTGAGGTGACTATGTATTTAAAAGAGATTGATACATGCCTCCACTCTTTCAATGGTAGGATTTATTAGTATAACCGAGTAGAATACATGGCTGTAATCACATATCTAGATGATTTTTTTGAATAGATAATTATGGTTGTTTACCTTAACCTTATTTCTTCTTGTTTTCATGACCTTAAACCCTTATTCCTTGTGCTTGTAGGAAACTAAGGTGACCCATGAGACTGTTACTTATTTGGAATACACACCCAAGTTTAACTTATATGAAGAGAGTTTCCCTTCAATTGAGGTAGTAACTAGAGCAGAATCCCATGAGTCTATGGAGCATATGGAGGTGGTCCTTGTAGATTTTATTGGGGAATTCCAACCCCCATCCCCACCCTCAGCTCATCCTAGGATATCATCCCTGTGGAATACTAGGAGGTGTTAGAAGGTATTCCATCATTCAATATGTATAAATTCAAGTGTAACATGTGACTATATTATTTATTTATTTAGCTATTATTTTATTAATCTTTTGTACGACTAATCATCATGTTCAAAAAATAGTATAGGTCAGATATTTAATTAGATGGTAATCACCAATAGGTTAGTATCTACATTTTATTTGGAGGTATACAAGATACATTTAGTGGTTATAGCTGAACATGATAGGGAATACATTCCTATTGAGTTCATTAGGGGAATCACAATCCCCAGTAGCACACATTTTCTAGATCTATAGGCATATTTCCCAATAATGGGAGAGTCATGAAAGGTTGAAAATTTAACTAAGCATGTTGATCTTGTTATTATAGAGATTTATGGTATTGAATTATCAGTAGTAGATGACCTGGATGGGGATCCAAAATTAAATAAGGATACCAAGGAGATCCCATGTCTTGGGAGATCAACCTCTCCTAATTAAATGACATATTCCACCATACAATGTTTTTCTTTAGCAACCGAAGTTCTTTATGAGAAGACTAATCCCGCTACTTTAAAGTATATGACCACAAAAGAAGGAGTGATTCAAGATCAATGAGTGTTAGAATCGATTTTCATACCTAGTTCCATGATTATTATTTCTATGGGTATAGTTTTCTGTCTGTGATCTTCTGGAATGTATTGACACTGCTAAGCATGTCCTCATGCCATGGGTGTCTCTATAAGAACACAAATTCCATTTTTATACTGAGTATTGAGTACTTAAATTTTTAGGAAATGATGACATAATGGTTTCTAGGGATGTTGATGTCCTAGAAAGCATATGTTAGTACTCTAACCCTCCAACTATTCCACTTTTTTCAGGAATTAGGTACGCACTATTTCAATATTTTTATTTTAGAATTACAGCATTGATTTCTTGTATTTTTAGTTGATGGTCTGATTTTTCTCTTACCAATACCACAAAGGATATGGCTGTTAAGGGCTCGATCCATTCCATGGTTATTAGATCAAGACCCTCCCTAGTGGCACTCATTCCTAAATATATACCACCATCTAAGAGTGACTCTGAGGCAGATATAGAAGGCCAAGATAACCTTAATACTACCTATCAGATACCATGTAAGGATATCTTGAAGCTAATTTCTCACCCCCAACCTAACATGCCAAAAAAACTACTCATATTACATATCATGATCACATTTCTTGGGTATGGGGGGTTTGACTATTATGATATCGATTACATCATAATAAAGGTGTTCACTGCCTAAGAGAGAACTGGAATGAACCTATCATTCCTTTCTACTACAGAGTCCATAGACCACCTTTTCAATTCCAGATAGATCCTTATCAATGAAGCTACTGATCAAGCTATAATGCTCCTCAAGCAACATGGTGAAATTATGGAGCAACAGACATTGGAAGAGAAACATCGTCAATAAGTGTATCATCTAATAAAAGAATAGGAACATCTTAAGAAGGAATTATTGAGCACTAAGGTTGTAGCTAATGAAGGTATGTGACTGGTGGAGGAGGAAAAAAGGATGAATTTGATATGGTTAACAAAGTAGAGGAGATGCGGACTGGTGTAGCGACTGAGACTGTAGCCTTGTCCGAGTTTCATCAATCCATAGAGGACTCAAACCTGATTTTGTTATAGATTGGTGAGTTTGATTAGAGGCTCATGTAATATCCATTAATCAAAATTTTCCATTCCTCTAAACAAAAATATTCTTTAGATGACTTGAATTTTCAATTACTTGATATAAATTTCAACTATCTTCTGGGATATTTCAATTGAAATAATCATATAATTCTCTAATGTTTTTCTGAGCTATGGGACATAGTGATAATAGTTTTGACTGTAGCTAGGTTTATATGGGAAACCCTATAATCATTGTGTCTTTTCTGTTATCACTTATATTTTTTACTAATCCCAATTTGTTGTGGGCTTAGAGAGTACAACATGACTTTTTCTTAGGCCTACCATAATGGGTTTTAAACCAAACAATATTTGTGTATATATTATTTTTGATTGCTAGATTCTTATCCAAACCTTGCGAAGCATAGGTATTGAGAGCTGATAATAAACTTTTGTCCAGGGTTCCCTTTAAGTTCATAGAATTTTTTGTGTCTAGATTCGTGGGTAATTTAAAGTCTCATAAACCGGACTAACATTGCTGATGTTTTTGGACAAAAAAATTTACCATGAATTGTGGGGCAAGGTCCCCAATAGGTTTTATTGATTGTGAATATCCTATTATTTTTTTAGACAAGAATGACCGATTTTTATTGACCCTGGTATTCTGATTTTTATATAAAAAACTTTATATGGGGAAAGTATGTGAGAATTAACCATAATAATTGTATCCAATGTGATGTTTTTTGGGGGCATATGTAGGTTGTAAAAACCTCTCCATATGATGAATTTTCCTTTGGATGATATAAATTTTTAGTGGGAGACATATGTAGAGCCAACTGGGGAATATTATGCATTTCCAAACAATGGTGACCTTAGGAAACTAACCTTCCATTTCTGATGGCCGATAAGTTTTATGGGAAATCAAATTTCTCAATACCATGAGGAGTGTCTTTAAAAGGCGTGATTTTTGAAAATGAAAAGGGAATATGTATCTACATTAATCATTGTGGGGAAACAACTCCTATGTGAATTTTTCTTGTGTAATAGAGAGTTGAATCATTGTGTAGTTTAAATTAGTGAAACTAAGACTTGGATTTTTTTTGAATAGTCTCTTTCTATAAGGATATTCAGTATCTAACACTCTTCTCTAACAAAGGGGTAAATGATTACCACTTTCATGATATTCTAACCAGGAATGTTCTACCATATTCAGGCATGAAGTGTAGAAGTGATGTAAACTATAATCTGGGAGGTTTTGAATCCAAGGAGTGATGTGGGATGTAAACTTCTAAGGGATTTGGGGGTAGTAATATACTCTATTGAGGACTAATTTACCTCTGGATTATTGGCCTTTTGTGGGAAAATTACTTAGAGAAAATTGATTCATATTATACATTTTTAAATACAGGTCTCCCCTGGACAATGGCCCTACATTCCTGATGTTTGGGGAAGGTTATGGGTATTCATTACTTTCTAGACACTAAGTTTCATTTGTGAAAGGGGGGTTTCTCAAACATGAAATAGGTATTTCAATTCATGATTTATCTGGAATAAGTAGATTCCTTACCCCTATGAACCTTGGTGTGAGGATTTTTTTTGTACATTTCCTACTCGGGAATAGGGAAGGGACATTCTTTTTTGTTGTTGGATCAAATATTAAAGATTTGGGCTTCACTTTGTATCTTGAAAGAGGAATATTTAAGACATAAACTTTTCTTGAACACTCATGAAATTTAATGTCTTATGGTAAATAAATATCGGGTTCGTGTAGTTTAAGGTCATACAGAAAGGGCCAGTTGTTAATTAATCCATGACTAACTAGATTATAATCAGGTCAGGATGTTTTGACATGACCTGGATGTGATGGGGAAGGAATGTATAGACCATGGTTCTAGGGATCCTCAAATCATGAAAAATGATACAAGGAGTGGAATACTTTGTGGAATATGGAATTAGTAAAATCCTTTCATGAGGATAAATATTTCTTTGGTTGACAGGACTTTTATGGGAAACTTATGCAGAACCAAGGGGAGAATATTGTGCATAGTCAAATAAAGGTGTCCCCAAGACACTGACCATCCACTTCCAAGAGCCATAGTGGTTTATGAAGATCTTAAATTTCTTGAGGCATATTGTTTTCTGAATGGAAAGGGTGTGTTCGAGTGTGAAAGAAACATTCAGACTACAATTTTCCATTGATTTAGAAAATCCCATCATAGATTTTACTCATACATAGAGGCCATTTCTATTTGATTTATGGATCTGTGAAAGAGGAACCCATATTATATATCTCCTACATAAATTTTCATATAGGAGATGTGGACATTTTTCATTTCATTTCCCTATGGTTGGGACTGGTACATAGGCCCTAGGCATCACTATGTATCTTATTGGAACAAAAACCAAGCCACACATCATTCCTAAGAAACCATATAGTTTAATGTCATGTAGTAAAGACATTGGTGTACCTATTATGGTATTTCTACTAGGACCATGGGAACCATGATATGGATTTATATTCCCCGGTCATGTGGGGAACCACCTTCTAAACCTCCTAATCCCACTGATGTTGTACTTGGTGTGAGAAAAAAAGAGTGGAAAGGATTAATTCCACCACATAGAGATTATGGAATAGTGTATATGAATATTTTTAATTTGTGGTGGGTGAGCCCGAGAATCGAAATTTGGGCGTCATTATGTGTCCTACATATATAAGAGTCAATCCATACATAGTTTTTATGGGAATTTTTTTCATAGGTTCAATCCGTATGTAGGGTGGAATGTTTCTTGAATCTTTATGGTGGCCCAAGAAATAGGGTCTAGGTTCCATTAAGTATCCTTAAAATGAAGAAATCAAGATGTGTATAGTTTTTGAAGAAAGAGGGTCCCTAGGATGATCTGACTCATACATAATAAAGATGGGGTTTTTGAAAATGGCATGGTGGATGACTGATACTGGGGTGATTTTCTCATAGATGAGGGAATCGTGATGGAACCATGAAGTTTATTATAATGTGGCTAGAACATTGGTAGGAAAGTTTAATGTCATGTTGTAAGGATTTTGGGATAATAAGAGTTCCATTCGGAGTTTCATGCCGCAACCATTATGAAATGACATGAATGAAGACCTAAGGGGCCCTATGACAAACCAAATTCTCGTGAAGGGGACTCATACCAAGGGGCCAAGAGGTTGAAGGATTTACGTATGGTCCCCAATATAGAATGCATGGATGTCACTATGTGTCCCATGTGAACGAGAATCAAGCCAAAGACAGTTATTGAAAAATACTGCCCTGCATATGATTGGACCATACATAGTGAGGGGGAATGTTTTTAGGGGGATGATGGACCCTAGATAAGTGACTTAGGACTCTCTTTGTATCTTGTGATGATAGGAATCAATCCACCTGTAGGTATAGAGAAAGAAACATCCTACGTGGATCTAGATCTCATACAAGAATTAGGGCATTCCATTTTGCTCTTGCACAGCTCTGGTACATGTGTGGAAATGTTTTTATTGAAATGATGATCACCATGTAGTTTATCATCATATAGTGAGGATATTAATTCTTAGTTTAATATCATGGAAATCAAACCCTTGATTCTAAATAGTTTAATGTCATGTATATTGGATGACCCAGCCAATAGGTTAACATCATGCGATAAGAATGATAGGTGCCAACTGTAGGAATGATTATTGTTTAAACCATCAAGAAATGAAATCCTGATGTGAAAAGATACCCTAATGACAAAGGATAGAATAATCCCTTACGTGAGGGTAAATTTTTGACTATTCTAGATGAGAGAATTCCAGGAATCACTATGTATCCATAAAGTTAGGAGTCAAGCCACATGTAGTTTTTAATGTACCATAGTTTTTCATTGTATGGTAAGGACATAGTAATTAGGTTGTTTTACAGTCATGCAACTAGTATGATCCACCCCTTATTTTTTAACATCATGTGGTTAGGATTAAGGTGGAACATTTTATTATCATGTTTCAGTGAAAATCTCTATATTTTTTAACATTATGTTGTTAGGATGAACGCCAAAATTATTAATGTCATGTTATGTGGATGAAATCCATATAGTTTAATGTCATGGGGTTTGGAAAAAATCAAAACATTTTAATGAAACCTAGCAGGGATGTTCTCCATATAGTTTAATTTCATGTGCTTAGGATGGAGCCATCATGTTTCTGTATTAAATATTTCTTCTAAAACCTTGTGTTGGTGGGAGACATAATGATATATATGTACCTTCAGATCAGGTAAAAAGCTCAATTAGAATAGACCTCATGTATGGTGTTAGGCCCTCCGTTTTTTGTTCCACTTTTGGAGGTTTCAATCTATGTATCATTGGCTTCCAAAGAAAAAATCATTTCTTCATCATGTAAAAACCAAAAGAGAACCTTTTTATTAATTGCTCGTATAATTCAATTTTACTGAATCTTCAAATACTACAATATATGAAATCTCATTTCATCGATTCACTCCAATTCATCCAGCTATTTCAGGGATTTCTCATCTTCAGATATTTGTTCACAGAAGGCCTCACAGATCGAGGGAAATTAAACTTCAGTGGGAAGGACTACTTCAATCCCATATTCTAATGAGTATGGGGTTTCCTAAGCGAAAGTGTTGGTTGTGGTCTAATAAGCCCACAAATCATGGAGGAGCTTATATGACCATTATTTATTATCCTTTTCTACTATCTTTTTGAGTATATTGGATTAGGTCCTCTTTAAGGCCTCTATCATCCCATTATTCACTTTATGATAGTAGGATGGATGTTTATCCATGATATCATACTCCAGATATAGTTTTTCCAGTTCTTTAGAATAAAAATTATTGTCTTTTTCATTAATATTGTATAAGGGGCACCATATCTAGTGATGATGTTAGCTTTCATGAAGTAAATAATGTTTCGTTACCTGACCTCTTTGAGGGGTAAGTATTCTACATATTTGTAAATAAGTAGTATAATGTGAGAATATATTTGAATAGATTTTCCATAGTAGGATAATATGGTCCCATAATTTACATTTCCCATATAGAGAATGTCCAGGATTACATAGCTGTGTGAAATAACTCTGGGTGTTGGGGGATGAAATTGGCATGAATCAAATAGGAATGGGACTTCTTGGTGAATTTACTACAATCCTTCATTATAGTTGTATAATAGTATCCAAGTCTTTAGATTTGAGGTGAATTCTTGGATCCTGGTTAATGGGAACCATAGTATCCACTTTGTACTTCTTTTAGGATATTAGTTGTCTATTCACCATCAATTCACCTTATAAGGACCCCATCAAGGATTTTCCTATAGAATACCTTTATTTTAATTGTGAAATTATACATAACAAAGTTAATTACTCATCTCTAGATTTTCTCTTCTCCGCCGACATCTAGTGGGATATCTCTCTTTTGGAGGTAGTCAACAATGGATGTCATCCAGGCGGTGGTAGGGCCATGTGGATACGGGAAGGGCCTAATCTCATTTATTTCATAAATTTTGGCTTGAATGAAATGAGTAACCATTCAGAGGTGCACAATACATATGACCATTTCATCCTAGTACCGATCAACTAGTGTTTTGGCTATATTTTCCAATGCATCAGCCTGGTATTATTATGATCGAGAATTATCAGTCAATATCAGTTCCTAAGGGAATTCAGTCATTAGTCCTCAAACATTTTCTAATATGGGGATAACATCTTCTTTTAATATAGGATAGTCACTATTGACCTACTTGATGACCAGTTTTGAATCACCTAAAATCTTCAATTTCATTATTAGTACCTAAAGTGACATCTCTAGCCTTATAATGAGATCCTGATACTCTACTTTATTGTTCCTGCACCCCTACGATATCATGAAGGAATAAGGCTGAACCTACTTTTCTAATGATATTAGTATGACTCCTAACCCCACATTGTTGGGTTGGGGTCCTCCATCCTTTATCCTATAGGGATTCATAATGAATTGTGAAAATGAATCTCTAATATTTGGAGGTCTTCATGAACAAAGATAAAAGCTTTATCAGGCAGTTTGGTATCCAATGAAGTAATTTTTGGTGAGGGGTGCTCTACCAGAAAATCTCATAATGCCTGGAATTTGATGGACTTCTGCGACATCAACTATATGAGAAACAATTTTTGGATGATCACCCACTATGATATATGTCTATTCAATAGTGGATGGATGAGAAATTATTTCAGTGGCTTTATATGAGAGATTAAATTTACCTCATGATGCTTCAGGTAGTGCCTCAATTTTTGGACAGCAAAGATTAGAACGAGATATATTTTCCTGATATCTATGTAACAAGTCTCGGCATCGATCATGGTTGGGCTGAGATAATAAAGGTTTTTCTGGACACCTTCATCATTCTTCAATGTGGGGAAATAACCTAGTGATCATTCCAGGGTAGTCACATACAAAATGAGGGGTCTTACTTCAAATAGTGGAATCATCACTGGTGGTATTAAGAGATATTTATTTAAGCTGTATAATTCTTCATGAAAATCATCATACCATTGATATGCATCCACCTTTTCAACAACATTGTGAAGGGAAAACATCTTCATAAAAGGCTGTATATGAAAATCCTAATGTAGTTTATGTCTCCTTCAATTCCTCTCAACTCGGTTATGTTTTGAGGGTTGACATGTCATGGATAGCCTTCATCTTCTCATGGTCGACTTCGATGCCACAATGGAATACGACAACGCCGAGCAACTTCCCAGAGGTAACACTGAAATCCCATTTTCAGGGGTTCAATTCCAAGTAGTATTGTCACCGTTTATTGGATACTATTTTCTAATTTGATAAGTGGTATGATCATTGTATCAATTTAACTCACAGATCATCATCACAGCTTTCAAGAAAATTCCTTGGAAGAGTTTCAAGATGAAATCCATCGCACGTTGATATGTGGTATCGCCGTCCTTCAAACCAAAGGACATCAACCTATATAAAAATACTCCCCTGGGGCCATGAAGGAGGTGTATTCTTCATTATATTGGGCCATTTATATTTTTTTATAACCTAATCCATCCATGAAAGAGATATCCTGATACCAAGGGGTTGCATTTTTCAGCAATTCTCTGATTGGGATAGGGAAATCATCTTTTGGGAAGTTTTTATTTAGATCACTAAAATTAATGCAGAATCTAATTTTGTACATTATAATTTTTTATGGGGACTATATAGGATAACCACATGGTATATTGGGCCTCTTGAATTAAGTTTTGTGTAATGGGTTTCTCAGTTTCAGCATCTATTTTGGCTACATGCATTAGGTGTGTGCTTCTGACCACCTATTTAAATCTCTGATGAACTTCTGGAAGGCCAAAGTTGTGAGTGTTCACCTCGAGATCAAGGAAAGAAAATTAGGTATATTTCTAGTAAAAAACATCTTGATGCATCCTTATTAAATAGGTATATACCTATTTCTATTCATAATACAAGTCTGCACTAATTTTGGTGGGTTGTGGATCTTCTTCTATACCCATATTTATTTCCCGGAGTTCATCAATGGAGGTAGAGACACCCTCCTAAAATGATGGAGAGGTATCCCTAAGTTATTCCTCCTATTTTTCATCCTTATCTTCCTCCTCTTAATATTCTTCCTCTTATTCTAATGGGGAATCAATTCTTCAGATAATATATTTAATGTTGGGAGATGAATTGAGATCTTGATATTTGAAAGATAATGTGGATTTTTCTAACCTAGATGATATCATGGGATTTCCTAGAGAGGATTGAGTGAGGTAAAGAAGAGTTTCTTCTTCCTATTCTTCCTCAATGAGTGAGGTAGGGGGTTTCTGGATCCCTCGTTATGAATTAAAGGTATTTTCTTTTGAGTATTCTCCTTTATCATGGGGGTCACCATATTTTTCAACACTGTTAGACTCAGTGGCCAGGACTAAAATCATGAGGACCATTGAAGATGCATCTAAACAAAGAATTGTACACCTAAATAGATTGATGGGAAGTACGTATTCTTTACTGATCAATTTAAAGGTGTAAATTGGGATCATTCCTATACTTTTCGGGGTGTTAAGCCAATCAATACCATCAACCAAGGGTCACTTCCCTTTCCTCTCGTATAATCCTGCATATATATAGTGTGACTCATATGAGGCCTTATCAATATTCAATGTAACATTTTGTCCATTAATATAATATTTGATGCAATGATGGTATGATGAGGGAATCATTATGTGATTATGCAACCAATGACTTACCAGAAAGATGTTGAAGGTCAAGTTTTTTTATACGACTGGAAATTCTATGATGGTAACAAGGTATCTAAACTAAGCCTCCCTATTGATTTGGCCCAATGGATTCTAATAAACTTTTTCATAGCCAAATAGAGTTATGGAGGAAGTTGATAGGTTATCCACATTGCACCCCAGATGGAGAAGTGTTCGTGCTGGAATGAGATTAACTCTAGATCCCTTATCAATGAAAATTTTTCATACATAAACACCATTTATCTTTCCTGACACAAACAAGGGTATGATGTTTTGTTGTATAACAGAGTCTTCATCTTGATTTTTGAAGAAGATAATCATATAAAATTACACAGGATCATTCTTTTTCTATATAATTAAATGGAAGATACTTTGAATTCAAACTCCTAGGGGCTTAGTAGAGCCTCTATGAGTGCCTCCCTGATATCATTTGACAAACTCAGGGCCTCTAGGATCGAGTGATTTTCGGGTTCCCAGGATAAATATTTCAAGATAACATACTTCTAATTTGAATACCAACACTTCACAATATGGGTATTCTCTTTCACTAGTTATTTAGAAGCTAGAGTATTAGATGTAGATGGAATTTCCCCCCAATATAAAAGATGGAGGAACTTTTGTGATTTGGGGATTTGGTCAAGAAGGACTACCTGCACACTGAGGGAGATTACATGTAGGTTCCTCTTATAATGGGTATCAATAATGATTAGACCAGAGTAACTCTATGAGGTATAAATGATTTTTCCTATTTTTGTTGGGTCTGTTAAAGATATCAACCATGAGTTTGTGTGGAATTGACGGTTTGAGTAGGTGTCTGGAAAAAAAATTGGTGTATGTCACAGTTGTTCCTTCCTTGGTACCCCCATATTCAATGTATTTTTTCTCTAGCTACCCAATTGGGTGTAGTGTACTTAGGTTTATATTCATAATCATCGTTATAAAATGGATCCATTAACTAAATTAAATTAATGGAATGGCTGATCAACTCTCCATGTGATGATGAATCTTCCTATTTTACTAATTTTGGTGGTTCCATTTGGTGGGGTGGTGCTTGTTCCATCAGATCTGATTGAATAAAATATAATAGGGTCAATGCTCACTTTTTCCATGATTCAGGACTGTATTCCTTAATTTTCTTTTTCCCTTCTTGGCCATTCTATTTTTTGGATGGTTGGCTTCTTGAGGGATGAGGTATCGAGGGAATCAATTGTGTTACAGTAGGAGTAGTTGGGGGCATAGTTGGGTTTTTTAACTATTCTTGTAGAATACCAAGATTTTGGTCGATTGTCTTTTGAGTCATCCAACTATTGAACATTTTTCCTCTATTTATATCCACTTCCTTCCAACTGTCCCCTTCATCGGGAGTTGTAGTGGAAACATACTCGTCTTGTGCTGGAGGCAGTCCATATTTGACTTTTCCAAAATTTAACATTTTTTGTATGAGGTCTTTCAAGAAAAAACCTTCCTAAATATTGTGTCCCAATATCTAGTGTAAGGGGAAATAATCTAGCTAGTCATTAATACTGACCACATCATCCCTTTTTGGCTCTAGTAACCTGAGTAAATTTCATCTCATAAGATCTATAAGGTTTCCATAGACTTGATCATAATATAATGAGTAAACATTCTTCCCCTTTTCCTTGAACTAATTTCTCTTGGGTCCCCTCCAAGAATCATAATATGTTAGGGTATTTTATTGATTCCTAGAGGGCCTTTCACGATTCGATGAATACCTTGGAGTTGGAGCTGGCATAGGGGATGTCTTATGCATGACATAGGGTGCTTCATCTATTCCCGATCTTTTTCCCTGGATCAGTGGGGTTACTGGGGACTTGAGCATAGTCTATTCTATGGATTCTTCTATTCTTTTAGAAATAATATAGAAATCCAGAAACCCACTCATATATTTCACTAGGATGAGTGGAGTTTGTAGCTTCTCACGAATGTTATCAATGCACATAGAAATCATCTCGTCTTGGGGGAGTGACTAGTTCAAAGAGTAGTTTAGACCCTTGAATATTTTAATAAAGTATGAGACTCTCTGATTGTCCTTATATTTGTAGTTTTATAGGTCACTAACTAATGTATTTGGATGTATTGAGATAAATGGGAAGAGGTATAATTAATAGAGATCCTCCAATTCTATTATCGACCAAGATGAAAACTTATGTACCATACAAAGGTTGAACCTTGTAGAGTTTACAGAAAGCATATGAGTTTCACTGATTCTAATTTATATTGGGTTCCCAACATGGGATCACAATAGGTGAATAATAAATTATATGTTGTTTTGGGTTTCTTAAGACATTGAATATTGGGAACACGAGACTACTGAAATTTGGAAGAGGTGCAGTGATACTCACCCAATTGTGATAAGGTTTCTATTTCAGCAATACAAGAGTGCACCACTCATCCATGGCTTCCAACTAATATATTAATGAATCGATAGTATTTATAATCCCATTATACATGTTCTTTGAAGTCTGATCATATATATTAATAGATGGGGAAATATTTTATGTGTCATTTCGGCTGGTACATGAGGCGGATATCCAACTGGGGTAGTCTTTTGAGAATTCTCATGCATCTATTCTATTTTCTTCCTTAATAGATGGAAATATTGGTACCCATCCATGATTGGGTCTCGGTTGACTGATGGTCTAGGTGTCATGTTGGGTAGATATCCTGGAATTGATTCATTTTTTAGGATAAACCCTTGGGGATGAGGTACACCTTCTAGAAGTATACATTGATTCTATATCGGGGAAACTTAATTCAAAGGATGGATTCCCAAAAGGATCTTAGCATTAATTCACCTAAACTCTTTCATTTCATCCTCTTTCACAGCTAATCATTATTTGAGGGTAAGGGGTCATTTTCTCCCATAGGATCCAGTGGGTCATATATGACCCTTCTTTTATTAATCACCATGTTATTGGATTGCAATGGATTTTGTGGAGTATTGACTAGGGGAATTTAAAATTCTAAGAGGCCCTCCAGTTCTAGGTAAGAACGCCTTCAATTTCAGTGTTTATCAGATTATAGGTGGAACCATCATCTCTATGATCTTCTTCATTTTAATAATTTTTTTATGGTATGATGGATTAACGTCCATGACTTTTACTTATTCATAATGAATTTTGTGAGGCATACCAACGGTCGAGTGGTAGGAGAGATTTTTTTCCTTCGTTGTATCTCCTCATTTCATTCTAGGATCTACTTCGAGATTATTGTTAAAGGGTAACTCAGATTGATCTTTTATATGAAATCATTATATGCCTACCTACTTGGGGAAATGAGTCATGATATGGGATAGAATGAGAAACCTCCCTACATGTAATTTTACATAAGTGTAAAAGACTAATATCTATTGTGTAGGTGGTTGAGGTAAACATTCCCCTAGACCCAAAGGGTGGGACGCCTCCCATTCCCTTATTGTTTTATCTTTCCAGTAGTTTTTATATCTTAGGGGGGGAATTTGCGTTTAAAATACCCTATACCTTATGGGATACGGTGGATTCCATACTACGGTAGATGCTTCTTCTTTTTCACTTTCTTGATCTCGTGCATTTCCATGCATGTGTGAGTAGGATATGCTGCTAGATCTTCCCATGAACAGTTTGTTTCTAAAGACATTAAGAGTGATTGATGAATGGAGTCTATTAAAAAAGAATCCTAGCCAATCTTCTTGGTTTATTGGTTTAGAACATTTTTATGGTTTCTCTCATCAGGTCTGATGCTTTTGATACTTACTCATGATCATCTCTTATTGAGATTTTAGTAGTTCCAAGGAGGGATTTCATTTAGTTTCCACCAATTGATAATGAAATTATATGATATCATTTAAATTGGGTTTTGTTAAATGGGGAATGGGTTAAATTTCAAAGCTCCATGTTCTACCCATCCCTGGATATGAACACTAGGTGGGGAATCACTAATAAGATGACATAACTTATGCAGTGTATTGGGGTGGTTTAGTTGGAGATATTTCTTCTAACTCTTATATTGTGGTCACCACGAAAATAGAATGGATTCCATGTCAATTTGATGATGATTCTCTTCCACTATCTTGACATGGTATGCATTTCCTGTATAAGGAAATAATTTTGTTTGTAGGTGGTGTAGAGTTTTCCAGATATTGAAACAAATATTATGTATGAATTATTCTGAAAACTCCCTTGCTATGTAGAACTAAGAAGTAGTTGCGGGTGAAAACACAATAGGTATGTGTAGGGGACAGTTTTTTTATGAGTTCTTTTTTGTTTTCAAAGGTTTTCAATGATGATAAAAATGAAGAAAAATCTCCAAAGTCAATGGATGTTGGTTGAAGTGGTGCCTGGAGAATTGTTGTGGATTAATGGAATTGGGTGCCATTCTTGGGAAATTATCCATTTTGATCAAAACATACTATTGTTTCACTGGTACTATGTTCAAAGTACATGTATCAATTGTGATAGATTGTTTACAATAATGAATATGGATGGAGTATAATCTATTTGGGGTTGATTGATGTTATTTGGACTTTATCTTCCAAAAATAATAGAAGCAGTGGAAAAGAGGAATCATCCATGGGATAGGAGTTCTAACCATGTTGGTGGCATGAAATTGTAATTTAATAGAAAAGATTGTTTTTAACTAAGTATTTTTCTAAGGATTACTTAAAAATTATGGCAGCTAACTAGCTAGCCTTGACTAAGGGTGTATACAGGACACAAGGTCTACCACACCAAAGGGAAGCCTGCCATACCAAAAAGTTGGTTCCATGTAGTTCCATGTATAATCCCACTAGATAATATTGGGGAGAGACCATGTAGAGTTTGGGAAAAGGTCCCATAGAGAGTTGTACGCAGAGCATGCTCAAAGAACTGGTATGGGGAAATACTGGGGTGGGGGAGGAGAATTATGCGTAGCTTTTGGAGTAGCATTGCTTATAAATTATTGAGAACCCATATCTCTATTGTGATGTGGGAAAGGATTTTTAATGACTAAAGTGACCTCATTCATCCATCGGATCTCATGCAAAATCCAAGTGGTTCATCAAATCCTAGACCTTCTCATTTAATCAGGGTCATCTGTTTCATCACGCATCTCACTGAGTTTAATGTGGGTCATTCAATCCCCCTTGCGGAATATGTATAACCCATAATTTCCGTCTTCGTCCTCCCAGTGCTGAACGCCACCACTATCACTCATAAGAGATGATTCCTCATCACTGTATACAATTTATGTCCATCTAAGGAGAGTCTCAAGATAGAATCAATACCAAACACACAATATACATCTTTCATGCATGTGGATAACGCAATGAACTCAGACTGGATGAAGGAAAATGAAATTTTTGAGGCCACGTTAATGGTTGGATCTATTAGTAAAATGAGTTGAATGTGATCCTTATCACATGCATGCGATATGATCATCCTAAAGGACCAACCCTCTTGAAAAAGGAAACATTCCCTAATTCAAACCATATCATTAACTAGATTTGTATATTTTAAATGTATAATATCTCAGTTATTCAACTGTAAACTTTAAATTGGGAATATCCCCATAATACCTGAATGAGGAAAAAGATATAATACTCTACAATAAAAGTTGAATCACACCACGCCGAGTAGGTTTCTTCCATTCATGTCTCATCAGGTGTTTGAGTTCTCCAAAAATACAACACTCCCTGATTCATATCTCTACACGAAGAAGAAAAGATTCCTGATCCATCGAGGCTTCGTGAAGCAAGGGGGTTCTACCAACCATCCTATTTGTGTGAAGAATATCCACACATCCTGTGTAATGAAATTCAGTGCATAGCATGAACTGGTTACCATATTTACATGCTCTAATTGTTTAACACCCTCACTATGGTTTGAGAAGTCCAGCGTAACCATGAGTCGATTCTTGAGTCTTTCACTTCCATTATGCTTTCTGAAGAAGTATCATACACCCTATTCATATAATAATCACACACCCCTTGAGTGAGGAAGAACCATGAACCATTCATTTTCATGAATATAAGGAGAAAATGTTTTTTACATGTTAAGGACTTATACAGTTTGTGGGAGTAACTTTTGTAAATAAGAAGAACACATAAGAAAAAGGATTTGTGTTTCTGTGAAAATGAATCTATCGATTCAAGTGTACAAAAATAATAGTGGATAATTCATGCACATGAATACATGCATAAACAAATAAATGACAAACAAAATTGAAATAAATAACAAAGACAGTGTGTGTGCACTTAGGAAGAAGGATGGAGAAGTGGAAGATTTTGTGTTGAGAAAAAAAGTGGGAAGTGGGTTTCCCCAATAAGGAATTTCATGCTTCCATGAACACATATAAACCAATTGGACACCCAAAATAGTGTTGTGAAAGGAGACAAAGAAAAATAAATCATTCTATGAATTATTTCATAAATATGTAAGGATTCAAGCACAAAAAAATGGTTATGTGTTTAAGAGACAGAAAACATAATTTAATTACACTACATTGAATGCTTCATGTTCACATTATCTAATTGGGTTTATAATTCAAGAATAAAAGAAGACTAATAATTGAGTTTGCCCAACTATTGATTGAAAATCATTCATGGAAGTCTAACTATGATGATTCTGAGATGAGATGGTCCTTATTGTTTTGACTATCAAAAAATGATTTTCTAATTATATAAATACGAAGAATAATTTTTCAATGCAGTAGGTTTATCCCTGAAGATGTATGGCAAGAAGTATCTCCATCTTTCAAGGTTTCTACAGTGAATAAGACAGAAGGGTTACTTGCATGCTGTTAAGAAAGTAAAAAGTGAAGAGTGTACCATTTAGCAGTAGTGTGACATCCAATAGGTCTCACCAGGTGCAACAATATATTGGTGTTACAAACCATTTTCAATAGGGATTCAATTGACTTAGCTGGCAGAATAAATAAATAGAAAGGAGATGCATGTTGGAAAACATCATCACAATTTTGGGGAAGTAGATTTTTCTCATTTCCCCAACAAATGTTTAGGGACCCATACTAGCTTAAGGATTATTTTCTAAGATATCCCATTATAAATTTTTACTACATTATAGTAGAGAATCCATGGACTTTTCATACCTATACATGACAAGGACTAGAGACTCTTATTGAGTAGTGAACCTTGTTAGAATATTTTGTGAATATTATTTCAAATTTTTATATTATTTCATGTGATAGGGAAAAGATAATAAGAGAATCAAGATCCTAACAGGTCAAGAGGTAAAGGGATAAAAAGTTAGAATTGGATTAAAATGTCCCTAACACTGATCCCCCCTCACAGTGATAGGTAAATCCCAAACTGGTCATCTCATTTGGTATCAGAGGGAAGTTTCACCTCTTATAGATTCTCTATAGTGAAGATATTCTCTTTTGAAGACTTGATTTTTTTTGAGTCAACAATGAAGTTCTGTTTTGGGGAAGATTCAGTTATCTCTGGGAAGAAGGCTATATCTACCAACACCATGATGAACTGGAAAAATTAATATAAGAGAATGTGGAAGAATAATTCCCTCCTATCTAAAAAATTTTAAGTATCTGGTTCACTGTACCTTGTTAACAATGATGAAAAATCAGTCCTGGAAATTAATAGGAAGGTTTCTCATGTTTCCACCAAGAAGGTGGATAACCTTCCTACCTCAAATGATCAGGCAGTATGTGTTGGTACATTTGGAAATTATTCTCATGATGAAAATTCTAGCACAAGTGGTGAAGATCAATCTATAAATTCTCAATAATTATCAGTAGATAGATTAAGAAAAATTATTTTTGGTATTCCTAAATAATTTTCTTCCCTTTTTTGGAGTATTTCAATGTAAGAATGAAAATATCATCCAAATGGAAGAAGAAACTGATGTTCTAGGGAAGTTCTTACAATAAAAAAATTTGATTGTTTAACGCTCTCCAGAAAAGTTGGAACCTTTGAAGAAAAAAATAAATAATTTGAAATGAGTTCCTAAAATGGTATAATGAAGTTGAAGAGAAATATGGAGTCATCAAGACCCTAGAATAAATGATCCATGCACCTGAATATGAGTTGAATAAGACCACTGAAGTCAAGGGTTTATATTGGGATGAAACATCCAAGTTGATTAAGGAACATGACTCCTTATTAAAAAACAAATTTAAGAAACAAGAATATGATGTTGAAATAATAAAGAAGGTATGTTAAGAGAATATGATTATGATTGAAGATCATAAAATCATCCTAAATGTGAAATGCCTAGAAGTGGAAGCTTAGTTGACCCATCATGACAAGACTCATATTGACACATCACAAAATTATGAGATAGTTTCTACTGTAACTCAAAGTTAATTGGGGGATTCTATGGTTGAAATACCTCCAACATGTGAAAGTAATATCATAAATTAGATCATTAATATATCAAAAGTAGTTTAGATGTTCAGGTACCATCCATACCATCTTGTACTCATGATTCTAAATATGTTTCCACAATAAGTGGAGATTGTAAGATAGATTCAGAACAAGTGTGGATAAGGAAATGTGATGATCTATATTCCACTATGACTAGGGGGTATAGGAATAATAATTCGTAATATGGTTCCCTAGAGAAAGAAAAACACATCTTGAAATTGTCTTGACAATCTAATACAAAATATGTAAGGAAATCAAGGTTTGTGGGTCAATGTTGGTGTTGAAACTAATTTGGCCTTTGTGAACTAAATTTTCAGTAAAGTACTCAATATATAAAATATCAAAGGAATCCCATATCAAGGTGATAAATCTATAGAAGAAGAAGAAGCATCAACAGATTGATAAGCTTCAGTATACTGCAAACATATTTTTACTACTTGACAATATTTGTGATGTTTGCGATGGGAGTGGTCTCAAGGTCGGTGTATGATAATTTCGACATTAATCCAAATCAGATAAAAACATAAAACCACAGAAATTATCCTAGAATAAAGAATTTACATTGAAGATAAATCAAATGAATGTTGTGAAAACAAATTCTACCAAGAAAATTCCCAGAAATAAGGGATAGAATACATTTCATTCTTAATCAAAAAAGATAAAGTGTGGGGTATCCAAAATAATAGCTAAAAATGATGACACTCAGAAGAACCCTTGTGGATGATCCAAATAGGCTACCATAGTTCCTAATGACATGTTATTTATTTTTCCTAAATACTTGAAAAGCATGATGAATCTTGAAGATGGACACGCAATGGACAGTGAAAGTGGAGATGAAATTCTTTGTGAGAGATAGCAGAAACATAAACACATTGCATAAGCTTGTCTAACTATAATACCAGATGTAGAATCAGTCCTCAGGAGGAAAAAAATGCATCATCTATAAAGGATATTAAGAAGAAAAGTTCTCCACACAAGGTAGACGAGGATGTGAAGAGATCCGTGCTACCTCAACATATATCAGAACCGAAGTTCAAATGAGAAATCTTGAAGACTGGAGGATATGGAGAAACATGGTTCAGAAAAACTTATCCACCTTACTTTTCACAGTGATAAAATAAGAAGGATCCACTTTATTCCCTAAAATCTTTGGGTATTTTATTTGTTCCTATAATATAGGTAATTGAAGGTGAAGGATGTTCTTAGGGGGAGAACCTAAGATATAGTGATGTGAGATACAAATTAACTAGCAATCAGAATTATTATTTTCATGGGTATCAAATTATTCTTGAAATTTTCTGAATATTATTTCATTGGAATATTTTTTTAATTTATTAATCTCTCATCCTTGGTTATTAAAAATAATAATATTTTTACAAAGGGTGAGAAACTGAATTATTCGGTGACATAAGAAGAATGGAAGTGCCTAAAGGTGACTTATCCAAACTATGAAACATGAATGTTTTTAATCTATTTATTGAAGTTAGTGAAGGAGTTTTTGGTTCATTGTTCTCAAAAAAAATTCCTCTCACACTTAGTGATTTTATCATGGAATGAAAGTGAAAAATCCTTGAAGACAAGTACATGGGTTCCCATCTCATGAGGTATCAGGATCAATGGTAAGGGAAAACATCATTGTCTAAATGAAATCCTCTTGTTTTCTACACCTAACATAGATCAAGTAGACATAGAGTGAAATGATGGATGGTTTCTTGCTTAAGTATGCATTGATACCATTTTCCCAATACCCTTTTATTTATTTCAATAAAGGGAACAGAAAGTGAAATTAATGTGGAATAGTGATGGTGAGAGAGAAGATTTCACATTTTGACATTGAAACATTCATTCGAGAATGAACGTTGAGTATTTCCAACAAATAAAAAGTGGGACACTGTTGGGAACACTTTATTATAAGAGTTTTATTTGTTTTCAAAGGTTTTAAATGATAATAAAAATGAAGAAGAATCTCCAAAGTTAATGGAAGTTGGTCCATGTGATTCTTGTAGAATTGTTGTGGATTCATATAAATATATTCCATGCTTGGAAAATTCTATATATTTTTCAAATCAAATTATTGTTGCACTTTTCCAATGTTCAATGTACATGTATAAAAATTGACACATTATTTAAAATATTGTGGATGGTTGAAGTATCATTTATTTGAGGTCAATTGAAAATATATGGAATTCATGTTCCAAAAAGAATAGAAGAAGAGGACAAGAGAAAGTTTACATGGGATTAGAGTTCAAAGCATGTCGGTGGCCACGAATTTAGTATTGAATTACATAACATAGTTTTTTAATATTTCTTTTTGTGAGGATTACTTAAAAAATATGAAATCCAACCTAGCTAATCAGCTAACCTCGACCAAGTGTGTATGTGGGAATCAAGGTCGACCTCACCTTAGGTAAGAATTCCAGGATAGCATGATGATTGCATGAAGGGTCATGTATAATCATGATAGAGTGCACGGGGTCGATCCCATATATATTCTAGGTTATGGGCTCGGGGATAGGTTGGTCTAGAGAGTGCTTGCAGAAGGGTTATGGGGTGGTACCTTAGAGTGGGAATGATAATTCTGAGCAGCTGTCGGAGTAGATTTTCTTATAAAGTGGAGAGAACAAGCATCACCATTTTGATGTGGGAATTTTTTTTAAATGGAAGAATCTATCTCATCTATCTGTCATATCTCATGAAAAATCCTAGCCACTCATATAATCATTTATCCTACTCCTTTAATCATAGTCATTTATCGCATCTGGTGTATTTCCATATAGAATGAGGGTTGTTTTATCCAACCTACACCCTTTGTATCACCCATCACCATCGTCTTCTTCATCCTAGAACTCAACACTACCACTTTCTCCTACCATAAATAATGGTCAATCCCCATGTCTAATATATGGCCATAAAAGGAGAGTCTTGGGATTGAACCAAGACCACGCATGCAATCTATGTATTTCATGAATGCAAATAACAAGAAAAGCTTAGATTGGATGAAGGAAAACAAAGTTGTGGAGGCCACATTGATTATTTGGGTTGTTTTGAAAATGAGGTGAATGTGATCCTTGAAGTGACCACATTAAAATATGGAAGATCCTACAAGATTTTAATGAGGAAAAATATAAGGTCCTCTCCTATAAATGGAGGGGCACACCAAGCCTAGTAGGTTGCTATCAATTCTGTCTCATCAAGTGTTTCTATTTTCAAAAAACATGTCACTACTTCATTCATATATCTATGTGAAAAATCAGGGAAACAAAATCCTTTAAGGCTTCACAGAGAAAGGGGTTTTGCGAACCATCCTAGTCGTGTGAAGAAGATATGCACATCCTATTCAAAAATATTCAGAAAAAAGTGAGAACTGGTTACCACATTCATGTGATCTTTGTGTTTAACACCCTCATTGTGCTTCATATAGGCCACCATTACCATGACCCATTTCATTATTATTTCACTCTCATAGTTCTTTTTAAAGAAAAACCACACGTGTTGTGCATAAAAAATCCTGAACGATTTAGTTTCGAGAAGATAAAGAGAAGGTGCTCTTATTTTCCACATTATGGACTTATATAGTTTCCAGGATTAAATTTTTTGATGAAGAAGAACACATGAGACAAAGGGGATGTGTATGTACACAAAGGAATCCATACATTTGGGTGTACACAAATAAAATTATATAATCCATGAAAATGCATACATGTATAAACAACTAAATGACACAAAATTGAATGAAATAACAAAGGTAGTGTGTGTAAACTTGTGAATAAGGAGAAGTGGAAGATAGATTTTTTGTTGAGAAACCCAAAGTGGATAATGGGCATAATGAAGAAGGAAGTTTATTCTTCCATGCATGCGTATAAAACCATTGGACTTCCAAACTAGTGTTGTGAAAAGACAAAAAAAATAAGAAATCATTGCTTTCATACATGCATCCATACATAAAGACTCATGAAAAAATAAAAGGTTATGTATTATGGAGACCGAAAAAAATTATTTAATTGCACTACATTGAATTATTGAAGGTAATATGATCTAATGGGGTTGATAATTCAAGAATAGGAGAATCAGAAAATTTTGAGTGTGCCCAACTGAAGATTGAAAGTAATTCAGGGAAGTCTAACTATGATGATGAAAAGCTAATCTAGCCATTATTATTTTGAATATCAAAAAAGTATTTTGTGAATGTATCAAGAAGAATAATAATTTTTCAGTGTATTAGGTTTATCACTGATGAAGTGTGAGAAGAAGACTATTCAGCTTTTAATGTTGCTAATGTGAAGAAGAGAGAAGGGTTACTTGCATGTTTTTATGCAAGTAACAAGTGAAGAGTGAACGATCAAGCAAAAGTGTGACATCCAACATGTCTAAATACGTGTAATAATCTATTTTCTTTGAAAACTCTTCCCAACATGGAGATTAAAATCTTCAGAGGTAGTATAATGAACCAGAAAGGAGCTACAAGTTGGACTATGTCGTCCCTGGTTTATGGAAGTAGAATTGTTTCTTTCCACCATCCAAATTGTAGGGACCCACATTAGCTTAAATATTATTTACTAATCCAATCCAATAAAACATGATACTATATTATAGTTTAAAATCTATGTACTGGTCATACCTATACAGGATATGGACTTGCTACTCTCATTGAGTAGTGAACCTTTTAATAATATTAGGTTCATATTCTTTAAATAATACATATTATTTTATGCAAAAGGGAATAGAGAATAAGAGAATCAAGATCTTAATAGGTCAATAGTTAATGGTATAATAATTTATAATTGGATTAAAAATTCTCCAACACTGATTCACCCCCCTAGTGTTAGGCATATCCTGAACTGGTCCTCTTAGTTTGTCCTCTTTTTTTCCAATTATCTTCTTAGAAGAAAAATATCCTTTTTAATTTCATGAGGGACTCCTCTACTTGATCAACCCATCGTGGATGTTTCTTGATGACTTTTTTCACAGGTAACGGGGATAATAGGGGTCTTGTTGACAAGAAAATTGTCCGTAGGTGGCTGAGAAGATGAGTGTGGACCCAGACCATTTGTTGGTTCAGAAAGGATGTCTATTGATATTAATAGGGTATCTGACAGGCTTGACCCCATCCATCCAAGTGCATTTACATGTGAGGTATTTAATTTATTTTATTTTTCAATGGGAGGTCCTTCCTGTCGATATAGAACTTTATTGTGGGGAGGACCCTCATAGTTGGTTCCATAATGGCGAGGAATACCATCATAGATGGATTTTCAAATTCAAGGATAATTTCTAAATCATATAATTTATGGAGGACCATTAGGGAATATGACAACAAGGGTAGGTACTTCTTGCAGTTTGATGATTCATTGGGGAGGACCTTCGCAGTTGGTGTCAAAATGGTGAGGAATACCATTGTAGCTTAACGTCTAATAGTAGGGATAATTTCTGCAATGTATACCCCGTGGAGGACCATTAAGGTAGATGACAGCAAGGGGAGGGCCTTCTTGAAGAAGTATAACATCACTGTGGGGAAGACCTTCACAGTTGGTTCCATAATGGAGTGGATAATCATCATATCTTGATGTCCAACTGTACGAAGAATTTATGTAGAGTAAAACCTAGGAAGGGCCATTAGGGTGGATGAGATCAAGGGGTGGACCTTCTTGTTGTTTGATCTTCTGGACATAACCTGGGATACCATAATTATCATCAAGAGATATTCCTTGATGATTGATCATTCTATGTCCATGAAGTAATCCTTCATGGTAAATTCTATAGGGAGGACTTACAATGCTTCTAGTAACAATATTGTGGGAATGACATTAGAAATTCCCAATTCAACTTTCGTAATTTTGTAACATATTGGCAGGATCTTGAACTACTTGAGTTAAGTGTTTGATGAAATAAAAAATCTATCGTCCATAATAGCAGGGTCATAAATCATCTCTTCATTTTACAGTTACCTTTGGCATGATTTACATTTGTGACCACTATTGTGGGTTACTGGGGCCTCTTAATGTAGGTAATGACCTTAATATACATGTTCTTATTTGAGTGGATCTCGTGGTTCTTCAAGGATATTCTAACAAGAACATTGAGTTTATTGAAGGGATATATGCTTATCCTGGAGTGACCACCAAGATGAACTGGTGTCCCCTATTTGTATTAGTTATTTGTGCCCAACATGGTTGTCTATTTATCATGGAATATTGCTGATGACCCTCTTGGATGGATGGAGGGTTTCATTTCTGCTCTAGAGTGACTACCAATTTTTTTGGACGAGTCACCCCACGTGGGGAGGTGGGCTTGTGGTCTTAAATCCTTTCTATTGTTGTGAACACAATTATGTCTTGGCAAGTCTATAAGATGTGGTTAGGAATTTATATATGATCCACTATCATTTCCAAGATGTGTTGACAGACATCTTGGGATGGAAAGAAAATATATGCCTATTATGAAGTCATATATGTTTGTGTTCCTACTCTAGTCATCTATTTCATATTAGTGGGTTTTGATAGTTCTCCAATGAATGGGAATAGGTATGGATCTTCCATTGATTCATAGCTAGGATACTCTAGCTATTTTATCTGATTTCCATGATATTTGTCTAACGGGCTTCATATTCGTGAATAGGAATTTATAACTGCTCACTTTCCAGCCTATTTAGATGATGGGATTGATAAGAATCCATAGGAATTTTACACTTCCTGTATTTTCTTCCCACCAAATTTTCATGGCATAATTCATATATATCATTAGGAATTTACATTCTCATATATATGATTGCATCTCTATTTGGCTAATGGGATTCATGTGTGTTGGAAGGGTTTCTAATCTGCCTGTAGTTGGATTCCCTACATGTGTGGTGATTTTTCAGAGCATTAGAGGGAAGTTTCACTGGCTCATTATTTTTTTTGTTTTTTAATGGAAGGATTATTAATAGGAAGAGGGAATAAACATCAGCCGAGAGTGTGTTTTAGTATTTCCATGGTGGATTTATGCCTCTTAAATGTGGGTGAAGAGCTATTATTGGTTGTTTGATCATCACCCTTGGTGTGATGACTGGGGGAGTTGGGTCAGTTTACCTTCAGTTAGGGCCCTTGGGGAGATATCCCCTTCATGATGAGGATACTGAACCACATGGCATTGGGGACAGTGACTTCTATCTGGGACCCTTAAGCGGGACCTCTATGTTGTAGTGATGAAGTCCTTGGTGACAAATTAATCAAACTCCCTAAGATAAGGTTTGAACTCATAATCACATTTCATGTATAGGATCCAGAAATTTTCAGGGATGGCTAGTCGAGATACCAGATTTTATGCTTCTGACCATCATTGAGCGGACGACTAATGGGGATTCATGTCCTGGAGGGACTTATAAGATTCCGCCAAGGTGGGGAGAGTACCCTTCAGACGATCCTCTCGAATTATTACATTTAAGACCCAACATTGAATATTTTGGTTGGGTGATGGAGTCCTCCTCATTGTGGAGGAAATTGATGGTGAATTCCCTGGTACTTAAGTCTCTGAGAACATATGAGATTCCATTGTATTAAAGGATGATCTGAAGGGATCCTACAATTTATGTGACAAGAATAGAAAAAAAAACCTTGTCCAAGTAGAATCTCATTACACATGCATGATTCATGGCCTTTCTTTTCCCTCTTCCCTTTTGGATGTGAAATGGGCGCAAAGAAAGATAACACAACTACCTTGGTTAAAGATTCACATTGGTTTCAAAAAAAAATCCACTAAAAGAGTTCACCTTGGTAAGGAATGAAATGGTCTGATGATGACTGGTAGTTTATCATTTTTATCTTGTGAATGAGGTACCATAATCAATTCATTCACATTATATTCATCATTATCTCTTGGTCAAAGGAATACTTTTTCCAAAATGGTTGATTGAAGAGGGTTCAATAATTCTAAATCACAAACGTTGGGTACAAGACCTTTGAATGGTCTCCAATGGGTTTGGATTATAGATCTATTAATGTACAATGGCTCTCATACCCATGATTCATGGAACTACTTTCCAAATACAAGATATCATTGGGTTAATTGGATAATTACAATTAATTTCTCACATTGGTCAAGAGTATGGGTATTGGGGCTCATCAAACCCTTTTGGTTGATCTATTGTCTATTCCAGGAAACTCTTATTTTTTTAAGATATGTTTATGAATCCTTTGTTCATTCCTAATTGTGATTAAGATTATTACCCCAAAGAAATGATCAATATTAACTACTCATGGGTTCATAATAATCTAAATATATTTGAGTCTCTACATAAATGTGACCCTTTTGTGGACATATCAGGGATTCTTTGGTCATTTAGTGGGATGATGATGGTTTTAATCCACAAAATAGGGTTATTTGGAGTTTTTCATCATCCACGGGGAGGGAGATTTTTTCTTTTTGGGATTTAACACATTAAATGATATTCATATATATCCTCATGAGAGGAATAAAAACCCACATAGTTTAGTATCACTCAACTGGAAACATCAACTTTTGAGGTCATGTGATAAGGACCAAACTGGGTAGATTAATGTCATGTTGGAAGAATGCCCCACTGAAGGGTCCCTAGTCAACGACAGTGTGGAACTTACACAATGGTGGCCAAAGGGTCCCAGAAGATATGTGGTCTCTTGTGGAAAATTGACTCTACTGAGGATATGGACCAAAGAACATTATGGTGAATTTGGATGTTGGGTTTGGACATTATTAAGGCTTCCTACATATCCCTTTTACTTGGGAATAAAAGTCCATGTAGTTTGGAGTGTTGGTTATTACGCTTGTAATCCACCCATTTTTGTTTGAGGTTGGGCTTACCTCATTGGAGAAGGTCCATCTACTATTTGGGATCGTGTTGTTTTCCTAACTGCCACAATCTGCTATGACCATGTGATTCATGCTCATTGTGAGAAAAAAGAGGATACAGTAGATATGATGATCACACGATCTCACCATTTCTGCTGATGGATGATTTTAGAGCCCATATGGATAGATAATGGGGCTTCAAGTGTGCATTTTTTCCTCTCTTGTTTTCATATATAGGATAGTCACATTGGGTGACTGATATGGTTATACCATGGGAAGAGGAAAATAGGAGAAGAAGTGTTGCCTCCCACAAGAAATTCCAAGCTCTTACCTTAGGAGGAGTGAACTAAAATTTTTCCCTAGAGTGAAGTGAATGTTCAACAGTAGTCCTCGTCAAAGGGAATGGCTAGCACTCCCTCTTGATCCCAATATTGGGGAGGTTCACATGAGAATCCAGATGTCAGAACCCATATTACCATGGGAATGTAAACATGAGGATATTCAAAGGTTACACCTTTATACTAAGATTAACCATGTTACTCCACTTACCACAAGCATTTAAACCTGAAAGGAAATGATGATATGGCCAATGATATTAGCATACATGTTAGGAATATTTGGAAGTGGCCTTACGCCGATACCATCAGAATGGTTCACAGAGGGGCCAACATGAGGGGGTGATGACATGATGGAAGTGAATGATGGGAAATGGAGAGTAGAGGGACCTAGGTTTCCTCATTATTCTTTGAATATTATTATGAAATATGGGGTTCCCTTAGAATAGAATATTGTTATATGGGTAAGGGTGTTGTTGGTGTTTCATTCAGGTACGTAGACCTGGGTTCTAACATCATATGTATAAGACCAATTTCCACACATGTAGCATTTTTATACGCAGGTTCAAATTCCTTCTAGGTTGCTTTTGGCAATGCGGGTAGGGTTCCACCCTTGTAAAATTTTACAATGCGGTATCCCTATGATAAAAGGGGTCATAAGTTTTTTTTCTTGCAGGAATTATGTTTGAAAAGGGTATTTGGGTTTGTAGAACACCCAATGAGTTATTATTTTCTCATTATTTATTGGTGTTAGATTATAAATGTATGTAATTGATGATTAATTCCAATTTTTGTGATTCTTTCCTTCAACACTCTTCAGTTTCAGTCATCAAAGTCTCCTCCCCTCCTCTTTTGTCTTTCTCCTTTTTTGGTTCCCCTCAAGGTCTTATTTTTATATGATGGGAGGGACTAGATACCAGCATCATCCATCGTCCATGGTGGTCCACAGAGGGTATTTGGAGATATCTCATTGAGGACTTAGTCGGCAGAGTGAATCCTTTATGGGTACTGAAATCCCAACCTAGCCTTGAAAATGACTTTATTTCATTTTTTGGAGTTGATGATACTGCCTCACCCTGTGAATGATTTATTCCATATGGAGAATTAATTTTTAGGGTGTATATCACCAACACTTTTTGAAAACGTATTTAATTTATTTTTTGGAACCCCTAATTCTACCCTTTTTGCGAAGTGATCCCAATTTTTAGTGCTTCATAGAGAGGGAGAACACTAGGCAAAGCAACGATCCACAAAGTGATTTTCTTATATTCACGGTTTCACCCCATTGAACATTTACATCAATCTTTTTACTAGATTTCCATTCCAACCTTTTTCAAATCTATCAAAACATGTTAATATTTTTTGAGGCAATTTCAGGACCCACCACCCACACATATAAAATTGAAGTATAAATATTACATTGGGATGTACTTTATTTTCATCCATTGAACTCTTCATGTTTCCACTGAAACTAATTCCTCTATGATATTCCTTTCCACACATAAAACATATTCACATTCCTTTGATACATTTCCTTGGTCGCTTCTTCTCACATTTTTGACATTTAGGTAGATGAATATTCTTTCCTTTATGATCTTCCTGGGTCCCCATTTTCCACTTATTTTGATCAATCAAAAAATCACATATATTCAGGATGTAAATATTATATCAAGATATGTAGTTTTTCATAATCACAATATTTATCATTATATACCCCACCTCATTGGGTCTCTCATGAATACAATCATTTTATCATCTAGGAAATTCAGTGTTAATATGTTTCTTTATAGATAAATACATTAACTAAACCCAAAATCATAGTGTGGGAAACAGTAATGAGTATCCATCTATTGATGAAAAATAAAACATGGTATTTCTAGACAATGAAACCTTATTTCCAATCTATGACACATTAGTCCTAACCTAGGTCAACAATGGTCATTATATAACTATAAAATTCATAATTTTTCATGAAGAAAATTTTTCTAATCATAATTGTATCCCTTGAGAGTGTTAAATGAAGTTTGTTGTATGGCCCTATTAATAATGAAACAAAATGATGTTTGAGATATAATTGACCAACTATTTTTAGGGTTATTACCCCTAGATGCTTCTCTTCTGAAACCATATCCACTTTCAATATCGAGACAGGGATGTATTTCTAGGAAAATAGCATAATCTCAACCTTATTGAAACTTTAGGATTTTATCCTAGAATTAATTTCCTAAGGGCTCTCACTAATTTTTCCTCACTACAGTTTCTAAAAGTTACTAAACCATTATATGATACCAACTATAGTGACCCAACCTTTTCAAACCTCAATACTACATATTATTAATAGAATATTCATTATATATCAATAAGATCCATGTTAGAACCACAGTGGTTTAGTGTATCTAAAAATAGGGATATATAATCAACTAATACATAAAGAAACTACATCATTTTCCTTTAAGTTCTTCACAACAAAAATTTTTCTAAGATATAACATACATAAAACCAGTCCCAATAACCTGGGAAAGGGTAACATAATAAAGGGTGATCTCATATACTCATTAAGGTTAAACATAAGAGATATTATTCAATGATCGTATGTGAACATAATATAAGAATGAGGGTGTGATAAATTGAGCTTAAAATTTTAAAATCATAATAATAATTTCATATTTCATAATCATGAAACATGAATTAAAGTTTTATCCTTCAAAATACATAATAAATAACAGTACATAACCATTAATAATCAATCAGGATCCCCAAGAACATACCATAATAATAAGAAATAATTTCTTGGAATAAAAAAGACAATAAAATCATTTCTTTAGATTAGGATCACATCCAAGACTATCATAGTGGATTAGGTTCACTCATAATTCCATCATTTCCTAAGTCATGGTTCACTCTCAAGACCATCTTATTTTACAAAGTACCTTCCTCAACTTGGTTCAATCCCTATTTCAATCAATATTTTATCATGGGATATCCATATTTACATAATCTATTAGAGGTATATATAATATTCAGACAATCCATAAAATAATTAAAACCATTTATATGTGTTACATATGATCATAAAACATTCATCACATCATCAAATCATAATCCATGTAACTGATAAAAGTTTCAAAAAAGTTTCATCATCATAATCTTAAGATGCTTGGACAAATAATATTGATGGTAAAATTGGATAATATCCCCATTAAATCATAACAAATTTCAAAGGAGGTTGTTGTTGATTAAAATACCTTTAAAGATCACTAAAACATTTCTTAATGAAAATCCCCCTTTCAATTTAAAATTACTAAATTAAAATATTAAATTTTCCATAATATAAAGGAAAACATTTTCATTTAAATAAACATGGAGTCTAGTAATTTAATCCTCAATTAATACATTTTCCATTGTGGAGGGGAAAGGTCATTCATTAGATATATATTAAAATAAAATATTCCATTATAAAATTATAGAAATCAAAACATGGATTAAAATGACTTTAATAAATCATTGGAAAATAGTAAAAACAATCCTAGAAACAATTTAATGAAAGTATGGACTTGATAGAAAAAGATTCACAGCGAATGAATGAAATGATGTATTCATTATTTTAAAAAAATAATTTTGTATTTGGATTACTAAGAATTTAAAATGAAAGGGAAACATGTAATATCCAAAAATAACCATAGGAGAAGAAAATTAAATAATAATTTTGAGAGATAAATAATATAATTTCATCATCATAATTTAAACATAAATAATCATTGTAAAAATAAAATTGAAATATAAAAACTTTATTGATGTGATAGATTTTGAATCATGACTCCCATGAAATAAATCAAATCTAATTAAACATTAAATACTATGAAAATAAGGAAATTCATCCTAGGAAATATCAATGGGGTAGTAGATACACCTCATAAAAGAAGATAGTTTTACAAAATCAAACATTCCCCAATGAAACAAAATTGATTTGATAAACCATTATGTAGTCTTTCATAAAAGATTATTGTGTAGAATTTTTTTAAGGCTGGGGCCAAAGTCTCATTTTTTATTTAAAGTAAAGGCATATTGTAATCTGGGTAGAGGGAGACCCATTACATAGCCCAAATTCTCAAGACCTAGTGATATGAATACAAGGCTTGAAAGACCATTTTTTTCCAAATAGCCCTTCGGTGAATAGAACTACTATAGTACTCAGGCTGCTACAGTTCTTGCTATAGTGCCTCCACCGATGCTATATTGTTGCTACAGTACCTGGAAATCTTTCCCTATACGGATTTGATCCTAAGTATTTTGGATGCCAAACAAGAGCCTTTACCACTTGGGAAGTATAAAAACTATAGAAATATGAAATTTTTGCATAACATTAAAACACGTCTCAAAAAAAAAAAGAAATTGAGATGAAACCCTTACAACTTTGGAATCATAAGAATAAAAGGACAGGTAAAGAAAGAGAATTACATGGCTCTTAAAACCCCATAAACTTCATGAATATGTAAAACTAAATTCATTAATTAGTTATTACACCACATAAAATAAATGAGGGTGTGAATTATAAAACATGTCTCATTAATTTTAAAATAATACAAAAACCATTTCCTTATATCGAACATGATTTATAAGTGATCTAACATCCAATATAATAAATTTAGATTTACCATAATTATATAAAATAACCACATCAATAAAAATAATATCATATATTATCAAATTGTATAATCTCAAGACACATTTATTAAAAATTCTCTATAAATGTCGTCATTTCGGGTGTAACTGATTCATTTAAATTAATGTTTGTTTTGGTTCAGTGGTTATGTTCTTTACACATAGAACATAGTTCCTTAACCTACAAAATTTTTATAATGATATTAATATAATATATATACAATATATAAATAAGTATAACTATTCATATAAATAAGAAAGAAAATATGAGTTTCATCTCTATGTGGAAACGATTGTCCATACATACGCACGAGTGACGTTTCTATTTTTTGATAGATGGAATGAAAGAAAGGTAAATGATAATTAAAATTTCCATAATCATTATTATATCATTAATATAATAAATTTATATTTAATATAACATTATTAACATCCATTTAAATCAAATATGATAGAAAAATCACATCATTTCATATAGGAGGTAGTCCACACGTAAGTACGTGTGTCGTTATCGTTTACCAATGGATCAGAATGTAAGAAGGTAAATATGACATTATAATTATAGAATAATAATAACGTAATGTATATAATATATAATAATTAAACTCATGATAATAACCAAATATTAAATATTGTGATGTAAAATTAATTGTAACACCTTGTGGAGGTGGTAGTCCACCCTTGCACATCAGCAATACATTTATTTCTCATTTGATGGAGAAGGGGTGGAAAATGGTTGTTCCATCATCAAAATAAGATATAAATATATTTATGATGTGAAATTAAGAATTTTATGATGATACAAAAAGTTTATATAACATATAATAATAAAAATTTGAAATATAGTGTTTAATATTTATACCTCTTCTTTGAATGGCCCACTTTATCTTACACCTTAGGCCATGAAGTATTGGTTTTAAAATAAGAATAAATGATCTAGGGTTGAGGGAATAATTTTTCAAATAATTTTTATCAAGGATTTATTTTGATATGATACTCAAATGGTGTGAATAATGGAGGAGGATTGGATACCTTTTTTAAGTGAAGGTAGGGATACACATGGAATTTCCTAAAAGATTTAAATTATATAATGTCGCTTTTTTGGGAAAGTTTCTCCAAATAGATAGTTATTCAAAGTTATTATATAATAATGTTGAAATAAATTGAACAAGTAATGAAAATTATAGGATTGGGTGGTGATACAACCCTAATATTCCTGTTTAACTCTTGATTTTACCCCTAATAATCATGTTTTAACCTTAAACACAGTAACAATTTTTTACTCTTTTTACTATTAAATGTTAAAAAAGTTAATTTCACCCAATATGATTATTTTAATTGTTATTATTCCAAATATGGAATCCATTTTACCAGAATTAATTAGTATATTCATTTTAACAGAATTTAAATAAGTGTGCAACCCATAATGAAAACCAATTTTAGAAAAATGAATCTTTAAGAATAAAACAAAATTTACATACATTTCATTACATCTAAAAAAATAAAATAAATGTTAAAATATATTAATGAGTATATAATATATAAATTTTATTAAATACACTAAAAATTACATAATAATTTAATTTTTTAGTATTCAAATGCATTGGGTGTATAAAAATATTTTGTAGAAATATTTTTTTAAGCTCAAAAATGTACATATAGATAAATTGACTATAATGATGACTCATGTGTAATTAGTTGAATTATTTATAATTAATTTATAATTAATTTAATTTTATAATAATTTAAATCATAATAGGACAATTACTTGAAATGTAATTTTAGTTTTTACAAGAATGGTATTATTTACTATTCTTTGAAAATAAATATTTTTAGAAAAATCATAAAACAAAACCCTATGATAATATCAACATGATGATATAAAAAATTATATTAGTTTACTCAAATAATATAAATAATAATGGGAGAAATTAATTATAATTTCAATGATCATAAAATATAATAAAAAATTCTTCTGAGAAAACATTTTTAGCATAAAATGATTTTACTAAAAATTTTGTACTAATTTATTATGTATTAATAAATAAATTTTAATTATTTAAAATTATTATACATATTTTTCATAATATATAAATTAATATTCATACCTTAAAATTTAATGGCTATATTATAACAATGTTTTATATATTGGTTCATATAGACTCACAGTTGCGTGTAAAGAAATCTATCAAACACTAAAATTTAATTTAATGAAAAATAAATTATAAAATCTAGGGGTTTTACCATTACAAAATTAAAATTTTTACTTTAGTTTATATCGATCCTTTTTTAAAACTAACATACTCTATACTTTTTTATAATTTAAAATAACCAATGTCTTGTCATTTACTAGACCATAGCCCCTTTGGAAGTTCCTTCCCAACAACTAATGTTGGACTCCTATTGGTGATATATATCATTATATTGACTACCACTACCAAAAACCCATTATATATTATAGATTTTAAACACATGATCTAGTCCTTATTAGTCAAGGTTTTATTTATTCTTTCAGCCACACCATTTTTTTGTTGTGTTCCAGGAATTGTATTCTCATACCTTACCCATTTTCCACGTGGAAATTTCAGAATTTTGTCATGTGTATTCACAAAAATTGTGAGAATGAAGTTTATATTCCATAAACTATAAATTTACCCCAAGGATTTACATTAATAAAATCATAAAAAATATCATAATTATACTTCAAAAATTAATGCCAAACATTTCTAGTACCATCTTCAATAAAAGTTAAAAAAGTAAAGAGAACCACTGTGAGACTAGAAAGGGGTAGGTTTCTAAACATCCGAGTGAACTACTTACAAAATCCATTTTGGGTATTACATCCATAATTTTTTAGGGAAAGCTATATTGACCTAGGATTAACATATAAGGACATTACATAATTTTATATGAATATTCATCACATTACAAAAATACATTCCTGAGGACCATAATAGTTCAATGTCTTTGGAAACTTCAAAAAAATAATCTAACAATGTGAATGATATTCAACGTCTCCATAAAGATATTCCACTTAAGTACTCCTACTTATGACTTTTCTTCATATCCTTCGGAAAGGAAATAAAATAAATGGGTGAGCTCAGATTCTCATTAATGGTAAAAAATAAAGGAGACAAATAAGCATAAGGATAGAAGAACATGACAATAACAAAAAAAATCACACCCTGTGTATCGATGAACATAAACATGAATCATAGAATAAATATTTGAAGTACATAAGCCATGAATCAAAATGAAATCAAGATAATAATCTATGAAGGAATATAATAAGCATAAGACCAGGGATTTTGGCATACACACAAATATATAGAATGATTTATATAGTTGTTAATTAATTGCTTCTAAGTCCATCTTAGTGGTGTGGTTTCACTCCCCAAACCATATTGGTAGTCATGGTTCACTCCCCATATCATCTTAGCAGAAAATGTCCTTTACTAAACTGGGTTCACTCACCGTTCTATCACCTTATTATTGAACTGAGTTCACTTCTCATTCCATCCATGTATTGTTGAACCGTGATTACTTCCTATTCCAACACTATCATACTAAACCAAGGTCAATCCTCCTTCAAACCTTGTCAAACTGAAATGAGTTCACTCCTCATTTTATCCCTACCATACTGAACCATATTTTACTCATTATTCCTTAAATTTCATACTAAAATAATTTCACTCCTCATTCTAGTTGTATCATAATGAACTATGTTCACTCCACATTCAGGCCTTGTAATATGGAAATTATTTCACTCCTCATTCCAATGATGTCATACTGAACCAAGTTTACTCCTCATTATATCCCTATTATACTAAAGATAGTTCACTCCTCATTCCTTATTATAATGTTCATAAGATATAAATATTTACCCAATTAATTGGAGGGAGATATTGGTCCCACCCATCATATAATAAAATCATAAATCCATGTTACACAACATAATAAAACATTCATCATATCGTGACCCATAAAAAGAGATAGGTTTCATAAATATTATATCATAAACCATGAAAAGAAATGGGTATTTTAAATAATTCATCCCACCATAACCTATGGTAAGGATACACGCTCCCCAATAATTTCTTCATATAATAACCGAGGAAAAGAATTTTGTTTCATAATAATTTTATCATGGTATAACCTGTCAAAGAGAAATGGGTTTCATTAGAAACATGTCATCATAAAAATAAACCATTTAAAGAAAAAATTAGAATGGTGTCCTAGGATCCCATCCCAAAAATATCATAAATTATATCCATGGAATCCATCTTATATGGAAAATATTTTTTAAATTATCATCTAAAACATTTCTTGAGGAAAATAATCATCAAACATTTCAAAGTTTCCCATACCACTTTGAAAAATTGGAATCATAATCCCCATGAAATAATTAAATTAAATTAAGATTATAGTTAAATAAAAATAATTATATTAATTATATGACATATAAAAGTTCTTATATACACATCTTATAATAATATAGGTGAATAACAGACAATGTGTCTCAATGAAGGGAAATTTAGTCAAAATTACTTTAGCGATTTGTTATAATTTGAACCATAAACCCCTTAAAATAGAGATAATAAAATGGATATGTAAATTCCCATAAATTTAAGAATAATAATATTATATTACATTCATGTAAGTATATACACCAAAAAAAAGAAAGAGATAGTTAATGTGGAATATATCTCATGAATATTAGAAAGTCATATGAAATTTATTTACTTTATGAGTACTTTTTAAATCATGTTACTCATGGGATAATAACATCTTTTAAAATAGTAAATTTAATTAAATAAATTGTGTTCATTATATAACATGTTTTAGGTTATTATATACACCATAAAATAAGAATAAGTGGTGAATATGGAAAATATATTATAGAAATAAAAGTGAGACATGAAATCCCTTATCTTAATTCTTAGATTTATTTATAAATGTTAAAACCTCATGTATAATAAATAGATGTTTATTTTAAATCTAAAAAATAACCATATTATTATACTTAATACCATATATTATTTGATTGTGAATTGATATTACCTGTTTCTTAACAATAGCAGGTTAATGTTAGGTTTTATGTATTAACTGTATTGTTATTTTGTGTATGTTTTGACTTGTTATTCCTGATACACTAAATTCAATAATTCATTAATTTTTTAAATAACTAAAAAAATATTTTAATATCATATTATATATATATATATTTAAAAATATATAAAATTTATAAATATTAAATGGAAAACACATTCCATATAGACAGTAGGTTGTGTGTACGCATTAACACTATTTCCGTTTTATCGTCGTATTTGAAATAAATAAAGTAAAAGAAATATATGTATGTATATATATATATATTTATAATTATTATACTTCCAGTTGAAATATTATTTTATATATATCACATACATTTACTAAATCCATCCTTAATATATTCCATTTAAAGTGTAAATGAATCAAATTGCTTTGAGGAGGTGGTAGTCCACACGTCCCCAAACGAAGCTGTCATATTTACACAAAATGGAAATAATGAAGGTATGTGTTATATAAATATTAATTAAGTATGAAATAAATATTAATATCATATATATCATATAAAAATAGTGTTTCCATGTTAATTCCCAACAAAGAGAGGTGGTGAAGGAAATAATGAAGGACATCTTTTCACAAGGTGGTAGTTCACCATGCACAAATAGTAAGTTCATTAACCCTTTGGAGGAAGGGTGTGTAATTTTAGGTAAAATACATAGAATAAGAATATACCAGTATATTTATGATACTATGTTTATTATTTAATTATGTAATAATAAGAGATGATGAGGTGGACAATGAAAATAAAACAAAAGTTCATGAGGAAGGATGTTGCCTCTTCTTTGGGTAACCCCTATTGGATTGCATAAAAAGGATTTATCATATAGATTAATGCCCACAGTGAGGAATATAGGTTTATAGGAGGGATTTTTGGAGATTATTTTTGTTGTTTTTGGATTGGACAAAATGTTTTGTCAGGTTTATGGAAGTGGAAAATTGAAGGTCTTTCAATAGAGTAGGAGGAGGGACATTCTTGTAAAAAAAAGCAAACACTATTAGGAGGTTTCCCTTACCTAATGTGATACAAAAAAGTAAAAATAATGGATTAAATGGGAATTATGGTCGATCAAAATCTCTAAAAAAGAAAAATAAGGGTATGTTTAAAATTTTATTCATTAAATTCTATGTTTCCCACTTTTATCAATTTTTATTTTGTTAATGAAACTAGTATTATAAGCTAATTAATTTATCAACTAAGAATAAAATAATGGGATATTTTTTTAAATATTTTCCATATGATTTGAAAATATGATATCTAATTTAAAAAAATCCCATGTGTGTTTGAAATTATTTCTAATACAAGCGTATGTAACGTGTAAAATCATTGTTTTAATGTAAATCAAGAGAACAATGTTTTTTATATTCAATTTTCAATATGTTAATTATAAAATACCAATTGGTCCTTTATTGGAAAATATTTTCTATTTAGTAATAATTAAAAATCAATTTTCTGAATATATTATTTTTAGTAATTTTAATTATTTTAATAAAACAACATTTATTATAAAATAACATTAATGTCGAGTTTGAAATTATTTATTTATTTTTAATTTAAAGTATATAAAAACATTATTGGAATACAAATATATTGAGTGAAAACAAAATTATCATGATATATTCACCTAAAAAATAATGGAACATAATATTTCATTAATTTTACTTTACTTTTATTATTTTTATCATCATTTGTTTTATTTAATTATTAACTAAATAATACATGTGTTAGTGTTTGTTAATATTTTAGTGTAATTATATCATATATAAAAATTAAATTTAGATAACCATGATAGATAAAATCATTTAATTTTTAATAAAATTTTTATAATAGAAGCAATCTAGATTCTTCGAAACTCTAAATATTTTTAAATGTTAATGCTAAGGAAGGTTCCTTTTTTTCTTTTTCCTTACTCAAATTATTTTATAGCTAGAATTCATGGAATAGTATACCACTCACTCAAATAATTCTATACATGAGGTGATATAGTCGAAATATTGGTATTTAATGTCATTTTTACTAGTTTGAAGGTCATCTTAGGCCTTAAGTTTAAGTTTTCTCCCCTTGTTATTCTTAATCTTACCTTGATCATTGTAATTAATTATAATTAAAGCCACAAATATTTTTTTTCAAAAAATAAGTTTATTTATTATAGTATACATATTATATTAATTAAAACTATGTATGTCCTTTTTTCTAAATTCAAATCAGAGAAGTGGAAAATTTTAATTTAATTTTATTCCCACATACGTGGCAGGAAAGCGGGTTTTCACAATGAAAATGATTAAAAGTTTAATATTTTTTATATTGAAAATAAAAATAAAAAGTGATTCTATGGAACTATATTATGTTAGAATATTTATAATTAATCTATTGTGACTTTAAAAGCAAATTTAAAATATAAATTTTCATTAATAATTATTTAAATGAAAAGGAAAGTTTTAACTAAAATTCCGTATTTTTTACTATTCATTAAAAAATGAAGCATCTCAAAAGAATACAAAAAAATCATCCTAATATAATTTTTACATTAAACATTTATTTTATTTTTTGAAAAATTGAATTTATTAATGTGTCAATTTCTTGTTTTAAAATATATACTCTAAAAAATGGTGGTAAAACTCCGCCTTGCGTGTATCGCAAGCTAACTCGGTATTTTGTATAGCACAAGCTTATCTTAGTGTATAGTATAACATAATCTTAACTAAATGTATCATACGATGAAAAAATTAATTCGTTCTTTCATATAGCACGATTTATATTCAGTTATGTCTGAATTGAAAAATATCAAAAAGATTAAATTAATTTGAAACAAAATCACAAAATCTCAGCGTGATACATTCTAAACCCCATTAAATTGAATTTCTCCCTCAAAAATAATCTAGCTAATATATGGTTTAGTAATTTAAATTTCCTTTCATAGAAACCAACATCATGAAAATTAATACTAAAACATTATTTAAATATAGAATGTTAGAAACATAATGGTTACCTAATGTAACATATTACTAGGTTTCCACATATGAGAACAAAGGTGGAAAGTGAAAACATAGACATGGAAGATTAATCTAACCATCATGTTTTAATGGAGAGTGATAGAGATCATAATTAGGATATAGTTAATAGTCATTAATTCATTACCCAAAGAGGATTGAAAAGGTTAATTGATATCATCAAAAATGATGATAATAAGACAACATTTTATTTTAAGACCCTTCTTCTAAAATTGGGGAATTTTCATGATAAAATTTACCTACTAGAATTCATTACATTCCATATAAACAATCTCTCCCATTGGATCTTCATTGATCAATTACCATCTCATCTCTTACTCTGGGGAATGAAGGTGAATGTTTTATTCCAAAAGAACTAACAGACCATGAGATCAATAAATATAATGATTAGTCATTCCATCTATATATATAGTTATCATTACATAAAAATGTTCAGCACAGGATATTAAACATTAATCATTCCTTATATGGTGAGGTAATACTTTAATCTCACAAACATAATCAGAAGTTTAACTTAAAACATACATAAATCGTTAGCTGTATCAACCTTCTGAAAGTTGAAAATCCATAATATTTGTAAGAAATTCAATAACTTTCTCAAAAATAATCTTCAAATTGATCCCCCATATATCATAATGCCACTCTTATTTGTCAAATATAGAACATTTCAATACCTTTATAATGTATTCTATTAAGAAATAGTAGTAACCTGAGTTACCATTAATAGTTTTGTAAAACATGCATGATTTCTTATTCCAGATATTTCTATATATATTCCTTACATACAAGAATTTTTAAACATCGTTCATGATTACATAGAACAAATTATAATCAAATCAATAATTTTGTTGATGGTAATCAGTACCATCCGACTTGCTTTATCCATATCAATCTTCTCTTTATCCAAGCTAAAAACAATTGTATTAATATCAGGAACTCATTAAGGGATACCTTACCTTTGTCAAAGTAACATGTCTCCATTAAATTACTTTTCTAAGTCTTCAGTTTCATTCCAAATATCCTTTTCAATCCTTAATGAAAACCATATACTAAAAATAATTTTATATTTCATGATTCGTATAACATAATCTTTGAATTCAAATACATATACACATAAATAATAAAAATTTATTTTTCAGCCACTACTCAGGATTAATCATCCTATTAATTAATACCCATTTTCCTAGAATATGAAATATGAATCATGTCATAAGTTCCTCAATCTCAATTAAATAATTCTTCTTAAATTTATTGTAAACAATACTATAATAACATCCCATAACTTTCACATGTCATTTTTGGTCACCTTTATCTTCAGTAGTATAACCAATACCATACCTCCTTCTATATTCTCTTTATGATATTTCCACTTTTGAAATTTATTTTCATAATTTCCTTACTTCCCACATCTTAAAAATTCAATGTTAAACATGTTAATTCTAGTTCCCACCATTCACTAAAACTAAAAAACATGAGGCCAGAAACACATATCATTGAATAAAACCATATAATCATGAAAAATTACATATAGGATGTCTAAATAATGACACATTCCTTCTTAATGTGTCACAAATCATATTTATACAAGGTTATTCATAGTCATATTTTATTTAAATCCTCCAGGACATTTTGTAATGATTTTGTGAATCTCTAAATAATATCTCCTGGGAGTGTCAAACAAGATGTGCAATAATGCCTGTTTTCATGCACCAATTCCTAATCATGTCTAGATACATACAATGTTTTTAGGATTTTTACCCCTATGTACATCAATTTCAGATAAATATATACTTTTACTATCCAAACAGGGATAAAATTTCTTGGAAACAACTCTCTCAATCTGTTACCAAAATTCCATGACATTTTCCTATACTTAAACTCATCCTTTGAATAAACCATAGAGACATCCCCAGACATAACCTTATAAATATCCTTAAGGATCTAACTAAATTTTTCTCATCCTATTTTAAAATGGTTGACCAAAACCTTTCCTTTGATACCAACTATGGAGACCCAGGTTAAACATACATGGATATTTCATCTTTTTAGATTAATATTCACCACATTCCCAAAATACAAGCCAATGTACCATAATAATTTAGTTTCATTGAAAACTTGGAAAAAATTCATCTATCTTGTTAAAAGTGATTCAACATCTCCCTTAAAGTATTTCCCCCTCAGTTATACTACTTATAAAATTTATTCAAAACTAGAGGAAAGGAAAGATAGTAAAAGGGTGAGATCATATGCCCATTGAGGGTAAAAAAATAAATGATATACATAAGCATAACATAATAAAAAGTGTATGAGAACCTGATAATAACATAAAATCATACCATCCATATCAGAAAACATAAACATGAATCAAGGGATAAATATATACAGTTCATGACATAAGAATCATAAGTAAATAAAGATCATAATCCATGAAATAATAACATAATCACAAGAAATGAGATTGTGGTATACATATAAAATTTTTAAATTATCTCCATAGGAGTCAATCCATAACATCCATGCCATCATAGTGGTATGGGTTCAGTCCCAAAATTCTATTGCTAGTCAAAATTCATTCCTAAAACCATATTTGTAGAAAAGGACCTTTAAGGAACCAGGTTCACTCCTCAATACTACATTTGTTTACCGAATCAGATTCACTTCCTATTCAAGCCCTATATTATTGAGATGGTTTCACTTCCCATTCCGGCCCTAACATACTAAACTATGTTCTCTCCTCGTAATAGCCCTGTCATACTGAACCAAGTTCACTCCTCATTCAGACCCTGCCATACTAAATAGGGTAAACTCCTCATTCCATCTCAATCATACTACACTGGTTTTTCTCCTCCTTCCCTCCCTGTCATATTAAACCGAATTCACTCCTTATTTCAGCACTCTCATACTGAATTGAGATCACTCCCTATTCTAGACCTAACATACTGAACTGAGTTCACTACTTGTTGCAGTACTTTCATACTAAACCGAGTTCACTCCTCATTCTAACCCTGTCATAATCACGAGATATAAATCTTTACCCAATTAATTTTAGGTAGATATTGTCCCCACCCATCACATAGTAAAATCATACATCTATATACCACAACATAACAAAACATTCATCATATCTTCATCCATTAAAAGAGATGGTTTTATAAATATCATATCATAGCCCATTAAATGAAATGGGTATTATAAACACTTCATCCTATAATAACCTATATAAAATATAAGGGCATCACATTACATTCATTTCACAAAAACACATGAAAATATGTGGGTTTAATAATCATTTTGTCATGTTATAACCCATGGAAGAGAGATAGGTTTCATAAGAAACATGTCATCATAAACATAAATCATTAATAGAAAGAATATTTATGGTTTCCCTGGATTTTTTCCCAAATAAATCATAAACTATATCCAATTATTTCTAATTAGTGTGAAAATAATTTTGAGAGGGTCATTTAAAAAATTTCAAGAGGATAATAATCTTAACACATTTTAAAGTGTCCCATACCACTTTGAGAGATTTGAATCATAACATCTGGGAAATAATAACATTACATGAAGCCTATAACATCATTAAAATAAGAATATTCCTGATATGACTTGTAAAATAACATTATACACCTATTTTAGTATAAAATAGGTGCATAACATGGCTTATGTCTCAATGAAGGAAAATTGGGACAATATAACTTTTCTAATTTGTTAACTTTTGAACTATAAACCCCATGAATGATAGATCATAAAATGGATATGTAAATAACAATAAATTTAATAATAATAATAATAATATAATACATTCATGTGAAGTATATACACAACACAAAAAATGGGTGGTGAATATGGAATATTCCTCACAAATATAAGTGAGTGAGATGAAATTCCCTTAATACAAGAGTAAATTTTAAATCATGATCCCCAAGAAATAATATCATCAATTAAAATATTTAATATCATTAAATATATTAAATTAATTATTTAACATTTCATAGTGATTATATCTACCACACAATAAGAATAAGGGATGAATATGGAATATAACTCACAGAAAGAAAAGTGAGACGAGAAAACTCTTTCCTTCAATGTGGGATTTCATTATACATGTTAAAAACTCCTATATAGTAAATATAAGTTTATTATACATCTAACACAGAACCATGTTTTTATACATAATACCATATAGATTTTTTTATGACTTTATATTACCTTTTTATTAACAATTACATATTAATGGTTTGTTTCAGGTAATAATTTCTTTGTTTTTTGTATATATTTTTTACTTTTTATTCATTATCCACATACATAGATCATTAATAATAAATGTTTTTATTGAATATATTTCTGATAATTATTGATATATTTTACCCAACATAATCTTATTTGGATTATTTAATGGAAGATATGGTTTGGTCTATAATTTCAAAATTTCATGGAAATTCTATTTTTACCATTTTAATATTACCTTAGTAATTATGTCATAAAATATTATGTGTTCTGAATTGTGACTTGATATTTTAGAGTGATATTCACCACTGTATTTTTTAAATTTTTTACCCATACCATGACAGCTAGATCTAAATTTTTGAGGGCTGAAAATGAGAATTAATGAACTAATTGATAGAATTTGGTAGATTAGACCCCACCTCACTAAAGTTTCCATAACATCTTCATTTGTACTTTGATGTGACTGAAATTTTGATAGGATTTAAAGGATATAATTTAAGTAATTTTATTCAACTGTAGCGACAGTTGTTTTGGAAGGTATTTTGGTCGAAAACATAGTTCAATATTAAGTGATTTTTGGAGACCAAATGACACATGTACCATTTTTGGAATTTAAAACCCTTTCCCTCTAAAAAATTATTTAAATGAGATTTTGAATCTATTTTATGGTTGGTAGAGGCTTTTGGAAGGTGTGTATGAAATTTTTTCTCTTGTAAACATCTCACACCTCTTGGGTGAATTAAGTATTCATACAAAAATCACTTATAAGAAGGCTCTCCTCTCCCACCTCCACTTTGTTTTTCATTGTTCTCATGCTTGTAACTTGATTTTTCATCCATAAATATTATATGTTATTCTATTTTCATCTTACTGTTATTATTCATGATTCTAGAATATAAGAGTAGATATGATATTGGGTTTTCACTTTTAATCCATTTTTTATGAAAAATATCTCCATGATAACTACTCCAGCTATGGAAGTGTAATTTCTTTCATAGTTGATCAAATCCACACTCCATTAATTTCATTATTTTCAATCCATAAACATACTGAAAAAAATAAATTATGACCAATTAATTAATTTTGACTTTCTAAGGAACTCAATCGACTTGCACTGGACCTCGAGGTCGGACTTGTATAAATTGTGTCAGTGAAACTTCAATTGAAAGATCCAATAAACTTGGGATAGAATTTTATGATTCAATTCAAATCACCAAAATAAATTAATTCTAAAATATAGGGAGGTGATGATTACCTAATTGGATATTGATCCTAAGTTTGTCTTTTATCATAATCAAAATAGGGTGCTATGATTAGATGTCCCGATGTTAACCCATGGATCCTTTTTCCTATATTTTGGGTTCTAGTAATTTCTATAGGGTTAGGGTACTCACAAGATTAGGGGATAACAATTTAATGAATTGTAATCATATGATATAATGATAAATAAATTGTGAAGGGGTGTATTATATTGACTATATCATCTCATATTAGTGTTTTTGAAGAATTTTTTTCTTTCCTCTTTTTTCTACATTGTTTGTTTTGTTTATTTTCCAAAAATCACAACCAAAACCCCCAAATATTTTTTCATTTGTTTTTGCTCATTTACTTTTTTTACTCAAGCCTATTTAGTGTTATTAGAGTATATTCCTCGTTGAGGGAATGACATAGGTCATCCACTGTGATGCACTTAGTAAAATTGAAAATATTTTTTAGAGCATGTATGACAATGATCATAAAATTGGTGTCATTTCTGGGGAGGAAAGTGTTTTATTCAACCTATTTTAGGAAGTGTCTTTGGTATTTTTTCATCCTTTTTTTCTTTTCTTCTACTTCCTTCTGTCTCTTTTTCTTTCTTCCCCACATATTATTTTTTATTACGAAAATTGAAACCTCATTTAATGATATTAATGTCATATGCTTTTCATTTCTCTATTCTCTATGATTTATGAAATGATCCCACACTAGAGGATATCTTTGATCTAAACCATGAGATTGAACTCCAAATTAGGTCTCGAATAAGACAATATCATTCTTAGTGAAGTGTAAAAATTTACCCAATCATGGAACTCCTCATCTCTAAAAATATTAAAATATGAAACCCATCTGAAAAAATATTAAACCACGTCCAATGGAAGAAAAAAGTAATAATAAACATAATAGAACCATTTGGGAGTTGGCTAAACAAAATTATAATTATCAACTGACATGAATTGTATACCCAAATCATGAATCAGACTTTGAATTAAAAACTAGATTAATTCACCTACTTCCACAATTTCATGGCACATCAGGAAAAGATTGAAAAAAACATTTAAAATAATTCAATGTTGTTTCTCAACACTAAAATGTAGAAATTTCTCTGAAGATCAAATCCAATTAATGGAATTTTCATTCTCACATTATGGAACTACAAAAGATTTTATGTATTACCTGAAACATGAAGATTCTACATCTTGGGAATATTAGAAATGTATTTTCATGTAGATATTCTTTCCAGAATCAAGGACAACAACAATTCAAACAGAGATATCTAGAATCAAGAAATCATTGGGAGAGTAAATATATGAGTACTCATAATACTTCAAGAAGTTATCTACAAGTTTTCCATATCACCAAATCAATTAGGAAATCCTCATAAAATAATTCTATTAAGGAATCACTACCATGGAGAAGAACATGGTGGATATACTAGAAGGGGGAGCATTAGTTGAAAAAACCTTGATGGATGCTCCGACATTGAGCAATAAGATGGAATAAAACTCTCAACAATTCAGTGATCATGGTATAGTAGCTATAAGGGGAGTACATCAGGTAAGTCCCTCTACTCTAGGGAATCATTTAAATAATACTAATTTGTATTAGTTAACCTCTATGGTGAGACCGATATCATTGGCCCAAAATGGTTTTCCCCTAACCGTAGTGAAGCTTTGTGGAATTTTTACCACACCAGACCATCCAACATCTTTTTTCTCACAACTAAAATAGAAGGAGGATTGAAGAGTAGTGTTCCTAGGTATAAAATTTAAAAAAAACATATATCCCCATAAAATATGTATTATTCTTTCACACCAACTTACAATCATGGATATAAGGATCACATAGATATGAGGTATGGGAGAAAACAGCAACAAAGGGATCCTTTTCAACAAAACATCATGCAACCTCCACTATCTAGTAGGGTTTTCAACAACCCCAAAAAAGATTTAAAGCCTAAGAATTAACAATTCAACAAAAAGGGGATCCCTAACCCAAGATAGGTTCTAACACTAATGATTTTTTAAACAAATTTTTTTAAACAATATATTGAGCTGAAGAGTCAGGGAATGGATTTGAGGGATATAAATATGAAAATCATCCAGATTTCCATCACCCCCATGAAGTGGTGAACAAGAACATTGGAATCCTACCCTCCCATCCCACACCTAATCCAAATGGTAATTTTAGTTCCATCACACTGAGAAGTGGGAATCAAACAAGTGAGATAATAATTCTTAATAGTTCACCAGGATTTACCCAACTGGAAGATATTTCCCCATAATCATCAGTCATTGAGAACTCAAAGGAGAAAGATAAAGGTAAGATTAAAATTTATTATATTTCTCCTAAACCTCTTCCGTTCCAAATAGAGTTGTGCAAACCAAAAATATTTTCTAATAGGAAATTCAAAAAATAATTTTTGGACATATTAAAGTATGCTGACATAAACATCCCCCTTATTGAGGCCATTAAGAAAATATTAATACATACCAAATTCAAAAAAGAACTTTGTAACAATATAATAGAGATAAATAGAAATAAGAGGATCAATCATGTAAGGAATTATTTTTCACTCATTACACCAAATTAATCAATTATAACAAATTTCAAGGATTATGGGACATTCACCATCCCATGAACCATAGGTGAGTTACACATTTCAAATGCTTCATATGACTTAGGAGATTCCATAAATATGATTCCTCATCCGATATTCTCTTATTTATGGGTTAGTTAGTTTAAGATAATGAGAGTAGTGATGTAGTTATTGAATAGAACTATAGCCTATCCCGTGGGAGTACTTGACGATATAAGTGTTCAGGTAAGAGTACATCATCTTTTCAGTGGACTTCTACATTCTTAATATGGAGGATGATCATGTATGTTCTCATGGTCCCATTATCTTAGGTAGTACCTTACACAAAACTTCCAAAACTATCATAAATTTCCACGTTGTTAAAATTTCTATGGAATTTTAAGATGAAGTTGTGAAATTTAATGTTTTAGACTCTATGAAGTACCCTTTAGAGAACTATTCTGCTTTTTTATCTCTTATTTTCAACCACCATGTAAAAACACCAGGAATTTTTATTTTCCTACAATTTGGGAGAATATAAGTATATTTTCTAGTTTGATTTCAAAGAACACTCATACATGTTTTTCTAATGCACAAACCTCTATTTAATTTGATTTTGATGTGGACTCATATTATGATTTTTACTTTGTCTACTCATATTATGACTTTGATATTGAGTATACCAATGTATTTCATGCATTATTCTATGATGAATGTATCATTAGTTTGGGAAATGCGTTGAATATTTGTATTTAAAATAATATGGTCTTGAACTCTAGAATGTTTCATTATATGGTGGAGCATGGAATTTTCTTAGGGCATGTAGTGTAAAAACATAGAATAGAGGTCGATAGATCCAAGGTAGATATTATTTCATCCTAACCTTATCCTTTATGTGTTTGTGATGTTAGATCTTTCCTAGGGAATGTTGTATTTTATTGTCACTTCATCAAATATTTAAATAATATTTCTCTTCCACTTTAATGATTACTTAAAAATAAATTTTTATTATAAGATTGATGATTCTTGTACATATTACTTTGATGATAAAAAGAATAATCATGCCACTCCAATTATCATAAATCCCCCACAGTGGGACATTCCATTTGAGATTATGTATGGCACTTCAAACATCACAGTTGGAGTTGTCTTATCATAGAATATGGAGGAATGTTCACATGTGATTTACTGTGCTTTGAGGACATTTGATTCATCCTAATGAAACTACACAACCATTGAAAAAATGTTTTTTCCCATCATATTTTCTTTCAATAAATTCTATTCATATTTATTAGTCTCCAAAGTAGTTGTTTTTTCTAACCATGTTGCTCTAAGGTACCTCCTGAAGAATACTTATGCAGAGCCTACACTTATATGATGGATTATAATTATTTAGTATATTGATATAGAAATAAATGACTTGAATGGTTTAGAGAACCTGGTGGAGTATCATATGAGTAAGATAACTCACACACTAGAGGCTAAAACCTTGGTCCAGGTACCACTTCCGAACATATTTCATGATGAGCATCTTTATGTACTCTCAGGTGTGCGTACTTGGTGTGATTATTTGGGGAACTACCATGTTTCCTATGAAATTCCATCAAATTTAAAGATACATCATGTACAAAAATTAATGGGTGTGTCTTGGTTTTATGTGTGGAAGGATCCCTACCTATAGAGAATCTATAGTGATCATGTAATTAGGGGGTGTGTTCATGAGCATGAATTTGAGACTGTTATGCATTTCTTCTATACACTTTCATGTGGAGAAATCATTAGACCCCAATGAATAGAAAGAAATTTAAAAGAATCTAGATTATATTGGCCTAGATTATTTCATGATGCTCAAGTCATGGTAACATTTCCAACGCACTAGCAAAATTTCTTGGAGACATGACATGCCTCAATAGCCTGTATTACTCTGGGAGATTTTTTTATGTGTGTGGACTTGATTTTATGGGTCCTTTTCCTAGATCACTGGGTTTATTATATATTTTGGTTGTCGTTGAATATGATAAAATTTTTGTTGAAGAAAAGGCCACCAGGACTGAAAATTCTCGGGTTCTAGTTTATTTTATCAAGTCGCCTATTTTTTATAGGTTTGGTGTACCGATGACCATAATCAATAACCAAGGGACACAATTTTTCAATCGGAATTTGGATTCCCTCAATAATAAGTATGGGGTAACACAAAAAACATTAACACCTTTTCACCCAAATACAATTGGATATGTAGAGGTTTCAATTTAATAGTTGAACCAATTTTTGGTGAAATCTATGCAGCTGAATATGATGAATTGGAGTAAGGGTCTGGATAATGTTCTCTGGGCTTATAAGACGGCATATAAGACTCCCATTAGTATGTCCCCATTTCTTCTTGTTTTTTAGAAATCCTTTTATTTCCCCATGGATATTGAGAATCATTCATATTGGACTATAAAGAAATAAAAATGGATTTATCCCCAAGAAGGAGATCAAATAAATCTATAAATTCAAGAGATTGAGGAGATTCTATTTTTATCATATGAGAAATCAAGGCTCTATATGGGAATATCAAAAATAGATCACAATAAAAAGATCCAAAAAAGGTGTTTCTTATAGGATACAAATTTTGTCTCTATACATCATGATTGAAGTTGATGTTTGGTAAGTTTCATTCTAGATGATTGGGACCATATGTTGTATCTAATTCCATTCATTACTGTGTAGTGGGTATAACTCAAGAGGAAATAGGAAAGAACGTTAAATTCAATGGGAATTGGTTGAAGAAATACTTGGAGGGATTCCAAACTCATGAAGTTGATATCATCACACAACATGTTCTCTTTATCACTTGAAAGCATCAGTTTGTTCTTTACCCTCTCACTTTTATATTATTTTCCAAAATTTTAAATCTACATCTCATTGGAATTTTATCAATTTTCAGAGTCACAATAGAGATACTATAACATTTTAGGTGATAGGTATGGGATGGAATTTTGGGTAGATTAATTAGTATTTTTATTTTTTATTGTTTCCTTTTATTTATTTTTTCAAAAAATATCAAATCAAAACATCAAAAAAATAATTTCACATGCCCATTAAATCTATAGAACTGATTGATATTGGATGTTTTATTTTTTATCCCACATGGAATTCATGTTGTTCATGGGTATGTTTTTATCTTTTTTGTTGATTTTTGTGAAAATGGAATTTGTTCAATAATATGTTTGATTATGTCTTTATGAATCATTTAATATTTTTGAAATCATTAATTTTGGTATATTTGTGGGAAAATTGGGTCATTTAATCGCTCTATTCACACCACACAAAATCATGACATGTGATTTTCTCTTACCCAATTGAAGGTACAGTCAGGGGAAGTAATATTTTTCAGCTTATAACATGTCTTTTTCATACGATCATTTCTCTTATGATAATTTCCATCACTATATTAGATTGACCTATGCAGGTGCACCTAATATCTTTCTATTGTACTCCCTAAAAACACCAAGAAAATCAAAAAAATCTAAAAAAATCTAATAAATAAATAAATAGGGGAGTGAATAAATGTACAACATGTGGGGATATTTATGTCAGGAGCTCAAGGCTTGAATTTTAGGAATGCTTAAATAAGTGGGTTTTGGAATTTGATTGCAATGAATGTTGAATAGTTTCGGTGAAGTAGAATTAGTAAGAAGAAAAATATTCTTGACCTGAATATACTTGATAAAGCCTGGAGAGACATGATTGAAATCATCGGCACACACACATTCAGAATTTGTGGCATGTTTGACTCATAAGGTGTTCTTACATGATTAGTGTCATTTATATCATTGGATTTTGGTTTGATAAAAATTTTGAGGCCATTACTTCTAGATTTTTTACATTTGAATTATTATTTTTCGAATCTTTCTATTCACATATTTTCATCATGGATTGAGAGATTTCCACATGCATCATTTTTTTGATTACATCCCATGAGGTTTCTTCCATGAGTGAATAAGGGTAAGTGTGGGGGAGTTAATAATATATGTTTTTATTGAATATTTTTTTTATATTTATAGATATAGTTTCCCCAAATTAATTTTATTTAGATGATTTAGTGGGAAAAATTTTGGGCTAGAATTTGGAAATGGCATGGAAATTCTATTTTTACCATTTTAATATCACCTATGTATTTATGTCATCAACATTCCTATGTGCTGAAAATTGACATCAAATTTTACAGTGATATTAAAATCTAAATTTTAATGTTTTTTATTCGTACCATGAATCTGGATCTCACATTTGGTTGAAGAAAATTTGTATTAATGAAGTGTTGGACAAAATTTATCAAACTGGATCCCACCTCACTAAAGTGGGCCTAACATCTTCATTAATTCTTGGATGTGGGTGAAATTTTGTGAGTCCTTACTGGAATAAATTTAGATAATTTAATTAAATTTTAGTGACACTTGGTTTGTAAGGGATGGTGGTCAAAAACACAGGTGGAGATGAATTAATTTTTTGGAGACCAAATGATGCAAGTACCATTTTTGGAATTTGAAACACTTTCCCTCCAAAACTCTATTTAAATGAGATTTTCACCCTTTGGTAGGTATGTTCAAAGGATTGGGATGTTTTTTCTAAAATATTGGACCCTATAAACATATCACACCTCTTGGAAGAAGGAAGTATTTGTGTAATGATCTTTTACAAGAAGGATCTCCACTACCACCTCCACATTGTGTTTCATTGTTTTCATTCTTGAAACATGAATTTTTTATCAATAAATATTTTGTTTTTTTCTTACTTAATCTTATTATTTTTATTATTGGTTCTATAATATAGAGTTGGTATGATATTGGAATTTTACCTTTCGACCAATTTCTTATGCAAAACGTCTCTACAGTAACAACTCCACCTATGGAAGAGTAATTTCATTCGCAGTTGATCTAATACCTACTCATTTAATTTATTTTTTTTGAATACATAATCATATTGTAACTCAAAAAATTTGATCGGTTAATTTATTTTTGTTTTCAAAGTAACTTGATTGACTTGCACTTGACTGCGAGGTTGGACTTGTGTAAATCGTGTGAGTGAAAATTCAATCGCAAGACCCAATCAACTTGGGATATAATTGTAGGGTTCAAGTATTATCCCCAGACTCAATAAATTATCATATATTAGGATTATATTCTTCCCTAATTTTCCATTTACCATAATTTGTAATTTTGATCACAATCAATGTAGGGTGCTATAATTGGACATCCTCATGTTAACTCAGAGATCATTTTTCCAATATTTATGTTCATTCTAAATTCTGTCAGGTTTTGGTATTTAAAATATTAGGGGATCCAAATTGAATGTTTTCTTATAATATGAGATAATGATAAATTAACGGTTAAGGTTTTGGATTATATTGATTATTTATTCTCATATTAGTGTTTTTAAAGAAGTTATGTCCTTGATTATTTCTTCTCGGTCCTTTGTTTGTTTTGTTTGTTGTCCAAAAAATCACAACCAACCCCCCCCCCCCCCCCCGAAGAATATTTCATTTTATAACAAAATTTATTGTTTTATTCAATCCTATATAGGGTTTTAAAATTCACTTCCTCCTTGATATAATTACCTTGGTTAGCTACTTTGATGCACTAAGTAAAATCAAAAATATTTTTAACAACGTGTATGACAACACTCATCAATCATTATTTACTTATTTAAAAATTTTAAAACATTATTTAAATATCATTTAAATTAATTATATAATTATTTATAATAATCTATAAAAAAATTAAGATGAAATGGATTACACCATTCATGGGGATGGTAGGTCGTGCGTACGTATAAATGTTGTTTCTTTTTTATCGTTGTATTTGAAAAAAAGAACGTAAATGACATATATGTGTATATATACATATAAATATAGATATATATTATCAATATAGTAGAATTATAATTTAATATATATCATATATTTTTACTAAACAAATACTCAATACATTCCATGTAAATTGTTAACAAATCACATCGCTTTGTTGAGGGGGTAGTCCACACGTCTACAAACAAATTTATCATATTAACACAAAATGGAAAGCATGAGGGTATGTGTTATATAAAAATTATATATGTATGAATAAAAAATAAATATTATATATATATATCATATAAAAATATATTTTCCAACATAATTCCAAACCATGAGAGTTGGTAAGGAAAAATGAATGACATAGTTTCAGGAGGCGGCAGATCGTCGTTTATAAATGGTAGGTTCAATATCCATTTGATGGAATTACGTGAAAAAATATGTTTAACCCTTTGAATAAAAATATAATAGTATATTGAGGATAATAAAGTTATTATATAATCATGTAATAAGAATATATGAGGGGTGGAGAGTGAAAATAAAACAATATATCTTAAGGAAGTATGTTACCTCTTCTTTGGGTAACTCCTCTTGGTTTGAATCAAAGGGATCCCTTTTTGGATTTATTCTAAAAGTGAGGATTATAGGTTAATAGTAGGTATTTTTTATTATATATGGGTTTTAATTGGATGATCCATAGAGTCTTTTTAGGTGTATGTAAGCAGAAGATTCAGTTCCTTTTTATAGAGGAGCAGGAGTGGCGTTCTTGTAAATAACATAAGTTCAACACTATTTGGAGCCCCCCCTTTCCTATTGCGATTAAAAAATCAATAAATAATGGAATAAAGATGAATTATTGTCTATAAAAACATCCACCACAAAAAAAATTTTGTTTTTTTATAATTTTATTTCTTATCTTCTAAGTTTCTCTACCTTTATAGTTTTGGTTTTTATTAAGGAGTATAGTTTTCTCACCTAATTAATTTACCCAATAAGAATAAATTCAAGTGAGAATCATATATAACAAACGAATTAAAAATCTGATATATAATTAAAAAATCAATTCCCATGTGTGTTGTTAATTAATATTAAAACAAGAGCATGTATCGCGCAAAAACACTACTTTAACTCAAACCGTTCGAACAATGTTTTTTTTCTATTTAAAGGTCAATATGTTAATTTTAAAAGACTAATTGTTACATTATTGTAACATATTTCATATTTATTAACATTTAAAATATATTGGGAGAATATAGTATTTTTAGTAATTTTAATTCGTTAATAAATTATAATTTAATGAAAAGTATCATTAAGGGAAATTTTGACATTATTTTTTTATTTTAATTCGAAAAATATAAAAAAATTATTGTAATTAAAAACTATTAATTACATAGATATTTAAAATAATATATTCACATACTGAAATAATGGAACATAATGGTTTATTAAATTTACTTTACTTTTAATGTTTTTAGCATCATTTGTTTTATTTAATTATTAACTAAATAATACATGGGTTATCATTTGTTAAGAGTATAATGTAATTATATAATCTATAAAATATCAAATTTAAATTACCATGATTAAAAAAATTCATTTAATTTTCGAAAAAATGTTTACAACTGAATCTATGTAGCTTCTTTTGTACTCTAAAGCATTAAATATATTTAGGTTAAGGAAGGTTACTTTTTGTCTTTTTCCTTAATTAACTTATTATATTGGTCACTTTCATGAAATAATATCCCAGTAACTCATAAAATTTGAAACAATTTGGGATATGTTTAAACTATTTGCCTCCAATGGATTTTTCACAAGTGTCTATGTCATTTTGACCCTTAAGATTATATTTTATCCCCTTATTAAGCTTAATTTTACATTAATCACTCTAATTAATTTTAATTACTTTCACTAGTATTTTTGGGCAAAAAAATAAGTAGATAATATTAAACTATTAATACAATACTGATTATAACCATTTATGTCTATTTTTGAATTTTAAATCATAGATGTGACAAAATCAAATTTAAACCTAATCTGGCGAACGTGGTGAGAAATTAGGTTTTTAAGGTGAAAATATTCCAAATTTCAATAAGTTTTTATACCTAAATTAAACATAATAATTACCATAATTACCTATATTGGATTAATATATGTATAATTTATCCGTTGTGTCTTTAAAAAATAGTTTAGAATATAATTTGGAATTAATAATTATTTAAACGAAAAAGGCCATTTTCAATTAAAATGTAGTTTTTTTTACTTTTCATCAAAAAATGAAACTTCTCATAAAATTACAAAATAAATACTAATAGAATTCTGACATCCCACAATCAAATAAGTGGTTTATTTGAGAAATTAAATTTATAAAGGTTTCAAAATTTAGTTTTACAATTGGTGTTCCACTAAGAGGTGTTAATCCACTATCTTGTGTGTAAGGAAAGAAAACGCAATGATGTGTATAACACTAGATTATATCAGTGTATAATATAACAGAATATTATATTGGTTTAGAGTAAAAATAAAAAAATAACATCATTCATTCTTATAAAAAATCCATATTTTTTGATGCATAAAATAAAAAATATAAAAAATATTAAATTAATTTTTAAAAAATCATAAAATCTTTGGGTGTTAAAAAACCCTTCTCTATTTCCCCTTCACAAAAAATTCACACTTTCTGACATTCATGTGATTAAGATTCAGTATTCCTTCAGTAATTAGAACTTTTATAGTCTACTCATTGGTAAGACTGATCTGGCAATGTTGGACCTTTGGATATGTTTTTGATATACTTTTGGCCATTACAATTCCATCTATTATTCTAATAAAATAAAGAGTCCCATATTAAACTCTTCATGCTCCAACTATTAATACATGATTCTCATTCCCAAATCTATTTGAAAAAAATCCTTCTATAACCTTCCTCATCAAACTATCCAACAAAAATAGAATTATTTTCATTGACCTGGGTTGTTTCTAACAATTTTGAGTTTGATGAACCCATCATTCTTCGTCTAGATATTTAATTCACCGTTCTCATGACATCCAAGGCTTATTTATCTACAAGATAGAATTTACTAAAACAAACATATACAAAATTTACAATGAATCTATGATATTTATGGAATGGAATGTTTATTCAGAATCAACCACTAATGATTCCACGAGAATGTTAACACTAAGAAATAGGTAATTTCATCCTTCTATAGCATTAATTAAATTTAATGTTATAGAAGTTGATACTCTTCCATAGTCCTCCTGAAAAAATTAATTCTTTTTTTTTATTCTCTACCCAAAAAATTAACATATTGGGGTAGTACCATATGTAATAAGAGTTCCCATACATCATTTTTAAACATCACTTTCACATATTCATGCTGCCCTTGGATCATATTGATATTATTCACATAATATGTTAGTGGTATTCCTTTTGATAACCTCATTCTGAATAACCACAACATCCTAAACACTTTTCAAAATTTCATAGGTTACCCATGCATATATTTAATATATTTAATGTTCTCTACCACTTTTTCACTTCATAATTGTTAAATGATACATTTTGTTCCAATGACATTCTCACCAACCAAAGGGGCTTCATGACTATCTATTCCCAGTATACCCGCTCCATTTTCTCTGAACATACACTAGTTAATGGAATTTATAGGTCCTTTTGGATACTATGATCTTATTCCTTCATTCTCTAGAAGAAAAAATATTTTCCACCAAACTTATCTACATGGACCATACCTTCATCCGATGACATATCTTCCATTTATAGTAAAATCCCACTAAAAATTAAAATACCATCAAAGAAAAAGTGAGTGAAAAAAACCCCAATTTTCCTCCAGGTGGGTTTAGTGAGAAATAATCTATAAATTTTTTACTTTATGATACACCAAAAAAATCACCATATTTGGTACCACATGTTTGGTGGAAGGCATCATGTGATCACTAAAACCAAGATATCAGATCAACAAAAATATCACATGTTAATGGATCTAAATAGAATAAATGATACCATAAAAAGTTTACATACCTTGAATAAGTTCACAAAAAGTTGAAATCTTTTTCAACCTACTCACTGAATAGTGTCAAACCTCTCAAAGAATTAAAGTTATTTCACATGAATTCAAAATAATGGAAAAAGAGGAACAGAATAAACAAAAAAAGAAATGAATAGATGTGGTTAACATGATTTAGAATCATTTTCCTAAATTCATGATAGAAACACTATTACTTTATATTATTCATAAAAGGTATAATAAATACTGATAATTAAAAAATCATTAAAATTTAATTATAAAATATTGGCACATTGTAATTCACTAAATATATTAGAATCAATGTACGTATTCAGATCCATCATTCACCTTGGTAATTCACCATTATTATCATTATTCTAATTATATATTCATTCCCCAAATACATTTATTTGAATACTCATCGGGTCAACACATTTTAAATAAATTCATTCTTTCATTGATATTCCTTCATTTGATAAGTTAGCAGTGACTACTAGTATTCCTTTTTACTGTGAATTCATTCCTTAGTGAACTCTTATAGAAATTATACTCTAGTTCCTACTATTTTTAAAACATTCTAATCCTCCATTACTCCATTAGAAGATTTTAACATCTAATCAATTCACCACCTTCTCGTGATATCATGTTTCCACTACCTTTACATTGATTTGACCAACTTCTAGTGAATTAGATTCAATGACCATAATCTATGAACCTAAAAAATGATTCACATACCAACATAAAATCCTACATAGATTCAATGTTACAGATTCAATACCTCATTCCCAATTATTTAGCTTTGTATAATGGAAGATAATATGAAAGTATCATATAACTAATGATATGAACTTCCAATTCACAAAAACCCAGACCGAAATCATGCAATAGACCAAGTCCCTAGTTTTCTATAAATTATTACATATAGGTAAGAGTAGAATGGTGGTAATATAAAGTTCACAAATTTTTTACCTACTTAGTATGTTATCTATTTTCACAACCACATGTGTTGTATTTTATTTTCTAGATGTTATGTTCAGGTGTCTCTTCCTTCAATTTCACAAAATTCCATCACTAAATTATATAATGATTCCCCTCATGAGAGGTAAAAATGAAAATGGTATCTTTAGACATAGCACTAGACTTCCTTTATGTGGTTGATAATCCTATTTCATCCTAAATTTCAAATATGATCTCATGGAGGAAGGCTACAGTCGATCCCTAGATCTCCCCAACAAAATCTATATCATCATTGCTTGGATCCCAAGAACCCATCATACAAATAATCAAATAAATATATAACAACAAAAAATATATATATTTTCCAATTATTATTAATAATAGTAATACAGTTACAAAATAATTAATAATTTAATTAATATTAAATAACAATGTAATTATTAATTATTCTCATTAAAATGTAACTTATAATATTTAGTAATAATTGGTGGATATTAATAAGAAAAATATAATAAATAATATATTTTAGAACTGAATTAATATTGTAATTGACAGTAATTAATTATAATTATAAATGTATTTAAATTTTTTTATTAATTATAATAATTAATAATTTGATTAAAAACTATTAGTTGTCATTAGTATTAATTATCTAATTATTTACAATTAATTATAATAATTAAATTGATGATTAAATATATTTTTTTGATTAATAATAATTATTAATAAATAATAATTAGTTATTAATTAAAAAATTTAAATAATGTAATCTAAGGGTGTATCCAAGGAAGGTCTGTGGCATAAGAGTTACATTAATGAAGAGAATGTGGTTCAATACCAAGAGATTGAAATAAGGCCACGTACTAAGATAGAATTAGTTAGATCTCTTCCTTTAAGGATTTTATAATGAGGAGAACCTTAAAGATTTGATCCACGACTCATTTGGATGAAAACTCTAAATTTGTATCAATGAATTTGGAATTGTGTAAACATTTTATTATTTTATAGCTTGTTCCCTCGTAATGGGTGAAACCTTAGCTGTATAAAGATTTGGTATGTCATGTTTCTAAGATTTAGAGATTTTTTTAATATATTTTCATCTCTCTTGGGAGTTTTTTATTTCATTTTATTATCCCTTCAATTAAAGTAATACAATTATCTTGGAGCTTTGGATCTCTATTTATGAAATTGGGTTTTCTTCATATCCATGAGTGGTCACTGAATTTTAACCCCTCTATACAATGTATATATATAAATGCATGCATTTGGATATATGGTTTGAAATGGATTCTTTGTAATCCTAACAACATTTATTATATTACTTGTATTATTAGGATTCATTTCTAAATGGATTAAAATGAGTTGGTTTTATTTGAAATTGTGTGACGATATAAGTTTAGATCGATCAAAGTGAAACCTTGATTTATAAACTAGTTCTTTCTACTAAGAGGGGTGTTGTTGATATAAATATTGTATTTGATCAACATCTTTGATTTTGTGGGGATGGAAATGTAATATTTCATTCAAAGGATAAATATCATAGGGGTTGTATTTATTGAGTCTTATCACTCCATGGTCATGCAAACTAAGACTATGTGAGGAAAAAATCAAAGCTAAATTCCTTTGTACAATTAGGTAATGAAACTGAAGTGAGGGGAACTCCATATTGGGTTTCCCTAAATAGAACGGTGTTTTAGAGGCATGACATCCCTTAACTTGTCATAGGTATAATGTTTTATTTGAAGAAGGTTTTAGGAAATCCCAGGCTATTTCATCTGGTGGAAAGACTATCCTGTAGGGGTGAGGATTAGGTGTGATGTATGTGGTACATATTAATCATGATAGGCATGTTTCCATGAAATGAATCTTGGATAATGGGGATCTCTTTGGTGTTCCATAAGGTATTATGAATTATTCTTCAATCCTTACAGCTTTATCTCTCCAAAAATCTGGTGGTAAAAGTCGGGGTACTCTAATATTTCATGAGTTTGTGATAGGAACCACTCCAGCTCCAGAGGATGGATCTTTTGAATTTGAAAATACATGATCTGGTCAATATGAAAGCCATTATTTTTCCAAGATTCATGAGAAAATAAATTGATATATAGAGAATAATAGTTTTGAATGTTCTTGGGATGAAAATGAATATATAGGACTAAATTTAAAAGAACCAATTATCAATGGAATCAATGAGGATAGCAGTGAGGATGGGTTGTCTGATAATGATTAAGATGATCAATAGGAAGAATACTTGTTCTTGACATATGAGAACTTATACTTTCTTTGAGTGATCATAAAGGGTATAATATACTATAAGTTACCTTTTTTAAAAAGATGAAGTCTGGTAGGGTTCCCCCTCTATAGGAGCATTTAAAGGTGTGATTTTTGGAGAAATATGGAAATAGGGGTATGAATTTCCATTAAAAAACAAAACTATAAAAATACAACATAATTTTTAATTTAAGAGATTATTAAAAACTTGATATATATATATATATATATTAAAGAAAATCCCACAAAAAAATGAAATATCAATTAAATTATAAAACATTTTATATGAATTATGTAATTAAAATGATTAAGAAAATTACATGATAAATAATTAAATGATTAATTGATTGATAGAGATTAAAAGGTGAAATTTGTATAAAGTAATTATAAGATGTGACCCCCTCAGTTTAATTTATTCCCTTATGATCATGCTATTTTAAATCCTTTTCCAAGGGTTTTGTTTGGGTTTTGGAGAATGGGTGAGTTTCTTGCAGAGTTATGGAAGTTTTGGCCTATTATGGGTCAACCATGGGTAGAAACACGTTCTGATAGTCAGAATATTGTTCTTGGTGCATCCCTATACAACATGGTTTAGCCAAAATTCTTGGAAACTAGGTATGGTTGAGGTTAAGGATCCCTTAGCTTCCTATAGTAAACTATTTCCATAGATTCCCCACCACAACATTCTCTAGGGAATGGTGATCCTAAAGTTTCTAAGCCCCTGTACCGTGACATATTGGTTGTTCATTTCATGCCTCATATATATCACCATTTAAAAGATACCATGGTCTTGTAGGCTTCACCAGGTTGTGGTGACAATCAACGAAATTTTAAAACAGAAGATTCTCATACCAATTCTTGTGGGGGAATTATGGGATCCATATGTGATCTTTACAGAAGTGTTTTAATGTTGTTTTTTCACAAGAAAAAACCTCTTATAACCCATATTTTTCCTCCTTCTAGGCATTTCAAATTTGCTGCTTTAGGGTGAGGTCATGGACGACTCCCAACATATAATGACCCTTCTCTTTGTTACTCATTAATACATTAATTATTACATAAAATTGCACTTATTATGGCCCAAAAGTTCAATAAGTCTAATGTATTTGGGAATTAGGTACAATACATAACATTTAGAACATAGGATAAAAAAACTTATTAAAATAATCATTAACATTCTTTATTGAAAACTTCTTCAATATGCTCAAAATACTCCTTTGAACTTAAAACTGCATGGAATAACTGGGGGACATGCATCAGAAATGGGTGAGCTATAAAGCCCAATAAGGGAATAAACATCGAATAAGTGATCTGTGTTATACAATAGCAAAAAATAGGAGGAATAAAAGGTAAATGAATAATAAGGAATGATATGACATCATAATCATAACATGGGAAATGTGGAAACCACTTAAATCATTGAATAATGAACATAAGTCAAGGTTAAACCACAAATAATTCATGGTGTAAAATTTTAAATAAAGGAATAATTCACACACCTATCGAAACATGATGTATCTGGATACAAAATGTTACACAATGCATTAATGTGCTATCTAGGTTCACCCATCATAATAATTTCATTATCATTCTTAAATGTGCCACATAGATCATTTGAGATGGATTCATTCATCATCATAATTTATTCCACGATCAAGGAATGTATATTTCATACATGTATGTCCCATGTAAATATGTATAAGTGAATAAAGTTAAATACTCTAGATAGAGTAATGGGTATGGTTTTCCCAACACAATTGTTTTGGCATGGAAAATCGAAGTGAAATTTTGGAAGCATAATGACGTTACTTAAAAATTCATAAAATGTATGATGAAAGAAAAATAAGTGATTAATTATTTTCAAATCATAAAATTGGATGTAATAGGGACATGTAAAATCATATCCTAAAATTATAAATTTGTAAACAAAAGGCATAAGGTAATGAATAAACATGAATAGAGAAAAGAATCCTTCAGAAATGTTGGTACGGTAATGGGTGTACATAAAGGATAGTGGGAGGGTTAATGAAAGTGAAAGGAATATATCATCATTTATACATAAAATGTAATTAATGTTTAATATTTAATATCATATTTTATCCTAAGAAAATTAAATGCAAAAAATAAATAACATAAATGGAGTGTTTGATAAAAGAGGAGAGTGGAAGATCCCTTACATAAGTGTGTGACTACAAAGACTTAGTAGGGGATTCTTGAAAAATTAGTGGACCCTTGATAGGACTCTAGGGAGTGGATAAAAGTGTAAGTATGTGACCCACGATGTTTGAGTGAATTTAAATGGGATATTTGGTGGGCTTATATACGAAAAGAGGGTTATTTCATTATTATTTGGGTTTTGGATTCTATATAATAAAATATCCAAAACCACAAAAAAATACCATGGGTATGGCCCATGGTTTCTAAAAAATAGGACTGTTTTAAATTATTTTATAATAAAATGAGTCGAACGTATTAAAATAATTCCCTTGGGGATGTGGAGGAGAGTCGCACTCCTGATGAAATGATTTTAAAATATTAAATTATATTATAAGTATTGGAGGATTCACAATGGAATTAAAAAATAAACCAAATAACATAAAAATAACTGTATTTTAATGGTAAACATATATTTGGTCTTGGATTCTATTTATATTACTTATTAAATCACATTTTTGGTAATTATTATGTCATAAAACATGATGTATATTTTTACTGTATTTTAATTTTACCCAAAAATTTGTCTATCTCAGAATATTATGAAAAATTAACCATTTGATAATTTCGATGTCCTTATTCTAAAAATAATATTAGTTTTATCTAAATAAAGTTTTATATATGTGAATTTTCACTTTTAAAATAAAAACTGACATTTATTTCAAATAACAGGTTTTTGGACGATGACATTTTTTGAACCCTTATAAAAATAGCATTTTACATCATAAAAATTATATGATCATTTATATATTTTAAAATTTATTAAATGATAATATTTTATTAAAATATTATTTATTTCAAATATCCTTTAATTCTTCAAAATTGATATCTTAGTTGAATTTGAATATTAACCAAAAATATTATTTTATTATTGAATCAAAATAAAAAAACATTATAAAGTAAAAATAATAGAATGGAAATATATTAATTATTCAATAAAAAATAATATACATACTCATATTTCTAGGGTCTTGTTACATATCCCTTTAATACACTGGAAAATTTTCTAAGGGTAAGATGCACAATAGTGGGACACTCATGGGTGGTTCGACAAACAAGGTTTGGACCGTGATCTCAATAAACGTGAACTTATCTCATTAAAAGTTTCACTCATGCTTATGTTTTTTGATATCATATTGTATTTGTCATGGTAAAATCATAGATATGGTATCTCTCTCATAAATTCTGATAAATCAGCTTCATAGAATACTATCATACTAGTTGTGGCCATCACTTCCTTTGTTTGTGATAATTGGATTTATTAAAACCCAATATTTATAATAATCATGTAATCACTATTAAATGGATATATTATCAATAATAATTATACATAATAGACATTTCAATCCATTGTTAATAATAATACTAACTAAGTTAATGTATTTTCTATGACCATGTTATATAATAAAACATTTAATAAAAATTCTAGTGGAATTTTATTTATAATAGTTTAGGTCGTTATAATCTTCCCCCCTTAAGAAATTTCACCCTCCAATTTTTATTTTACCAAACTAAAAAGGTGAGGGTAAATTTTTTTCACTATGTCCTCAGTTTCCCAATTTTCTTTTCAACCATGTGGATTCTCCACAACCCTTTGACTGAAGGAATTATCTTTTTCAATAGAACTTTTTCTCTAAAATCTTGGATCTTCAATAGCTACTCCACAAAGGAAATGTAATTGTCCAATGGTACAACCAATAGACTGAGTATATGTGAGGGTTATATTATGTAATTTCTTAAGAGGGATACATGTAATATATCATATACCTGATATAGATTCTCTAGGAGTGATAGTAGATAGGCCACCTCTCTAATGATATCAAGGATCTCGAAAGGTTCGATGTACCTTGGACTAAGCTTTCCCTTATTCCAAAATATCACTTTATTTCATATACATATGTGGAGGAATACAATGTCTCTGACATCAATATCTATGACTCATCGGTGACTATCATTATAGATCTTCAATCAACTCTAAGCAGGCTTGATGTGTTGTTGAATGGCCTCAACCTTATCTACCATTTCTTCGACCATTTCACGACCTCGAAGTTCCATTCCCCAACTTCAACCCAACATACAGGTGTTCTACACCTATTCCCATAATGAAATTCATATGTAGCTATTTGGATGCTCAAGTGGAATTTTTTTGTAAGAGAACTCATCCAGAGGAAGATATCGGCCCCATCCTCCATTGAAGTCAGTTGAGCTTTCTCTCAACATTTTCTCACGTGCTTGTATAGTCCGCTCAGATTGGCCATTAGTTTGAGGGTGATGAGCCTTTCTAATGATTAACTCAGTGTTTAGATCATGGTGGAGACTTTTCCAAATCATAGAGGTGAATATTGGATCTCGATCAGAAAACATTGATAGTGTTACTCCATGAAGACTCACCACTTCTCTAATGTATATCTATGAAGGTTGACCCAGTGGGATATCCTCTCAAATCACAATGAAGTGTGAAGTCTTTATAAGATTATCCACAAAAACCTAGATATATTTGTTTCCTTGGGATGTCTTCTTATGTCCGATGAGAAATTCCATGATGTGGTTTTCCCATTTCCATGTTGGTAGGGGTAATGGATTCATCATCCCCTTAGAATTATTCCTTTAATCCATCACTTTTTGACATACCATGCACTTTGATGTATATTTAGTGATCTCCTTATTCAGTTTTTCTCATAAATAGTTCTCTCATAGAACGTGATAGATCTGTATGTTTCCTAAGTGAAATCCAAAACATGAACTATGAGAATCGTCTAATAGTTCCTTCTTTGACATAGGATACTATATAACACTTATTCTTGACCCAAATATCAAAATTCATTCATTATTAACATTTAATTTCAAATATTTACATTTTCTTATACTATCTAATTTCTTTTAAATTCCTTTATTATCTTTTTGGGTATCCTTAGACTATTCAAGAAGAGATGGTTGAGAAAACATTTCGAAAAATATTAATGATGTTCCTTCCTTTAGGATTCCCATTTCCATCCTCTTCAAATCTAATAATATATAATTCATCTCAATTATCATCAATGATAAAATTTCTAGAAACTTTCTTCTTAGAGCATCTTCCACTTTATTCACTTTACCATGATAGTATTTAATTGAGAAGTCATTGTCCTTGATCAACTCTAACCATCCTTATTGATTCATATTAATCTCTTTATTTGTAAATATATATTTGAGACTTTTTTGATCCATATATATTTCACACTTCTCCCCAAAAAGATAATGATACCATATTTTCAAATCAAAGATCATTTTCGACAACTCCAGATCATGGGTTGGGTACTTATGTTCATGAAAATTCAACTTCTTTGAGGAATAGGATATGAATTTTTCATTCTACATGGGTAGTGATAATCCTCCTCTTAATCTCATTGAAGCTCTCTTCACATTCATCATTACAAGTAAACATGACTCCCTTCCAAGTTATATTGGTTAGAGGGTTTTACAATCGTGAGGAACTTCTCGCAAATTGGTAATAATACCTATCTATTCCAAGGAAACTATGTATATTTGTCAAAAATAGTGGCCTCAAACATTTTTTTATTACTTATGCCTTTGAAGGGTCCATAGATACGCCATTTCTTGTGATGATGTGTCCCTATAAAGAGGATTCCTTCAAACAAAACTCATATTTACTGTACTTGGTATAAATCTTTTCTATTATTATGGTCTTTAGCATAATTTTCAAATAATCCTCATGCTCCTCCTTTATTTTGAATTATTTTAGAATATCATTTATATATAAAACCAAATATTTTTCAAGTTAATCTCAAAAGACTCTATTCGTTTAGTCTGTGAATATATCTAGATCATTAGAGTGTCTGAATGGCATCAGTATGAACTCATAATGATCATACCATGTATGAAAATAAGTCTTGGGGATATCCTCTTTCTTTACCCTAACATGGTAATATCCCGAAAATAGATCCACCTAGGAGATGTATTGTGCTCCATGTAGATAATTGAATAAGTCATAAATCTATGGATGATGAACTTTTTATTTATTGTGATCTTGTTGAGCTCACGATAATCAATGAAAAGGAACATTGACCCATCCTTCTTCGTGAAGAAGAGGACTGTTGTACCCCATGGTGAAGCACTTGGGTGAATGAACCCTTTATCCAAATTACCTTGTATTTTTTCATTAGCTCATTAAGTTCCAAAATATCCCTCATATAGGCATTATTGTATATTGGAAACACACCATGTATAATCTCTATTGAAAATCTTACCTCTTAGCTAAGAGGAAGACCATGAAATTCCTCATGAAACACATCAAAATATTCCCCCACAATCATCATGCCTTTGAGGATAATATTTTCTTTTGACTCAAAAATTTGAGCTAGATACACTTTCTTGTGGAGTAATAATATCAATTCTTGAGATGATGTTGTTAAATAAGATTCATCCACCTCCCTTAACTAGTAAAAAATTGGGGATTGATTCACCATACCGGGAGTGATAACCTTCTCACATAAATTTATGTTGGATATATAGAGTGAACGTTAATCCATGCCCATAATTTCATAAAATTCCACCAAAGGAATTAAGAAAAGATTCACTGGGAAGTGCAGATAAAAATTCTGATAATTGAGGATTTATATAAATGGGATACAATAATTTCCCCACTTTCCATTTTCTCTATTATCTCTACTTCGATTAATTGTGATGGTGTTTGACTAGTTCAAATAAATATTCATGATATAATGGAATGCATTGAACCAGAATCAAAAAGTATGTTCACTATTATTGAATGAATAACTAGAATACCTATCACCACTTTGTTGTTAGGATTCACCTTAATGGTAGTAATGTAAAAACCTCTCCCTTTCTACCTTGGAGGTTGTTGGTTTCCTCTAAAAACTCTTGTCTTATGTAATTGGCTTCCAAAGTGATATGGTTACTTAAAATTGTAGAATTGAACAATGAGTTGTGGGATGTATCGAGCCTTCCATTCCTTCATCGGATTAGTGGGTTTCTCTTATCTGAAATTATTATCTAGGTTTCCTTCATTCCCACACCTAAAGCATTTAACCATTCTCTATAGGCAATTTCTTGGGTTCTTCTTTCCACTCCTTTGACAAGTGGAATACTAAAATTTGGTGGCACCACTATATTTCTCCATTAGACCACTAAAATTAAACTCCACTTTCCACTTTTTATCCCCATAATACCCTTGGGATTATCTGATCTCTATTTCAACTTTTTGGGAACATTATACAATTTACTCATAGCTATCAAAGACAGGGATCACCATGGATTTTCGTAGACTAGGTTTTATCCCACCAAAGAAGTGATCAACCTTGTATTTGGGGATAAAGAAAATGATGGAGTTGTATAGAGAAAATCTTGTGTTTTTTTCTCCTATACCCTGATATATTCATCATATTATTTCTTGAGGTCAAGGAAATAACTTTCCATTTTATGTCCGAGAGTGTGGGGAAAATAGTTATCGAAAAAACATTTTTTTTGAATTCTTTCCACACCATCACTTTGATCACATCCTCAGGATTCATATTCTTGATCAATGTACGCCATGGATTGTCATCTCCCTCCATAAAATAAATATCTAGAAAAACATTCTCTTACTCAGGAAAAAGATGGATGGAGAAGATCTTCTCAATGGAATTAATCATTTCCTACATGATTAAGGGATTAGATGATCCATTGAAAGTAGGATTCCTTTTCCACATAAAAATATTGATTGCGGCTTGTTCTCTATAGGGGGGTTGGGAAATCCTCCTCAACTATCTTTCTATTCCAAACTGGAGTCAACCGAGAGAGTACCATGACAATTTTTTTGATTCCTACTCTCATAGGATTGGGTATTCGTTAAGGTAGTCATGACATTGGTCATCACATTGATTGAAAACCCAATTTCTCTTATTTCAAGCCATTGTCTGGAATAAAAGGAAAATTAGGGATGGTTATTTTAAACAATAAAACAAGTAAAATAGAATCCAATGATATTAAAGGGATATCATATAAATTACATTTATATCCTTAACTTATTATTTTCTAGGATTCAATTTTTGTTATCCAAAATCTATTTCTTATCATAAATTCTTATGGGATTTTTTTCCGATTAGTAATGGTATTCAGTGAGATTATAAATTTACAATATCATATCCCCCCAGAGTTTGAACCTAGGTGTGATGTATTGCATGTTTTTGTGTACCATGTTACACCGAGTGAGGCTTGGAACACCTTGCAAAGTTATTATTCATACATACATTTTTGCCAGAACCATGTACACTTGTAGTATCCAAACTAGGATGTATTTTCTTGATAACAAACTTAATCAATATTTACAAAATTTGTGGGTTTTTTAGTTTACTTAGTCTTATCCCTAAGGCTTTTACTAGAGATCTCTAATCCTAATCTCAGAAATTACTAAACATTTCCTCAAATACCAGTAATAACAACCCTGTACTTTTTTACACATTAATACTTGGTTTATTATATAAATATTCACTTAATACAACCCAAAAAATTTATAAGTATAGTTTCATTAGGAATTAGGAACATAACATAGCATCTTTAACATGGGATACAACAACATTATCAAAAACTTCCTTAACATGATTTTTTAAAAACATATTTAACATGATCAAAATACTCATTTAAACATGAAACTACATGGGATAACCTAGGGATATACCTATGAAATGGGGGATCTATAAATCACATTACGGGGATAAAATTTAATAAGTGATACATATTAGACAATAGGTATTTCAACAAGGAATAAACAGAACATGAATAATAAGGCATGATATAGAATGATATTCATAACCTAAAAAACGTGGAAACAACTGAAAACACCGAATCATGAATACAGGTCAAGGATAAAATACTAAGACTTCATGGTATACAAATTCGTATAAAAGAATTAAGTAAACCCTTGTCCCAACATTGTTTATCATTATAGTAAACATTACCCAATGCATTGGAGTGCTATCTGGATGCACCAATCATAATCATTTCATTCTCAGGCTTAAGTGTGCCACATAGATCATACGACATGGATTCATTCATCATAATAATTTTTTCCATGATCAATAAATGTGTCTTGAAAACATTTCAGTACCCAATAAATGAATATATGTGCATAATGGTTGATAACCTTGATAGCATAATTGGTATGGTATGCACTACACAATTGTTTTGGCATGGAAAATTGTGGTAAAATTTTGACAGCATAACGACATTACATAAAAATTCAAAAAATGTTCAATGAGAGATAATGGGGTGTCTAATTATATAGAAATATAATAGTAAGTAATAGGGACATGTAAAATCATATCCTATCATTATAAAATAGTAAATATAAGGCATAATGTAATGAAGAAACATGAAAAGAGAAAAGAATCCTTACAAAAATTTGGCATGGTAACGGGTGTATATAAAGGGTAATTGGAGGATGAATGAGAGTGAAAGGAATATATCAACATTTATACTTAAAATTTACATGAAGGGGAAAATTTAATATAACATCCTCTAATAATAAATTGAAAAGTAATGGACATAACATAAAAGGAGTGCTTGATAAAAGAGGAGAGTGGAAGAACCCTTACTTGAGTGTGTGAATCCAATGGTGTGGGACGGGATTCTTGAAAGCTTGGGGAACCGTTGTAGGACTCTAGGGAGTGAATGGAAGAGTAAGAACATGATATAATGAGTTTTAGTGAATAAAAATGGGATCTTGGGTGGGATTACAACAGAAAATAGGGATATTTCTTTATTATTTTGGTTTTGGATTCTACATAATAAAATATTCAAAACCATAAACCATGTGATGTTTTTTCCAAAGGTTTATACAACATGGGATTGGTTTAAAATATTTTATAATTCCATTGGTCTAAATTATTAAAATATTAACCTTGGTGATGTGGAGGTGAGCCAGACTCTTAAATAATTGATTTTAAAATCTTAAAATATATTATAAGTCTTGGAAAATTCATAATGGCTTTAAAAAATAAATAAAATTAAATTAAAATCACATTATTTTAAATAGAAATCATATAACTGTACTTTTATCTTATTTATATTACTTATTACATCACTTTTTGGTTCATTTTTATTTCATAAACAGAAATTATATTTATATAGTATTTATTTTTTACCCAAAAATTTGATTGTCATAGAATAATAAGAAAAATTCACTGATGGAAAATTTGGTAATCATTATTAAAAAAAATATTCATTTTATCTAAATAATTTTCTAAATATGTGAATTTTTTCTTTTAAAATGAAAAATGGCATTTATTAAGAATGACAGGTTTTTTGACTATAACATTTTTTAACACTTATAAAAATTACATTTTAATTCATAAAAATTATATAACCATTAATATTTAAGAAAAGTTATTTATATATAATATATTATTAATATATTATTTATTGAAAAGACCCATTAATTCATCAAAATGTATTTCTTAATTTAATTTTAATATTAACCAAAATTACTATATTTGTTTTATTGAATCCAAATAAAAAACATTTATAATGTAAAAATAATTGGATACAAATATATTCATTATTCTATAAAAAAATAATATACATACACATATATATAGGGTCCTATTAAATATCCCTTTAATACACTAGAAAATTCCCTAAGGGTATGGTGCGCAATTGAGGAACTTTTGTGGGGTGGTTCGGCGAACATAGTTTGGGTCATGATCTCAATGAGATTGAGATTCTACCATAAATGGTTTTTATCATGCATAATTAATTGGATATGATATTGGGATTGGTCAAAGGAAAAGTCCTGAAATTCTACCTCCCTCAGAAGATCTGATAAATGGACATCATAGGGTTTGATCCTAGTGGTTGAAGCCATCACATTATCTATGACAATTGGGTTTGTTAAAACCTTATATTTATAATAATCATGTGATCATTGTTCAACATCTATATAATCAACGGTAATGATACATAATGATATTTTAAATCCAATGGTCATAATAAGACAAATTAGTGTAGTTTTTTTCTACATCTATATTATATAATAAGACAATTAGTAAAAATAAATGGGGAATTTTATTTAAAATATTTCAGGTCATTACAAACCTAGTCTATTTTGAAAATACTTTGGGTGGTTGATGGCTTGGTGTTGTGGGAGAGCTCTATCTCTCTCTCTTCCTATATCAATTTTTTATAAATAATTTGATTAAATTAAGGTATGATGATTTCCACTCAATCCAAATTTATATAGAACATGAATTCACACAATTCAAAATTATTTCATGTGTTATATTCAATGATCATGGATGTGTTCTTGTTGGATATACTAGTTTGGATTTTAGTTTGTGTATTGTTAATTATGGGTGATTCCTTAAGGTGTTTATGAATATATTTTAAAAACATATATTCAGTTTTAATGGAATGTATTTATTTTTTATGTGTAATACTTGGTTATAGTGTGTAAATATTTTCATTAATGGTGTCTTACTGTTCATAGACCTGTGGATGGTTTCACTGAGGCACATTGGTAAATGGATAGCTGATGATGTGGTTTGGGAAGGATAGGTTTTGTTTATCATGAGTTAGAATTGTTCAATAGTAGGATGAAATAATTAGGTGTGTGCATGGTATAAAGAGGGTATTTCAAGTAGAATTTAATTTTTTTACTAATTTTTTATAACTATTATTTTTTATACAGCTTTTATTACCTCTTAACCTATATTAAATAAACAATTATCTACCATTTTAATGTATTAGTTCCATTCATAGGGAGTCTTGCGGTTTTCTTGTTGAGTTTTCACAGACATCCATTGTTTATTTACATTGGTTCTTATATAAATGTTTTTTTTCATGATACAATAAAGTGATAGGTTTCATACTTTTCTAGTGGAGTACTGTGATAATGTAAGCATTTTGGATATGGGTGGAGCATGGAGGACCTTGTATAGAGTCATTGTCATGCCATTTTGATGTCTCGGTGTCTTTCATGTTCTATGTTTCTAGAAATTTTTTTTATATATTTTTCTTTCACTCTCAATATAATTATCATCTATTTTATTTTATATGAATTTTTTTTGTTATGTTATGCATCATATTACATCATATTTTAGTTTTTTTTAGTTGTTTATTGAGGTAAAATCAACCCCAATGATTTGGTAAATTCCTTGGAATTTATTTTCATACTTTGGTTTATTGGGGATATAAACTAATGTTAGTAACACCCCCCCCCAATTCCCAAGACAGTGGGTTGGGGTGGGATTGTACAAGTGGTATCATTTTAATTGATCTATTATTTGGGATTTAAACAAGAAGATAAAATTAATCTAGACATAAAATGTGTAGTATAAAAACATGTATCTTACTTATTTATGTTGAAATTCAATTTATAAATGAATTTTAGTTAAAAAAGGTGTTCTTAAAAACTGATTGGAATATTTTCAACTCATCGTCATGGTTTTAATCTATGATGGTATATTCTCATTCATTATCAAAGAGACTTCCCACTATGATTATATTGTTCCTGTTATTTTGATTTCTATTTGTAATATGTTATGGTAATGTTTCTTGTTATTATTTAGAAGATCCTAATACTTTAGTAAGTTGTCATGTAGAGACTAAGTGGAAATTGTGTTGTGGTTTTTAAAGAAATGAAAACAATTTGAAGACATAAAAATTAACTAGAAGAGGCCACTAAGAATGTGGTTCAACCAGAACCATAGGGGAACCAGTAACAGGTAAAAATCATTGTACAAGCCTTTAAATTTCAGGATAAAGGAAATAAAAATGTGTAAACACCACATATGGATCATGTTTTGGTGTTTCAAATTATGAATATATTAATATTTATGGGGAATCCAGACTATAACAAGTGGAATAATGTCATTCTCAGATGAACAAAATCTTTGATTTCCTAGGAACACTGGTTGATACCAAAGTGAATCTAGAAGTATACATGTTAGATAATCTATCATGGCCATATCAGGATTTATTAATTCAAAATAAATATAATCTAGAACATAAATAGAATTATTTGATGAGTTTTTCAATAAAAAATTCCATCTTCATACATTTATGTGGCCAAAATGATGAAATTTTTTAGTTTGAATTAAGGAAACGTATCTGTGGTGGAGTATATAGCAATGATTATAAACATAATTTAGTTCAGAACCAAAGTGGATTCCAAATTAAACCTAATGGAATGTATATTTAAGGGAGGACTAAAACCAAACATATTCGCTAAAATCATCATGTATTGTATTGATGATTAGACAAAAATGATCAATACAGAATCTATGGTGGAAGGGGATCTTATTGGGAACACTATTGGAGGTAGCATATTAGTTTATATAGGAAAATATGGGAACACTAATGCTGGAAATAAGTATAAGGGGGAGACATATTCACAGGGAATCATGCTACCAAATAATCAGTAAACAGGATTGGTTTTCCTCTTCATTGTATAAATAAGATAGGATGTCTCCAGTGTAGTTCGTTTGAACATTTAATGAATGATTTTATGGAAACAATATGATAAAGTTACCAATAAAATTAGACGGGACACTGAAGTTAGTGTCACTGAGTTAAAACAAAGAATCAATCTTGTCGTAATTATTAGAATACAACATGGGTCTCTCATTCTTAGGTAGGTCATTCATGTTGAATTAGTTTTTGATTATAGAATCATCCAAGTTTGGGTAATTTGAGAAATATACAGGCATCACAGAAGATGTAACCTTAGTAGGGAAGTATGTATCACTCGATGAGAGCATGGAAACAGTTGTATGGTGTGGAGAAGGTGATCATAGTGTAGAAAATAGGACCTTCAATGGTTTTAGGTACCATTATCCTAAACTCTACTCTTATGAATGTACTATTCGAGACTGGTTCATCCGATTATATCATTTCTTGTAATCTAGTAAATAAAATGGGTTTGACCATTGAAATAATGTCGCATGTGATGATTAACCAAACACCTCTTAGATAATGAGATCATCATGGAATTTAGTGTGAATTGTATTCTTTAATAATCAATAGAATCTAGTTTTTTTTAGATATTTTTATTCTACACATGAACATCCTAGATTTAATTCTAGGACTGGAGTGGTTGGTAGCCTTTGAAGGTCACATAAAGTATTATGCTAGAAAATTGATTTTTATAACTCTGGATGATTGGTTCATCTCATTTTAGGGGATTAGCATGTGAACACGGGAAGTTTGAGACCTTTAGAACTAAAGTCTATAATTTTTTCTTATCAAATGGAAGTAATAAATTTGGGGGATATTGATGCAATTACGACTAGATAATTACCTTCCATTTTGGATTGGTATCCTAATTCATTTCTAGAAAATTTATCTATGTTTCCACCTAAAAGGGAAATAGAATTTTTTTAATTGACCTTCTTTAAGTTATGAATCATATTTCACTTCTGTCATAAATAATGGAACCAGTGAATTGAGTGAATTAAAGGCCTATATTGATGACTTTAAGAGTAATGGATTTATGAGATCAAGTACATTACATTGGGCTTCTATTATACTCATTGTAATGAAGGAATATGGTTCACATTGAGATTTTTTTATAATCATTAACTAGATTAGGATATGATCACGAACTGATACCCTCTTCCTTGAATCAATGTCGATATTGATCAATTAAAGGGAGATAAATGTTTCTCCAAAATTAATCTTTGATTAGGGTCTCATCAGCTTCAATTTAAGAGGAAGTAAATTCTGAAAACAACATTTAAAATTAGTTATGATCATTAGGAATAATATAGTATTCCTTTCTGTCTTTCAAATGCATAAGAATTATTCATGACATTGATGAATTGTATCTTTTAAAGGTACCATGACTAATTTTTTGTGTTATTTTTTTATGAAATTGTGTTTTGTTGATGAACTAAATATGACCATGAATAAATCTTGGATATATTTTTGAGCTCCTTTCTGGAAAATTTACACTATGTGAAACACTCTAAGTGTGACTTCGAGATACTAGAAGTTCATTTTCTTGATTATTCAATATTTTAGATGGGTGTATTGGTAGAACCTGAAAATATAGAGTTTTTCAACTCCTAGAAATTTCTGAAGAACATTTTTGAGATACATAGATTTATGGGGTTAGTGGGTTACTATCACCGTTTCATTTGAGACTTTTTGTTAACAACCTCCCTTATAATGGCATTGATGAGGAAAGATACTCCATTCTAATAGATTGATTATTATACATAGTAATTTCTAGAGATAGTGGATTGGGTCAATTTATAACCCACCCTAGTCTTTCAAGAACAAGGTAAAGGATATGTTGTCTTCTATAATGTTTCTAGATCTAGGTTGGGTTGTGTTCTCATACAAGGGGATTATGTGGTAGCATATAGATCATGAAAGTTGTGTATACATAAAAATAATTACTTAATTCATGATCTAAAATTAGTGTGGTGGTCCATTCCCCAAAAAATGGTTCATTAACTTTTTAGTGATAATTTCATTATGTTCACTGACTATAAAATATTGAAACACATATATTCATAAAAATATTTGAACCTAAAAGAATAGTGATTTAGTGATTATCTCAAAAATGTTTAATTTTACATGGTCTATACACTTGGAAAAATTGAATTTTCGGGAATATTATTTATTCCATAAATTATACAACCAATCTTATAAATATACTCGTGATAAGTAAAAATAAATGAGTGCATTTTTTTAATATTTACCTTGATTACACAGAGAAAACTAATGCAGCAGTCATTTTCCCATGACTCTAATTCCTTTTATGGTTTTGCAAGTCAGGGATTATTAAAGATATAATCCATATTTCCTTACCATATGGTGAAAAATAATCATGGGGAATCATTTATTGATAGAAACAATAAGGATATGTCATTTTACTTTTTCAATACCAGATAGTGGTTCCACCAACTTATAAGGGAATTCTTATTTTAGATTATCCAAATTTTAAAAGGGAAATTCAATCTGGTATCAAATAAATTTATAAAGTGATGAGGATCCATTTTTGTGGTAAGTTATTAAATGAATAGTGGCTGAATAATTTATGAAATTCCTATTCTTTTAATAGGTCAAGGAAAATAATCAATGACTAGTTGGGTTATTTCAATTATTTTGAATACCAATATGGAAATGGGAACATATTTCCATGGAAATTTTCATATGTTCTATGAGAACAATTGGGCATTAGGATTTCATTTGGGTTATTATGGACTACTCAAAAAATTCAGCCCACTTCATTTTGATTTGTGAATCTAAGAGAGTAGATGATTTGGAAAAGCAATATATCTATGAACTGGGGAAATTATTGGTATTAACAATTTTTATTTTCTTATAAAGGGATATAAGATTCACCTCATAATTTTGTATCTCCTTATAAAAATACAATAATTTTTTTTGATAATGATCATGATGTAATGTCCTCAAATGGATGGCTAGTCTAAACATAAACTTCAGATTTTTGAAGTCAAGATTTGATATTGATTCATGAAATTTACCAGCTTGTGGGAGGATAATTTACCTCTAGGTGAGTTCTCATATGACAATATTTCTTATTTTAAAACACATATAGACCAATTCAAGTCATTGTATGGTTTTCGGGTCAATTTACACCTAATTGAGTAAAGATTTGTTAGCTTTAGCTAATTATTCATATCATTGTTCATGAAATGATCGTGAAAATAAATAAGACCTTGAAGTGAGTCTTTATAGCTTAGATCCATCATAAATATTATGTTGATCATCATTATTTGATGTTTACTTTTATGGTGAGAGATAATTTTTTTTAATGTATCTCTGAGACTCAAGTAGCATTGCTTGGGTAAGAAAATGAAGTTGAATCCTTTGTATACTGGATAACTTGAAATCTTTTAAAGGATTGGAATTTTAGATTATCATAATCTTACTCAAAAAAAATATATGGTTTGGTTTATAATATATTTCATGACTCACAAATAAAGAAGTATCAACTGACTCCAGATCATGTGCTCGGTATGGATCATGTAACTCTTGAACTCGGTACAACCTTTGTGAACAACCTAGTTCATAATTTGGAGAGGAATGATGAGGTATTTCCCGGTATAAAATTATCCTTTGTATAGGTTTTTTGGAAACTTGGTTGAATTAAAGAATAGACTTAGGAATGTTATAACCATATACGAGATGAGTGGCTAGAATTTTTAAAACGCACTAATGGTATCACACTTTCCTAGGATGGAAAGACATATTGAGGGGAGAATGTGACACCCTGATTTTAGGAATGTACTTATTCTTGTATTTTTTTGAATCCTTTTCATTAATTTTTATCTGGTCTTGGAGCTTCGGTGAGTTTCATGGATTTTTCTATAGGTTTCATCCTATTCTGGGTCCACCAGGTATAGCAACATGACATTGTGATGGGGCTTTTGTGCCAGGTGAGTCTGTACGCAACCTAAGAAGGATAAAAATTTCCAATTTTTAGATATATTCATGCTCATGGAACCATCAGTATCTCACTATGGAAAACAACTAGAGAGGCCTTGGCATGCCATGGTCTAGGGTGTAGTGAGCATAAAACGGTCAATCCCCTTACACCAAGGCTTCCGGGTTGTATAAGGCCCCAGCCCTAAATATTACATAATCTTGAATTAAGTAAATAATTCACGTAAAGGATCATTTCAGGTTTAGAGTTTTAGAGAATTAGTCCATAACTATTTTATTACATATCAATTATTATAAAGTAGACACTTCTAATCAGTATCCACTTTTTTCATAAAATAAAAACCCATGAAAGAAAACATAAATTCTTTTCTTAATATAAATCTTATTGAATTATTCCTTTATCATTCCCTTCCTTATACCCTGTGAAAAAACATTTCAAAAACTTGGAATGAGCATTAAAATCTCAATATGGTTTATAAAATAAAGACTGAAAACATTGGTCCATCAATACACACAAAACATAAGCTCGTTAACATATATCATTAAATCATAATATTTACGGATAAAACATAGAAATCATAAATCATAAAGGTATCTTGTGGAATCCATAACATACTTACATTATAGAATTCACAGGTATGTAGGGAGTTATGTTTGAAACACCCATCATAGTATATTCCCTAAATCTCTTAGAAGAAACATTAACGTTTACCTCTGTCACGTTACCCAATGCATTGGGCAGCTATCTCAGTCTCACCCGCCCTAAGATTATCACAGAACCAGATGTATGCGTAAACAATGCCAAGAACCACAACATAATCATAACACATGAACAAGAATACACTAAAGATAACATTTTCACATTGCAATCATAATATATCATTTCAATATATTGAAATAATCAATTCTTTATCAAAACCATTTTCAGAACCATTTAAATCAATTAATAAACATATTTTTGAATCAAAGTGTCCCATACAAATTTGATGATTTTAATGGAATTAAAATTTTAAAACATTAATTTACATATAAATAAATCTTTAAAACAATTTGAAAACATGTACATTAACTGGAAAGATAAATCATTAAAACATTTAAAATTATGTTTTAGTTGAAGAGTCTTTTTCCACTTAAGAAAATAATTGAATAAAAAAATTAAAGAATAAAATTTAACCAAACATTAATATCATGAGAATAAGGAGATTCATGATATCATATGTGAAAGGGAAATATATACACCTTATAGGATGATAAAGGTCTGAAATATCAATATATTCCTCAAATAAAGGAGATTGAGATGTATTCCCTTACAAGAATTCGGCAGCCTAACAGCGTCACATTAAAATTCAAAAATTGAGTTAATGAGAGATAAAAGGGTATCTCATCACTTGGACATAAAATTTACAAAAGTTAGGATATATAATAACATATCCCAACATAGAAAAATGCAAATTAAAAGATATAACATAAAATAAGTCTTTGACTAAAATGGAAGTGTGAAAGGTTCCATTACAAAGATAATTTTATAAATAAAATAGATCAATTATAACTATTCAATATAAGTACACAGAAAGAAATTATAAATACAAGATATGATAAAAAAATTATTTCTCACATAATCACAGCATGACATAATCAATAAGTAGAATTTTTACCCAATGAATGGAAATTGGGTTACAGAGTTCCCTTACCTCGCGTCTGACTTGACTCGTTCGTTATTTGATTTCCAAAAAAAATAAACTTCATTTAATTTTTAATTTATTCAGAAATATTTTAAATTTTATTATTTCTTTTATATCCCTTATTACCTAGTTGTAAAAATTACATAATTATTTAAGTTAATATCGGTCGTTTTGTCGATATTGGGTACTTGAGTCGAAAATGAACTTGTAAAATTTACTATTCGTCTATTTGGTAAAAATTACATTATTTAAAGAATGATATTAATTCTTTAGATATAATATATATCATATATATCCATTATATATAAATATATATATTTATCATATTCCATATCATTTCGACATAAGAAATGAAATGCACTGTTCATGGAGACGGTAAGCCGTATGTACGCATGAACACTACTTTCATTTATTTTTCATATTTAAAATATTGAAAACTAAATGATAAATAGGTATATTATAATAAAATTATTATATATTTTTTATATATGTTACATAAGTTCATTAATTCTATCCTTTAAATGTTCCATGTATAGCATGAACGAGTCATATCACTTTGAGGGGGCTATAGTCGGCACTTCCTCAAATGAAATTATCATATTTATACAACATGAAATGAATAAAGGTAATTTATAAATTATAAATACAGAATAATATAGATACAATAAATTTCATATATATCATATATAATTATAGTGTAATCATAATGTCCACCATGAGATGTGGTAGGAGAATATTGAACAATCATCATTTCGTGAGGCAGTAGTTCACCGTCCACAGAAATAGTATGTTCTATACCCATTAGATGAGGGTGTGTGTAAGTTTAGTTAAAATAATTCTTGTAAAAACAACCTAGTATATTTTGGGTACTGGATTTGTTATATGAAAAATGAATAAAAAGAGTATAGGGAGTGTAGAAGGGAAAATAATGGAAAGAAACTTGAGAGAACATGTTACCTCAAATCGGGTAACTTATTTTGATTTTTGCCAAAGGGATCTCTTGAATTGCCTTATACCAAATAGAAGTATTCTAGAAGGAATTTAGGGATGTTGGGAGCTTATGTGGTAAGAGTTTGGGAAATCCAAGGGACTTGAGAGGTGTGATTAATGGGTTATAGGTGGTGGTCTTTTATAAGAGGGATGATGGGCTCTTTAGGAATGTTTGTAAGTATTATTTTATTATAAAATTATTTTCAATTTCAAAAAGTCCAAAACTCATTAAATTATAAGATAAGATGAATATAAGTCTAAATAAAATCATTAAATAATAATTATATAGGTTTTGGAAATTTTTGAATGCTTATCATTTTTTATTTAACCCTTTGTTAACTTATTTAACTTTTACCATGTCTTCTTGTATATTCATACTATATGGTTAATATATTTACAATAAAATGCAAAGAGACCCAAAATCGATCATTAATTACATTTTTAACATCATATATGTATTTTTTCTGAATATTAGTTTATTAGGACTATTTTATCATTTAATAAAATATTAATTTATTTAAAAACTCATTTATGTTAATTTTTATACTATTCATATTATGACTTTTTTAAAAATCTGTAACAAGTTGATGAATTCAAAAAAACTTATTTCAAAAATAACAAGTAATAATAATCCATAAAATTATAGGACAGCATAAAAAGGTTCAAAATAAATTTATTTTAATAATTATAATCTCATTTAATTAAAACATTCATTAATGAGGTAATCACGACATCATCATTGTGTAAAAGATAAATTTATTTATATGATGTCTAAAATTATAAATAAAATATCATGACGTAGGAAATATTTTTAGGTTTCTAATGACTATTAATATTCTAAAATATCACTTATATTACCACATTTAAAAATATTTTTACTAAACAATATATGTTTATATTAGATTTGGCATAACTTGAAATTAATTTTTATAAAATGTCATTTTCACTTACAAATGGCTCCATGGGGTCCCAAAATTGACCCATAGATAACCATGGTTAGACATATATCAAAAAATAGGATTATAACACTTGTTAGGGTAATTTAATGTTATTATGAAATTATTGTTTACCATTATTTAACAGATTTACCCTTTAACCATAGTAAATAAAATATTTTCTAAAGTTACTATTCATAATGTCTAAAAATAAAAGATACCTATTTATACAATTTAGACCTCACGATTCCAAATATGGAATCCATTTATCAAAATTCAAAACACAGGACTTACAGAAGTTAATTTAAAATTAATTCCTGTTGTCTAAACCAAAAATCTTGTTTCTAGGAAATAGTAACTATCAAAAGATTGACCCTTGTTTATGTTCAATTTCAAATTGAAATTACTTCCAATAAAAAAAATTGGATTAAATGACAAAAATATGTTATAATTACTCTTTAAAACCAATTAAAAGGATAGTCTAATCATGTATATAAAATAGATTAAAAGGTAGTTTTGAATTAAAATCTAGTATTTTTCACTATTCATCAAAAAATAACCTTTACCAGAAAATACCAACATTTTACCCAAAATAAATTTTTATGTACCTCTTCTAAAGAAGAAGTTTATTTGTCAAATGGAACATATAAAAGTGAAAAAAACTATATTTAAGAAGGTTTTCCATCAAAATGCAGTAAATCGACCTTTTATAAAATATTAGTGTATTTTATACTTAAAATCAGATTCATTATTATTTTATGCCTCCAAAATTTATTGGATAAAATTAAAAATATTTAACAAACATGTGTTCCATTATTCTAGTTAGTTATATTCATTCCCTCCAACACAATGGATAATATTTAACTATCATTTAAAATAAAATTATTATTTTATTATATTTTCGGTATAACTCAATGTTGTATGCAACGTAAGATTTAAAAGAAACTCGTTGTTGCGTGTTGAGTAAGCTATCTGAAATATCATCCACTTGAAATTAAAATTAATATTTTTTTAAAACATATTAAAAAACATGAAAATTACATATTCTTTATTTACCTGGGATGTTACATCCTTCCCCTGTTTTGAAATTACCTCCTCGCAATTTTAAAATTGGGCTCAGAAACTTTATTGAATGTCCAACATCAGAAAAAGAATCAATAAAAATATCACTTTAAAACAAAGAAAGATAAATAAAAATTTCACCCAAGATAACACATACTAGGATTCCATGTATAAAAACATGGTTATAGAGAAGAAATTGTGTGTCATGTTCTGATTGAGAGTGATAGAAAGCATGATTAGGAGAAATTTAACCACCAGAAAATCACAAACTTGTTATGGGTTAAATTTTCATTGGTTTCCCAGTAGGAAAAGTAATAGGACAACATTTTTATTTTAATTTCCATTTTATAAACTTGAATAATTTATTAATGAAATTTACTAAGGCCATAAAGAAACATACTTTTCATATAGTCTTTTATCTTTTACTAAATTTCTACCACAAACTTTTCTTTTCTCCAAACGAAGAGTATTCAAGATGACTATGTCACACCTAAAGTGCTAAAATTAACATCAAGAGAATCACATAATCCACAGAATATGAACTATATATTTCCCTTGTCTTTATATATTAACTAAAAACAAAGTTTTTAGTAAAAGAATAGATAATACCCAAAAATGATAATACTTTATAAAAATAAATACTACTCATAATCTCCAAAATTCGACAAAAATTACCCAATATTCAACAAAGACCATTCAATAAACAATTTTCCTTAAAATTATTCAAAATAATTCAAACTTAGTTTGAAACCCAAAATTCAGAAGGATTTGATCACATATTCTTCCACATAAATCTTAGCATTTATCTGCAAATAACACTGGCTACTCTAAAAGTCTCATTATGAAAAATAATTAACCTAATCACATATTCTTTCTAATAGGTTAATCACTTCCATAAATAACCCAAATTTTTATATTTCCACAATAAAAACATTGATTCTTCCCAAAAAATCCACCATTACTACTCAATTTAAATCCCAAATTATTCTCTTTTATTTAGGCATATAGTGATCCCAAAATTGGATACTTCTTCCAAAATAACCATTATCACTTAATCACCAAATCATTTTCTTATAATAAAGATATCCATTTGATAAAACATAATATTCTAAATCAACTTATTCTTGATCAATAAAATCATTTAACTAAAAACATTATGTCATATTAACCTATGACATCACGTAGGATAGTGTTATGGGATACTCCCTTATCGCCCTTCAGTTGTGGGTTTGATTCCCATGGACTTACCCGAAGCAACGAGTGGTCACCCATCCTGCGGTTTGTCCTTTTTTCTAAAACCATATCATTTTTATGAAATTCTAAAAAATAAGATAATTTCCTCAAAAATAACACACCCTATTTTATCCTCAATGGTTATCTAATACCTTTCATCTTTCATTCCAAAATTTAATAATCATTTATCACCATAGAAAAAAAGATCATATGAACCCATAATGTTATCCATTATGTCCACACAGGAAATCATAATTCTTTATTGAATAAAATTTTCACATATAAAACTTTAGGGTTACACAAAGTAGAAAAATTATGCCAAAGTAATCCCATCATCAAAATAGTCGAAATACATTTAAGCATTTCCTCATCCTAAAATCTACCATAACTCTAGAATCCCTTATATGTAGACTTGTTACTCATTCAATGTTATTCAGGATCCATTAACCATTATTTTCCTACTCATTCCTTAATAATTATTTACACCAAAAAAATAATGAATCATATCATAATATTCAACAATATCAAAACATTAGCTAAGAAATAATTTATACCTTTCATTGGTCATTGTCAGTTTCCTCATCCTTAATTGGCATGGAATTAGGTATTGGTTAACATATATTTATACGGTCCTTCTGATCACATTCTTGAATATTCTTTGTAGGACATCTATTTTTATAATGACCATGCACACCACATTTAAAAAATTCAATTGATCCCTCAGAAAGAACTTCTTTCCCTTTCCAGGAGTCAATGGGACACTTCCTTTTTCCATAAAAGGTTATTGCTTTATAACCTTCATTAACATATATAGGAAATCTTCCTATCCCTTTGAATCATTTTCATAAGTGTTTACTTGCACATCCTTGACACGTAGGGTTTTTAATATACATACCTTTATGATTATTACCTGAACATCCATTGGGATTTTTTTCTCACATATATGATGCCTTAGAGAAATCACCAACGTTCAAGTGGTCAATCATGACTCCATATAGTTTTTTAAGAATAACCAAAATAGTTATCATTATTGCTAAAATTTCATTTGGTTGCTCATTTAGAAAACCAACATAGTTTCCTTTACATCCATTGTTACTTTGGTGCCTGATAGGTCCAACCATTTACTAAAACCAAAATGTTTAGTGTGAGTATATCAGGAAAAAAAATCATATAACAACTTACGAGGAGGGTAAACACTAATACCAACTTATTCATGTTATCTTAAAATCATTAAATTTATTTAAAATAACTATGACTCTTTCTAATATTCTAACCATTATTGTTATGTCGCTTATGCTTAAATAACACCCTAACCTCTAAAGTTATCTAAACTGACCTCTGATACCAACTATAAGTCTCCAACCTTAAACATTACATAATCACGAATTATATTAATAATTCACATTGAGGATATTCTCCGTTATATAGTTATGGATAATTAGTCCATAACTATTACATTATATCTCAAATATTACAAATTAGACACTTCTACTAAGTATCCATTTTTTCATAAAATAAAATCTCTTAAAATAAAACATGAATTATTTTCTTAATATATATATCTTCTTTAATTATTCCTTTATCTTACCCGTCCTTATAACCTATGAAATAAATTTCAAAAAATTTGGATGAGCATAAAAATATTAGTAAGGGTAATAAAATAATGAAAGAAAACATTAGTCCATAAATACATATAAAACATAAGCTCTTTAACATACCACTTTAAATAATAAGGTTTATGAATAACACATAGAAATCATAAATCATAAAGGTATCTTATGGAATACAAAACATACTTACATTTCAATTCATCATCTATATAGGGAGTTACGTTTGGAATACCCATCATAGTATATTCCCAAAATCTCTTAGGATAAACATTAATTTTTACCTCCTTTACGTTACCCAATACATTGGAGATCTTTCTCGGGCTCACCCGCCCTAGGTTTATCTTTGAAAAACCCCTTTGTGAAAACAATTCCCAAGAACCATAAAATAATCATAACACATGAAAAAGCATAAATTATAGATAACATTTTCACATTGGAATGAAAATATATAATTTCTAGATATTGACATAATCAATGCGTTATCAAAACAATTTTCAAAACCATTTAAAACATTTAATAAAGATATTTTTGAATCATGGTTTCCCATAAAAATTTGAAGGGTTTAATGAAATTAACATTTTAAAACATTAATTCCCATATAAATTAATCCTTAAAACCATTTTAAAAAAATTATATTAATTAGACAGTTAAATCATTAAAACATTTAAAATGAGGTTTTAGTTGAAGATTCCTTTACCACTGGAGGAAATAATTGTATAAAAATAATTAAAGAATAAAATTAAACAAAACATTAACATCAAGATAGTTAGGAGATTCATGATATAATATTTCAAAGGTATGTATATACACCTTATAGGATAATAAAGGTACATAATATCAAGATATGCCTCAATGGAAAGAGATCGAGATGTATTCCCTTACCAAAATTCAGTAGTCTAACAGCGTCACATTAAAATTTATAAAAGTAGTTGATGGTAGAGAAAAAGGTCTCTCGTCACATTGATATAAAATGGAAAGAAATAAGGATATATAAGAACTTATCCCAATATAGGAAAATGGAAATTAACTGACATAACATAAAATAATTCTTTTACCACAAGAGAAGGATGGAAGGTTCCCTTACAAAGATAATTTTGTAAATAAAATAGATCGACAATGTGTATTCACTATAAGTAAAAATAAAGAAATTATAAATATAGGATATGATAATAAAAATTATTTCTCACATAATCATATCACGACATAATCAAGAACTAGAATTTTGTCCCAAAGAATGGAAATTGGGTTACGGAGTTCCCTTACCTCGCATCTGACTTGACTCATTTGTTCATTAATTTCCTGAATAATAAACTTAAGTTAATTTATATTTGATTCATATCATTTTTTATGTTTATTATTATTTTTATATCACTTATTACCATGTTATAAAGATTAAATAATTGTTTAAGTTAATATTGATCATTTTGTCGATACTGGGTACTTGAGTCGAAAATGAACTTGTTATAATTAAAAATTGTCCATGTGGTGAAAATTAAATTATCCCTAGAATGGTATTAATTATTTATAAATAATATATATCATATATATCCATTATATATTTATTTATAATAGTACATAGCATTTGGACATAAAAAATGAAATGCATCGTTCATGGAGACGGTAAGTCGTACGTACGCATGAACGTTACTTTCATTTATTTTTCATATTTAAAAGAATTAAAACTAAATGATATATAGTTATATTTTAATTTAATTAGTATATATATGTTATATATGTTACATAATTTCATTAATTCCATCCTTTATATGTTTCATGTATAGCATGAATGAGTCATATCACCTTGAGGGGGCGGTAGTCTGCACATCCTCAATTGAAATTATCATATTTATACAACATGAAAATCATAAAGGTATGTTCTAAATGATAATTACATAATAATATAGATAAAATAAATATAATATATAACATATATAACTGTAGTTTCATCATAATGGCAACAATGAGAGGCGGTAGGAGAATATTGGACAATCATCATTTCCTGAGGCAGTAGTTCGACATCAACAAAAATAGTATGTTCTATACCCATTAAATATAGGTGTGTTTATGTTTATTTATAATAATTCTCATAAAATCAACCTAGTATATTTTGGATACTATTTTTTATATAAAAAAAGAATAATAAGACCATAGGGAGTGGATAAGGAAAAATAATGAAAACAAAATTGAGAGAAAACGCTTCCTCAAATCGGGTAACTTCTTTGGATTTGAGCCCAAGGGATCTATATAATAGCCTTTGGACTAGGTGAAGGCCTCAAGGAGGAATAGAGGGATGTTGGGAGCTTATTTTGGAAGAGTTTGGATGATAAAAGTGGCTTGAGAGGTGTGAGTAATGGGTTAGATGTGGTGTCCTTTTATAAGAGGGAGGAGGGGTTCTTTAGGAATGTTTGAAAGTATTATTTTATTATAAAATGATTTTTGGTTCAAAAACATCCACACCTCATTAAATTAGAAGATAATATGAATATAAGTCTAAATAAAATCATTCAAAAAGAATTGGACTATTTTTGGATATTTGTTAATCCTTATCATTTTTTATTTAACCCTTTGTTAACTTATTTTACTTTTCCACGTATTCCGGTATATTCATACTATATAGTAAATATATTTACTATAACATTCCAAGAAACCCAAAATGTATCATTAAATATATTGGTAACATCAAATATGTCATTTTCCATAATATTAGATTTTTAGGACTATTTTATCCTTTAATAAAATATTAATTGATTTAAAAACTCATTTATGTTAATTTTTGTACTGTTCATATAATGACATTTTTAAAAATCCCTAAAATTATGATCAATTCAAAAAAAGAAAAATTCATTAATTAAAATATAACAAGTCATAATCATCTCTAAAATCATTGAATCAAATAAAAAGTTTCCAAATAAATTTATTTCAATATTTATAATCTCATTTATTTAAAACATTCATTAATGAGGTAATCACTACATCATCATTGTGTCATAGATAAATCTATTTATTTCTTTTTTGAAATTATAAATAAACTATCAGGATGTAGGAAATAATTTTAGCTTTTTAATGACTATTTATATTATAAAATATTAGTTATATAACCCCATATAAAAATGGTTGTACTAAATGATATATGTTTATGTAACATTTTCCTTAACATTAAATTAATTTTTATAAATTGTCATTTTCACATACAAGTTCCTCCATGGGGTCCAAAAATCTACCTAAGGATTCCCATGGTCAGACATGTATCAGATAATCAGATTAGGATATTTTTTAGGGTAATTTAATATTATTAAAATATTATTTTTTTATAATTATTTACTAGATTTACCCTTTAACCATGGTAAATATAATATTTACTAAATTACTATTCATAATGTCTAAAAATAAAAGTTACCACTTTATAAAATTTGGAAATCTTGATTACAAATTTGAAATCCATTTTTCAAAATTCAAAACATTAAATTTGTAGAAATTAATTCCTGTTGTCAAAACCAAAAAATGTGTTTTAAAGAAACAACAACTATCCAAAGATTGACACTTTTTTATGTTCAATTTCAAAGTAAAATTACTTCCAATAACCAAAAATGGATTAAATGATAAAAATATAAATTAATTAAACTTTAAAACGAATTAAAAGGATAGTATAATCATGAAAATAAATTATATTAAAAGAAAATTTTGAATTAAAACACATTATTTTTCACTATTTATCTAAAAATTAACTTTATCAAAAAATACCAAAATTTTAACCAAAGAAAATTTTTATGCCTCTATCTAAAATAAGATGTTTATTTTGTCAAATAGAACATATAAAATTTACAAAAATGAGATTTAAAAAGGGTTTGCAACCAAAAGGCAGTAAATAAACCTTCTCAAGAATATTAATGTATTTTAAGCTTAAAATCGGATTCATTGTTATTTTAATCCTCTAAAATTTAATGTATAAAAGTAACACCATTTAAGAAACATGTGTAATAATATTTTAGTTAGTTTTGTTCATTCCTGCCAATATAATATCTAGGCGTTAACTAAAATTTAAAATAATAATTTTATTATATTATTTTTCGGTATAACTCAAAGTTGTGTGCACTTTAAGATTTCGAAGAAACTCATTGTTGTTTGTTGAGTACGCTATCAAAAATATCATCCCATTTTATGAAAAATTAATTTCTAATTCAAAAATATCAATAAATATGAAAATTTAATATTCTTTATTTACTTAGGATGTTAGAGGTTGGTCATGTCAGGCCTTCTATATATCAGCCATTTAAAGGGAGTAAAAGGATCGATGTGATTACTAAGAAGGGTAGGGGTGAATCAGTGATCATTTTCTTTTCATAATTTATTTTTTTAATTAATCAATTATCACCTTCTATTAAAGAGTTATAACATAGCTGAAATATCTGTATCCAAACACAACCACATGAACACAAATATGTATAAGGTTTACTACTGAACGAGTGTATTTAATCCTTATCCTAGTTTGGAATAACTACAATACCACACAATTCAAAAGAAAATAATCCTTTTACATGGTTACAACAAGTAGGCAGTATTCGTACACTTTCATTCAAATATGATCAAAACAACAGTTCATGTTCATTCCACACACATAAATTTGTAACAAATATTTGATAACCACTTTAGAAACATTCACCAAAAATCTCAGAATGATGTCATTTTGATGCTTATACAATCATCACTTTTCATATTAATGTAAAAAATATTTTCTTTCAGCCCCAGCAATAGTTATGAACCTCTTGAGTTGGTTGGATGTCTATCCAAAAATTTCATCTAAAAATTATATCTAGAACGTCAATCTAGTTCCTTACACCCAGTTCATTCGATTTCACCTGATATAAATGTATTTCCAGTGAACCATGATCAAAAATTATTTATTAATTACAAAATTATTCTTTACTTAAACCATGATATTCCATGGTTGGAAGCATCCTACTCATTAGTCTCGTTAACATAAGTTAATCTAATGTATTTATATGAAACCAATTATGTAGTACTCTGAATTTTTCATTACATGAATAGTACACCCATACTCTAAACATGCACCATTTTATATTGTAACATTTAAAGAAAAAAATTCATGAAACCCAATTTAGTTTCCCCCTCAACGAAAAATCAAAATTCAAAACTCCCACTCAATAAAATTTCTCAAGTTCTACTCAATTATTATAGATTAATCTTGAAGCGTCATGAAATATATAGAAACCAACTTATTCACATAATTTCCTTTACTAAAGTGTTAAGGAACTTTAACAGACTTCCATCTCGTTTGAAGAATCACAAACCTCATTTTTTATGAATATTGAATGATTAGCTCTGCATTTTCACATTAAATAACTTTAGAAAAACATCATAAAGAACATCACTTCACAAAAAATTAACTAAATTTTTTTCAGAAATAATACTTATAATTTCTTTGCCTAATGGGATTTTTTCTGATGATTTGATGAAACTTCATCAGATCATTTTTGTAAATATTTTCCTAGATACATTCCTCCTTAGATTCATTGCATCATAAAAATTTAATAGATGACTTTGTATGTATAATGGTATTTATTTGAGTCGGACCTAATTTAGAATAATCCTTCATCTAGATTAGTTTCCACAACCCCAAAATTTTATTAAAAAGGTTTTTTCAAATAACTTTTTCTACTGGGATGTCATGTGTCTGATGAAATTTATAAAATTAGACCATCTCATGAATTTAATTTGAATATTTAATACCTTAGAATCATATACCTTTCTCTATTCTATGGACTTTCTAAAAATATTCTAATGATTTTCCTTGAATAAATTTGTTTCATTCTCTTTATTAAAAACATTATCATAATATTATTCTATCAAAACATTAGCTTGATGTTTTGTTTTTATGATGGGTTTTGTCAGATTTCCTTCATTAGTTTCTTCCCTTTTAGCACTTTACCAACATCTCTCTTTTCACTAATATTAACAAAACCCAACACATACATCATATTGGAAAAACATTCAAACATCATAAAACTAAAAATTAATAACACTTTATTATTAGAAACTCTTTTGTATAAAAAATAAAAAAAACTTCTCAGTAAAAACTCCAACTAATTTTTTTTTCTCTAAATTTACACGGACTTCAAAAAAGAAGTTTTTATTCCCAAACAACCAAATTTATCCCTTTTATTCCAAATTCATGTATCATGATATTTTTTTAACTCATGATGTCAAAAAAATTCATAACAGCAAAGTATCATCATATTTGGATTGCAAAAAAAACTGTCTGAACATTGTGAAGATAAATTTCCACCAATATACATCAACTAATAGACTTTGTTTAGAAAAAATTGTATAATACACTTAATCCAAACCCAAATATATCTACTCACAATTTCTAGAAACATTAATTTTGAAAATTGATTTTTTCAAAGACAATAAAATCAAATTCATACAATAATCTTCTTATAATCATCAACATCATAACTAATTCTAGCCAATTTTGTCACAATAGGGACCATTTCCTTGGTGGACTCAATAGGCTATAGGGATGGTCAAATCCATTTTAAAAAATTTAATTCCTATTTCGATTATTGTGGGTGAATTACGGGATCCATGTGACATCTTCATAGAATGGTTTTCATATGGTTTTTTGACTGAAAATTCTTCTTATAACACTTTCCTTTCCTCTAAAGTGTTCTAAATATAGCGATTTAGGGAGAGGCCTTGTTTGAATCCCTACTGGTTAATTTTGAATATATTTTTAGAGGTTTATTTCTTGGTGTTGTTGGTGATATCTGTCTTTCTCTCTCAGTTATATGTGGGGAATTTGATTAGCATTAGGTAGGTGGATTTCCACTCTCTCATATTTTTAGTATAACTTAATGTCTTCTATTTCTAAATGGTTTCTTTTGTTTTCTTTGAAAATAATGGATGTTTCCTTGATAGAAAAACTAATTTGTATTTTTTGTTTTTGAATTGGGAATCATGGGTGATAGAACATGATCTTTCTAAAAATTCATTCAAAAAGGGTTTTGGGATTTAATAGAAAACTTGTATATGTGGACTTAGCGTACTTGGTTGATGTGTGTACATATTTTCATTAATGGAGCTTATTGGGTGTGAATATGGGGATCGTTCTGGAGAGAATCATTGTTAAAATTCTAGTTCATGACTTTGTATTGAAATGAATGATTCTTCTTCTCATGACTTAGGACTATTTAAACTTTGGATACATGAATTAGGTGTGTGTGTGCAGTGGAAAAGTGATATTCCAGGTGTAATGGAATTTTTTTACTACTTTTGTAAAATTATGAATTCGATAAAATGAATTGCTGATCACTTCACTTATTTTATATAAACTGTTATCCAATTTTTTTTATTTTTATGACATGCTTGCAGAGTATCAGGGTTTCCCAACTGAGTTTCCATACTCACCCCCATTGTATGCACTTTTATTATTAGGAAAATGTTTTTTCCATGATACTAGGAATTGATAGGTTTTTTACTTTTCTAGTTGAGTATCAAAATGTTGTAGGTTTTTTGGATAGGAGTCGAAGAATAGGGTTCTTCACAATGGTGTCACCATCAGTCCACTTTGAGGCCTCAAAGACTATAATGTTCTATATGTCTGGACCTTGTTTATATTTTTTTTATTCTATCACTATTCTTATGATCTAGTATATTTTATAAGAGTTATTTTGGTTTTATTTAATACATCATATTACATCGTAACATAATTTTGGTTTAGGTTGTTTTTTGATGGAAAATCATCCCCCACATTTTGGTAATGGCCTAGTCTTATTTTAACAACCTTTCATGTCTTGGGTATTTCACTTAAGGTTTGTATCACCCCAAACTCTTCCCAAGACATTGGTTTGGGTTGAGAATTTATAAAATAAAATTAAAATAATTTGATAAGGGGTTTTGAAAACAGCATAATTATGATCCCATATGCCTCCCACCCTAATTACTTGATGGTTTTTGAATTAATTGGCATTGAATTTAGAAACAATCATGATACCTAAAATGAACTCAAACTCGTGAAACTAATAGTAGCCAAGAAAGCTAAAAAGAGCTAGGTTTTTGTGTTTTCCATTAACCTAAAAATGAACTCACTTTATTTTTTTTGGAATAATGGAAGAAACTAAAATATCCTTGGTTTCAATAGTAACTATTGACTCAAAGGAAAATAATAAAAAGATAGTGTTTTTAGGAAAACCCCCATTGAAATAAAAACTCTCAATTAATGAAATAGTAGAAAATAATTGATAAGAGATAATGAGTTAAAAATTTGAGAGTAAAGTGAGGTATAAAAACTATTAAGAATGGATATCTCTAGATAAATATGTATTATTGACATAATTGAGCATGAAGATTTTTTTAAATTGATTTTTTGATTAATTATCCCATCACCATTTTTTTCAAGACAACTATGGGGTCCAATTTATATATTTTATTTGTCCCTCCATAGTTCTCAGGGTGTTAATAATTTTTTTGAGTCATTAGTGGTTTATTTACGGAAAGTTATAACCTATTAAATTCATACTTAAACCACCTATCTCAATGCCACCAGTTGGCTGGTAGCCTCCACTGAGTACATGGTGGGATAAATATATCTTTCTAGTCTACTAAAATCCCCATAAGCTAGTCAGTAAGCTCCATCGAGTAGCCACTGGACCGCCTAAATCTAGGGTGGTTCTTTCTAGTTCCACTAGATAGCTGGTGGTATTCCTCAAAGTATTCATTGATAACAAACATTATGTCCATCTCAAATGATCTTCCAAGCTCCTCTTTCTCCCATCCTTTGGTTAGATTAAAACCTATAAATATACTCAATCAAGAGATATATAAATAAATTAAAAGAAATTATTATAAAACTGAAATGTGTTTTTGATCATTAAAACTCATATATGATAGTGAGATATAGTAGTGATAATTTCATTGAATGGGTTTAATGGAGCTACATTTAATTTATAATGTACCCAGTGTTATTGTTGTTTATTCTAGGTAAACAAAGGTATTGCAATGGTAGTAGGGCCAATGTATCCCATGAATTTTGTCTGGGAATAAAATTACCCATGTTTCTATAGGTGGAGTGAAGCTCCTTGGTCTACTATTAAATCTATAATATATGAGGTTCTATAGAATGGGGTTGTAAGTGTGTTTCTCAAACATGTAATATAGGTCAATATTCTATATCAAACTCAAAATAATTGGATAAAGAAGTGAATTATTATAAAAGAATAGATATAATTTATGTAGATATTCATTATACTATCTTAACACAGAAGGGAATTAAAATGATGACAATGAGAAAACTTAGAAAATAGTCCTTTGGAAGTAGGGTCATCATCCAAGGAATAGGTTTCCAAGAGGTTGGATTTCTAATCATTCAATGTGTATGAGTTCCAAATTCATTTCCATTAGTAATTAATATTTGGATATCTAATATTCTAATAATTTTTTCTTTGTCTGTCTTTATTTAATTTACATTTTTTTTGTATTTTTTTTCTTCTCTAAAAGGAGTAGAGGTTTTTCTTATATTAAAGTAATAATTATAGTGTGTTGGGAGAAATATTTATGGATATACAATTATATAATTTTGAGTAGGCCATAGATAGGGTTTTCTTTTTAGAGTTTTTTTAACATGATTTTAATTATAGGTTATCTTCTCATTTTTCAATGGGATCTTTGGTTGATTTCCTATGCATGTTTTTGGGGTTTTTTTATGTAGAAAAATATTTTCAGTTATGTACCACGAGAAGCAGCTACTGATATTTTATGTTTAATTTGAATGTTTTAAGAAATTATTTTACTTGGGGATGATCCCATATTACATATTTCATCTTCAAACTATTTATTTTAATTCATTTACATGTTTCAAACATCGGTTGGGTTCCTTTATAGTTTTCAGTTGAGGGAGGAGCTCGGGATGAATTTTATATTATATTTTTTGAGTATTGGAATTATACTATTTGGTTGCAACTTTTCTATTTTTTTTAACACATTTATTATTGGAGCTGAAAAATGAGGTTTATTTTTTATAACATTTGGAATTTAAGTATTGGGTTTGATGTTAAATGTTTATCCATTTTCAGATTTTTCATTTTTATTTTTTATACTTTTCCATGGATTGTCTGTCACTTTATTTATATGTTGTATCCCCTTGTATTGTTGATAGTTTGTTTAAAAAAGAGACGATGAGTTTGGGTTTTCAATATCATGGTTCAAAATTTTACAAATACATAATAATAATAATAGTAAGTAATATTAAATGTTGATGGCTCTTCCAAAGGCAACACAGGTCCTGCCAGTTGTGGTGCTATCTTCAGAGACTCAACCGGACAGTGTCAGGGATGATTCTATGTTGGTTGTGGTCACTCTTCATCTCTAGAGGCAGAAATTATTGTCGTCATTCATGCTGTTGATTTTTCTCTTCAAAGAGGTTGGATAAAGCTATGGATTGAAAGTGATTCTACCACTATCATCCATGCCATTTGGAATGGCAACATCCATCTAGCGTGGACACTCACTGCTTGTTGGATGAATTGCCTCAACTTGCATTGTGGGATAGATTATATAGCTACTCATGCCTATTGTAAATCAAATGTCATTGTTGATGCTCTTTCCAACAAAGGAGTTCATCAAAGCATGACTTGGCTGGACTATATCCCTTCTGACTTATTACATCTTTTTGACAGAGATTGTAAAAAAATACCTTCATTTCGCCTCTGGTAATCCTTTTTTGATTATCAATTAATTGTGCTTTGGTCTTCTACCAAAGAATTACCTTTTAAAAAATGTAATATTTAAATAATACTGTAAATAATGTAACTATTGATTACTATTAATAATTAATAATAAATAAAAATATTTTATTAATCGATATATAATCAATAAAAATTGGTAATGATTACATAATAATGAAATTAATGCAACTATTAAATTTTAATATTTATTATTATTAATAAAATAAATATTATATAATTCTTACTTAAATTCATAATATATGTTTTATGACATCTACCACTATGGAATGCGACGCAAGGGAAGAAACTACAAAATAAAATTAATAGTGAAATTAAAAAATTAAATAATATGATTGATAGACCAATTATTAATGTATTTATTATTATTATTATCCATAAATAAAAGATGATATATGAGATTCATAATAACCCCCCTATAAAATTAATTAAAAAATTAATGGTAAAAACAAGCGTGTTTATGGGATATGTGATGTAACACCTTTCTGGTCATTAGTGCATCAAATTTTCAGTTTTTGTCTCCCTTTCATTTTCCATTGGAGTTTCTAAGTGTTAGGATCAAAAATGATAGTTTCCCGGGGAAACAGACTGGACACGTGGTTGGTTCATGTTTGTTCAACCATGTGGCTAACCATGTATGGGTTCTCTAGGTTTGGATAGTTAGATTTTTTACAATTTGAGAAGAGTTTATCAAACTGTGCATCTTCCAAAGGTAATCATGTGTCTTGGGTTTGGTAAGAAAATATATCTTCATGATTGGAACATTTTTGTCTAACAATATATACAAACCATGTAGCCCTATCCAACTCATTAAAAAACTATCTTTTAAATTTTTTCCCTATTCATTTTTAAGGATTTTATCCCACATTTCTCCTCCCCATCTTGTGAATCTCCTTTCCTTACTATAGAAGATTCTTCCCTCTCTTATTTGGGTGATTCATCTTGGATCTAGGGGGTTTGGCCTGATATAAGTATTTTTCTTTGAGTTTCCTCTCCCTTCCCCCCTCTCATGCTTGTTCCTCCATTTCCATGGAGGTGTGGAACCCTAGTTAGTGGGGATGGATAAACCAAGAGATTTAATACGGTATTTGGTTTATTTATTGTGTATTAGGTGTGGGAGGATTTATTCTACCTCATCCAAGTGGTTATCTTCAATGGTGATGATGTTCGAACTGAATTTGAGGTAGGTGTCTCTATTTAAGGGTATTTCTCATGGGTTACCTTTAAATTCTAAATCATATTTTTTGTGTTTGTCTATTCTACAATTAAATTTTTTGTAAGTAATTTTTATACCAGTTTTGATGTGTTCATTGGTTTTGTTTTCAATTGGTAGTTTCAAGTGAGTTTTCCAAATGGGAGTGGCTTACATGCTCTCCAAATGTTTGATAAAATGACTAAAATAGGTTTTATGGATTCAAATGGATTTAGAAAATGGTTTAATAAATGGTTTTACATTAGGGGAATATGTTTTATAAATTTTTCTTGATGTCTTGTAAAATAATTTTTCATGTATGGAAATTATTTGTGGTTATGTTGGCATGGAGTGGCACATGGGTTAACTGGGGTGTGAGTGAGGAGTTTTCTGAGGGAACATGAGATCCTTTAGGGATGAAGACCGTGAGAGCTTCCATTATTTTTAAGGGGCCCTAATATCCTTTTGGTAGTAAGACTATGAGAGATTCCATTTTTTCAAGGGATTGTGGGATACTTTTGTTGGGATACTATGAGATCTTCTACTTGTTAATAAGGTAAATGAGATAGATCTTTCAGTTGGGCCCAGGGATGACCACAAGAGCTTAAATTTTTTATTAGTCAGTAAACATACTTTATATAGACTCACTCATAGTAGAGCCTCATGGTTAGAAACCTGGGTAAACTTACTCATGTTGGGTAGGTCTATATTATTTTTTTCATTTCATTAGTTCCTTTTTTGATGTGATGAAATATGTTATGCCCATATCAATTTGTATTATTGTATAATGATGATGTTTATAATCACCCTTATTATTACATGATGGATTAATTGGACCAGTTCTTCCATTTGGACTTGTTTCTTTTTTTGATCCATCCAAGATATTTTTTTGTAAACCATGTTTTATTTAAAATAGAAATCAAAAATAATCTCAAAGTCTTGTTTGAAAGTGGAATATTTTAAATGTTGTTAGTTTTGAATATTGTTTTCAAAGTAGTTTATTTTTTTTACATGGTTAAAATCCTTAAATTAATTCATGGTGTATCTAACTAGCCTTTTTTACTCACACCCTACATATTCCATTGGGTGTATTTAGACATCATTTATGGTAAAAAGGTAAAGAGAAGAGAACCAAGTACCTAGATGTATTTTTTATTTACCATCATCTGGTGTTGTGTAGAGGAGATGTGGTCCTAAAGGAGTAGGCTAATGAGGAGTCATTTTTTTTATTTTAAACCAATCGGTTTGTATGTATAGGCCTTATTTGGAATCTTTACCATTTTTTATAATTGGGATAGACTTGAGATTCCATTTATATGTCTTATTTATGAAATCTTGGGTTTATAATATATGTTATTTCTTATGGAAATTTCATATTCTTTATTACATACTATGTATTTAGTATTTTTTTAATATTGACTATGATGATATTTTTTTGGTCACCGCATTTTATTGATGGGTCATTCCAGTTTACTAGGGGGAAAACTAATCCCAAGGTATTGTTGGTTTGGATCGGTACTAGTCACCAGCTCATGGTGATCAGGAACATGCATCAATCCATGTGAAGGGATGTGTCGGGTGATGGGTTGAGTTGAACTGTGTTGATTTGTTACAAAGTGGTACCATAAAGGGTTTTATTTTCTAGTTAGTGGTATAATAGAGTTATAACCATCATGACTCAGGGTGAAGGAATGCGGGAGTGTCTTTCCATCTCTTCTTCAGGTTGAACCTTGAGTCTCCATGGGTGATCTTGGATTTGGGTTATATTTTGAGACCAATTACAGGGTTTTTATGATATTTCTAGGAACATACCAACATGTATTGAGTTTTATGAAGCGATTGGGTTCATTTTTATTTTTGTGGTGAAACATGGTGGTTTGCTGTAGTCTTGTGATTGAGGAACTTGGTTAGTAGTAACCATGAAAAACTTGGGCAGGCTTGTCTAAAAACCTCCAGTGACACATGCATTGTTGGTTCACAATTTTACTAACCGTATAGCCTAAAATTAGACTATGTAAAATCCTCAAAAAAATTATTTTTTGTTCTTTTTCATTTTGACATTATTTTGATTCTTATTCTAATTTTTGAAATCCATGATGGGGTGTTTCGTTTTTTTATAGTTTGTTATGGTTTGATATTAAATCATTCTTGATGGAGATTCTATTCTCATGATTTGTAGATAATTACTCCCATAAATACCTCCTCCAGGCATAGAGATAGTGGTGTGGAGAATACCCCATAGGTAGACCCTCATCTAGATTCATAATTGGTGCATTTAGTGATTCACACAATCCAGTCCTTTGGTCAAGTGGGTGGTCAAGATAATACAAAAACTAGTGGACCATGCTCATGGTTTTATGAAGAAAACAATACCAGTGTTCTATGGAGACAGGGGAACCAATGATCCCAAAGAGTGGTTTGACTTTATTGAGCATATATTTGAGTTCATGAAGGCCCTTGAGACATATAAGGTGGTATTCTCTAGGTATGTGCTAGAGAGACCCTATAGGAAGTGGTTAGAGTTGATAGCAGCTTTGAGGTGGAATGAGGATCACACATAGACCACTTTTAAGGTAAATTTCAATTGGAAGTTCTATCTAGATACCTTTATTGTGGTGACGGAATATGACATATTAAAGTTAGATAAAGGGTATTATTCAGTGATTGAATATTCCACCCATTTTACCAAGTTAGTACTTGTCTCTTCAGATCTCCTCGTGAATAATTACCTCAAAGATTTTCATTTTGAGATGTAATTAAAGATGGAAATTAGGCATATTCTTATTATTATTTTCTTACCAACTTATTTAGAGGTGGTAATAAGGTGGATATAGAAAAGGTAAATTTGAATATGAATACAAGTATTAGTGGAATTCCTTCAGTGAGCAGTAGTTGTAATTCTTCAATGGCTTTGAAGTGAAAGAAGGATAAATCTCTTCTAGGTAAGGGAAAGAGTATGAACCCATCATAAATAATGGCTCCATTGAATTATATGAGGAATAAAATGGTTTTATAATAATAGTGTGGGAAAGGTGGAAACATAAGGCCTAGTTTCCCAAATACTCCAATGACTTTCCAGCAATGTTGTTGTTTGGGGAATCATTGGTGCTTTTGTTTGTTTGTTGAATGAGGGAGAAGTGTCAGATATATGGAATCAAACAGTTCTAAAGTACAATATAATTCTAATAGAGGTGGTGCATCACACCCTTAAAGAATGGGATATTCTAACCAGGTTAAAAAGTCTTAGGTCAGGTGTGATTATACATATCTTTATGTAACAAAGGTTATAGAAAATGATTTAGGTACTAGGTCATTCACTATTAGAGGTACTATGATTGTTTCTTCTTTAGTAGAATTTTTTTTATTTGATATAATCATATATAATTATTTTATTTCTCATACAATGCTTTATAATTTGGGAATGTGAGTGGATTTGAGGCCTTGTGACAAATTTTATAACCCCGTTTTGTTGAAATAAGAATAATGATTTTATGTGACTAGAGTGTCATGTTTTAATTGCTAATGTGGAAGTTATTTTGGATGTATTCATGTTGGACCAAGTTTTTTTTCAACCTCATTGTTGGTAAGGATTATCTAATCAGCTAAAAAACTTGATTATTATCAACACAAGGTCATGTTTCTTATTGATGATGGGAGAGCTCACATATTTCACGGTGAGTGGGATTCATCATCAAGGAGTATAAGGCTAGTTTCTTCGGAACAGGGGTTGACTTCATGCCATTTTTTGGGTTTTTTATTGAATCTTCTTCTCAATGTTTAGTTACTAAACTACCAGTGGTCATGGATAGGTACCACGATGTGTTTCTGAATGATTTTTTGGGATTTCCACCCCAATGAGAGGTTGAGTTTACAATAGATATTCTCTAAAAGATGAGCTTTATTTCCTTGTCTTCTTATCAAATGGATCTCTCTAGGCTCAACGTGCTTATGGTTCAGTTACAGGATCTCGAGTGAAATAGATTTATCTATACCTGCAAGTCACTGTGGGCTCCAATAGTTCTATTTTCAAAAAGAATAGATGGAAGTCTCTAACATTTAATAAACTACTATAAGAATAGCTATATGGATATGAATACTAGATACTTTCATCCCATAATTAATGATCTCATTGATCATTTTAGATAATTCCAATGGTTTTCAATGATCGACTTAAGATTTAGATACCACCAATTGAGGGTCAGGGAAGAGGATGCTTCAAATGAATCGTGTCAAAGAGGGTATCAACATTTTGAGTTTTTATTAATTTCCTTTAGGCCAAAAAATTCTCCTATAGTCTTTATGGAATTCATCAATTGGAGTTTCCATTGCTTTTTAGACTCCATAGTAGTGGAATAATGTATTTTCAAATTGGTTTTTAACATCTCATATTCATTTTTTAACCATTTTTTATGTAAATGATGTTATAAATAATAGGTTCCATATAGGTTTTCATAAAAATGACATATAAAAATAAATTAAAAATCCAGTTTAATGGCTCCTCCAACATCATTTTATAGTAAACTAATGTTGAAAATATATTAATGCATCATTTTCACTATGAAAATGACACTGCATTTATATTGTGGGGAATTTGATGCAATTTTTAACAAGGAACTATTATTTAATGGTTTGTTACTCTATATTTTAGGTGTTGACTTTTACAGAAACTAATGCTGAAAACATATTTCATCATTGGTTTCTGTGTTGGTTTTACCAAGAAACTGATGTTAAATTAATATTACATGGGTTTAGACATAGATTTTAATAAGAAAATGACATTGAAATGCCATTCAAAGTTTTTTTTAATTTTTTTCAACATTGGTATTATAGAATACCAATGCCTAAATTTACTTTTTAGTGATTGTTTTGTGTAAAAACCGATGCTGAAAATACAAAAAAAATTAGATTCAATGTTAGTCTATAAACAACCGATATTGGAATTTATATATTTTCTACAAAAAAAATTAACTAATTGCATAAAATTTCCAAAAATATGAAAACCATTATACAACATATACAACATATAGTACATAGAAAATAAAATTGACTACAACAAAAACATCGAGAGATATTAGTACAAAGGATATATTTAATAAATCCTCATCCTCATGTTATCATATCTCACACCCTTATCTATTAGTAATCTTACCTACAACCCAAACATAGAGATGCATCATTAACCATATAATAAATACGAATGTAATTCTATTTTTACCTATAAATATAAATAAATAAACAATGATAACAGCTCCTAAGGGATCAACATATTTTATTTTTCACACCATTTTGTCTAACATTCTCATTCCATCTCTATAATCCTTCTCAGTAAAAGTTAATTACTCAAGATGAACCCAATTAATTACATTTTCTTATAGAAGATTTCAAGAACTAAAGACTCGGTGAGAATATTTACATTAGATACATTTCATTAAATAAATTTCATCATTTAATTTTTTAAAACTATTTATATTTTCATTTTATAAATCTGTATTATAAAATGATTTAGACCCATAACAATTGGGTACCCAAACATAAAATCATATAAAAAATTGATAAAAAAATCCATTTATTGTTGAAAATCTATATCGGAACCCAAACCCAGTTCAATGGTACCCAGAACGTATTTAATAAGACCGGGTAGGGTTAATGAGTACCCATTACTTTAGTTATCAAAATATTTTTTGTTTTCATTTTCTAAAAATTTATTTGGAAATTTATTGAGAAAAATTTGAAAAACTATGATGATTTTTATTAAATAAATTGAAATGAAAAAACAACAGGTTGTATATGGTAATTCTAATAGATAATGTATTGAAAAATAATTTAAGGAAAAACATTTGAATGGATGTGCTAATATTGAACTTCCAATAGATTAATATGGACAATAAATTGTCTACATGATCAAAGACAACGATATCATAATTGAGACTTAAGTGAATATTAGGAATATTTAGATTATCATTTGGAGCCATATGAATGATAAAATTTCTCTTCTCCGCACATAGAACAAAATTATATGAAATATTTCCTAAACACCCTCTATTTATAATGGTATTTCACTCATCTTAATGCCTTATGCCTAGATAATTATATGAAATAATGAGATAGAGTATCATACCAACTGCACCCATCATCAAGCCTCATTTCTATTTTTTGTTCCTTTCACTATATGGAAATCATGGTTACCATTTATCTAAGTAAATGATAATAGAAAATGGGTAAGAACCTTTAAATAATTCTTTCAGATGATATTATTTAAACACTAATAAATCCATTATTTTCCCCATATAAAACATATTTTATAAATTATAATTCTTATATATTTTTTAGATCTAAGATATTTAATGAATTTATAAGTCTTTAGTTAGGAATTTTAGAAAATTATAGCTTAAAGATATCATATGGTGCCACTAGATGATGTGATTGGGGATTTTTTTATGTATGTAATTATCCAGTGGTGAATATAAATTTCTGAAGGGTGGTGCTAATTATGATGTTTCCATTACTATTTTAGAAACATAATTAATATATTTATATTTTATTTTATTTTCTATGTCATGTTTACTATTGTAAACATAGTGTTGATTGACTATTATTTTAACATAAAATGATCAAAAATGATAATGATCTCTTAATGTATTATCAAGGTTAGGAGGAAAAATAATTTTAATGTATTTATAAGGAGTGGTTGAGAAAAAAATTTAAAAGCTCATGATTATTAAGACCCAATTAAAATTACCTATATGATTAATGAAATACTAAATAATAATAATTAGGATATGAATAATTGATAATGTTATTGAAGAGTTGAAGAAGTGAAATAATAAATTCAGTAATGATTTTTTCAACTTATATATATAGTCTCCACTATGATCTAAGTTTTTACCAACTAAAGTGTCAAACAAAATTTTCAAAAATGGTTTATTAAAATTTTTGTGAAATCTTGAGTGTTTTTAATGAATTTGATCATGAAAAATGATAAGAAAATTATTTGGATGATGGAGCTATCCAAAACAACCATGTGTCATTTTTCAACACCACATGTTAGGTAATAACCTATATGATTTTTAATCAAAACAATTTTTTTTTTGTGAAGTGGCTACTTTCATAGTGAATTCAACATATATATTATTTCCTATAGTGTTATAGAATATTTATGTTAATTTTCCATGGGAGTAAACCTACATATGTTGGATATCATGATAGAGGAAAAAACATTATTTAAAGGTAAAAAAATGTGTTCTCTAAGTTGAAAAGGTATGTTTTTTAGCATTTATGGTGTAAATTCTTCGAATATAATTTATTACCATGTGTTCAATAAAACCACCATGTGTAAATGAAGTGATAATGATTATTCAGGATTATTAAAATGATATTTCACTTCATTTTTTTAGTAACCCTTGTAAATTAATTATGAAAGATCCATTATCTATATATCTCTTTCACACTATGTGACTAATATTCCTTTAAAACTTCATAACATTCATAATTAAAACTTACCCACCTCTTCAAGAATCATAGTGACTAGAATTACAATATCCAAAATCTCAATGTATGAAATTTCATTATTTGGAATCACAATATCTAAAATCTCAATGTCAAAATTTTCAATATCTGGAATCATTATATTTGGAATATCAATGTCTAGAATCTTATTGTTTGAAATTTGGTCTTTCCCACAACTTCATCATTTAAAAGATATGTAAAATGAAAAAATAAATATCCCATGTCATTAAATTTAAAGAATAAAAAATTATTCCTTCTTGACATAATCTTCCGTAGTAAATAATAATTTTGGAAATAAATTCTAATATATTTAAAGAATGTAATTGAACAGCCTTATATGGGATTCAATATTAAATATCTAACTATACTATAGTACTATTTTATGATGGTCTCTCTTTAATGAAACTGAAACTCGATCTATAATTCTTTTGTTCAAGTTGAAAATTCCTTAAATATGTAGAATAAAGATAAACATTAAAGAATTTAATGTTAGATGAAAAACATACCACTCACATTGGAGCACTCAAAATACCATATTTCAGTGAATATATTATCATGAAAATCATGCAGTAAGTTTTTCTCAGTTATAGAATTAAAAATTAGATGCAACAAGAATCCATAGTGTATTGTAATTCAAAAAATTAAGACAGAAAATTACCTATATTGATTCTACATAATAACAATTGGCATATAATTCTCAAAAAATATTAATATAAACCATATATCACTTTTCAGAAGAGATACGGTAAGTTATAACCACATATTTACAAAATATATTAAATATTAAAATCACTTGAATAAAAACATCATGCTTGATAAACAATTACTTCATGCAAAGTGTAGGAAATAGAGATGAATTTAGAATTATTTATAATCCCTCACGTCCTCATAACATGAAATTAAATAATAAATTATAGAAATAAATTTTCCAGAGAAGATTCCAATGAATATAAATTGGTAAAAGGTATTTTTCTTACACTTTTTAGTAAATAAAAAGAATAATATTTAAAAGTAATCAATATTTCATCGTCATCAAAGCCTACATTACAATAAAGACCCTATAACACATAGTGGGAAGAAAAATTGAACTTAGAATAAGAATAAAACTTCATACACGATATTAGGGTTATAAAAGAGGAATAACTATAGATCTTAGAAGAAAAAATAAAACTAGGGATACGATATTTGGATTCTATTTTGACAAGTGATTATTTTTAATTCATTTACATGAATTTTATTTTAATATATCAATTATTAAAACATGTATAAGTAGTGAATATTAAGAATAAATAACCTATAAAAACAATAAAACTTTCTTCTTTAATAATTTTATAAAATAAAAAAAGACTATGCCTAATACCCAAACTTAAGGATAGGAAACATCGTGTAAAATAAATCATAATATACCAAATAAAATTAGAAAAAAAATTATTTAAATACTCAGTTGTTTAAATTTAATTAAAAGATGCATACCTCAAACATATAAAAAAAATAATATAAAAACATTAAGCAATAAAGGAGTGTATAATTACTCATTTTTTAAACATTAACTAAAAGATACATACTAGAAAATTTAAGGACATATGTAGTGTGAATATTTTTTTATAAATACATAACCACTTATATAGAAGATAAAACTATAAAAAAAATATAATATACCAACAAAAAGATGAAATTTATTTTCTAAACAGTCATTTTTGAACAATAATTAAAAGGGACATACCCGATAATTTAAATCACAATATTATTTAAAAAATAGTTTGAAAAAAACTGTGAAGATGGGGAAGTACATCATTCCTATATGACTTTGTATCATTTAAAGTCTATAATAACAATGAATTTTATAAGATTAAAAATTTATTTTGATATAAAACCTAAAATAATTAATATAACTAACCTTATAAAATTTATTTGTTGCCAAAGTTTTGATTATCACATAAGTAAATCATAATACATAATAACCAAATTCCACCCTTCATTTTTTTTATGAAACTTCTTTTAAAAAATATTAAATTGAAAATAAATACCAAAATTTATATAAAAATCCAAATATCATCTAATATATAAAACATTTTCCTTCACTTCCATGTAATTTATTGGATTCTGTAGCTTTATCATCAACTAATCTTTGTTAAACTTTTTTAATGAACTAAATTTATATATATATATATATATATATTAGTCCTACCACAGATGCTACTCAAAGGTTCCCCGAGACAGTGGACACAAGACCTCAACCGTGCCTCTACAAATACCAGAGGCTACCGACTAGTAGTGAGGGCCCTGGATGAGTCCATGGGGAGAATATTCCCTCATTGATCAGAGTGGAGAGTATATATATATATAATGTACTATATGAAATAAAAGAAACTAGAATATATAGTATTGGAAGCTATATACATAGACATGAAATATGAGGAATAAATTGGAGGAAGTGAAATAACCAGAAGATATAATGTGACGTTGTTATGGAATGTAGCAATACACAAATGAATAAGTAGGGGAAGGGGGTACAATAATATACAACATCCTAAGAAAATAACCAAAAAGACAAAAAATACTATAACTATCATATTGGGAATATATTTAATCCTCTACGCTGAAACTCTGTCTTATCAATGTAAATCAATCATGCGTTGGAACTGTGTTTCTTCCCTTTTTAAAATCCTACAACAATAAAATCTACTCCGACACCAATTATAACTCGAGAAGGGTGTGAGATAAAATCTCAGTAGACCGGCACCAATGTTGTTTATGCCAATCCATAACATTCATTATAAAATAGAGAAGTGTGCCATAGTAAAGTAAATGTATATATAAATAATATTTAAAATCCTTAGATAGGGCTCCACCTGGACACTCACCCAATCCACCTGATTCAGCCTCATCTGGTGAGCCTGAACCAAAGGAACCTAAAAGTGTGAAGTAAGTGATAATGAATAAGATGTTTGGTTATACCCAAGATTTTTCTTGGGCTTGGAGGACACGCCACTATGTTTTCTAACCCAAATAATCAATTTCTATTTTAAAAACTTTTAATTACTTATTTAATTTAATAGGAAATATTTTTATAGATTATGGAGAATCGCCCTTAGCCTGCACATGAAAATACTAAAGAAATTTCTTTGTATTTTCCAAGTTCCTCGGAATAAATCCAATGCCAAGGAGTTCATCTAATGGGACCCATGTATGAAGTCCCAATTGTCCCTCCAACATTGTGTGAGAAAAATCATAGTCCAATAGACCACCAAGTCCATACCTAGTGTCCTACATCGGGGATCGAGTCTCTCTTAAGGTATTGAAAAATATCCATACAGTCGAGCTCATCCAAGGGGTCTCCCCTAAGGACCTTGTGTCCCTCATTTGGAGGTAAAACAGATAACACATTATGATCCCCTCCCATTCATAGAATATTTATCCCTTGGTGTGTTTACAAACAATGATAAAATCAAACTATGTCACGAGAGTCCATCCGTCCAAGGGACCCTAAATCAGAAACCCTAATTTTACCCTCGAAACTAAGGTGAAATCTATGAACAAGAATCACATATATGTCAATTCTATCAAGATGATTCATTTCATTTATTTCAATACCTTATAAATCATTATTCATTTTAGTCAAGGCATCCAATTAAGCAACCATTTATTTAGGACAATGGATTTAAGGTACTATATCATAGAACAACCATCAAAAACATTTTGGTCAATAATTCATGGTATTAAATAATAGGTTATAGCCTTATGGGTGATCAATAAGACAAATCATAAAAGGTAACCTAATAATTTAAAATATGAAACACCCATTTGGTTGGTTATGGTATAGGTTATCAACCCAAAAGGTTGATTTTCCAGTTTCTTGAGTTTCCAAAGGCATGGTAAGATATCCATGTAAATTATTTTGATAAAAAGAGAAGGCTTCAGAAAATTACAGCTTATATATTAATGGTATAATTTATATAATACAATGAAAATATGGAAAAATACATTACCACCTACCTTATCCTTACTGAGCTTCCATCATCTAGTCTCAATATTTTATTCGAGCTAGATTGGAAGAAATTGATGAAACTAAGAAATTTCTTAAAATTGGGGGAAATTAGATTTTACCAAAATAGCTAAACAAATGGAATAAAAACAAAAATAAACTATTCATAATCAATGATACTACCATTATAGATTGGATTCTTCTAACAATGAATAAATTAGATGATGGACAGTGGAGATACTTGGCTCACTAGTTGAGAGTGAAGGGGAGATCCATGCAAGGGAGGAGGAGCTTCATCCACTGAAGGAAGAGAGAAAATAATGAAATAATAATAAAGAAGAGTTAAAATCATTTAATATGGTACAAAAATTAATTTTACCCATATATACAATGTGCATGGTCTGTCCGCATTGTCTTCCAAACTGTACACAAAATGTGCATCATTCATGGCTTCAAAGGGGCATACAACAAGGTTAAGAACGTTGTTCGACTAACCATTTGTACACTGTGAAAAACTTGTCTATCCAAAAAAATAGGATTTTAAATAGTCATGTGCCCTAGGTCCCAGGATTGTAGAAAAACCATTCGGACCCCAACTACCCACTATCTGCAGCAAAACAGTTTATGGAAACTCTGTAAGCTAGGCTGTACAATTTCCTCTAACTCTGCGACCTAGTCTGCACATAAAATTTTTAAGGATCTAGGCTCTGAAGGAGCACCTAAACACCCATGAGACCACCTTTTTACCTTTAATTATCACAATTAAAGTTGTTTAAAGGGATTAAAACCAAAAATTTAATGGTCTGTACATTAGAGAATGCATGGAAGTTACAACCTACCCTTCTTATGATAACTTGTCCCCAAGTTTCCCTTTTGAGGCTAAGAGAGCATTGTATGTGAAGAGTTATGAAAATTGAGTGCATTCATTAGCCTCCCTCTCTTAGGTATAATCTTATACATGTTTATACATCCATAGAACCCAGACTAGTGGAACTAATAAATCCCAGAGAACCTTATTTCTATAATCAAATATGCATATTGGATGCTCCTTTAATGACACATCTGCGTCCAACTCGATACCCATAAGGTATAACGAATGAGATGGGTTAGAATGTTAGTGTCGAAGCGGAGATACATGGAATACATCATGAATGGGATGGTACCTTTGAGATAACAATAACTGGTTGGATACCATCCCAACTCTCTCCATTATAGAATAGGTACAAACATACTATGGAGATAACTTTCCCAGTTTCCTAATTCATCTCAGACCCAATCTATGTGATACACGCAGAAAGACCCAATGTCCCACCTAAGACTCTAGAGGTCTATAGTGATGATTGGTATAAGGCTTCTACCTACACTAAGTTGTATCAATATGATTTTGAATTTGTTGTATATGCTCAAAAGTCTCCTAAACAAGAAGTGGACCTACTAGAGTTTTCTCGCCTTCCTCTATCCAACACTGAGGTTAACATAGAGGTGTACCATAGAGGGCCTCATACAGATCCATTAAAATTCTCTCTAGAAATCTATTATTTAAGGAAAAAATGTATAGGAATATTCTTTTTTCCATGAACCTCCAAAATCAAGGATAGAGGCCCATACTATATCCTCTAATACTCATATGGTCAGTTCAAACTGACCATCAGTCTGAGGGTGATATGTTGTACTCAAGAGTACCTTTAAACCCACTACATTTTACAACCCTTTCCTGAACTATGAAGTAATGTGGTAATACCAGTTTTATATAATATAACATGATATACCATGAATTCACACTATATCCCAAATTTATAACCCTCCTAAATCATCAATAGAGAAGTTATCCCTGATTAGTAAGAACTGTGTGACCTTGTTCAGCCAATTGAAAACCAAAAATATGGCATCACTGCCTCAAGGAGATCTCGAAGATAATATCATGAAATCTATGGTGAAATAATTCAATTTCCATTTCAATTTAGTAATGGATAGAGTATATACAAGTCTAGTAGGTTTCTTGTTCTCTTCCATCACCTACAGATAAGTGGAGTACTGATAGATAAAGGTTGTTATCTGCCTCTTCATACCTGGCCACAATTACTAATGGGGGATTTCTATATATATCTTGGTAATCCTAGGATGAAATTCCCATACAGAGTCATGTGATCCCCTTATTATCTCCTCCCATACATCTGAAGGAACCCACACAATTCCATGCAAGAGTAGGGTCTCACATGAATCAACAAACCATCTAGGAAGTAGTTTCTCTCCTCTAAAGCTCTCTAAAAAAATGAGGCATTCTTAATTAGATAATTACCTCATCCAAACCCATTTCTGAAGGGAGGAATTCATCACTAGAGCTACTAGAAATGGATACGTATACTTTTCCTAAACCTCTATATGTATCTCAGAAAACAGATCCATCAATTGCCACTGATTGGTGACCTCCCTGAAGGCTTATGTCTCAGTTTTCTATCTCAAAGCATCATCCAAGAAATTTCCCTTTCAATGTGTGAAAGATAGCTCAATATCAAACGATTAAATTCATTTCAACCACCTATGCTACCAAATATTCAAATATCTTTGAGTAGAGATGTATTTGATACTATTTTGTACTATGTATAAAAGAAATTTCTCACCCATTAGATAATGCCTCCAATAGCCTAGAGCATGAACTATGACTGCTAGATTGTTATAATGTTTTGGATATTTCTGATCATGGGGCCTTATCTGACATGATCAATATGATAAAAATCAACCTCCTTTCATTAAAACATCACAAGTCTGATTCATGAAGCATCATGAAAGATTTTATAGCTTTTTTACATCTCAGGAAGAATCAGTACTGGTGCTAAAGTCAGTCGTCCATTTAACTCTGGAAAATCATTCCTGAAAGCTTTAATCATGTCGAATTTCACACCTATCTTGGTGAATCCCATAAGAGGCTTTATTAGGCATGAAAATTCAAGGATGAAGAACCTGTTATAACCAAAAAACCTAAGAATATATGTATATTAAACATGTTCTTGGGATGATCCTAGGAGACAACAACACTCACTGTCTCCTATTCAATAGATACTTTAGCCTCAGATATGATATGACCCAATAATTGAACCCTATTGATTCAAACCTGGAAATTGTTAAATTTTACATATAGGTTATTCTCTCTTAGGGTACTCAACAAGATACCAAGATGATTGGAATGGTCTTGTCTGGTGTGTGATTACACTAAGATATATTCTACGAAGACTATCATAAAGGAATAATGGTACATGTGCAAGACCCCATTCATCAAATCCATAAAGATTTATGACACATTCATCCAACCAAATGGCATAACTAGATAATCATACAAATAGTACCTACTCTGTAACATTTTACATGGTATGTCTGATGGCCTCATTCACACTTGTTGGCAGACTGACCACAAGTCCATTTTGGAGGAAACCATTGCACCTCGGAGCTGGTCGAATAGGTCGTCTATGTAAGAAAGTGGATACCTATTTTTCAACATAATCTAATTCAATTGACCATAATCCATGAAAAATCTAATGTTTCTTTATTCCTTCTTGGAAAATATTAATGTTAAGCCCCACGACAATGTTTAGGGTCGGATAAAACCCTTAGCCTCTATGTTTTGAAGCTACTTCTTAAGTTCCTAGAACACTTTTGGTATCATCCAATATAGGGGAATAGACACTAGTCTTTCACTAAGAATAATATATGTAGTGAACTAAATCTCCCTCTTAGGTGGAAAGTTGGATAAATAATTATGGAATATGTCCCTAAAGCGATCCATGACTTGAGGTAATTCCATATGTTATAAACCGTACTCGCTCATGAAGAGACTGGACATAAGGGATGTCATTATTCCAAGCCCAACATGCTTGAGTCCAGCTCGATTGGCCTAGATATCCGATTCACCCTTATGTATATATGTACCACCCTTGGGTTATGTTAAAGATATTCTATAGTGACAACAATCTAGATGGTCCTAATAAGGCTCAAGAAAGTACATATTGATAATTATGTTAAAACTAGGAATCTCAAGGATGGAGAAACTCTGTAGAAAAAAGTACCCATAGATTTCAAGGGGAACTCCTTATACGGAAATATACCCTCCTCTCGAACTCATAAGGGTATGTTAAGGGTCATCACACCACTATATCATTTTATCAGTTGGACCAAAACTCCCATAGTTGCAGTAGATAAAATAGAGTGGGATGAAACTGTATCAAAAAGTATATATACTATAATAGAGGGTACCAAAATATTACCTCAAACTATATATGGCCTAGGACTATTTTCCCCTGGTGTGGGCTATATTGTGTAGGTATTGAATGAACTGTTTCCCTAAGATTCTTCCTAAATAGCATGAGCATTTCCACTCTACTATCGTTGAACTTTTGATCCCTGAAAGCCTCAACCCGAACCACATTCTCATACTGAATGAACTATATTAGATATGATTCTTTCATGACATGGTTTCACCAATCCTATACCTAATTTTTGTGTTGGTACAAAACCTAACTAACATGGTACTTGTGGAATATGATTTAAAAAAACGTTAGAGGTGACCCATCCCACCACAATACTATCATTCGATCAGGTTTCGTAGACAGTTTTTCATTTTATGACCTAGCCATCCACACTAGTGCCGCACTACATTTGTGTCAGTGCATTCCACCAAGCTGGTACCATCCCTACATGTACCCTCTATGTGTCACTTCATTCTACAAGGTAAATCTCTAATTTTCTTGGAATAATAGATGCCCTATTTCATGTTACCTGATTCACCCGGGATCCACTTGGTGATAAATGCCCAATTGACTATATCTAAATTGGTGGTTAGTCAAAACACATTAACTTATGAGTGAATGGAATAATCAATCCCATCCTCAAATTACCACACAATTTTCATCTCATCACTGATTAAGGTTCGTGTAAAATTCTATAGCTTAGTGAAACAAGCTAAGTATTCCATCATAGACATGTCACCTTGATAAAGGTGGATTAATTCTCTTATGTGATCTATTATTAAGGCATAAGTGAAGAAATAGTAGATTAAGGATGTCTAGATGTCTTCCCAGACCATATTCTAATTTCAACCATCCTGAGTTAGAATTTCTCATCAACGATTGGCAGAATCATGTAGAAAATTGGTTGTGAGCTTGAACCTTGTCTCTATATTCATCTAAATATGTTCAAAGATGGATATCATAACCTCTAACCAAGAATTAGTAGCCTGAGGTTATTCTTCCCCTGATTATCTGGGAGGATGATCCTTCTTGAACTCATGGATTAGTTCTTCTATAGAAGGGTTCGGTTGAGGTGCACCCTATACTGATTTCATAAAGTGAAAGAATCTGTCTTGGAACTATGCATCGGTACCCAGTGGAGGATCTATAGGAGGTCCCTCATTTGGCACTATAGGAGGTATCATAGGTGTATTAGGGACCAACGCCTCTGGTGTATGCTCAATACCACATTCTTGGAATATAACATGAGGTCTTCACGGTGTTGTAGCTCTACAAATTCCATGTACAAGCCGTAAACACGTTTTATAGAAGATTGGGACTGAAAAAGGTAGTATATGTACATGACTTCCTATAATCATGAAACAACCCTTATTCTACTCCATGATCTTAGACTATGTGATAATAACAATTCATAGAAGGAACATAGGAGACATGGTCCATAGTCCACTACTAGGTCGGGTCTGGCTAAGGTCTCTTATTTGATAACCATTTGATTTTAAAGTATCAAATTAATTTTATTTCATTCTATTTCATTATTATTTATTTGGTTATTAATATCATGATTCAATTAATTATGTCATTGATTCTGACTTATAGTGGCCTATAAATCTATTAAATCTAAATTTCTATGTCAAGTAACTTTATCATAGACCTTACACTAAAAAACAAGTATAATAGACCATGGTTCCTATTGTGATTGTACGATCTACCATTAACACTCCCCAATAAAAATAAGGAATGAGTAATTATTTTTTCAAATGAACCAATTATTGTATTTTAGAGAATAAAATCATGCTATAATGAAAAACTAACAAGCCCTAAGTAGAAATCATATGAAAAATAGGCAATGCACACCAGAAGTAGATATGGAATGGCATAATGCATGGCATTTTAAATTCATATAGTGCCTAGTTTTCTGAATGATTTATGTTTCCCTCATATCATTAGGCAAGGGACACACGACCCATTTAAATAGAATCAAAACTAATAACACAAATAAAGTCAATCACCAACTGGTTAAATCCTATAAAACTATAACAGTCACAATCAATAACCTCAATTACCCATCCCAAGAAATTTTGGAATTCCACTGTATGGGGGGTAGATACTCCCAAGAACGTTTTCATAACCAAACTCCATTTTACTAGTCTCATATCTAGGAAATAGTTAAAAAAATGTAAAATTGGCTATAATAACACATTATATCATCCCTCCAAGGATACCACTCAAAGGTGCCACGAGATGGTGGCCACAAGACATCAAACACACCTCCTCGAATGCAAATGGTTGTTGACTAGCAGTAAGGGACTTGGATGGGTCTATGTGGAGACTATTACATCAATGATCTGAGTAGACCACTACAATATATATATACTATATAAAATATGGAAACAATAATATATAGTAGAGGAAACTATATACATATTCATGAAAGATAAGGAAGAAACTAGCGAAAGCTAATCAACCAGAATATAAAATATGAGGATGATATGGGATTTAGATACACAAAAATGACTAAGAAGGGACATGGGATAAAATAATATAAAAGATACTAAATAAATAACCAAAAAATAAAAAACATCTAAAACTTTCATCTCGAGTATAGGCTTAGTCCTATGTTCTCAAACATCATCCTATAAATGTAAATCAATCAAACTTTGTAAGTAGTCTTCTTCCCGAATGTCAAAAATTGAAACCATAATGTCTACTCAGGTACTAATTGGTTCCTGATAAGGGTATGGGATACAATATCAGTAGGCTGGAACCCATTCTATCTAGGCCAATCCATAATGAGCCTCATAAAATAGAGGAGTGTTCCATATTTAAATAAATGCAACAAAATAAATAAATAAAATCATTTGATTGGGATCCACATGGATACTGTATCCAATCCACCAGCTTCGGCTTCAGCCACTGATCCTGAACCAAAGGAATATACAAGTGTGAATTAAATGGTAATGAGTAAGAAGTCATGATTTCCACAAGATTATTCTTGGGCTAGGAGGGAATGCCTCTACATTTTCTAAACCAACTAATTAATTCTCTTTTGAACACATTTTTTCAGTCTTTAATTTAATTTGAAATCTCATAATTGATTATAAAGAGTAAACCTTATCTTATCCTTGAAAATAATAATGATAATTCCAAGTATCACTCAAGGGGATCGTAAAAAATCCAATTCAAAGAAGTATGTCCAAGGTGTCCCAAGTATGAAGTCCCAAGTGTCACTCGGGCATGGTGTGAAAATAGTTTGATTCCAAAGTCATCTGATTCCATACCTAGTATCACACATATGGGTTTGAGTCTCACATGTGGCATGGTACAACAAATCATTCCATTTATCTCATCTAAGGGGTATCCCTAGGGAAACGGTGGAACTCGTATGGAGGTATTATATATAACGCATGGTGATCTTATCTAAGACATAGTTGATGTCACCCTCGGTATGTTTACACACACTGAAAAAATCTAACAAAGGAACGAGAGTCCGTCCAAGATGTCCTTAAGTCAGAACCCCTTGTTTCACCCTCAACGCTAAGGTGAAACATCTTAACAATCATCAGATATATATAAATTCTTTCAAGAGGGAACATTTTATTTAATTCAATCCCTTATTACTCATTATAAATTTTAGTCAAGGAATCCAAATAAGAAAACAATTATTTTTTATGGGGAATGTAAGGTCCTATCACATAGAACAACCCTAAAAACATTTACGTCAACAAATCAAGGTATTCAATAATAGAAAAACACTAAAAGTTTGGTCAACAATCCAAAGAGTAAAAGGGACACTAAGAATATTAGGTGAGACACACCCATTTGGGAGGATATGGTTGAGGAGATCAACCCAAAGGTTTGATTCTCCACTTCCTCATGTATCCAAAGGCACAATAAGACATCTATTTAAATTATTTTGACAAAAATATTGGGTTCTGGAATAGTCCAGATTATAGAACAATGGATTAGTTTCTAGAACATAATTAAAATATGGGAAAAATACATGACCACCTAGCTTATCCTTATAGAGCTTCCCTCGTGCAATCTCATCATTTTATTTGAGCTAGATTGGAAGAAATCGATGAAACCATCAAATTATAAAAAATGGGGAAATGATATTGCACCAAAATAACGCAACATATGAGATGAAAAATTTGTAATAGATTATAAAGGATTGAATAGATTACTATTATGGATCTAATTATTCTGACAGAGAGAAAATCAGATGATGGATGGAGGCGATACTTGGATCCCTATTTGAGAGAGAAGGGGAGCTCCATGAAAGGGAGGAGGAGCCTCAGCCACTAGAGGTGGAGAGGAAAGAAATAAATAAGAATAATGGATATTTAAAATCTATTAAGAAGGTTGAAATGGTAATTTCATCCATATCTACACTATACATGGTTTTTCCACACAGTTTTCCAAATCGTGTGAAAATCATGAAACATTCACTCCTCTAAAGGGGAATACCGCACGGTTAGGCGAACAGTTTGACTAACCTTATGTAAATTGTACAAAACCACTCTGTGCAAAAATTTAAGGTGTTTTCATGGTCATGCACCTTGGGTTGCATTATTATAGACGAACTATGCAGCACCCAAGTGCCAACTGTCTATAGCCATAGAGTTTAAGGAAACTGTTCGGGCTGGGTGGCATGGTTTCCTCAAACATTGTGTCCCAGTATGCACTTTAAATTATTTGGACTTTGGGCTCTAAAAGATCCCCCAAACACCCCCAATGCAACTTTTTTACCTTTATTAATCACCATTAGAATTTTTTAAAGTAATTCCAACCAAATAATTAATGGTTCTTACCTTGGAGAAAATCTATGACGTTACATATATCACCTATCAAAACATGTATAAACAATAATAATTAAAAATAAAGAACATATAATAAGAATAAAATATACTTGTTTAATGATTTTTTAACTTTTTTATGAACATGAACTAATAAAGAGAAAAATTAATATAATGTACATCAATTTGAGCAGAATATGCCTAACATCTAATGATCTCTACAATATAAAAATTTTACAATTAACAAAATTATAATGAATATTAGTTCATAATTATATTAGTGTTATTACCCATTATGGAATGGAATGAACCATCACCCAATCCCCATATTTGATCATCTCTATCATATATATGAAACTATAGTATATGTATTCACATATTTATAGACATTTAAATGAATTATTCAGTTATAATGCCTTAAACACCAATTGTCTAATTTTGAATAAGAATTAGGAGTATATAACAAATTAAATAAGTGATAAAGAAAATCACTTGAAATCATATTTATTTAATAAAATAAAACATGAAACAAAAATTTACATACAATAAAATAAATTGCAATATAGGGATTATAAGCTCATCAAAAATAATAAGACCCATGATATCTTTTTAGAATATCCTCAATGGGTAGTCTCTTCCACATATATCAGGCATCATCCAAAACTCATAAACATTATCCAATGAAGAAGAAACCAGGGTTAATCACTGTATCCAATCAAAAAAACTAGAATTATTTGATGTTGTTGATTGTTGAACTTATTTTTATTTAATTTATAACAATTATTTTGATTTTAGATACTCCAATATAAAATAAATTCCAAAAGGCATTATAACAAATTTTCAATCAACATTAAATAATGTTTACAAAAACAACACATATGTTGTATATTAGATAATTTATATGTCTAGATAGAAAAAGATAAAAGTGACCCATACAATCCCCAAATATAGTACCCTCCTCACTAGGAAATTTAAGTAAACTACGTAGATCAAGAATATCATTTATTTGCATTCTAAAAAGATCGATCATCATAGTTGAGTGATGTAAAGAGTACCCAAAAATATTATGAATTCAAACACTACAATACATAAATTAGTATCTCTTTCATACAACTCATAGTATATTATCGTGTCTGAATGAGGAGGTGGAGGATATATGTTGGAAGGCTGGGTGGCATGTAGGCTAGACCAGCTGGGTAGGATGGCAAGGTAGGGTCATCTGTGTTGGTTGTTCAAGCTATACAAGATGCTCAGGTAATGACTGTCTTGTCAATTTTTCAAACATAGCCTGAACATCTGATTGAATTTGATCACCCATGTACTATTTCAAGCCTTTAATGTCATAATTTAGGGAATTTTTTCTGGATCTATTGATTTTATACTTTAATGACCAAAAACATTCTTAATACTCACACCTATCTCATATTAACTAACATGGCTGGGGTGTTTTGGATTTCCTAATGTGGTAGGTAATAAGTCAATCCTATCCTCAAGGATAAAATTTATACTCTTTTATTTCTATAGATTCACATCCTGAAATGAGAAATTAAATTACTATATTCATGTTATTAATTTAAAAAATACTAATATTAATGAAAAATAAAAAATAATTCATTATAATTATATTGGATAATTCATTAGATTTCTCTATAGGATACTTTATATTTTTATTTTTTATTTCTCTTTTCAATTTTTCATTGCAATTGGGGGAGATGGAGGATCATACTGGACCTCCTTTGAACCACTAGTAAAATGAGTTCTTAATGCATCAAACTTTTCTGCAATCATTTTCTCCTTCAATAAATGATATCCTCTACATGATAGAGTATGCTAGAAATTCATTTTTTTTATTTTTGAAACACTTTTTTGTTAAGTGAGAACCCACCATACAAATCACTTTAAGGCTAAGTGAGAACCAACAGAACATTACAAGGAACCATGAACGGGTTGGACAAAGAACCCTGTCTAGGACCAAACCCCTTAAAAAACAACAAAAACATGCCAGACCATAACTTTATGGAAAAGTGAGAACCAAACTTTGTATCCTCCACCTGAGGGTATGCATTCTACAACTGCGTATCTTGATGATATATCAGGAATGACTGTAATATAAAAATAAACTAATTAGTAATCAAGTAATATATATGAAATTTTATAATATAAAACAATTATCATACCATAAATTCTTCATCATTTTGGTAGGAAATAAATTTATTCCGTGTATCTACATCAAAAAAACACATCATTGAGATAATATTTTTCATTCCCTAACATAACAAAAATATAATTTTTTTCAATTTCTTTTTTAAATTACCTCCATCAAATCGATTCTAAAGAGAAGAACCTTTTGGAAAAAAATTATTTTATTCAAAAATTTATTTCATGTGTAAATGAATAATTTAAAAATCATTCATGTACTATATATAATATTTGAAAAATTAGATAAAAATAAATCATTTGAGATATTTTTCATAAAAAACTCCCATATATACTCTTTATCTATCTTTTAAATGGAATTAAAATTAGTAAATAAAATGTTAATCCTATAATGAATCTTCATATAAATATTACTGGTAAAAATGAATTGCATTTGAACCATTAGGGTTATTATTTTCATCAAAATTAATTTTCCATATCTAGTCTCCGGGAGCATCAGATAGTTTTGGTAAACATGTAATCCCATATTTACCAACTCTAGAAATTGATTTCTCAGTAGAAGAAGGACAAAACTCCTCCATAGAAGGGGAAACAATAGTCCTACAATTATTTTTTTGTAAATTATAAGTTGTAATTTGTTGAGTAAATATATTACTAAATATTTTATAATATGAAATAAACACAGACCTCACAAACCATTCGTCTACCTCTATGTAATTCATTGAAATAAGAAAATGTAATGATATTATTTGTACCAAAATATTATTAGAAAATTAAAATTTTAATAATAATTATTACAAAAATATGTTAGTAAAAAAATTGTGTCACACATGTGAAATTTTTTTAAAAAAATGATATCATGATTCTTAAACAAAAAATATGAAATCTCAAATATTATATATAAATAGTAATTTAGAAATGATATATCCATTTTGAAATTTAAATATCATAGTTACAAGAAAGTGTTTTTATATGCGTAAACTTAACTAAAACATAATGTTGTATGTTGAATTTTTAAATCAAAAAATGTTTAACTAGAAAGGTTGAATATAAAAATAGCTCAAAAATATTATAATTAATCAAATATACATAATCTTATATCCAATAATTAATGAAAAATAGTGTTTTTAAACATGTAAATTTCAAAAAAGAAATAAAATATAGATATTTACTAGAATTATTAGGAGTATAATTTAGTGTCTTCACATATCCCTTCAGCATGATCATTTCCTACAGCATGGACCATGTCTTCATTATAGTCATTATTATCATCCAAAAATGACATAATAGATAAATAAGCCTCATTTAAATCCATAACATCATCATCCTCATCACCCAAATGAACTCTTTTCCGCTGAAAAACAATGGACCAGTGATCATTCGAAGGATTAATGACATAAAATATTTACTTTTTATGTGTTTCCATCATAAATGGTTCCTATTTGAAACTAAATATTTTCAAATCATCCAATGTAAACACATAATCATCATGTCTCACACCACTATTACTCTCAACCCATTTACACCTAAACACTGTGATTCAAAATTTAGTATAATCAATTTATCATATATCCACAATAAAACCAAAATATTTCCTTGATGTAAATATTTGGTTTTTATATTTTGTGCTTGAAAAGTGCAGTGTTTCAGCGATTACCAATACCCCATTATTTTTAATAGTACTCATTTATTCCGGATTTTTTTCAAAAATGTGTGCCCATTAATATAAAAACCAGACCATGTGTTTATATTTAGAGATGGTACCCCTTCCAAACATTTCAATGCTTCTAATGCAGATATATTTGTTATGAATATCTCTTTAAACAATCAAATAAATTTATTTTTTCTCAATCATCAACCATTTTTCATTTATTTTTATATATCATACCTTTAATTTATCTATATGTGATGATATATATATGGTTAAACCTCTTATGTGTTATTCAAAATGTATAAATGTGCCTACATAAATTCATCATATGAAATGAAATTTACCTATAAATTATTATATGTCGAGATATAGGGATTCCAACATGCTCCACTTCATATAAATAATCAATACAAAACTCAATAACCTATTTTGATACATATTTTTGAACAATAGATCCCTCTAGTTGATGAGTATTGTTAACATATATGTTAAAAATATTCATATATATTTCAAAAAGATACATCCAACATAAATAAAAAAGGCCAAATAATCTTTTCTCATGCACCAAATGAATCACCATATAAAACAATATATCTGAAACATAGGTGGTAAATACATTTATTGATGAAAAAATATAAGAGAATCTTCATTATCAAAACATATAAAACATTTGGATTAAGGAATTTGATAAAAATGGATTTTAAAAAATTACATAACCTGATGATAGTCTTTCTGATAGGTTTTGGAAATATGCCATAGAGTGCGACCAGTAACATTTGGTGAATCAAAACATGATAGTCCTGAGACTTCATACCTATTAATTTAAAATACTTTAAAGAGACAAAATTTATCTCATTTTAAGAATATACACTAGTTACATTAATACCAGGAAGAAACTGATTAAAATTCATCTTTTCACTCTTACTTAATGTGTGACAAGCCAGAGGTAAATATGTTCTGTTTCCTTTCATAGTGGGAGCTCACTCCAGAAAAATTCCCATTGATATAAATTCTAATATAGTATTCAATCTATCTTTTTTATTTTCATTTTATGTCTAACATAGTTCTCATTAAACTATCACATAGGTTTATATCTATATGAATAATGTCCTTGTTTTTTTATCTCTTAAAATATCCAATAGGTTATTATAGAAATAATAAACTATCTCTTACAAATATTTTTTTAATGACAAGAAATTAATTTCTTTCCAAATTTGATATCTATATTTTTCACCCTATCATAAAATTAAAAAAATAACAATGGTCATAGAAGAATATTATATTCATATAAACTGTTAATATATTTTTTAATCTATTATAAGAATATTCTATTCCCAAAAACATTGATGCACCATGTACACTATCTTTCTTCCATTCTATTATTGATAATATGAAGTCTCTTCTTCATAAATTAGATATTATTTATGTCCCTTTAAACTATATCTAGATAAGTATCAATATAAAGAAAATTAATTTATAATGAACATTATCATATCACATAAAAGAAAATACTCGTTCTTGTATGCATCAAACACCATAACATATGGCCCCCACAGAATTTTAAAATCATCAATAAGGGGTTAGTGATACAAATCACTATCATTTACAAGATGTTTGGTCAAGAAATAATCATGTTCACCATTAACATATTTTTATTCATACATATATATGGGTAAAAGTTGTAAAATAACAACAAAATAGGCCATAAAAAATGTTTTATACTTATGCAATGATAAGGATTCATTCCATTTATGCACAGTTCCATTTGGATAATTCTATCATATCTTCCAAAATCATGAAATATTTTATCAAATATCTTCCACTTTGGTATATCAATAAGGTGATGTATGTTACCATAAAAAATAATGTCTTCATTATTCAATCATAACATTTTTTTCATTAATTGATTTTGAAAATAGATGCATCAAATGGATAATTATGGGAAGGTACCAAATTTCTTTAGTGGTAGGTTTGATTCCATTACATGATAATGAATAAAATTTGTATTATTGGAATTATTTATTAGTACCAACAAGATTTATAAGGAGGTCAGATGACAGTACTTTATAATGAATTGGAGTTGAATTTTTCATCCATATTGTAGCATGATGTCCCATAATTAGAACATTTTTATAAATATTTATAATACTTACTATATAGCACATAATCATTGTGTAAATCAAGACTATTTTTATATTACAATCCCACTGGGAATAATATTTTCATTTCCTCATAATTGGATTGTGTAAGCTTTTTTCCATCTAGAAGTAGCTCATTTTAAAGTCTAATCAGGTTAGAGAAACTTTTATCACTCCACCCATTTTGTTCATTCAAGTAAACTATTTTCTTAACTACAGATAACATTATAGATTCTTTGCAACCTATGAATAATGATCTCTCATTATCACCATAAAATTATTCAACAATTTCTTTTTTTGATGGTTTCAACTCCTACATCATGAATTTATTCTTTAATACAATCCTATGTCACATTCTAAATATTTTCATCAACAGTAGTTGTTGAATTTTTTGTTCTCTCACCATTCCAGGTACAACATGTATAAATATGGCTAAAACAATAGAAAATGGGATGATCTATGATTTCTCTAGAATTTAACTTTATTATATTGAAACACTTCAAGCATTTAAAGAGAATCAAATCTATGTTTTGAAGATTTTTTTTACAAATTCCAATAAATCATCAACTCTATTTTCATATTCAATAGTAGTTCTTCGTAAGGTTATCCAACTATTTTCCACTAAATACCTAAGATAACAATATAAAAGGTGAATATATTAAAAAAATATATATATTTAAATATATATATATATAAAGAAAAAATTTAAATATAAGAACATATAATCAAAATGATTGGTGATTGGGTAAAAAATATTAATTATTATTAGAAATGAAATAAAAATATATTACAATAGGTGTTTATTTTATTTAAATAATTAATTATAAACTATACCTAATGATCTTAATAAAGTAACAGGGATACTTTTTTTCATGATTAGATAGATTTTTTTAAAATAACTATCATATTACACCACTTTTGTTTTTCCCAGATTCTTCATGATAGACATTAATATTCTACTTTAGTTAACCTAGAATAAATAACATTAAACATAAATTCAAACATTTATTTTGGTTGATAATGTAAATGGTTGATAATTTTTATTCTTATAATTTATTGTGTGGAAGATTTCATCACCAAAATATTTATCAGAGATTAATTTCAACTAATGTGGTTTATGATCAAATTTCTGAAACATTATTATCAAGGATAGAAGAAATAGATTTGTACCTAATTTTACTCCATTAGGTTTTTGTTATCAGTTATAGATTTAAGAAAATAAAATCATATTATATATTATCCCTTATGGTGGAGAATATATTTTGGTGAATTGTAAAATGGGAAATGATTAAAATTACTTAAGTGTATATTCCTAACTTTATTGGGTAATCTGTGAACAATTCTGAACATTTTATTGAGTTTTTCTGCAAGAATAATTTTGTTTTAAGGAGTTTTGAATGGTTTTATATGTTTTTTCCCATAATTAATATGAATAACATTGATAATTTTAATCCTTGTTCTTATTTAAAACCCCACATCCACTCAAACTATCTTATAATACTTTGATGATTACCAAGTAATATTATTACAAGTGAATCTTTATCTATGGCAACAAAAAATGGTGACATTTTTAAGAAAATTAAGATTATTTAAAGTATAGGTACCCCATTTATTGTTTTTTATGTTTATAAGGTGCATTTTCCATTGTGGCGAGTTTCTGTTGATATAATGTTTGAATTGGTTTTCGTTTTAGTAGTAAAAATTTTTCTAACACATTTAAAACATAATAATTTTATTCAAACCCTTGTGAATTATAAAATTTTTATTATGGAAAAGGTCATTTTAATTTTTATATGTTATTGGTAAAAGTATTTAATTGATAAATGGATAATATATCTATATTATGAAAGAAAAATGGAGTGATTGTGAAATAATTATTTTTCCACCACAACATAAAACCAATTTAAAAGGAAATTTTATTAATAAAACATAGTAACTACCATTATGGATGTTCTGTATTCTATGGAATAAATACATAATTATATAGTGGTTTTCTAATGTAAAAGATGAAATTTAGGTAATAGTAGAATATAGGGAGTCTATGCCATGTTGTTGGACTTTTAGATTCAAAGTTTTATAAAACATCTCATCTAATTGGTTATTGCTAAATCTTGTCAGTTCTGTCGAGTGAAAATGTAAGAATGTAAAAAACTTTTATTGAATGTTAAATAAGATAGGGGTTTTCATTATCAACCATAATTTATTATAGTTGAAATGAATGAAAAAAAATTGATGTATTAAGTCATAATATTTTATTGAATGGTAATAATTATATTATGAGATATATTAGTCTTTATCTGCCTAATGTTTTTCATCCTATTCCAAAAATATATAATTTAGTAAAAATATTAAATTAAAAAGGCTAATCCTTTTAATTTCTACAGATATATATATATAATTCTTGGTAAAACCATTTTATAATCCCATAGAATAAAAAATTTATAAAATTAAACTAACTTTAACAAAAGAATTATAATTAAAAATCAAATGCATTCAAAAAAATGAAGGGGTGAATCAAATTTACAACAAAAAAATAATTAATTTGTCTTAAAATTTAAAAAAACTTACTAAATTTGGATTCAGGAAATGAAAATTTGATTTGTAATATAGATTTACTCCCTTGAAGTTGTTGGCATGATGAAGACTACGAGAATGAATAAAAAATATTCTAAAAATGAACAAGAAAAAAAGAATAAAAAAACCTTGAACTATGGGGTTGTTTGATCAGAATGGGGCTTTAATAGACTAAGTATTATTTTGGATCCTGAAACAAGGATTCAGGATTAAATATTTATAATCAATGATCATAAAAATATGATTAAAATCGAAGAAACTTAATTTTAATAGTGATTGAAGATCATTGGGTCATTGTCGGAAGCGTCATTGGGCCAGTGAAAAAGGCAGAGATGAATAATTGAAATGAGGGTTTCAATATTCAAATGTGGTTTTTTTTAAAAAGATTTTTACTGTCATTTTTTAACAAAACTAATGTAAATTTTTTTTAAAATAAGTCTTAGCATCAGTTTTTAAGAAATATGGTTCAAAAAAATTCAACATTTTTGGGTGTCGACTTTTCTAAAAACTGATGATAAAAAACCTATTTAAATATTTTTTTCCATCATTATTAAGTTACAATGATGCCAAATATCTTTTTTTTTTGAAATTTTTAGCACTGTTTTCAAGAATAAATGTTTCTAAAAAGGTTTTGGTAAATTCTATAGCATCGTTTTTTTATCAACTAGTGCTAAAAAGGATCATCATACCCTTTTAGTATTAGTTTATAGTAAACCAATGACATAAATCCAGTGTTGAAGAAAATATTTCTACAAATTCCGTCATTTCATGTTTTTTAAAGACATCTCAATATACTCTATGATATAGGAGGATCATGCAGACTATCTATAGGTTTTTTTGGGTGTTTTAAGTGAGATAATTCTATATTCCAAGCTATCCAAGTACAATTTTTTGTATACAGGATGTGAATTTTTTTGGTAATTTGATTTCTGAGGAAATATTTTCAGTGGAAATAGATAAATTTTGAGAAATAATGTATTATTAGAATCCCAAGAATGTATTTGAGATCTAAAAATTTCTATTATTGTTCGGGTATTGTGGACATTTCATTCAGGAATTCTTCAAGAAAGATTCTCCCATGATGAATTTGTCTAGAAAAGGGGTTAAGATTGAGTGGGATGAGAAGTTCTATAGTGTTTTTGAGCAGTTCCAACCCCATTTGAAATATTCTCTTATTTTGAATATTCATGATCCTAGGAGATCTTATGTCGTGTAGTGTGATTCTTCATGTGTGTGGTTAGGATGTGTGTTGATGTAAGATGATCATGTGGTGGCCTATGTATCATAGAAGTTACAGACACAAGAGAGTAATTATCCCACCCAAAACCTATAATTAGCTATAGTAATTTATGCACTTAATATGTGGCAACAATAGCGATTCAGGGAGTGTTTTACAGTTTACACATATCATAAATTCTTTAAGTACATTTTCACCTAGAAAGACCCAAACTATATGTAGAGGAACTGTAAGGAATGTTTTCATAAATTTGATTTTGATACTGTACATACATATATGAAGGTTAATGTGGTCATTGATACTTTGAGTGGGAAGCTTCCAGTACATGCAGTTCATGAATCAATAGATGAGTGGGTTCTGATTGGTTTTTTTCTGATATGGTTCTGGAGGTATAGAAGGATGGATAGAAATTTCACTTAACCAATTTCCATTTCACCCCCTCTATTATCTATTGGGTAAGTATTGACTAGGTATCCAACCCTATGTTACAATATATTTATAGTTCTATAAATGGTGGTGAGACCTCAGGTGATTGGTATTGGTCTCTTAATGGTTTACTCCTTTTCAATAAATGGTTGATGGTTCCGTTGGTCATAATACAGGAGGTGATACATGAGGCACATGATTCTTTTTTTGTGAACCTTGGGGAAACCAAGATGATTTATACCTTGATAGGTTGATATTGGCGTCTTGGGATGAGTCATGTAGTTGTGGATTTCATTTCTAGGTGCATAACTTGCTAGAGGATCAAATCAGAGAATTAGAGACCAGAAAGGTTGTTGAATCCAATTCCTTTTCCAGTATGGTGGTGGGATGAGATCTATATGGATTTCAGGATTTTGTTTCTTCACACTCTTAATAGTAAAGATACCATATGGGTGATTGTCAATTGTTTAATCAAATCATCCCAATTTTTACACATTAGGGAGTTCATGAAGGTATAGTAACTCAGACGCCAATATTTTGAGAGGTTTCTCAGCTTCATGGAGATCCTTCAATGATAGTTTCAAACTATGATACCCATTTTTATTCCTAATTTATGAGGGGAATCCAACTGGCTTTTGGATCCATTATAATAGTCCTTCTCTTTATTACACACTTAAACATTATTTGTTACATAAACATTCACATAAGAAAACTATGAGGATTGAGAGGTCTAGTGTTTTGGGGAATTAGTCACATTACATAATAACTTTGAACATAAAACACAACATCTTTATTTAAAACTTCTTTTACATGACCACAACATTCCTTCATACTTAGTATTTCATGGGATAATCTGAGGACATGCATAAGAAATGGGTGAGCTATAAAGCTGAGTTAGGGATTAAACAAGGAATAACATAAAAATAAAATACATGTTAGGAAATAGAAATGTCAATCAATAATAGGATAAAAATTAACATAAAGGAATGATATTTCATGACTATCATAACATAGAAATGTGGAAACCACAATTAACATGATATTAGCAAGAGCCAAGGCTCATTGCACATGGAGAATGAGAAAACCGTCATTGCACTTGAATTAGCTTGAGTAAACACTCATTTTACTTGAATAAGAATGTTTAAACCCACATTATAATTGAATTATCAGGAGTAAACCCTCATTGCACATGGCGTATCATGGTACTATTCTTTACCTAATGCATTGGAGTGCTATCAGGGTGCACCGTTCTTAATCATTTCATTTCATGTATAAGTGTGCCACATAGATCATAAAACATGGATTCATTAATCATAATAATTTATTATAATAATAAGATATGTGGAATACATAAATTTAAGTCCTAAATAAACAATTACATGTTCATAAAGGTGAATACCCTGGATAGCGAAATGGGTATGGAATTCACTTACATGAGGATTTTGGGATTGGAAATTGTTGTGTAACTTTGGCAGCATAACAACATCAAATAGATATCGTAAAATGGGTCTCTCATAATTTATACATGAAATGTATAGTAATAGGACATTTTAAATAATATCCCAACATATTTAATGGAATTTATATTCATAATATAAAAAAATTGCTTGAAGGTAAATGAGAAGAGAGGGAAATCCCTTACGGAATTTCGACATGGTAACAGGTGTACATGGGAGGCATTAATGAGAGAGAAAGTGGTCTCTAATCATTAAAAAATAAATATTTAAGTATATGGGAGGTGAAAAATCATACCCTAACATTTTTAATTGAAAATAAAATGTCATAACATTATAACCAAACTTGTACATAAACAATGTAGGAAAGTGATGATCCCTTACTTAGAAGTGTGATCCCAAAGGATTGGGAAAGTCTTGAGAGTGGCTTCTTGGGAGCTTTGAGCACCTTGGGATAATTCTAGAGAGGGGAGGGTAGAGTTTTGTAGAACCCCAAATAGTTTGAGTGAAGAATAATGGGTGATTGAGTGGGTTTATATAGGAAAGGAGAGGAAATTCTTTATTATTTAGTTTTGAACACTACCCTTTAACCTAATCAAAACCACTAATCATCCATGTTTTTGCCCATGGTTTCTGAAAAAGGGGAGTGTTATATAATATTTTATAATTCCAAGGGATGATCATATTAAAATATTAGTCTTTATTATGTTGATTTGAGTCTCAATCTTAGAAAAATCATTTTATAATGTTAAAATGTTTAATAAGTTTTGGAGGGTCCACTAAGGCACCAAAACATAAATAAAAAAATATAAAATCACATTACATTAAAGGTAAAATATATATTGTCATAAAACCCTTTTATAGTGTTTTAGTACATCAGTATTCGGACATTATGATGTCATAAAACACATTATATATTTAAATGGTATTTAATTTTTACCCAAAAAATCGACTATCTTAGAAAATTATGCAAAATTCACCATTGGATAATTTTGACGTCTTGATTCCAAAAATAAAACTAATTATATCTAAATAATTTTATAAATATGATAATTTTCAATTTTAAAACAAAAACTCACTTTCATTGAAAATTCTGGGATTTTGACAAAAATAGTTTTCAAACCATAATAAAAATTAAAACTGTATTCATAAAAATTATATGATCATTTACATTTAAAAAGAATTAATTTAGTAATAATATATTATTAAATTTTTATTTAATTAAAAAAAATCCATTAATTCATCAAAATATATTTCTGAATTGAATTTAAATATTAACTAAAAAATACTATTTTTTCTTTAAAAACTATTTACAATGTATCAATAATAAAATTAATTAATATTATTTATAAAAAAATAATGCAAATAAATATAGATCTAGGGTCTTGTTACATATCCCCTTATAACACCCAATTAAGACCTAAGGGTAAGGTGTGCGACGGTGACAGACTCAAGGGGCAGCTCAGATAACATTGCTCAGGTAGTAATCTATATTAACTTTTAATTATCCCGTAGGTGATTCCATTCTAATTTAATATGTTCAAGCTTAGATTAGGATTGTTCAAGAGAGAAGCCTAGTGAATTTACCTCCATTCTGAGCTCCGAAAAATGGGCTTCGTATGGAGAAATTATATTGTATGAGGTCAGTACTTCCTTTTCTTGAGTAAATTGGATTTGTTAAGGCCCTATATTTATACTAATCATGTGATCACTATTCAAAATATATATTAGATATGTTAAAAATTCTTAATGGTATTTAAATACAAAAAAATAAAACCAAGGAAGTTAATATGTTTTATATAACCATTTTACATAATAATACATTTAATTAGATCAAGATAAATTTTCATTAATAAAAGCTTGGGTCATTACATTATTCCCCCCTTAAAAAATTTTACCCTCAAAATTTCCTTTTTCCCATACTAAAAAAAATGAGGGTAGCTCTGCTTCATCACTTCCTCTGATTCCCACGTTTCTTCTTCAAAATTTTGGTTTTTCCACAACACCAGTATGTGGGAAATTGTATTATTTCATAGAACTTTTCCCTATGATATAAGATCTTCACCGGATTCTCTCTATAGGAGAGGTCATTCTCCAATGGTACCACCACTAGATTGAGTACTTGTGATGGGTCAATTATGTACTTCCTCAAGAGTGATACGTGGAATAAATCATATACTTGGGATAGGTTCGGTGGGAGTGTGATGTGGCTGAAGGTCATCATGACCCTCAAAATTAAATTTATTAACCTACACTAGTGCAGTGGTGTAGGGTAGACCCACATAAAAGGATGGTGAGTGAATTCTAAAGTTTTAAAACATAAAACCTCACTACAGTCAACTGTGAGGTAAACATCTTTATAGTTTTTTAACTTTTTAATTTTTTTTATTTTGATTTAAGAAACCAGTAATGATAACAATGTTGACATATAAACTAAATCATATACTATAATACAGAAAAACTAAGAAATACAGTAAGCTAACATAAAAAATCATATACTAAAATAAACTAGCAATGTAAAAGGAGCACAGATCAAGAAAAACATGCAGGAATTCTAAAATTGTTGGTTAAAAATATAAATCTCCAATGAAATTTATTGAATCACACCTTAAGAGTACATTGATATATCTTCCTCACCATCATATACAACAAATAGAGGTATTAATTTTAGAGCTCATCACTCCAAAATTTATCCACTGCTAAAAATTTGAAGAAGAATACTATTTAAATAAAACTCGACAAAAAACTCCTATTATAATGACATTAATGCATCAAAAAAATGATGATCAAGTTCAATCTCACCAATTGAACTTGATGTTATGAATTTTTTGTAAAATGATAATGTAAGGTCTGAAAAATTTTCATGGCCTTTAAAATTGATCTCGCCAATCAATTCTAAGGTTAGACAATAAAAAAGTGAAGAATTTAAAGAATAAACCAACAAAGAAAAAAATTCATGAGTTAGATGATTCATTTTATGATCAAAATGAAATATATTATTGAAAACATCCAAAAAAAGAGTACAATAATTAAATAAAGGGGGATAAAGAGCTCACCAAGTGTTGCTCTGCCTTCAGGCTCATTAGCCTCCAACTCATCTCCAGTGCAACTCTCGGGAATCTTCACACTCCAAAAAGTGTGGTTGTTAGGGTCAGAGTGTGTGTCCCAATAATTCCCGATGCTTTGATTTTGTATCCTGCTATCATAAGTTTCATGTCTCCCCTTGTTTTCCATCGACTTCAAGTGTCCCTAACTTGTGCACCGCACACGTGCATTTTTTAATGACTGACACATCACGCTTACTTTTCCCCTATAACTAACTCTCAGTGAGTTAATAGAAAGCATGTGGACATGTTTTGGACTTTGGTATGAACATTCTAGTATAAAGTAGATAATCATTAAATTAGTTAAAAATAAAAGTTAAAATAAATAATTACTTAAATAAAAATTTATATAGATTGTGATTAATTAAAAGATAGCGTAATTTTTTATTTTAGTTACTTTTTTAAAAGTTTTTATATATGTTATTATTTATATTTGTTAAATTATTACTATAATAATTAATTACATTAAAAACGTTAAATTATAATTATTAAACTATTCACATCATTAATTTGTAAGGTTAATAATTTATTTTTTATATTATTATTTTAATTTTATTATAATAAATAGTTTTATTTTAAATATTAACATTTATATTATTTAGTTTTTAAAATTTATTTATTTAAATATTATTTATAAATTATTATTATATTTTTTTATAATAGTTAATTAATTTAAAAATTCAGTTTTATTAACCTTAATTTTCTTATATTTATAATTTATTTGTACTTATTATTATTTTGTATTTTTGTTTAATTATTTTTTAGTTAAGTTTTTATTTTAGATTTATTTTAATTAATTTTTTAATTTTCTTCTCCCCTCCCCATTTATATGCGCTATAGAGGGGAGATTCGATAGGCTTCTTAGAGAAGGCTCCTTCACAACGACGAATCATTCTCTGCTGTAGTGTATCAAGTTTCTTACAATGGTATGAGGCGGTTTCATTCTAGATCTAGATCTGTAATAGCTCTGAGTTCTAGTGCAGCCCATTGTTCAACTCCAAATCTGCCAATAGGGGTTTTTAGGTCCAATGGTAATGGATCACGGTGGCACGAGGTGTTACTACGGCTCAGATCTGCAGTGTGAAGGCCTCCTCTATGGATCAGTCATGGCTCACAATGGTCTACCGTAGTAGTGGAAAACATTTATTTCTAGATCTGTAACTGATGATGTTGCTAAATCTCTATTTGGATATAGTTTAAATTTTTGATGTGTGATATTTTACGGCTGTGGAAAAGGATGGAGTGAAGATGGTTATGGATTTGATTGTGAGGTAGTGGTGATTTTGGTTGAAGAATAGTGAGGAAATGGGCACAACGTCGGTGGGATGAAGCTGAAGGAGGAAGATGGGAGCATCGGCCTGAGAAGTGAGATACTGAAGGTAAGTGAAATCGGTATCGGTGAGTAGATTTGTCTCACTGATAGTTAAAAATAATAATTCACTGATTTTTTTTAGAAAAAAAACATGGGATTCACTGAAGACGATGAAAAGTGAGACCGATAGTGGAGATCTGTACGTTGTATGTCTCAGTGATAGTCATCGGTGAGACAGAGAAATAGGTGAACTATCGGTGTGTGGTAAGGAGTGAGACTGATGGTGTAATGGAGGGTTATGAAACCGATAAAGGGATTGCATAGGTGAGTCAATGAATCACTAGTTATGTAACGCCCCGACCCCAGTTACCCAGAGTCGGTGCATTAATTACATAACATTGTCATGATCACAAGAAAGATCAAATCTCAAAAGATCGATTGGTTTAGTAGCCTTGGAAACACTAGATATATTCATAAGTTTTACATTACATCATCAAAATAAAAAAGAACTACTACAACAACATATTGTCTCCATAGTCCACACTATTAACCCCTCATAATATCCCTGCAAGTCATTCATAATTTACTTCTTCACATCCTGGGAAAATAAAACATAGAAAAGGGGTGAGCTCAAATGCCCAGTAAGGATAACAATATAGCGAAAACTTTCATAAATAAGAATAAACATTTAAGGAAATGTATAACTAAAAAAAAAGCCTTTTAAACTTTAACTTCAACATAGTATGGCATAAATAAAATGAAATAATGCAATTTACTTATTCACATGGATATTCTACTAATCGACTAATCACATGAAATAACAATAACCACTTTCATAATGACAGAATGCATAATGCTGAACTTTAATTTCTTTGTCAAGGCCTCGTCCCAAGACCTTGGGGCTAACTGTAACCCTAACCCAACCCGGAGTGCATCTAATAACCGGACACCAACCCGGAGTGCCTCTAATAACCGGAGACCAAACCGGAGTTCCTCTAATAACCGGAGACCAAACCGAAGGGCTTACTTTTACCAGTCCCTAACCTAGAAGGCTTACTTTTACCAGTCCCCAACCTGTAACATACTTGTCCAACACATTCTTATGAAGTAAAGGTTGAAATATAACATAAACATTCTTATTGGAACTAGAATACGAAATGTCAATACTTTACTCATAAACCATGAATGCTATATAAATAGCACATCCACAGTCAAACATATCACAAAACCTTCAATACAATATAAAAGTTTTGTATCATAATATATCATCCTCAAGTAAGCGTAAAATCCATTAAAGGAAGTTGACATAGATGAAATCAAAACTCTTTTTAAAGAAATATCTCTTTCTATTTTGAAATCATTTAAGAGACATATATTTATAAAATAAAACATTTTCTTTGAAAATATTCTTATAAGCTTGTAAGGGAAGCTTTGACAATTTTATAACGGTGGAAAATAACTGCACCCGTCGTATAAGTTAAAAAAACATTCTTATCTTAATTCTGTCGAAAAGGTTAAAAAGCACCTTGTTTGGAAAACGACGGAAAGATTCCCTTATAAACCTCTTATAAAAATTCAAACAAGGGTATAAATTACTTTAACCCATATGCTTTTAAATATTAAAAATGTTTTGAAATACATTTTGAAGAAACATGGATGTGGATGATAACGAGATCCCAGTAGATTATTACGTATAAACAACCTCGGATAATGAAGAGATTGTGAAATAACCCTTACCAATTTGGTAACTTATGAAACATACAACCCATGAAATAGGTATCATACAATTAATATGTAAATACACATAAATTAGAGTGGATTACACAAAGAATATAATTATGGGCAGTACATACACCACACAAAAGGTAATGGTGGTAATATGGCATGAATCTCACGGGAATAAGGAGTGAGATGAAAACCCCTTACCACGTTAATCAACTGAGTTGTATGGCCAAAAGTTAATAACCACCAAACAATTTACAGAATAACATGAATATAAAGATAATCATGATAGTATATATCAAATTCCAGTACACAATACACCACTTTCAATAATTTAGTGGCAAATAATGGAAATCTCACGGAATTGAATGTGAGATAAGAAAATCCCTTACCATGTTAATCAACTGAGTCATATGGACAAAAGATAATAACCACCAAACTATTTACAGAATAACATGAATATAAAGATAATCATGATAATATATATCAAATGCCAGTACACAATACACCACTTTCAATAATTTAGTGGCGAATAATGGAAATCTCACGGAATTGAATGTGAGATAAGAAAATCCCTTACCTTGTACTTTTACTTGGTTGGGGTAGGTTAACCTCCTGTATAATAGTGAAATAATTGTTATTAAATTATACAATAATCATATATATTAATATGATATCATATATGATCTTTTAATATTGATTTGATAATAATATCTTAGTATTATCGTTGTTTCGGGTGTTAACTTACTTGTTTTATTTTATATGTTTTGTTATGTAAGCCATGTTTGTAATGGATAGGTTGTATATTATTCATATCCAGAATGATATCAAGTCCTTAAACATCATTTTTAAATCATCAAATGATAATTATACTTGAATGGATACGATGGAGAATGAATCTTATCGCGTTTGTGGAGACGGTAGTCCGTACGTACGAACGAGCGACAATATCATTCTTTTGATATTAAAATAATATATAAATGGATGTTATATCATATATACAGAATAATTAACATGTTATATTTATTATTTACATGAATTTCACATCATTATTATACCCATCCAAATAATAATATATTGAATAACAATTACACCACGACGTGGAGACGGTAAGCCGTACGTACGCACGTATGGTGACATGTTATTCAAAGGGTGGATAGAATACTGAATATGGTTGTACCATATTTATAATAACATCACAGTATATGTGAGATACTGGAGTTATTATTTTAGAATGGTAAGAACAAATAAAGAAGAAGTGGAAGAAGAAAGGAACTTGAAAAGGGGTGGTGAAAACATTACCTCTTCTTCGGGTTCTTCCTTTTGATTTGATCAAAAGGGCTTCTTAGGTTGGCTTTCTGATCGAACTAAGGCCTCTAGGTTGTATTGAGGGAAGTTGGGAGAGTATTTGGGCAGAGTTTGGCCGAGCCAAGTGGCTTGAGAGGTGTGAGGAATGAGTAGAAGTGGTCTCCTTTTATAAGGGAGAGGAGGGGCTCTTTAGGAAAGAGTGAAAGTATTACTTTATAATATAATTATATTCGGTTTATAATGGTCCAAAAATAATTGAGGTCGAAGATAAGATGACTCATATTTTAAATAACATCAACCAATAAGAATTGGAAAGGTTTTAGATAATATTTTAATCATTATAATCTTATTTATTTAAATGATTTATTAATGAGGTAAACATTTCATCATTATTGTGTCCTTAATAATTTAAATTATATGATGTCTAAAAATTATAAATAAAATATCATTATGTAGGAAATCTTTTTAAATTTCTAATGAATATTTATAATCGAAAATCCATCATGTATAACCTTATGTAAAAATTGTTCTTCTAAAAGATGTAGGCTTATGCCATTTTTATTTTTATTTTAACTTTATTAATATAATGTGTCCCTACTACATAAAAGTGGCTCTAAGGGGTCCCCAAATCGACCCAAGGATGCCCATGGTCGGTTATGTGTCCACCAATAAGGTTAAGACACGTTTTAGGGTAATTTAGTATTATTATAATATTATTTTTAACCCTTATTTACCGGATTTACCCTTAACCATGGTAAATAAAATATTTACCGCAGTAATTATTCAAAAAGTCTAAAAATAAAAGTTACCTATTTACACAATTTTAACATCCTTATTACAAATATGGAATCCATTTTCCTAAATTCAAAACACAGAAGTGGCAGAAATTAATTTAAAATTAATTCCCGCTGTCAAAATAAAAAGCGTGTTTTTAAGAGATAATAACTATCAAAAGATTGACACTTGTTTATGTTCGGTTTAATTGTAAAATTATGTCCAATGACCAACATTATATTAAATGGTAAAAATATATTCTAAATATACTTTAACACCACTCAAATTCATAATTTATCACTATTAATTATTTTGATTAAAAAAGTTGTTTTTAATTAAAATTTAGTAATTTTCACTATTCATCAAAATATGAAAGTTATCCAAAAAGTACCAAAATTTCACCTTAGGCTAAATTCGATATTCCGAATCCAGAAATGAAGTCCATTTTAAAATATAAAATATATATAATTTCTAAAATTAGGTATTACTATTCATAACGGCTAGTTTGATTGGTTGTGGTGTGTGTTAAAACTCAAGGTTGCGTACAACACACACTACTGTATTATTCAAAGAAAGCGTACCGTGGAAGCTTGGGATGTTTCATTTTAAATTTTTGAGGTCCCCATTTAGTCAAAAAGTTTAAAATATTGTATTTAAAAAGGGTTCACTATTAAAAGTTGATAAAAGTGCAATACTGAAAATGAATTTGTTCTTGCATTATATCTAAGAAACTCATAATATGGATACTAAAATTATAAGGATTATATAAAGTTTAAAATTTAGATAATACTATTCATAACCTCTTTTGAATGGCTTTTTTTTGTAAGTCATGGTGTGATTGAACTCGGTGTTGCGTGTAGTGCAAGTTATTGAATTATTTTGAAGAAATAACACACTATGAAATCTTGGGGTGTTACATTCTCCCCTCCTTCAATAAATTGCGTCCTCGCAATTTGAAATTGTTCTTAGAAAATAAAAGGTTGAAAATAGAAAATATATTTGTGGGAAAACCCACATCGGAAATTGGGTTACTAAAATTTAGTCTTAATATGGGGAAAATATAAATGAAAGGGTCACCACCAAATTATGATCTCTATTAGGAGAACATTGGTGGCAATTAGAGACATATAATTGGAGGAAAAACGTAAATATTTATAGGTAGTGATTGAGGTCATCAATCACAAACAAGTATAAAATTGAGGTCCTTAAACTCATCAATCTATGATGATTTGAAATACCATCGGTTCAACAACACATAGGGTATTGGGATAACACATTTTTGACGTTTCAAAATATCTTAGTTGAAATCCCACATCAAAAAATTAATTAATGAGGCCTCTATTTAAAACAAAGAGTGGAAAGTATGAAGATTACCGAAAATAACACATACTAGGGTTCCATGTAGGAAAATATGGATATGGAAGAGAAATCTAACCATCAATTATCTGATGGAGAGTGGTAGAGAACATGTCTATGAAAAGGCCAACAATACCAAAGCCATAAATTAGTGATGATTTAAGGTACCATCTAGGACAACATTTTTGTTCTAAATTCCTTTTATTAATGTTGAGGAATTTATTTATGAGATTGGATAAGATCATAAGAAGATATACTTACTTTATAATTAGAGTTTTATCCATTAATAAATTTCTACCACAAACTCATATTTCACTCTAAAAGATAATAGAATGTAATTTTTTTTCTATTTATACTATTCGTACAGGGTTCCAAAATAAATTAATTTATAATTCATCTACCAGATCTTTTAAAAAAACTACATTATTTAATCCAGGACATATCGTGGGCCAGTGGTAGGTGATACACCCTTGTCGCCCTTTGGTTTCGGGTTCAAGTCTCCCAGCCTTGCCGGACGCGACGGGTTGCCGCCTGACCTCCGAGTTGTCCTTTTATGGCAATCCAAAATAATCCAAACTAGAACTATCCAAAATACTTCTGTCTAAACTCACAGTCCAACATTTATAAGGAAGGTAAACATAATGTAGATCCTTTTTACCCTGTAATAGCATATGAATACCTTCATCATGTATTCTTTTAATACACCGAAACATCCTGAATTACCATAATACTTATTGATTACATTCATGCTCCCTTATTCCATATAGAGTGCTGGATTTACTTTATCAATCCAAAAAATGTTTTAAACCACAATAATGATGGAATATACAAATCATTAATCAAATTCAAGGTAGTCAAGAATATCCAATATAAGTTATCCAAAATCAATCATGTATCATTCTAAAATCACTACCTCGGTATCAGAACCATATTATGGTTTATCTTTCTCTCAACCATATATTTTCCAAAAAAAAATTAACCTGCTATTGAGTCACTTTTCTTTGTTCCACGCAGTCTCAAGTCCTTAATGAAATAGTACTGTAGTACAATCCTTATATACTCCATAATTATTATAACAAGTACATTGTTGATACAACACTCAATTGACATAATCAACATAAGAACTCTAATCATTCCTCTTCATCTGTGGTAGTATCATAACTTGATTATTATCCAATAGCATCATTTGCGGCATAGTCTGATGACTGGGACATAGGTTCGCGTAGTGTCCAAACTCCTTGCAAATGAAGCATTGTACATTTGAAACCATTTTCTTACCCTTGCAGTCACGTACTTTGTGCCCTTTTCCTCCACACTTATAACAAATTCCCATTCCTTTCAGACAAGTTCCAGGGTGTTTCTTCACACAGTTATCACATATGGGAAAATTCATCTTTTTCCTCTTCCCTTTATCCATCTTTCTCTCTTCCATCCTTTTCTTCTCTTGCTTCCCTTCAAATCCATAGGACTCAGTAAACTCATTACTTTTCTTATCAACACATGATATTATTTCTTCATATGATGATAATACATGAGAGACTATTTCTCTTATAAATTTTTGCTTAAGACCATGAAAGATATGATCCTTCTTTCTCTTTGGATCATGTGCATTGCTGGAGTTATCATTCCTTCTATTGGGCGCCATTTCTAAACAATGGCATAAACTAGATCAGTTTATGAATCAAAATACATAATCCCATACTTATAAAACACTCAACATAAATTGAACTATTTATGGATATAATCCATAATCATAAAAATGTTTTCTTTGAGGAATTATATACTCATAAACCTTTCATAATGATTTGTAAAGAAAATGAGAGTTATCCTAAGCATATCCCCCGGGAGTGTCGTAACCAAGAGTGCAGCAAGGCCCGTTGTTGTGCACCAGTTCCCGTTCGAGTCTAGCTCAAAGCGGTGTTTTTGGGTTTTACCCCTAGGTACATCTGTGCCAGATCCGCCTCTACCTGCTCGTATCCAGACAGGGATGTATTGCTCGGAAAACTCACAAAATCTCTACAATACCAAAATTCTAGGAAGTTCTTCTATACTAATCCTCAAAGTTCATCTTAGGTCTACGTGCTCTAATCAGAGTTTATCTAAATCTAGCTTCCAAGGTTTGTACTAAACTTCCTCTGATACCAACTGTAACGCCCCGACCCCAGTTACCCAGAGTCGGTGCATTAATTACATAACATTGGCATGATCACAAGAAAGATCAAATCTCGAAAGACCGATTGGTTTAGTAGCCTTGGAAACACTAGATATATTCATAAGTTTTACATTACATCATCAAAATAAAAAAGAACTACTACAACAACAAATTGTCTCCGTAGTCCACACTATTAACCCCTCATAATATCCCTGCAAGTCATTCATAATTTACTTCTTCACATCCTGGGAAAATAAAACATAGAAAAGGGGTGAGCTCAAATGCCCAGTAAGGATAACAATATAGCGAAAACTTTCATAAATAAGAATAAACATTTAAGGCAATGTATAACTAAAACAAAAGCCTTTTAAACTTTAACTTCAACATAGTATGGCATAAATAAAATGAAATAATGCCATTTACTTATTCACATGGATATTCTACTAATAGAATAATCACATGAAATATCAAAAACCACTTTCATAATGACAGAATGCATAATGCTGAACTTTAATTTCTTTGTCAAGGCCTCGTCCCAAGACCTTGGGGCTAACTGTAACCGGAACCCAACCCGGAGTGCCTCTAATAACCGGACACCAACCCGGAGTGCCTCTAATAACCGGAGACCAAACCGGAGTACCTCTAATAACCGGAGACCAAACCAGAGAGCTTACTTTTACCAGTCCCTAACCTGGAGGGCTTACTTTTACCAGTCCCCAACCTGGAACATACTTGTCCAACACATTCTTATGAAGTAAAGGTTGAAATATAACATAAACATTCTTATTGGAACTAGCATACGAAATGTCAATAATTTACTCATAAACCATGAATGCTATATAAATAGCACATCCACAGTCAAACATATCACAAAACCTTCAATACAATATAAAAGTTTTGTATCATAATATATCATCCTCAAATAAGCGTAAAATCCATTAAAGGAAGTTGACATAGATGAAATCAAAACTCTTTTTAAAGAAATATCTCTTTATATTTTGAAATCATTTAAGAGACATATATTTAAAAAATAAAACATTTTCTTTGAAAATATTCTTATAAGCTTGTAAGGGAAGCTTTGACGATTTTATAATGGTGGAAAATAACCGCACCCGCCGTATAAGTTAAAAAAAACATTCTTATCTTAATTCTGTCGAAAAGGTTAAAAAGCACCTTGTTTGGAAAACGACGGAAAGATTCCCTTATAAACCACTTATAAAAAGTCAAACAAGGGAATAAATGACTTTAACCCATATTCTTTTAAATATTAAAAATGTTTTGGAATACATTTTGAAGAAACATGGATGTGGATGATAACGAGATCCCAGTAGATTATTACGTATAAACAACCTCGGATAATGAAGAGATTGTGAAATAACCCTTACCAATTTGGTAACTTATGAAACATACAACCCATGAAATAGGTATCATACAATTAATATGTAAATACACATAAATTAGAGTGTATTACACAAAGAATATAATTATGGGCAGTACATACACCACACAAAAGGTAATGGTGGTAATATGGCATGAATCTCACGGGAATAAGGAGTGAGATGAAAACCCCTTACCATGTTAATCAACTGAGTCGTATGGCCAAAAGTTAATAACCACCAAACTATTTACAGAATAACATGAATATAAAGATAATCATGATAATATATATCAAATGCCAGTACACAATACACCACTTTCAATAATTTAGTGGCGAATAATGGAAATCTCACGGAATTGAATGTGAGATAAGAAAATCCCATACCACGTTAATCAACTGAGTCGTATGGCCAAAAGTTAATAACCACCAAACTATTTACAGAATAACATGAATATAAAGATAATCATGATAATATATATCAAATGCCAGTACACAATACACCACTTTCAATAATTTAGTGGCGAATAATGGAAATCTCACGGAATTGAATGTGAGATAAGAAAATCCCTTACCTTGTACTTTTACTTGGTTTGGGTAGGTTAACCACCTGTATAATAGTGAAATAATTGTTATTAAATTATAAAATAATCATATATGTTAATATGATATCATATATGATCTTTTAATATTGATTTGATAATAATATCTTAGTATTATAGTTGTTTCGGGTGTTAACTTACTTGTTTTATTTTATATGTTTTGTTACGTAAGTCATGTTTGTAATGGATAGGTTGTATATTATTCATATTCAGAATGATATCAAGTCCTTAAACATCATTTTTAAATCATCAAATGATAATTATACTTGAATGGATACGATGGAGAATGAATCTTATCGCGTTTGTGGAGACGGTAGTCCGTACGTACGCACGAGCGACAATATCATTCTTTTGATATTAACGTAATATATAAATGGATGTTATATCATATATACAGAATAATTAACATGTTATATTTATTATTTACATGAGTTGCACATCATTATTATACCCATCCAAATAATAATATATTGAATAACAATTACACCACGACGTGGAGACGGTAAGCTGTACGTACGCACGTATGGTGAAATGTTATTCAAAGGGTGGATAGAATACTGAATATGGTTGTAAAATATTTATAATAACATCACAGTATATGTGAGATACTGGAGTTATTATTTTAGAATGGTAACAACAAAGAAAGAAGAAGTGGAAGAAGAAAGGAACTTGAAAAGGGGTGGTGAAAACATTACCTCTTCTTCGGGTTCTTCCTTTTGATTTGATCAAAAGGACTTCTTAGGTTGGCTTTCTGATCGAACTAAGGCCTCTAGGTTGTATTGAGGGAAGTTGGGAGAGTATTTGGGCAGAGTTTGGCCGAGCCAAGTGGCTTGAGAGGTGTGAGGAATGAGTAGAATTGGTCTCCTTTTATAAGAGAGAGGAGGGGCTCTTTAGGAAAGAGTGAAAGTATTACTTTATAATATAATTATATTCGGTTTATAATGGTCCAAAAATCATTGAGGTAAAATATAAAATGACTCATATTCTAAATAACATCATCCAATAAGAATTGGACAGGTTTTAGATAATATTTTAATCATTATAATCTTATTTATTTAAATGATTTATTAATGAGGTAAACATTGCATCATTATTGTGTCATTAATAATTTAAATTATTTGATATATAAAAATTATAAATAAAATATCATTATGTAGGAAATCTTTTTATCTTTCTAATTAATATTTATAATCGAAAATCCATCATGTATAACCCTATGTAAAAATTGTTCTTCTAAAAGATGTAAGTTTATGCCATTTTTATTTTTATTTTAACTTTATTAATATAATGTGTCCCTACTACATACAAGTGGCTCTAAGGGGTCCCCAAATAGACCCAAGGATTCCCATGGTCGGGTATGTGTCCAACAATAAGGTTAAGACACGTTTTAGGGTAATTTAGTATTATTATAATATTATTTTTTAACCCTTATTTACCGGATTTACCCTTAACCATGGTAAATAAAATATTTACCGCAGTAATTATTCAAAAAGTCTAAAAATAAATGTTACCTATTTACACAATTTGAACATCCTGATTCCAAATATGGAAACCATTTTCCTAAATTCAAAACACAGAAGTGGCAGAAATTAATTTAAAATTAATTCCCGCTGTCAAAACAAAAAGCATGTTTTTAAGAGATAATAACTATCAAAAGATTGACATTTGTTTATGTTCGGTTTAATTGTAAAATTATGTCCAATGACCAAAATTATATTAAATGGTAAAAATATATTCTAAATATACTTTAAAACCACTCAAATTCATAATTTATCACTATTAATTATTTTGATTAAAAAAGTTGTTTTTAATTAAAATTTAGTAATTTTCACTATTCATCAAAATATGAAAGTTATCCAAAAAGTACCAAAATTTCACCTTAGGCTAAATTCGATATTCCGAATCCAGAAATGAAGTCCATTTTAAAATATAAAATATATATAATTTCGAAAAGTAGGTATTAGTATTCATAACGGCTAGTTTGATTGGTTGTGGTGTGTGTTAAAACTCAAGGTTGCGTACAACACACGCTACTGTATTATTCAAAGAAAGCGTACCGTGGAAGCTTGGGATATTTCATTTTAAATTTTTGATGTCCCCATTTAGTCAAAAAGTTTAAAATATTGTATTTAAAAAGGGTTCACTATTAAAAGTTGATAAAAGTGCAATACTGAAAATGAATTTGTTCTTGCATTATATCTAAGAAACTCATAATATGGATTCTAAAATTATAAGGATTATATAAAGTTTAAAATTTAGATAATACTATTCATAACCTCTTTTGAATTGCTTTTTTTTTTGTAAGTCATGGTGTGATTGAACTCGGTGTTGCGTGTAGTGCAAGTTATTGAATTATTTTGAAGAAATAACACACTATGAAATCTTGGGGTGTTACAAGTTAAATGATGGAAGTAGGGGTGAGGCACCGACAGTTACTGAAGAAATGAGAGACCGATGTCAATGCAAGGTGAGACCGATGTCAATTCACATCGGCATCTGTAACAGGATACAGAACTAGGTAAGACTGACATAAGGCAATCCTTTTAGAATGAGGGTGAATTCAATGATTGAAGAAAAAGTGATTAGTGATTCACGGTATAGTGCAATGGTGACTTCGTGAGACACCGACAGTATAAAATGGTGTTGGTGACTCATATTGTATCTTCACAACAAAAACATAAATCAAAATAATAAAACTAAAACTTTATTTAGATAAACATTTAATTAATTTAATAAATTAAAAAACATAAAAGTAAAATAATCTTAAACTAGTATAAATAAAAATTAATTAAAAACAACTAAATTAACACTTTAATTAATTAACTAAATTATGACCTAAAAATACATTATTTTTATCAAATTAAAACATAATAACAAAACTTATTTAAAAAAACTAACAACTTTATTGAATAAGAAATTGATAAAAAAAATTATTTTAATGAAACTAAATTAATAAATAAAGTATTAAATTAAAAACTAAGTTTGAAATATGAAAATAACATAATAAAATAATATTTTAATTAAAATTTTAATTTTTTAAAATGCATGCATATTTACAAAAGAACAAAAAATTGATAAATTAATAGTCTAGAAAAATTTGAAGGAAATAATTAATCATTTTAAATTCTAAAATTACATAATTAATTATAAAAAATTAATTAATTAATTAATTAAATTATAAAAATCAAAAATTACATATATTTAGTAAAAAGTGAAAACTTAAATATTTAAATCAATAAAAATAAAATAAAAATATGTGGAAAACTATTTAAAAATAAGGCCCCATCAAATTCTACCACACTAAATCAACTTTTCCTCAAATAGTTTCAAGTTTTATTATCATTGAGAAACAGAATAGTGTGTTTATTATTTCTCTCAACATATAACATGTCCAAAACTTTGAAAACAAAGGACAAGAAACTGTGTTTAGGATCAAGTAAAGAAATTTTCAAATCGAGTCTTTCCTTGAACAAATACTCGGTGAGTAATCAATATAGAAATGTTCAACTATCAAAGAAGGTGTCCTGACTCATATGTGACACTACCTAACGACTCATTTCAATCCATGCTCAAGTTCTAAGTCCAAGAGTGACAAGAGGTAAAATATCAACAGAACTAAAAACTTAACGAGAGGAACTTTGTACATTGACTTTTTACCTAGGTTCAAAAAATAAATAAATTTTTTTTAATCACCTTATTTATATAACCTAAATGATTCCCTTATAAACAAATTTCCCCTTTCTCCATTTGGAGTTCATTATTCCCCTCACCTTAATGAACTCTCTTTTTACCCTAGACACATTATTTTATTTTTCTGAAGCCATGTATCATGTGCTAAGCTCTGTGAATATTCACTTATTCAAGGGGTATATAAGGCTTGTTGTAAAAAAATACACCCAGCATCTAGGGTCTCAGAGATTCATCGTGGGATCTTATATTCCCAAACTAAATCAAGTTAAAAAGATTTATATAAAAATCATTTACATTGTATTTCTATGGTAGTTAATTTAATAAATAATGAAAATGTGTGTTTCCAAGGATCAATTCAAACTTCCAGTTCCAAGGGTTATGATCATAACTCCACTAATAGGTTACCCATATCACTCTCAAAACTAGACCTCAAACCATATTTCAATTAAATCGCTAAGTATTATCACATGGCAATTATCCAGCCTCAAAAATGTCAGATTCAAAGTAGTTCTTAAGAAATAATCAAGCATCATCCAAAGGAAATACCCAATAAAGTACAGTGTAAAGCCGTAAATTATACTAGAATTTAAAAAAATCAATTTTTTGTCAAAAAGATTGAAGATGCAGTGGGAATTGATGGGATTTTATTTAAGAATAGTTTAGTTTAATTAAAAAATAACCCCCTCCCCCAAACTTAAATCCCAAATTTGTCCCCAATGTTGAATTCTAATGTGGATAAGAACAATTTATTAGTTAAATCTCAAAATGGATTTTCAATATAGTAGATTTATGACAAGTTTACGGTTTTCAATAAAGGTCAAAAATATTGTTTTCCTCAATAATTAATTAACAGCTGGTTCACAAGAAAGTAAATGCATAATCATTTAAGACATTAACAAAGATTTTCAATATAATTCAAAAGTGGCATGTAACTTGTAAGTGCACAGTGGATAGGGTGTTTGTGTTTTAACAAATTTGATTCAATTGGATGTTCCATAAAGAAGAAAAATTCATGCTAAACACCCCAACCTATACAAGAATATTCAATGAAAAACACAACAGCAAGCTTCCCCCCCCCCCCACACTTAATTTCATTTAGTGAGAGGTTTTAAACCAATGAGTTCCAATTTACAACAAAGAGGAACATGCAGAATTTTATATTCCAGCACATGTGGAATTATTTTCTGCAGGGTGATATATAGGAGAATTTTTTAAACAGCTTATGTCATGTAGTAGACTAATTTAAAAATAGAAGCACCTGTAGCATAATTTTCTACAAGCAATTTTTTAAAAAAAATAGTACAAATAGGTAGCCGGATTTTTTAAGAGGCTCACCAACACTACCACCAATGAGTCACTGACTGTACTACCAATGAGTCACCGACAATAGTGTATTGGTGGCTCAGGTGCATTGGTGAGTCAGGGACTCACTGATTACAGTAAAATTGTGACTTATAAGTGAATTTTCTTATTAAAGTGAAAGGAACAGAAAAATGAATACAAAAATTAAGACACTTCCCTGAATAGGTTTTTCCAAATAAATCCCCATCATGGGAATTCCACTCCATTTTGAAAATATTTGTAGCATCCTGAAAACACAAAGCATATAAACCAAGAATAACTGTCCAATAGAGATAGAGAATATAGAAGTCAACAAAGTACCACTTTATTCAAAGTAAAAAACATAATTAAAAAAACAAGCATTAATCATGGGTTGACTCCCATGAAGCATCGAATTTAAAGTCTTCTTTTTAGACTTTATTTAATTACATCTGTTTTATGTTTTATTGAAAACAAAAAAAATGGGTTGCCTCCCAAGAAGTTATAGGTTTATAGTCCCTAGACAAACTCGCCTAGAAACTAACCGTAGTCACTAGGTGTATGTGGTTTTCTTAATTGGAACCACCACATGTGTTTGGTAAAAATGTTTTTAATTGAACAATGAAAATTATGGGCTCCAAATCTAAACACAACAGAAACTGAACACTCATAACCCACAAAATTCCCTTAGTAACACCCTTTAACTATTGTGGGTCTGGTGCTGTCAACTTCCGGAATTGTTTTTGATTTAGAAATATTTGAATTCACCTAAAGGGACAACATTAAACTAGGTGTTCCTAGGGATATGGAATTTTCCACTCAGTTATTTCCCTCAACCTCAACATCAAAATTATCAAAAACAAAGGTTCTTATGACTAAGTTCTAACACATAAATTCAAGAGGGGAAACAATAAGGTGTTGATCATAATTATGAACATTGTAACTGAAGTGTGATTCCCCGTATAGACTCCTATCAACATCACAAGAATGTTCATCACCCAACTCATTTGAGTAAAGTAGTGAAAATGTGAAAGAAAATTTATTTTATCGCTGTCATATTATAGTTTTACAATGTTATAAATTTCTTCCAACAATTCGTTATCAGTTAACTCAAACTCAACATCTACCAATTCTAAAAAATCAATTCTTCCAAGATCAAGTGTGTGATCAACCTCTCTTTCATGTTCAAGATAAAAAGGCTAGATTTCTAAAACCATGTCATTTGAGTGTTCTAATTCAATATCGGGAGAAGAGTTGTACAATTCAGATTCAATAAGTTGAATTTCCATAATATTAAAATTAAGAAAATTCTCCTCAAGTTGGTTAACACTGCGTTCCATTTCACCGCACAAAGTTTTAGATAATTGATCAATGTGAGAATATGGAAATAAAAGCTCAATAGTCAGCCCTTATTCAAAAATCATACCCTCATCGACTTCATTAGAGATCATTTTAATTTTATTTTTCTATGTAGTTCTAAAAAATGGAAGATAATTTTTTAGTTCATGTTTATAAATTTCAGATTCCATGTTTTCCATTTTACTATTATCGTTTGGATTATACTCAACAACATGTTCAGGATCATTGTTCCCAATGTTAGAAAAGTTGGGGGAACTGTTTATTACATTCAAGTTTTCAATTTCAATTTTGATTTCAACCCAAGTGACTTCATTCTCAAAATTTCTAAAATAGTGATTTTTCTAAAAATTAGGAATTATAAAGATAATTGAGCTTTATTTTTCAATTTGTTTCAATTCATTTACAAAATGGTCCAAATCAACTTCATTTATGTTCTTTATTGTATTTTCAATGTCTTTTTCTTGATTTGGTGATTTGATTGTTTCCAAAATTTGTTCATCAAATTCCTATTTTTCAAAGTAAAATTATTATTTCCCATTTTCACTATCACTTTCCTCTTCCACTCCATTTTCAAATTTTTTATAAAAAATTTCTTTTTCATTCAGTTCAACTACTTCCTATTCCTTATCCCTTATTTGTAATTTTAAGAGAATATTTTCTAATTCTTTCATTATTTTACCTTTTATCTTGATAATCACTATGTTTAATTTCATGGGTTTTATTAAACCTTGAATTCCAAACATACTCCCTAGAATCTAATTTGGTTTCAATAAATTCAAATTTAGCTAGAAATTCAGGATTAGATTCAAAGTGTTCATTCTCATCATTGTAAACATCTTGTTGTGGCTGGTTATAGACACTCTACTAGGCAGTGTGCCTATAATAATCACAACAAACTCAATGAGGCCCTTCTTAATTCCAGTTCTCATGAACTTTCATTTTTTAGATTAAAAAATTTTAAACACAAATCCAATTTTCAAAAAACATATTTTATTTAATTTTAAATAAATAAGTAGATTCAATTTCATCAATTAATGTTTTTAAGGAATATTTTTTTTGTTTTTTTTATGTTTTGATTTTTTAGACGATAGATTACTTAGTGTGTACCTTCCTCGACAACGACACCAACTTTTGAGGAGGTTGTAGGTCGTCACAGCTCTCAAAATTATATTTATTAACCTACACAAGAACAGTAGTGTAAGGTTGATCCACATAGAAGTAAGGTGAGTGAATTATGAGGTTTTAAAACTAAAAACATCATTCTTTTTAGTATTGAGGTAAACATATTTATAGTTTTTTAACAATTTTTTGTATTTTGTTTTAATCATGCAGTAAAGATAACAATGTTGAAAAATAAACTAAATCATAGACTAGAATAATAACAAACTAAGAAATATAGTAAGATAATTTTAAGAAAACCATATACAAAAATATGTAAGCAAGGTCATAGGAGAAAATATCAAGAAAAAAACTAAGGAATTGTAAACGTGTTGGTTAAAAAGATAACCCTAGAATGAAATTTATTAAATCACACCTTAAGAGTAGATTGATATATCTTCTTTTCCATAAGATACATCAAATAGACGTATGAATTTTAGAGTTCTCCACTTCGAAATTCTTCCACTACTAAAATTTTTAAGAATAGTATATTTAAAATAAAACTCACTATAAAACTCCTACTATAATGACATTAACGCATTGAAAGGATGATGATCAATTTCAATCTCTCCGACTAAACTTGTAGCTATGAAATTTTAAAAAAAAAGAATGTGTGGGGTGAAAATTTTACATAAACATTATAATTGATCTCGCTAACCAATTCTAATTTTAGACAAGAAAAAAGTGAAGAATTTAAAGAATAAACCAACAAATTATAAAATTATTGAGTTAAATGATTAATCCTATGATCATAATGAAATCTAGCATTGAAAAAATCTAAAAAAGAGAACATTAATTAAAGACAGGAAGAGAAAGAACTCCCTAAGTGCTGCTCTTCCATTAGGATCCTTAGCCTCTAACTCATCTCGAGTAATACTCCATAGAATATTCGCTCTCCAAAAAGTGTGGTTGTTAGAGTCATAATGAGAGTCCCAATAATTCCTACTGCTCTGCTTTTGTATCCTACTGCCTTCAGTTGCACGTCACGCCCCATTTTCCACTAACTTCAAGTTTCCCTCACTTGTGCACCACACACGTGCATTTTTTAATGACTGACACATCGCGCTAACTTTTCGTTCATAACTAACTCCCATTGAGTTATTTGAAATCATGTGGACGTGTTTTCGACACTCGTATGAACCTGCAAGTATAAAACAGATAATCATTAATTCATCTAAAACTAAAAGTATAAATAAATAATTACTTAAATAATAAGTTATATAGATTGTAATTAATTAAAATGTAAAATAGTTTTTTATTTAGTTACTTTATTAGAAGTTGTAGTATATGTTATTATTTATATTTGTTAAATTATTACTATAATAATTAATTACTTTAAAAAAGTTTATTTATAATTATTAACCTATTCACATCATTAATTATTAAGGTTAATAATTTAATTTTCAGATTATTATTTTAATTTTATTATAATAAGTTTTTTTATTTTAAATATTAAAATTTATATTATTTAGTTTTTATAACTTATTTATTTTAATATAATTTATAAATTATTATTATAATGTTTATTTTAGTTAATAAATTAAAAAATTTGTTTCATTAACAGCAATTATCTTATATTTATAATTTATTTATAATAATTATTATTTAATATTTTAGTTTAATTATTTTTTAGTTATGTTTTTATTTGAGATTTATTTTAATTAATTTTTTCTAAATTTTATTTCCCCCCCCCCTTTATAAGCGCTACATAGGGGAGATTGGAGAGGCTTCTCAGAGAAGCCTCCATCCCGATGACAACTCCTTCTCTGGTGCAACATATCCAGTGTATCCCAATGGTGTTAGGTGGTTGCATTCCAGATCCGGATCTAGAATAGCTCTAGGTTCTAGCACAGCTCATGGTTCAACTCCAAATCCACCAACAGTGGTTTTCAGATCCTACGACACTGACTCGTGGTGGCGCGAGTGGTTGCTTTGGCTTAGATTTTCAATGCACGGTCCTCCTCCATGGCTCAGTCTCAGCTCGCAGTAGTCTACAGTGTCGGTGGAAAACATAGTCTTCCAGATCTATAAATGATTATGTTACTAAATTTTTATTTTTATCTAGTTTAAATTTGTGTTGTGTGATGTTTTTCGGGGCTGGTGAAGGATGGAGTGAAGGTGGTTGTGGATTTTATTATGAGGTAGTGGTGATTTTGGTTGAAGAACAGTGAGGGAATGGGCGTAGTGATGGTGAGATGAAGATGGGAACGTCATCATGAGAAGTGAGAGACTAAAGGGAAGTGGAATTGGTATCAGTGAGTCGAGTTGTCTCAATGATAGTTAAAATTAACAATTCCATGATAGTTTTTAGAAAAAAAACATTGGATTCACTGACGCTAATGAAAAGTGAGACCGACAGTGGAGATCGTTAGGTTGGACATCTCACCGATAATCATCGGTGAGATAGAGAAATAGGTGAACTATCGGTGTGTGGTAAGGAGTGAGACTAACAAGGTAACATAGGGTTTTGAAACTGATAGAGGGATTTCATCAGTGAGTTAATGAATCACTGATAGAATGATGGAAGTAGGGGTGAGGCACAGATAGTTATCGAAGAAACAAGATTCTAATGTCGATGTAAAGTGAGACCGATGCCAATGCACATTGGAATTAGTAGTAGGATGCGACTCTAGGTAAGACCAATGACAGGTAAAACTATCGGTATGAGGGTGAAGTCACTAATAGAAGAAAAAGTGATCATTCAGTCATGGTACAGTGGAACGGTGAGTGCGTGAGACACCGATAGTATAAAATAGTGTTGATGACTCATATTATATCGGTACAAAAAAAACATAAATCAAAATAATAAAACTAAAACTAATACTTAATTTTGATAAATATCTTATTAGTATGATAAATTAAAAAACATAAAACTAAAATAAACTTAAACTAGTATAAATAAAAGTTAGAGAAAAACAACTAAATTAAAACTTTAATTAATTAACTGAATGAGGACCTAAAATACATTATTTTTATCAAATTAAAACATAATAAATTAACTTATTTAAAAAAACTAATAGCATAATTGAACTAGAAATTGATAAAGTTTATTTTTTAAAAAATCAAAATTAATCAATAAATAATTAAATTAAAAACTAAGTCAGAAAGATGAAAATAAAATAATTGAATAATAATTTAATTAAAAATTCAATTTATTAAAATGTGAGAAGATTTATAAAACCACTAAAAATTGATAAATTAAAAGTATAAAAAAATTATAAGATATAATTAATCATTTTAGGGACTAAAATGACATAATTAATTATAAAAAATTGATAAATTAATAAATTTAATTATAAAAATACAAAAGTACATACATTTAGTAAAAAGAGAAAAAATAAATAATTAAATCATTAAAAATTAAATAAAAACATGTGGAATAACTATGTAAAAATAAGGCCACATCACAGTGCTAGTCGTTAGGACACTGCTCCAATGTGATCAAGGATCTCAAAAGTGTTGATGTACCTGGGACTAAGCTTTCCCTTCTTCCCAAATCTCATAACTCTCTTCCATGGTGATATGCGGAGGAATACTATGTTGTCAACATCAGACTCTAGGTCTTGTAGATGATTATCAACAAAGCTCTTTTTTTGACTCTGAGTAGCTTTAATGTGTTGCTGGATAGTCATAACCTTCTCCGCCATTTCATCGACTATTTCTGGACCTAGGAGTTTTTTCTCCCCAACTTCATCCCAACATGTCAATGTTCTTCACCTATTCCCCTAAAGGACTTCCTAAATATCCATTTGGATGCTTGAGTGGGAGATGTTATTGAAAGAGAACTCAACCAGAGGAAGATGTTGATCCTATAATCCTTTGAATTACATTGAGTAGGCTCCCAAGATGTCTTAAAGTGTTGGATAGTCCACTCATATTGGACATCCGTTTGAAAATGATAAGTCATACTGAAGTTCAGATCGGTATTCAGAGCGTGTTATAGATTCTTCCAGAACATAGAGGTGAATCTTGGATCTTGACTGGATACAATCAGTAGTGTTACTCCATGAATCCTTACCACTTCTCTGATGTGTATCCATTCCAGTTGATAAAATTTGAAATCCTATTAAATTGAAATGAAGTGTGCAGTCTTTATAAGATGATCCACAATAACCTAGATAGCATTGTTTCCTTTGGATATCTTCAAAAGTCTAGTGACAAAGTCCATGGTGATTTTTTCCCATTTCTATATTTGTATGGGTAATGGTTCCATCATCCCCTTAGACTTCCTCCTCTCATCCTACACTTTCTGACATACCAAGAAATTTGATGTATACTCAGCGATCTCATTCTTCATTTTATCCCACCAATAATTCTCTCGGAGATCTTGATACATCTTGGCCTTTCCTGGGTGAATGGATAAATTTGAACTATGTGCATCATCCAAAAGTTCTTTATTTAACTATGGATTTGATGGAACACCTAGTCTTGACACAAATCTCACAATTCTTTCTTCATTAACATTGAACTCTAAGGATTTCCATTTTCTGATAGTTTCAACGTTCTTTTGAATTCCCTCATAATCTTTTTAAGCATCCTTTAACCTTTCCAAAAGAGATGGTTGAGAAATCATTTGTGAAAGTATTGATGATGTTCCCTTCTTTATGATTACCATGTCCATCTTCATGAAATCTGAAAAGATTGGATCCTTTTAAATTCTCATCAATGTTAAAATCACTCGGTCCTTTCTATTAAGAGAATCTTACACCTTTTTCTCTTTCCCAGGTTGGTAATGGATTGAGTAGTCATATTCTTTGATCAGATCTAACCACCTTTATTGGCACATGTTCAACACTTCACTTTTCCCAGTTTGTAATGGATTGAGCAGTCATAGTATTTGATCAGCTCTAACCATCTTCATTGGCTCATGTTCAACTCTTTTTATGTGAATATATACATGAGGCTTTTGTGATAGGTATATATTTAACACTTCTCCTCAAATAGGTAATGTATCAAAATCTTCAAAGAGAAGATTATTTCATCCAACTACAGATCATGTGTTGAATATTTTTTCTCATGAAATTTTAATTTCCTTGAATAATAAGCAATGACTTTGTAATTTTGTATCAACACACATCCCAAGACCTTCATCTAAGCATCAATGAATACTATAAAATGTTCTCCCCTTATGGGTAGTGTGAGGACAGTCACAGTGATAGGCCTCCATTTTAACCCATTGAAGCTCTATTAGCATTTGTCACTCTAAGAAAACTTTACTGCCTTCTGAGTTATCTTAGTAATAGGTTTTTACAATCATGAGAAATTTCTCACAAATCAGTGATAATATCTAGTTAACACAAGGATGCTATGGATATCCATCACAGATGTTGGCCTTGACCATCCCTTCATTGCATTTTTCTTAGAGGGATCCATATATATCCCATTTCATGTGATTATATGAACTAAGAATGAGACTTCCTTCAACAATAACTCACACTTGTTGTAATTTTCATAGACCTTCTCCTTTCACAATGTCTCTAGTACAGTGCTTAGATGCTCCTCATGCTCCTCCTTGGTTTTGGAGTATATTAGAATATCATCTATAAAGACTACCACAAATTTGTTGAGATAATCTCTAAAGACTCTATTCATCAAGTCCATGAATTTTTCTAGAGCATTGGTGATTCCAAAATACATTACTAGGAATTCATAGTGCCCTTACCTTGTACAAAAAGCAGTCTTTGGGATATCCTCCTTCTTTACCCTTACTTTCCAATTTCCGGACCACATATCCACCTTGGGGAAGTATTGTGCTCCACATATCTGATGGAACAAGACATCAATTATTGGAAGAGGATACTTTTTCTTTATCGTGATTTTTTTGATCTCATAATAATCAATGCAAAGAAGTATTGACCCATCCTTCATCGTCACAAAGAGGACCAGTGCACCCCATGGTGAAGCACTTGGGTGTATAAACCCTTTATCCAGATTCTCCTATAGTTGTTTCTTTAGCTCCTCAATCTTCATAATAGCCATTCTATATGGAGTCTTGGATATTGGAAATGACCCAGGTATAAGATCAGTCAAGAATTCAACATCTCTTCTAGAAGGAAGACCATGAAATTCTTCTGGAAACACTTCAACGAATTCCCACAAAATTGGCATGTTTTCAATGATGGTTGCTTCCATAGACGCAGTCATCTGAGAAAGATACATGTGCTCATTTGGAATTAATATCCATACTTGATATGATGGTACTGAATAAGATTCATCATTTTCCTTTCACTTCAATAAAATTGGGGGTTGATTCGCCATATGGAGAGTGATTTCTCACACATGACAATTTATATTGGATCTTTATAGGGAAATTAAATCCATGCCAATAATTTCATCAAATTCCACCATAGGGAGTATGTTGAGGTTCACTGGGAAGTTCAGTTTCCAAATTGTGATAGGGGAGAGGTTATATTCATGGGATGCAATTATTTCCCCATTTTCCTTTCTCACCGACATCTTTACATCCATGATTTGTTGTAGGGTTGGGATTGTTCTTCTAATCTTAAGGTATATAAAAGAATGTATTGAACTAGAATCAAAAAGTATGTTCCTTATTCTTGAATGAATAACCAGTGTACCTATCACAACTTCATTTTTTGGATTTTCTTTAGTGGTAGTGATGGAGAAAACTCTCTCTTGTTGCCTTGGAGTTTGTTTGTTGCCTCTGAAAACCCATAGATTAGGGATCTTTCTTGAAAAGATCCATGGTTCTTTACAGTTGATGCAATGAACAATGTGTTGATGGCTGAATGGAGAATTAATCTCCTCTATCATAGTAGTGGGTTTTTCTTGCTGACATTTAATGGCCAGGTGCCCTTCTCTTCTATACATAATGCATTTCCACATCCCCTTCTAGAAATTTTTAGGGTGATTCTTTCCACACCATAGGAAAATGGGGTGCTAGAATTTCATAGCAGCGTTGGATTTATCCATCAGACCTCCGAAATTAATGTCCACTTTTGGCTTCATATCCCCATGATACCCCTTAGATTCTCGGATCTCCATTTTGACTTTTAGGGAACATCGTACAATTTCCTCATAGCTTTCAAAGTCGTAGATTGCATTGGATTTTTGTAGGCTAGGTTTTACCCCACCAAAGAAGTTGTTAACCGTGAATTCGGGGGTAACGACAAAGCTATGGACATATCGTGAAAGCCTTGTAATTTTTTCCTCGTCCGCTCTGATGGATTCATCATCTTTTTTATTGATTTCAAGGAAGTCTCTTTCCATCTTAATTCAAAGGGTGCATGGAAAATATTTATCCAAAAAACATTTTCTGGAAATACTTCAATTCAAATGGCTTTATATATTCATCATGCTTCATATTTTAGATCAATTTAAACCATTGATCCACTTAATCCTTCATATGATAAGAAGACAGAAGAAACTTCTCTTGTTTTGAACATTGAAGGATAGAAAAGATCTTTTTAATAGAGTTGATCTACTATTTGGCGATTGAGGGATCGGATAATCCATTAAATGTATGAGGCCTTTGTCTCATGAAGCTCTCAATTGTAGCTTGTTCTTTCTTGGGGGGGGGGGGTAAACATTCCTCTTTACCCATGTTTCGATTCAAAACATGAGTTAACTAAGAAAGTATCTTGACAAAGTTTGTGATTCCCACTCCCATCAGATTGGGAATCTCATTAGAACAGTCATCACATTGATCTTCGAATCAGTTGTTAGACCGAGTCCACCTATTACCAGCCATTGTCTAGAATAAAAGGAATGTTTTGGGTAACACATAAAGGGGAATCCAATTAAAATAAGGGATAAATTATAAATTACATTTATTTATTTGACTTATGAATTTATAGGATTCAATCTATGTTATCCATGATCTACTTCCCAACATATATTCTTAGGGGAATTTTTTTATTCCCTTAAAAATGGTTCCTAGTAATCTTATGAATTTAACAAAGCATATCCCCTGGGAGTTTCAAACCAAGAGTAAATCAAGGCCCATTTTCATGCACCAGTTCTTGTTCGAGTCTAGCTCAAAGTAGTTTTTTTGGGTTTTACCCCAAGATACATATGTGCTAGAGCCACCTCTACTTGTTCGTATCCAGACAGGTATGTATCTCCTTGATTAACCAATCACTCTATACTCACAAAAATTTAAGGTTATTTTTTTAATACTTAGTCTTATTCTTAAGGATATCATTAGGGTTTTATAATCATAATTCCAAAAATAAACATGCACATAAGTTGACTCTGAGGATCGACCGGTCTAGTGTATTGGGAAATTAGGAACATTACATAAAAACTTAGAAAATAAAATGGAACATCTTTATTGAAAACATCTTTTACATTGTAAGAACCTGGATCTTCTTTTTCAGGTAGGTTTTCCTTTTTTGGTCATTTTTGAGAAAAAGAGGTATTTCTGGAAATTTTCGAAGTACACATCATGTACTTTCTGAGTACACTTCATGTACTCAGTTGTCATAGGTAGCAGTGTGCTGGATGTGTAGTAGCCATGCACATGGACATGTGGGGGTAACCTAGAGGTTGCCCGAATTAGAGTACGGAAACGGAAAGTACACGTCATGTACATCCCAAGTACACATCGTGTATTTTATTTTTTTCATTAAACATACCGAGGTCATGTCTAATCGCCAGAAACACCTTCTTCTAGGTTTGGTTTGACTGAGAGCTCCCATACAGCCTTGATCTTCCTCTGAGCCCCCAACCGAGAATCTGATCTCTGATTCAACCATCGTCTATTGTGTTGGGATCGCCTAAGTAAGCTCTTCCTTCTTTATGAGCTTCATTTCATGATTCCACTTCTTTCTCAAGTTATACTCTGTTGAACGTTTTAGATATTTTTATAGATCTTCATCATTCAAATTTGATTAAATCCTTGATACTCAAGTATATTGATCTTCCAACACCGAGGTAGGTGGTTTTTTCCATTCCGTTAAAAGTGTTTGAGTTATATGTGCAATTTTTCCCAATACCCATGAACGGGGTATTTCACATTTTCCCTTTTATCCCTATTGTTTTTCAAATATGCTTTTATACTTTAGTAGAGGTTAGTTTAATGTGAATAGGGTTAATTTATATGCTTTGGATGTTTTTTCCCATGCATGATTGCATGTTTTGACTATTGGGTCTAGTTTTCCTATTAGGTTGCTGTTTACATTCCCATGCCTAGTTATAGGATGGTGTGATTGTTCTGATATGCTGATATGTTGTATACTACTAGCCAAGTAGTTCTTGAGGTTTACTTTGATCGATACGTATTTATATACCATCTTGACTTACACAGGGCCGTGACAACCTGGTGTAGTTGACCATAGGGAGAATGGACGTAAGGGCTTCTCAAGAGTGTTTGTTTTACTTACGATGTGAGACCATAGGGATAATTGATGTAAGTGCTTCCTCAGAGTGTCTGTAGATCCTCGATGTGGGCCACAGAGGGAATGTGACATAAGTTCTACCCTAGAGCGCCTTTAGTTACCGATACGAGACTATAGGAGGAATTGACAGAAAGTGCTTCCTAAGAGAGTATATTCTTAAGCTAAACCAGAGGGGTTAGACTGAGTGTAATTCCAAAAGGGTTACATGTGTTTCTAGGTATGACCAGAGGGGATAGGCTGAGTACTTCCCAGAGGGTTACCTGTTTGTGTTTACCAATTTTTTATTACCTGTTTTTATTAGCTGTTGCTTGATATATGAAACTGAATGCATTGAAACTATGGATTGTTTACTGCTGAGTACTTCCTTGTTTACTACTTTATGTACTTATTACCTGCCATATATCACTAACTATTAGGTACAGATCTTTTGGTGGTTGCCTAATGGGATTTAGTCTCACATCCTATTTGGGCCTTGCTTTTTGGCCAAAAAAGATTATATTGTTGCAGGTATAGATAAGGGAAAGCACCCTTCTACTTTAGGTACTTGATTTGTTGTGGAGCTGGAGAGAATGGAACCAAGATATGGCTTGTCATGCCTATTATTTTTTTAGTTTCATTCTTTTGTACTTTGGTTAAGTACTATTGTATTCCAGCATTGTGATTTTTTTGCATGATTTCCTAGACATATGTTTCATGCATCATTCATATATATATGTGTGTGTGCTCCAGTTTATTATATCTAGTTTTCCATTGTTTACTTTTGTATGGATTATTCCAGCTTCTAATTTTTCTATTTCTTTCTTCCATTGTGTCACTCTTCCAATGAGGTCATAGTTTTCCCACTATCATTCCCAAAGCCCTCACTGCTAGTTGGCATCCTCTAGCATTCGTGGAAATGCGCTTGAGGCCATGTGACCAACCGGGTATGGGGCACTTCTGGGTAGCATCCAAGACTGGGATGTTACAAAGTGGTATCTGAGGTATTCTATTCTCTTCACTTACTATTTGGAGCCTATATCCAGGGATAGGAAGGAATAAGTACTTGGTAATAAGTTGTTCCCAGGAGTATCTAACTCGTGTATAGGGAAAAACCAATCTACCTCATTTATTTCTATTTTCTGGTTTTTCAAGTTTACGGTTGATCTTATTTTCACCATTGAATGACTCACATGTATTGTGCTATTATTTTTGAAGTTATTTAGATTCTATTTCTGTTGAGACCCAATGAGATGAGGGTATTCCATCTCATGCATCTTTTAAGCACTTACTTGAAATCACATGTCATGCATTCTTGCCATTCCACATAGGGGGATTAGCGATTTCATGTTTTTTTGATAGTTTTTGTGCTAGAGATGTATGCTATTGTGATATTTGCCTTGATAAATACCTATTTTTTATAGGGTATAATTTATGTATGGTTTTGTTTGAATTAATTCCAAACATTGGTTATTGAGGTGTTATGGTCCCTCATTGACTGGAATATTTTGGATCATTGACTTGTTTACATTATTTATAACATATGTAAGATGTCAATATTTGATTTGTGGGGAGTATGGTCTCTCAAGGATCGAAATTTGGAACTTTATTATTCATTTTAGTGTTTTTATGGGCTCTGAAGTAGTTTCTGAGGCTTTCTGTCTGGAAAAACCCAGAATATATGCAGTGTATTTTAACTACACGCCATGTGTTCTTATGTTCGAGAAGAAACTGTTTTTCTAAAGTGCACACCTTGTACTGTATATACATGTCATGTAGTCTCTAATCATGTCTCAGACTGTGTGGGTGGGGATACATGGTTTGGAATATGTGGTAAGACACGTCATATAGATAATGTACACGTCGTGTTGTAGAACCGTGTAACCACCCGTGTCACTAACAACACGGCTCGGAAAAATCTTTTTAGTACATGCCATGTTCATTTGGAACACACCATGTGGTGTAACACCCGTACCCGGCCATGTAACTAACAACACAGGTTACTTTTATCCTTTCTTGTACATGTCGTGTCTGCCTGGAACATGTCGTGTAGTGTGAGTCATGTAACTGGTCGTGTAACTAACAACACAGGTTGGTCAGGTTTGTCTAGTACACGTCGTTTTTTTATCTAACACTCCGTGTAGTCTTCTTCTAAGGAGAATCATGTGGTTTATCCATGTTGAATGACTCGGGCATGGGAAGAGCATTCAAGTAAATGTGGTGAGTTAGGTGAACATGTCGTGTGTATGGGGTGTAACACGACCAGTTCTGGCAGGAGTACATGACCATGTGAATGGCTGAAGGGAACACGCTGTGTAGGGGTTATACACACCATGTAATCATGTTTTGGAAAAAACATTAATTCTTTCCTTCTCTTGTTCCCTTATTATGCTTTTAGTTTTTAGTCTTTGACAATCTTTATTTAAGGTTTGTGTTTGACCTTATAGAGTCATGTCATCAAGATGTCCTCCGGTTGTATTCTAATTACAGGGTAGTGATTAGACACCAGATATGGTTGATCAAGGACAACCTATAGATCCTAACATTGTTCCAGTCTTTCCACCAGCCATTATACTGGATGCTGGTGATGATGCACAGTTTAGGGAAGGCTTTATGAGGGTGATGCAGACCTTTCAGGGAGCACCACCTCCTTCCCAATCGAAGGTATAATTGACATGGGTCATTCAATAGTAGCATCCTCCCAATTTCACAGGGGATGGAGGACCCCAGGATGTAGAGTCATGGCTGGAGGCCATGCTGACAATCTTTGAGAATCTGGAGATACCTCCAGAGAGGATGGTTAAGATCGCTGCGTATATGCTTTGGGATTCCACTAATAGATGGAGGGATGTGATCTCATAGACGGGACATCGGCTGTTTATGGCTTGGGAGGAGTTCTAGCATATCTTCCATGAATACTTCTATCTAGAGACCATGAGGGATGATCAAGACCAAGAATTTATGAGTCTGGAGCAATGTACTCTTTCCATTATGGAGTATTCCTCTTTCTTTACTGAGCTGCAGTGTTTTATGCCTATTCCAAGAGGTAATCAGTTATTCATGGAAAGGAAGATCAAGGATGGTCTGAGGAACAACATCTAATCACAGGTGAACATCGTCATGTTGACTTCTATCACTTATATCATCAACCAGGCACTGATCACTGAGTGCAATCTGAGGGATTCTGGAGTTTTGTGCTAGGGAGGCTCGGCATCAGGAGTTAGTATCCCTCCTACTGACAGTAGGAAGAACCATAGGGAGTCTAAGCATGGCGATCCAAATAGGTGAGACACTTATTCTGGTAGTCTGGTGGTATGCTACCAGTGCGAGAAGAGAGAGCATATGAGGCCACACTATCCAAGAGACCCAGTGGAGTGCTGATCTTACGGAAAGATGGGTCATCTTCAGCACTTCTATCAGATCTTCTCACCAGCAGCTGGTGACAAGGGTTCTTCTATGACTCCTCGTTCAGAAGTAGCACCCCCAGTTTCTCACCAGTCTAGGAACTGGAGTTATTCTAGCCATTCAAGTTGAGGTGTAGGTCGTGGTCATGGTATCCAGTCTCCAGGTTTTCAGTGTCAATAGGTTGGATCAACTCAGGGTGGCCAAACAGGTTCACAGGGTCGCGGAGCTGGCCAGGCTTTTACAATGGAGTAGACCCAACAAGAGCAGGATCTCGAACCCTCTACAGTACGAGGTACGATCTTAGTAGCCTCACTTTTAGCTTCTTCTCTTTTTGATAAAGGGACTTAAAATATATTTATATCTATTGTGGTTGTGGAGAGACTTGGACTCAATATCATTTCTTAGGCTGATATCTTGAAACTAGACACTCCGTTGGGGACTATAATGGTGAGTGTACATCAGTGCAAGGACTTCCCTCTAAATGTTGGTGGGTGTCACTTTTTATGGGACCTCTATGTCCTAGAGATAATAGGCTATGATTTCATTCTTAGAATAGACTGGCTAGTTCCCTTCCAGGAAGTCATCGACTGTTATCGACGTAGGGTGAGTTTCATATCACTATAGGGTGGATCATTTCTTCATAAGGGTGAAGGGGATGTCTAGGCGAGCAGAGAGGGACCCGAACATCATGGGTTGGGAGGAGTTACAGCCCAGTTTTCTAGTCTATATCTGGATGATGAGGGGACTTCAAAGATATACTTTCATTCGGTGGTGGATCGTTTGAAGGATTTCTTTCCAGAGGACTTTTCAGGTTTTCCTCCAGAGCGAGAGGTGGAATTTTCTATAGATCTTGTGCCAGGAGTAGCACCATTGTCCATTCCTCCTTATAGGATGGCTACACTAGTGTTACAGGAGCTCAAGAAGTAGTTGGAGGAGTTTCTAGAAAATGGTTTCATCTGACCTAGTACTTCTCCTTAGGGATCACCTGTCTTTTTTGTGAAGAAGGCTGATGGTACCCTTAGGGTTTGTGTGGATTATCAAAAGTTGAACCAGTTGACGATCAAGAACTGATATCCATTACCGAGGATTGATGATCTCTTTGATCAGCTTCAAGGAACTTGGGTGTTATCAAAGATTGACTTGAGGTCCTATTACCATCAGTTGTGCGTTAGACCATCAGATATACCTCTTACAGCCTTTCAGAGCAGGTTTAGTCTATAAGTGTACGTGGTTATGCCGTTCGGTCTCACAAATGTTCCTGTAGTTTTCATTGAACTGAAGAACCTAGTGTTCCATACATACTTGGATTCCTTCTTGGTAGTTTTTGTGGATGATATCTTGGTGTACTCTCACACTCGAAATGACCATGCCACACATCTTGAGATCGTTTTTAGTACACTGAGAGAGCATCAGTTATATGATAAGCTCTCAAAATTCCACTTTTGTATGAATCAAAATCACTTCATGGGTCATGTTATCGCTGAGACAGGAGTGTTAGTAGACATAGAAAAAATTTGAGCAGTAGTTTCTTAAAAGTATCCGAAAAACTTCTTTTAGTTATAGAGTATTCTAGGGCTGGCTGGATTCTACATACGCTTCATTCAGGACCTTTCACACTTAGCAGCACCACTGAAGGGTTTGACTAAGAAGGGTGTAACGTTCTTGTGGTCAGATTCTTTTGAGTCAGCCATTCAGGATTTGAAATGGAGGTTGACTTCAACACCGATACTAGTATTTCCAGAGCTGATAAATATCTATATTATGAACTATGATGCATCAGGTATCAGTCTTGGAGTGGTGGTTATGCAACAAGAAGTAGTTGTTTTGTTCGGGTCTCGGAAGTTGAGGTCACATGAGATGAATTACCCAACACATGATCTCGATTTGGCTACAGTTTTTCATGCCTTACGCTGTTAGAGACATTACCTTCTAGGAGATCATTTTGTGGTTTTCACCAACCACAAGTTTCTCAAGTACATATTCACTCAGTGTGATCTGAAATTGAGATAGAAAAGGGGGGTTGAGTACCTTTAATAATTTTACTTTGAGCTTTCCTATACGCTAGAGAAAGGAAATATTGTGGCTGATGTGTTGAACGGGAGGAATTATATATAGGCTGTTCAAGTGGCCATTAGTGAGTGGAAACTTATGGCTCTGTTCTCAAAGATGCATTTGGAGGTGCACAACAGATAGGGGAAAACGTTTCTTTCTTCTATGTTTGTTACCTCTACACTTCTTGATCGAGTGCTAATGAGGAAACTATCAGATTCAGAAGGCCTAGTCCTATGGTAGAGCGTGCTAGGAGAGGACCTTATTCTGGGATGGACCATAGGAGATTATGAGATCTTGCATTTCTAGGGGCGCATATGGGTGCCAGCAGAAATAAGTGAGGAGCTGATGCGGGTCTTTCATTCCTCAGTTTGGGCAGTTCATCCCAGTGTCACAAAGATGTATCATGATCTACATCGTCTGTATTGGTGGCTAGGTATGAAGAGAGAATTTTCTAGTTTCTTCATGAGGTGTTCCACTAGTCAGCAGGTGAAGGCGAAGAATCAATGACCAACATGTCTTTTACAACAGTTACCCATTACCGAGTGGAAGTGGAATGATGTCACAATGGATTTCGTGATAGTTTTACCGAGGTTTCCTCAATGGAATGATGTTGTTTGGGTTGTCATTGACAGACTCACGAAGGTTTCTCACTTATTTCTAATCAAGGAGACCATCAGTATTGATGAACATGGACGGTTTTACATCCGTGATATTATGCACTTACATGGAGTTCCACACTCCATTGTTTCAGATAGAGATGCATGTTTTACTTATCGGGTCTGTCAGGGGCTTTATAAGGCTTTGGGTACATAGTTTCTTTGGTGTACAGCTTACCACCCCCAGACAGATGGTCAGTCCGACCATACAATTCAAGTGCTTGAGGACATTATTCAAGCACGATTCTAGATTTTATAGGTTCTTGGGAGAAGCACATACCTCATGTTGATTTTTCCTACAACAATAGTTTTCAAATAACTATTCAGATGGTACCTTATGAGGCTTTGTGTAGTAGGCTTTGACAATCACCCTTATGCTGTCTGGAGGCAGTAGAGGCAGCTATGCTACGACATCGTCTTGTCTAGGAGACCACAGAGCAGATAGAGTTGATTTGGAAGAGGATGGATGATGCACAGTCTCTACAGAAGTCTTATATTGATCATCTAAGATGACCTCTAGAGTTCATGGTTGGGGATCATGTTTTCCGCCGTGTCACACCATGGTTGGGACACAAGAGGATTAGGAGATAGGGTAAGATTTCTCCGAGGTATGCCGGGCCATTTGAGGTGTTGTAGAGAGTTGGGTCGGTTGCCTATCGGTTGCAGTTACATCAAAGGTATAAGGATATGCCCGATGTTTTCCACATTTCTTAGCTTTAACATTACTTCTCAAATCCATCTCATGTTTTCCAACCTAAGGAGTTTGAGTTGGAAGTGGATGCATCATTCGAGGAGCATCCTATATAGATTTTTTATTTAAGTATGAAGGTTTTCTATGGCTGGTTTATTCCTCTGGTATGGGTGCTTTGGCAACACGGGTGAGTACAGGACAAGACTTGGGAGCGAGAGGCTGATGTACGATTATAGTGGTCAGAGCTGTTCAGGGTTTCTTCTTCTACACTGCCTTACTAGGGAAATTCAGGGATGAATTTCTTTGAGGGGGAAGTTTGTAAGAACCTATATCTTCTTTTTCAGGTATGTTATTCATTTTTTTGGCTGTTTTTTGAGAAAAATGTGAATTTTTGGAAATTTTCGAAGTACACGCCGTGTACTTCCTGAGTACACACCGTGTACTTAGTTACCGTAGGTAGCAGTGTGTTAGCTGTGTAGCGGCCATGCACACTACCATGTTAGGGGTGACCTGGAGGCTGCCTAAAGTGGAGAATGGAAACGGTAAGTACACGCCGTGTACCTCCAATATACAGTTCGAGTATTTTCTTTTTTTCATTAAATGTACCGGGGATGCGTCTAATCACTAGAAACACCTTCTTCTAGGTTTGGTTCGGCTGAGAGCTCTTGTATGGCTACAATCTTCCTCTAAGCCCTCGACTGAGCATCTGATCTCTGATTCAACTGTCGTCGATTGCGTTTGGATCTCCTCGGTAAGCTCTTCCTTCGGCTTGATCTTTGTTTCATGATTCCTTTTCATTCTCAAGTTATCCTATATTGAACGTTTAAGACGTTTTTATAGATCTTTGGAATTCTAAGGTTATTCAATCCTTGAGACTCAAGTATATTGATCTTTTAATCCCAAGGTAGGTGATTTGTGCATTTCTGTTAAAATTATTTGAGTTATATGTGCAATTTTGGTCAATACCAATGAAAGGGGTATTGCACGTTTACTGTTTTAGACCTATTATTTGCTTGCTATGATTTTATGCTTGAAAAGAGGTTAATTGAATATGAATAGGGTTAATTTCTATGCTTTGGAAGATTTTTCCCATGCATGATTTCCTGTTTTGACCATTGGGTCAAGTTTTCCTATTAGGATGCTTTTACTTTCCCATGCCTAGTTGTAGGATGGTGTGATTGTTCTGATATACAGATATGTTGTATACTATTATCCAAATAGTTCTTGAGGTTTACTTTGGCCGATGTTCTTTTCAATACCTGCTTGACTTACACAGGTCCGTGAGAACCTGGTGTAGTAGACTATAGGGAGAACGGACGTGAGAGCTTCTCCAGAGTGTATGTTTTACTTACGATGGAAGACCATATGGGGAATTGACGTATGTGATTCCTCAAAGTGTATATAGTTCCTCGACATGGGCCACAGAGGGAATGTGATGTAAGTGCTTCCCTGGAGCACCTTTAGTTACAGATATGAGACTATAAGAGGAATTGACAGCCAGGGATTCCTTAGAGAGTCTATGCTTAAGCTGAACCGGAGGGGTTAGACTGAGTGAACTGCCAATAGGGTTGCTTGTGTTGCTAGGTAGGACTATAGGGGATAGGTTGTGAGTACTTCCTAGAGGGTTACCTATTTTTTATTACCTTTTTGGGATTACTTGTTTTGATTAACTGTTCCTTGATTTATGTAACTGAATGCATTGAAAATGTTGATTGTTTACTACTGAGTACTTCTTTGTTTACTGATTTCTATAATTATTAACTGCCATATATTCATTGAATATTAAGAACAAATATTGTGGTGGTTTCCTACTAGGATTTAGTCCCACACCCTCTTTGGGCCATGCTTTTTGGTCTAAACAGATTATATTGTTGTAGGTATATATAAGGTAAAGTTCACTTCTACTTCAGGTACTTAATTTTCTATAGAGCTAGAGAGCATGGGACAAAGCTATGGCTTGTGATGCTGAAGAGTTGTTTACTTGCTTTCTTTTTTACTTTGGTTTAGTACTGTTCTATTCCAACATTGTGATTTTTTTGGCTTCTTTCCAAGAAATATGTGTCATGCATCATTCATATATATATGTGTGATCCAATTTATTATTTCCAGTCTTCCATTGTTTACTTTTGTATGGATTATTCCTACTTCCACTTTTTTATTACTTTCTTCCACTGTGTTACTCTACCAATGAGGGCATAGTTACCCCACTATCACACCTGAGGCCCTCACTGCTAGTCAGAAGCCTCTGGCATTCGAAGAAATGTGCTTGAGGCCATGTGACCAACTGGGTACGGGGCACCTCTGGGTGGATTCCGGAACCAGGATGTTATATACATGACCACAACATTCCTTCATACATCGCATTGCATGGGATAACATGGGGACATGCATAAGAAAAGGGGGAGATATAAAGTCCAGTAAGGGAGTAAACAAAAAATAACATGAAGAATACAATACACATTTGGAAATAGGCATATCAATGAAGCATGGGAGAAACATGAATGTAAAGGCATGATATAGCATGATTATCATAACATGGAAATGTGGAAATAACATTTAACATGATATTAGCATGATCCACGGCTCATTGCACATAGAGCATGAGTAAACCCTGATTGCATTTGAATTAGCATAATTAAACCCTCATTTAATTTGAATTAGCATGAGTAAACCCTCATTGCATTTGAATTTGCATGATTAAAACCTAATTGCACATGGCATATCATGATATTATTTTTTACCTAATGTATTAGATCTATATTAGGGTTCACCCTTCTTAATCATTTCATTTCATGCATAAGTGTGCTACAAAGATCATATAACATGGATTCTCTAAACATAATAATTTATTACATGAATAAGAGATGTGGAATACATAAATGTAATTACTAAATCAACAAGTACATGTTTATAAAGTTGAATACCCTTGATAGAGAAATGGTTATGGTATTCACTTACATGATGATTTTGGCATGAGAAATTTTGGTGTAACTTCGGCAGCATTACGATGTCAAATAGAAATTGTTAAATGGGTTGATGAGACAAAATGGTGTGTCTCATCAATTATAAATGAAATGGATGGTAATGGGGAAATGTAACATAATATCCCAACATATTTAAAGGAATTTAGTTTCATTATATAAAATAATTTCTTGAAAGTAAAAGAGGAGATAAAAATCCCTTACGGAATTTTTTCATGGTAATAGGTGTACATGGGATGAATTAATGAGAGAGAAAGGGGTCTATAATCATAAAAAATAATGAGGTAAGTATAGTGGATGTTTGAAATCATACCAAATCATTTTTAATTGAAAATAAAAGGGCATAGCAATACAAGGAAACATGGACATAAATAAAGAAGGAAGGAGAGTAAGGATCCCTTACTTGGAAGTGTGATCCCAAAGGCTAGGGAGAGGCTTGAGAGAGGATTCTCGGAAGATTAAGGCACCTTGGGAGGATTATATAGAGAGTATGGTAGGGGTTGGTCTGGCTACAAATGGTTTTAGTGAAGAGTAATGGGATATTGAGTGGGTTTATATAGGAAAGGAGACAAATTTTTTTATTATTTAGGTTTTGGACACTACACATTAAACTAATCAAAACCACAAACCATACCATAGTTTTTTCCCATGTTTTTGGATAACGAGGAGTGGAATAAAATATTTTATAATTCTGAGGTCCAAAAATATTAAAATATTTGTCTTTCTTATTTATAAGTGAGTCACACTCTCAAGGAAGTAATTTTGAAATGTTATAATATTTAATAAGTCTTTGAGGGTCTACCAAGGCACCATAAAATTAATAAATCAAATATAAAATCACATTATTTTAGAATTAAAATATATATTGGATGAATATCCTTTTATATTATTTTATTAAATATCTATCAGTTCATTATGATGTCATAAAGCACATTTTATATTTAAACAATATTTTATTTTTACCCAAAAATTCGACTGTCTTAGTAAATTTTGAAAAAATAACTATTAAATAATTTAGACATCCTGATTCCAAAAATAATATTCATTTTATCTATATTATTTTCTAAATATGTGAATTTTTCCTTTTTAAACAAAAACTGTCATTTATTGAAAATTCATGGGTTTTGACAAAAACAGGTTTCAATCATTAATAAAAATTACAATTGTATTCATAAAACATATATGATCATTTATATTTAATAAAAATTAATTCAGTAATAATATTTTATTAAAATATTATTTAATTCAAAAATCCATTAATTTCTCAAAATATATTTCTTAATTTAATTTAAATATTAACTAAAAATATTATTTGTGCTTTAAAATCCATTTACAAATTAACAATAATAAAATAAATGTATATTAATTATACAAAAATAATTCACATAATAATAGATCTAGGGTCTTGTTACATAACACCTTATAACACCCACATAAAACCTAAGGGTATGGTGTTCGATGGTGACAGACACTTGGGGCAGTTCGGATAACATCACTCGGATGGTAATCTTTATTAACATCCACTCCTCCCATAGGTGATTATGTTCAATCTTAATGTGTTGAATCTCATCTTGTACTTGGTCAAGAGTGAAGCCCAGTGACGCTACCTCATTTACAAGCTCCAAAAAATGGATTCATATGGAGAAATTCGATTGTATGAGGCCATTAATTCCTTTTTATGAGTAAATTAGATTCATTAAAGTCTGATATTTATAATAATAAAGTGATCACTATTCAACAGCTATATTAGAAATGGTAACAACTCATAATGGTATTTTAAAATCCAGAAAAATAAAACCAAGGAATTTTATATGTTTTATATAACCATTTTACATAATAATACTTTTAATTAGATCTAGAAAAATTTTAATTAATAAAATTTTGTGTCATTACATGCAAGTTGAAGCTAAGAACCATGTATCACCCACAGATAGATGATTAGTCTAAGTGGAATATCCAAACTATAAAGAATATGTTGTGACTATGTGTTATTAATTTTGGAGGTTTTTGGGAAATTATCCTTCTATTAGAAATGTTTTATTATAATAATAGATATAAAACCTCTATCAGGATTGCCCCATTTGAGGCATTTCATGAGTGGTCATGCCAGTCCTCGTTGGGTTCATTTGAGGTGGTCAAGCCTTCCATGGAAGAACTGAGTCACAACTATGAGATAAAAGAGATTGTATGAATGATTCAAATATGGTTATAGTAGGTCAATGTATCAGAAGTCATATGTTTATCATTTTCATCACCCATTAAAATTTATCTTTGGTGATGAGTTGTTTCATTATATATCCATTCAACTGGGACACTGTTCGTTGGGAAAGTAGGGGAACTTCATGTCACATTATGTCAGTTTTATTTTTTTTGTAAATAATATTGGGAAGGTAGCCTATAGATAGAGTTTACACCATGTCTAACCTTGATCAACTATGTATTTCATTTATCCCAGCTGAAGATATACTATCTGGACCCATATCATGTGTTGGAGTGACTGAATTTAGTGGTTGAACCAAATGACACTATTTCATAGCAGCCTATTCGTATCGTGGATCATCTTAACAAGGTGATCCATGGAAATTCAATATCATTTTTCATGTGCTCTATAAGTGAGGTGGTGATATCCATGAGACATAGAAGTGGGAATTTTGGGTGAAGGAGCAGTGGCTTCAACTATTTTCTTCTAAGAAAGATTGAGGACCTTTGAGTGGTAGTAAGTACCATGGTGGGAATTTTGTTACTCTCATCATGTCACTAATGCATAAAAATTTGATTTTAATTCTCTATTTGGTTTACCTATGGGATTCTTAGATGAAAGATGATGGAAATACGTGTTTGGGGGAGAAACAAGCTAGGTACATAGTTGGCGCATGGTTTTTTTAACCATGAAGCTAACCATATGAGGGTTCTCTAAGTTGGAAAAGATGTATAGTTAATGTATTGAGAATTTTTTATCAAACTGTGTAGCTCTTAGGGGTAATCATGCAGCTTTGAATTTTCGAAGATAGTATCCCCCACATACTTGGTGCATGGTTGTTCTAACTATGTGTTCAAACTCTGTGACCATGTCCAGCTCATTAGAAAGTGTTCTTTTACCTTTTTCCCCAATATATTTTTAAGGATTTTAATCCTCATTTCTCCTAAACATCACGAAATGACCCTATAATTTATGTTAAATATTCTTCTTTATCATATTTCATGGATTATCCATGTATACAAGGTGTTTTGGCATCATGTAAGTCCTTTTTTTGGATTTCTTCTCCCATCCCACCTTCTCATGCTTGTTATTACATTTCCATAGAATTATAGAACCCTAGTTGGTGGGGATGGATTAACCTAGGGTTTTAATATGGGATTTGGTATTTTTTATTATGTATTAGGTGTTTGAGGCTTTCATCTATCTCTTTTGAGTGGTCTTCATTGAAGGTGACAAAGTTCGAACCGATTCTGATTTAGGTGTCTCTATTTAATGTAATTTTCTGTGGATTACCTTTAGATTATAAATCAATATTTTTGTTGTGTTTGATTAATTTAGAATTAAATGACTTATAATTAATATTTATACAATGTTTTATCTATTCCATAGTTTTGTTAGAAAATTGGGTGTTTAAAGTAAGTCTTCAAAAAGGATGTGGCTTGCATGAACTCCAAGTGTTTAATAAAATTGATCAATGATTTTTTATAAATTAAAATGGCTTTATAAAATGGTTACATAAATGGTTTTAACTTGTTGGAATTGGTTTTATAAAATGTGCATGTTTTATTTTGAAATTGAATTTTGCAATGGTTTTTCATGTATGGAACTTTATTGTCATTATGTTTGCATGGAGTAGCATATGTTTTTACCAAGATGTGAGTGTGGGATTTTCCTAGGGACCATGAGTGTATTTATGGATGAAGACCATGAGAGTATCCACTATTTCTAAGGGGTTGTGAGAGAATTTTGGTTAAAAGAGCATAGGATCATACTTTTTTCCAATGGGACATGAGAGCCTTTGGTAGAGATACTATGAGAGTTCCCATGTGTTTACTAGAAGGCCGAGAGAGCTCTTGTAGTTGGGATTGAGGAATATTGTGAGAGCTTCCATTTTTCCTTATCCAGGTAGAATATGTTTTTTAGACTCACTCACATTAGATCCTTATAGATATCTCCCTAGTTTTACTTAAACATTTTAGGTTTTTCAATTTACTTTTTTCATTTCATTACTTCCATGTTTGAAGTGATGTAATATGTTATTTCCATATCCATTTATATGGTTATATAATTATGGTGTTTATGCTCATCCATTTAATGTAGTTTTGGATATATCAATCAAGTACTCCTATTTGGCCTTGATTCTTTTTTTGAGATATGTCGTAAAATTTTTTGGAAAAAATATTTTATTTAAAATAAAAAAATTAAGGGATTTCGAAGGTTTATTTGAAAGTAAAATGCTTTCAAATTGGTTAGATCTGACATTTTTTTCAAATTATTTTATTGGTTTTCATGGGTAAAATCCTTAAATTGATTCACGGTGGTATCCTACTGGGATTTGGGCTTCACACCCTATATATTGACATAGGTAAACACAGGGGCACCATGTACCTATGTGTCCTTTATTGATTATGGGCATCCAGTGTTTTGTGGTGGAGACATGATCTCAAAGGATTTGGATCATTTCGAGTTATTTTTGGATTTTTTACCCCATAGGTTGTATGTAAAAGCATATTTTTTAATTGTAACCATTCATTTGTTTTTTGGTCTTTTACTTGAGATATATTTTATAAGTTATGTGTGGCATGTTTTGTTTATAATGTGTGTTATTTCTTATGGTATCTTCATATTATATATTGTGCACCTGGGATGTATTTTTTTACTATTGAATAATGAAATTGGTCTGTTTGTCCCATCTCATAGATAGTTTATGTTAGATCACCATGGGTGAAACCACTCCCAAGATATTGTTGGTTATTCCTGGTGTTTCTTAACAGCCTATGGAAATTGAGATTGCACTTTGGGTCATGTGATTGGTTGGCTCGAGTGACAAATTAGGCCGAACTAGGTTGTTTCGTTACATGTGAGTACACATAACCCCTTACATATGATAAGTATAAATGCATCAAATACTAAATAAGAAAAAATAAACCTTAAAATTCACCACCTTCCACCAATCATTTATAAAGTGCATTAATAACTATGTTACCCTCTCTATAGAAGAATGAGATCATAACATCCATCATTTCATGCTACATTAATAAATACCTCCACTCCCAAAAAATCAATCTAGGAGAATTTTTTGAATTACATTTATCAATGTAAAACACTCCTAATCAATCACTTTCGATCCAAATATTGTTCCATCATTTTCATTCAGCATATCATATAGTAAATATAACACACCAAAACTCAGTTTCAAATGTAAAAGGGTTCCCTAAAAATTGTTTGAATGTTACATTTATGAATCTATGTTATGTTTTTAAGATACCTACAAATCATACTTGGACTAGATATGGATGTTCTTCATAATAAATATTTACCTTGACCCAATTTATAGGTGGGGTTGTCCAAATAATGGAATAAAATTGATATAAATTCCTTTAGATTCCTCTGACTCTAATCATCTTGGTGATGATCAGGTTAGTTATATAATTTTTCATTGGTCATGTTTTCAAATTTGAGGCTCACCATGTTTCCCTTATGATACATAAATAGAATTTTTTCAGTTATAAAAATTTATCATCAAACATGAATGTATTAATATCTCCCCAAATGTAATAGAAATATATATGCACAATAGTAACTAGTAGATTTGGATACCTGCTCGCTGGTAGATAGATTATACAAGTAGCTTATAAATTCTCTCAGGTAAATATTATATTGGATATCAATGAGTATCTTGGATGAGACGAAGCGCAACACAAATCTTGAATATTCAAAATCATGTAGAAAAATTCTACAATTTTTATATGCTTTAAGTCAAAGAATATAAACATATATTATATTGATACAACAAATTCTCATTTGGTCATCGTTCGTAATCTAATTATTATAGATTCTCCAAATTAGTGTAATCCAAGATGGGGGGTGAATTTTTGCTTGAATTAATTTTTCCATTTTATAGAGTGTCAATTGATTATAATTGTTAACTATAATAGAGATATCTATTAAGAAATCCAATATAGGCTCACATCCAGTGTTAGATTTTCAGATATTTGAAATTGTAATTGTAAATCATTATTCTAATACCATCTATTAGATACTCACGAATAAGATCCATCTTATTGAAAACATTTCAAATAAGGATTTTATTGTGCTCAGACGGTTTGGTAGTTGTCAAAAATAGAATCACTAAGAAAATACTGATTTTCTCCACAAAATCGTCACCAATTTTATCTCATGGATACAACCTTTCCAAAATAAATTTTTAATATGATTTTAAATTATTTAATATTACTATGTTGGAAATTTTATTCATGAAAATATATAAAAAACATTTAATAAATTATATAGTTCACTAGTCAAATTCCCCCAATTTATGAGAGATTATTTCCCTTTAAGTTTTCTAATTGAGATGAGTATTCAGAACTAATACCCTCCATTTACATAGATTTAACACTACCAAAAAATATAGTAATACCCAAGTAGGTGAAATATAAGGTCATTATCTTGACCCCCAAAAACTTATTTATATGATTCTTTATTAATGCCAATATTCCCTTCCTAATGATAACCATATATTTAACCTAACTGGTGGCCTGTATTGAAACATCCTTATAATGATGAAATATATTATTAAGAGATTTTAAATTTTTATCATCTCTCTTGAAAACTATAAGGAATTTATCAATATATAAAATATTTTTTTAATTATATAAGTTCCCCATATATTTTATAGGAGTTATATTCTAAAATTCCAATACTTTCAAGAAGTATTTACTAAGATAATTTAAACATTTCAAAATATAATGTCAAAGATAGGATCCTCTAATATAAATCCTCATGAGAAATTTATATAACCATTGGACACATCATTAACCATCACATATATTCTAGATATATTTTTAATTGAAAATCTAATTATAATTTACCTTTTAGAGAAACCATAACTCGTAAGGATATTTAAAATAGAACCTCAATTGAGGGTTTCAAAAGCATTGGTGATTTCAATTTTGAGTAAAATACATCCATTTTAAAATTTACTTTGTAGGATATTGTCACATTAAAATATGTGAATAGAAATTATTGAGTTTTTCTCCCAATAATAAATATAAATTTCTTTATATATACAATGATATTTGGAATGAACATAAGCCTCAAGGGAAAAAATCCAATGATTTTGGGTTGGGTGTTACCCCCAACAATCGGGAAAAATTTATTGATGTCCAAGGCATGGTCATTAATTAGAATATGGTTGATAAACTAAGAGTTTATCCCCAAAATAATGATTTTTTTAAAAATAATTTTTGGAATTCCATTAGAATATCCTCATGTATAAGATCTAAAAAGTACATTAAATTTTTTTTAGTGAAACCCTTGAGTCCAACTACATTGTTAGTATTAAGGGTGAAAAATATAATCTCTCTCCTACCCTATAAGATGCATTACAGTAAGAGAGGAATTACATATTTCATTAACTAGCTTTGAAATAACATTTTCAACTCTCAGGGGTTTTTGACTAAGGTATTCACCATGGAATAGATGAGTGAAATAGTCAACCATATATGGGATAATTTCTTTTTAATTATTTAATGTTTTCTATTAATGAAAATTGAAGATATATATTTTTATCCTATATTTATCAATTCATACTGTGAAAAATAAACTTTTTTCACCATTCTAAATCCATTACGGATAAAACTGTTCCCTAAGAATTTTCACCGTACAGTTTATCTTCTCATCCGTATTCTTTTGTTTTTCAAACTCTTATTAATAATTCATGTCCTAATTCACAAGGTTATTTTGATAATCCTGTAATTCATATTCAGATATCTTGATAACTTCATTGAGAATGGAGAAATATTTGTTACTCAATGATATCAAAGAATTCTTAATCAATTTGAGCTATAAACTATTAGGAGGGAATTCCTATTGAGGCTATTAGACCATTCAGCTTAAAAAATTTCTTACATTCTTAAAATTTCCAACATGAATTATTAAATATAAATAAAATTAGTGATGAACATTCACCATGTAAGTAAATAGTAAACTAGATAGGTTAATTATCAGAATATATCCATGGAAAAGAAAGGAAATACAGACTAATTATAATGGTCTCCCCCATAAAAGTGTCAATAGATATATCAATTTTTATAGCCTATCTACCATTGGTAGTGTATCATATCCATGTGTATTTTCCCGCTATTATTGAATTTTAGTGAAAAATAATTTATCAATGAACCTCTAAAAATAAACAAAGGAAGGTTTTGGAATGTTTTTACCTATTTTCATAGAGGAATAAAACATTATTGATGTCACCTAAAAATACAATTATTTGTGAACTCAAAGAAAATATGATATTTTTTATTCCAGTGGGCTTTTATTTTATGAAGTAGTTCTATGAATAGATGATGTAAAGTAAGAATATAACATTTTTATCCTCCATCAAGAATACAATTTTTTGTTTCCCGCTATTATAAATGGATGTCTTCAAGCCTATTTTTTATATAATCCAATGTTTTTCAGCCGTATAAGTATAGATATTAAAAGAGGAATGTTTGTAACCAAGATTATTATAATTATAGGATTAAGATTTTTAAATTGGGTTATTTTTCATGTGATCTCAATAATGTTTGGGTTGTTTTTTATTTTGAAATAACTAAGGAATATGGTCAAGAATTTATTGATGAACCCTTTGATAGTTCTAAAATTTGAACATAATTTTGATGATAAGTTACTCCTAGTTTGGGAAATACTATAGATTTAAAATGGTTTGGGATGTTTTTATCTATTACCTTTTTATTTCCTATGTTATCATTTTACAGTTTCTTTATTCATTGAGTTCTCATCCACATCATCCAATTAATTTACCTAAGTCTTTTATTTTTTTCATTGATTTTAGTAAGAGGGTTGAAATGGTTAGTTATTTCCAATAGAGATACACCTTAATAAAATAATTTTTCCCCACTAGCATTACCAAGTGGAATTTGAGAGAACTATTCTTAATTAAAAACTGATTTGAAGGTATTCACCTATACTTGTTTAACACCTAAAACTTTTGTATCATTCACAAATTGTTTCATTAAAATCCTAAGAGTTTCTTTGATTGAAACATCCTGATTTTCTTCTAGGGATTCATTATCTATGTCATTTTCATTTTCCCTTAAATTATTAGAAGGGTTTAACATGTAATGAACCTATTTCCTATCCTCATTTTCATTCACATATTTCCTCACTGAAATGTCTAAATTTTATGTGATTGAATTATCCATATATTCTTTTAAGGATTCATAAACTCTTTATATGTTAGTTTCCATTACATTTTCATATTTGTATTTCATGATATGCATCTCTAGAACATCTTCTTATAGATTTCAATATGAATAAATTTATGTTATATCTTGTTTGGGTTGTCATTCTTTCTTGATATAGAGGAAGTTATAACCTCAATCTAATTTTATTTGGGGAGTATCTTTACTCTCCATTTGTTTGGTAATCTAATAAATTCCATAATCCCTTAGGCTTTGAAATATAATTTTCACCTCTTACATTCATTATCATAATGGAAATTTACTAATGAAATATAAAATAAAATAGAACCCTCACATGTGGAATAGAAATACCTTTTTATAATAGGTTTACGAAAAATAATGGAGAAAATAAATCAATAAAAAAACATGGTGGCCTTTAGATTCCTAATAATTTCATTAGGTTTTTGATCTCCTACAATCACTATAAATGTGAAAAATTAACCTATAGTTCACAAAATATGAAGATAACTTCTCATATTATATATTTTGGTTAAGGTTATTATTTGATGTTTTTAGAACCATCTCATTGAAAATGTTCAATGATAAATCTACTTCAACCAAAATATTTTCATAATTCCCATTCCTTGATTGTTTAATTTATTTATTCATATTAGTTTAAAAATAATGTTGGAATATCTCACACAACCTTAGGATGATAATAGAACCACTTAAACCAACATACCTAATACATACTTGAGAATGTGAGTTCCCAGTATTAAAGGTATTACCTTGCAAAAAAAGCATTGAAGGGATTAAAATTGGTATTCCATTATTTTATTTTCATAATCCCAAGTTTGAACACAGTAGAGATGAATCCCCACTCCCTTATTTTTATATATTTATAGGGGAAGATGATATGAAAATACCCATGTCCAATATAGTAAACCTCTAATCTATAAATCTAAAAACTATATAAATTATTTTTATTGGATCATTGAACATCCATGGTGTCTCACATTTTGGTAAGATGCTACATACAAAAATGAATAATTTATAGAGATATAGACTTTATTTCATAGAATCTTGGCATGCATCAACATGGTCATTTTCCATTTCTTGATAATTCCCCCATCTGAATAATCCAATGTTCAATAAAGATCCTTTGGGTTTATACACAACCAACAAAGCCCTATTCATAACCTCATTAGTTCATGGTGACTCCTTGATGAGTTCATTTTTCAAATTACTAAATGTTAATAGATCTTTGTGCTTAAAATAATGTTTAGGATCCCAAATCATTGAACCATATTTCAAGTTAAGATCGTAGGTAGCTTCATCACCTAGATCACCCAGTTATCCCTTCTCTATCCATCCAATGGCCTGAAGGCCTTCATTTTTTATTGATTTTGGAAATCCACCTTTCACGGTGTGAGGTGGAACCCTTACAAGGCCCGTAGGCTTAAGTATTAAATGACCCATAGGCCTTAGAGGAATTCATTTCCCGTATGCTTCAAAAATTACATACAACCTTGACTAACTACTTTGAATTACTCTTTCCCCAGCATCTTCATCATGAAATCAGCTCTCCACTATGGAATCCTGCCTTTTTAATACATAACATTCATTACATTTTACATACAGAGGATCTTTAAAGTCTAGTGTCTTGGAAATCAGGAACATAATACAAGAAAAAAATATATAAAACATACTTCTAAACCACTTTTAAGGCTTTATCATAGGTTCATCCTAAGTAAATTTACTACATCTCACATCCTGGAGACATACATCAAAGGAAAGGGTGAGCAGAAGGCCCAGTAAGGGTAAACAAGGGAATCAATGTACTTGGGATATCAATAAGAACTTGAATAAAAACATAAAGACATGAAAAATGGAATAATTGGAATATCATAACGAAAATAACTTGGAAATTAACTTGAATATGTGGATACAACATTTCATTTATACATTCATTAACATATCACCAAGGTCCATCCCCAATGTGTCATAAAAATTACCAAGGTTATTCACCAAGGTATCGTAAAACTTGTCATCTCTAGAGATTAATTCTTTACCCAATGCATTGGATCTCTACCAGGGCGCACCCTTAATATTCCTTTAATTTCATGTGAGCCACATATATCATAATCAAAAATTTCATAAATAACCCAAATGGAATCAAAGAAATGGGTTTCATGAACAGATTGTGACATTTAAAAAGAGTTTAAAAATAAGATCATTATGTCATTTATAACCCATGGAAAGGGATTGAGGGTTATATGTGTGTCAATTAAAGAATAAAATATATCATCTTTTTACATTTATGAACACCCATGGATGTGAAATAAGTCTGGGTATTCACATAAATAAACATTATAATTTCTTGAGAGAAAGAGATAGAAATTTTGAGATGAAATTTCTACAGTATAACGGCTATATAACATGGTTTTAGAATACATTGAAAAGAAAAAAGAAAAGGGTCACCCACTAATAAATAACTCATAATAAAGTATTGGTACTAAATAAGATCATGGTATGGATAATTTAATGAAATTCCATATGAAAAAGTAAACATGAAAGAAAAGAGAAGATGTGATTTCTTTTATGAAAAATTCAGCAGCCTAACGGCGTCACATAAAAAATTCAGAAAACAAATTGATGAGAGAGGAAAAGGTCTCTCAACAATTAGACATGAAATGGATAGAAATAACAACATATAATAACATAACCTCAATATAAAGAGATGTAAGTTATAAGCCACAACATAAAGGAAGACATGACTTAAAAGAGGAGGGTGAATGGATCCCTTACCTTGAAGAGTAACTTCGAAAGCTTGAAGGTCAGGACCTTGGGAGGCTTAACAGCACCTTGGGAGGACTCCATGGGAGGTAAAGAGACCAGAACATCATTGGGATGGATTTGGAAATGAAATGAATGATTAAAAGTCTTGGTATTTATAGGATAAGTGAGGGGACAAAGCATTAATTTACAAGGGACACCTCATCGGTGCTATTGGAAAAAACATGGGTTTTCCCATGGTATTTTCCCATGGTATTGTCCCCTTGGGACACCTCATACCTTCTCTTACTATTCATATGTTGACCATAATTATTTCATAATTATTACATCTTTAATGTTGTCATTAAACACCCGAAACTCAAAAAATGTATTTTCACTATTCATCGAAAATTCAACTTTCTCAGAAAAAGCCCAAAAATTCACCTTAACCAAATATCGATGCTCTAATTTCAAAAATGAACTCCATTTTATGAAAATAATTTTCTAAATATTTTTAATTTAATTTTTAATTAAAAACACTTTTCACTGAAAATTCAACTATTTCAGAAAAATCCCAAAAATTCACCTTAACCAAATATCGATGCTCTGATTTCAAAAATGAACACCATTTTATGAAAATAATTTTCTAAATTTTTTTATTTTAATTTTTAAATAAAAACACTATTCACCAAAAATTCAACTATTTCGGAAAAATCCCAAAAATTCACCTTAACCAAATATCTATGTTTTGATTTCTAAAATAAACTCCATTTTATGAAAATAATTTTCCAAATATTTTTAATTTAATTTTCAAATAAAAAACACTATTCACCTGAAAAAAACTAATACTTAACCAATAATTTCTGAAACAGTTATTTACCTATTTTATTGAATCATATTACTTAATCAAGGTGCCTAAATTATATGAACACTTTCTTAATTGAACTTACTTAATCCATTTGGTCACATTGCTAATCATAAGCATAATATAACTATTCATATTTTACTATTCACTAAAAGTTAAGTTGATCTTATTAGACTCTAAATTTCATACTGAACACAGCTGTAGAAGACCATTTTTTGAAAATCAATACACATTATTATTTATTTAAGGTTTAAATAAATATTTTAAAATATATTTTTTCTAGAATCCATCAATAATATGCATACTATATTTATCCGGACATTTGAAAATTCATAAACTTCACTATAAGAAGACATCACAATTTTTATTTAAATAAAAGGATTACACAAGGCAGTTACGGTCTCATCACATAGCCCATTATAACAGCAGTATAGGACCTAAGAATAAGGTGTGCTAGGGTGATAGAATTTTGGGGCGGCTCGGCCAACATTGCCCGAGTAGTGATTTCTATCAGCTTGAACTTCTCGTGAAGGTGATTCCATTCCAGCATCACATGATGAAGTTAGGCTTGGGTTTGGTCCAGAGCAAAGCCCAAAGGTGCTACCTTCTTCCTGAGTTCTGTCAAATGGGCTTCGATCGGCCCGAGACTACTAGATGGGGGCATCAAATCTTCTTTCTATATTAATTAATCAAGATCACTTGTATTTATAGACAATAATCGCAACATTTAGTTTCCAATGGTCATATTGACCAACAGTCATATAATAGTCAAAACCCAATGGTCTTATTTTAATTATACACATTTTATTAAATGAAATAGTTTTGTTGAGAATAATATAAAATAACACACAAAGTTAGGAAACAAAATTTCTTCGAAATTTCGGGTTGTTACAATCTTCCCCCCTTAGGAAATTGTGTCCTCGCAATTTTAAAATTGGGCTTGGAAATTTCGTTGAAAGCCCCACATCGGAAAAAGAGTCAGTAAAACTATTACTTTAAAAGAAAGAAAATGAAGTACAAAGATCACCAGAGTTAACCCATACTAGGATTCCATGTAGGAAAACATGGGTATGGAAGAGAAAACAAAGCATCAAGTTTTGATGGAGAGTGATAGAAAACATGATTAGGAGAAAATTAAACACAAGAAGATCACAAACATAAGATGTGTTAAACGTTCGTTGATTACCCAGTTGGAAACGTAAACCAACAATGTTTTTGTTTTAAGTTCCTTTTCATAATTTTGAGGAATTCATTTACTATATAGAATAAAAACATTAGGAAATATACTTACCATCAAGTAGAGTTTCATCCCTTAATAAGTTTCCACCAAGACTAATCTTTTTTCCAAATAATGATTATTCAAAAAGACTTGGTCTCATCAAAAGCACAAGAATCATCTTTTATAGAATCACATAATCCACAAAATAATAATTATATTTTTCCCTTGCCTTTAGTCATCAACTGAAACTAAAAAGGTTTGTATGAGATCATATAATCCCCAAAAAGGATAATCCTTTATAAAAATAAAAATGACTATTAATCTCCAAAATTCAGAAAAAGTACCCAATGTTCTCGAAAGACCATTCAATACACAATCATCCTTAAAATTATTCAGAAATAATCCAAACTAAGATTGGAACCCAAAACTCAGAAGGATTTAATCACATAGTCTTCCCCAATAAATCATAACATTTATCTCCAAATGACATCGACTACTATTAAAGTCTCATACTAAAGTTTAATTAACCTAATCACATATTCTCTATGCTAGGTTCATAATTTTCCATAAATAACCCAAATCACCATATGTCCACAATAATTACATAAATACTAAAAAAATCAACCATTCCTCCACAATATAAATCCTATAGTATTTTATTTCCCTTAGGCATACAGTACTCCAAAAGAGAAAACATCGTCCAAAATAACCTTTATCAGTTAATCACTAAATAATTTTCCTATACAAAGGATATAAATTTGATAAAACATAAGTTTCCAAAATAAACTTTTTCTTGATCCATAAAAATAGCTCGTGCATTAGTCAGTCTGATGGGCATAACAACAAACTCATAATGCCCATATCCTGATTGGAAGGATGTTTTTAGAATATCATCATTCTTCACCCTCAATTGATGATAACTAGAATGAAGATCAATCTTAGAAAATAATTGAGCCCCATGAAGTTGGTCAAATAAGTCATCAATTCTTGGAATAGAGTATTTGTTCTTTACTTTAATCCTATTCAGTTGTCTATAATCAATGCATAGCTGCATCGATCCATCCTTATTCTTCACAAAGAGAACTAGTGCTTCCCAAGGAGACACACTTGGTTGGATAAGCCCATTTTCCAAAAGATCTTGGAGTTGTTTCTTAAATTCCTTTATCTCCACATTTTCCATCCTATAGGGGTGTTTGACATTGGATGAGATCCAGGTACGAGTGCAATGGAGAACTCTACCTCTCTATCCGGGGGAGGTCCATGTAACTCCTCCGGAAATACGTCAATGTATTCCGAGACGATGGGGAAGTTTTCTAAAAGAATAAATCCTTCGTGAGAAAATTATTTCATTTACAAATCTTTTAACTAAAAAGGATTTTATGTCTTAAAACTTCAGTCTTATACAATAACATTTTTCTATAATTCCTTCATAATGATTCATAAAAAGATTTCGATTAACCAAACATATCCCCCTATAGTGTTATAACCAAGAGTGCAGTAAGGGCCGCTGTCATGTACCAGTTCCCGATTGAGTCATGATCAAAGCGGTGTTTTCAGGTTTTACCCCTATGTACATCTGTTCCAGAGCCACCTCTACATGCTCGTATCCAGACAGGGATGTATTTTCTTGATAAACCACTTACAAATACTCACCAAAATACCAGGAATATTTCCTATATTTAAACTTTTCTAATGGGTTATTCCTAAAGATTTTATATCCTAATTTTCATAAATAACTAAACTATCCTTTGATACCAACTATGGCATCCCACCATTTTAATACATTACTTTTCATTACATTTTACATACAGAGGATCTTTAAAGTCTAGTGTCTTGTAAATCAGGAACATAAAACATGAAAACAACATAAAAAATTATTCTAAAACACTTGTAAGGCATCATCACTGGTTCATCATAGGTACATTTACTGCATCTCATATCCTTGAGACATACATCAAAGGAAAGGGTGAGCAGAAGGCCCATTAAGGGTAAACAAGGGAATCAATGTACTTGTGATGTCAATAAGAACTTGAATAAAAACATAAAGACAAGAGAAATGGAAAAATAGGAATATCAAAAAGAAAATAACATGGAATATTACTTGAATATGTGGCTACAACATTTCATTTAGACATTCATGAACATATCACCAGTGTCTATCCCCAGGGTGTCATAAAAATTACCATGGTTATTCACCAAGGTATCGTAAAACTTGTCATCTCTAGAGATTAATTCTTTAAATAATACATTGGAGCGCTATCAGGGAACACCCTTAATATGTCTTTACTTTCATGTGATCCACATAGATCATAATCAAACATTTAATAAATAACCCAAATGGAATCAAAGAAATGAGTTTCATGTCAAAATCATGACGTTTAAAAAGAGCTTAAAAATAAGATCATTATGTCATTTATAACACATGGAAATGGAGTGAGGGTTATATGTGTGTTAATTATAGAATCAATTATATCATCTTTATACATTTATGAACACCCATGGAAACGAAATAATTCTAGGTATTCAAATAAATAAACATTAGAATTTTTTGAGATAAATAGATAGAAATTTTGAGACGACATTTTTGCAGCATAATGGCAAGATAACATGGTTTTAGAAAACATTAAAAAGAGAGGGGACAAGGGTCACCCACTAATAAATAACTCATAATATAGTAACTGTACTGAATAAGATCATGGTATGGATATTTGAATGACATACCACATGAAAAAGGAAACATGAAAGAAGAGAGAGGATGTGAGTTCTTTTATGAAAAATTCGTCGACCTAATGACGTCACTTAAAAATTCAGAAAACAAATTGATGAGAGTGGAAAAGGTCTCTCAACAAATAGACATGAAATGGAAAGAAATGAGAACATATAAGAACATATCCTCAACATAAAGAGATGGAAATTATAAGACACAACCTAAAGGAAGTCATGACTTAAAAGAGGAGGGTGAAAGGATCCCTTACCTCAAAGAATAACTTCGAAATCTTGAAGGTTGGGACCCTGGGAGGCTTAAGGGAACCTTGGGAGGACACATTGGGAGGTAAAGAGGCCAGAACATCGTTGGGAAGGATTTGGAAATGAAACGAATGAGGGAAAGGCTTGGTATTTATAGGAGAAGTGAGGGGACAAAGCATTAATTGCCAAGGGACACCACATCAGTGGTATTGGAAAAACCATGGGCTTGCCAATGGTATTTTCTCATGGTATTGGCCACTTGGGACACCTCATACATTATCTTAATATTCAAAAGTCGGCCAGAATTGTTTCATAATTATTACATCTTTAATGATGTCATTAAACACCCGAAACTCAAAAATTGTATTTTCCCTATTCACCGAAAATTCAACTTTCTCAGAAAAATCCCAAAAATTCACTTTAACCAAATATTGATGTTCTGATTTCAAAAATGAACTCCATTTTATGAAAATAATTTTCTAAATATTTTTAATTTAATTTTTAAATAAAAACACTATTCACTGAAAATTCAACTGTTTCGGAAAAATCCCAAAAATTCACCTTAAACAAATATTAATTCTATGATTTCAAAAATGAACTCCATTTAATGAAAATAAGTTTCTAAATATTTTTAATTTACTTTTTAAATAAAAAACAATTCACTGAAAATTCAAATGTTTCAGAAAAATCCCAAAAATTCACCATAACCAAATATCGATGCTCTGATTTCAAAAATGAAATCCATTTTATGAAAATAATTTTCTAAATAATTTTAATTTAATTTTTAAATAAAAAAACTATTAACACGAAAAAACTAATACATAACCAATAATTTCTGAAAAAAGTTATTTGCCTATTTTATTGAATCACATTACTTAATCAAGGTTCCTAAATTATATTTATACTTTCTTAAGTGAAGATTCTTAATCTATTTGGTCACATTACTAATCATAAGCATAAAATCACTATTCATAATTTACTATTCACCAAAAATTAAGTTGATCTTATTAGACTCTAAATTTCATACTAAACACACCTGTAGAAGACCATTTTATGAAAATCATTAAACATTATTATTTATTTAAGGTTTATATAAATATTTTAACATATCTTTTTTCTATAATTCATCAATAATATGCATACTATATTTATCTGGACATTTGAAAATTCAAAAAATTCACCGTAAGAAGACATCACAATTTTTAGTTTAATCAAAGGATTACACAAGGCAGTTAGTGTCTCGTTGCTAGCCCCTTATAACACCAGCATAGGACCTAAGAGTAAGGTGTGCTAGGTTGATAGAATCTTTGGGCGGCTCGACCAACATTTCCCGAGTAGTGATTTCTATCATCTTGAACTTCTCGCGAAGGCAATTCCATTCCATCTTCAAATGATGATGTTCGGCTTGGGTTTGGTCCAGAGAAAATCCCAAAGGTGCTACCTCTTTCCCGAGTTCCGTCAGATGGGATGCGATTGGCCCGAGACTATTGGATGGGGCCATCAAATCTTTTTTCTATATTAATTAATCAAGATCACTTGTATTTGTAGACAATAATCGCAACATGTAGTTCCCAATAGTTATATTGACCAACGGTCATATAACAGTTGAATCCCAATGGTCTTATTTTAATTATATTAATTTTATTAAATGAAATAGTTTTGTTGATTATAAAATAGAATAATACACAAAGTTAGGAAACAAAATTTCTTCAAAATTTCAGGTCGTTCCATCCACCCTCACATGGTTGTTCGTCTAGGTTATCCCGTGTATACACCGGCTTGTCCCGATGGAAGGTGGCATACCCTCTCATTCTTGCAATCCGTGTAGCTTCTGTTGTGGTGAAAGCTCCTTGCTCATCCTCTTATAGATCTTGTTCCTTGTAGGTTGTTTGGTTTTCATCTGCACTTTAGGTGGATTAAAGGCCTTGAGGTAGCCCAAAGGTCATACTGGCCTAAAGGCTTGGGTTTCCCAAATGCCTTAAAGGACTCAGAGACCATACCAGTGGCCCGAAGTCCCAAACGGGGGAAAATTCCTGGCTACTACAATGCCAAATAGTGACTGCTACAGTACCTGCTACAGTATTAACCAGTTCCTGCTGCAGTACCTGCTACAGTACTTAGAAATTACGCCTCAGTCTGGATTTGATCCCGGGTCACCTGGATGCACTTAATAGTCCTCACCAACTAGGCTAAGGCTCATGTGCGGCCCTTCTCCAAATCATCCATCTTAATCTATAATCATCTAATTAATCATACTAAATAAAAAATTGATTAAAATATTACATATATTTATAAATGAAAATAGATGGTTTGATTAGTTATCACTAAGCAGGCTATGGCGTATCTTCCTGGCCTTATTTGTGAGGTTTCTTTATAATTATACACCTAATTATATATATATATATTATTAATTATTATCTAATATAATATTATTTTTTTATTTTTATTATTATTAAGCTTTTTTTAACATATAAATATTTTTATTTTAATGAACTAGAAAAGAGGAACCTGAATCCAATATCCAAAATATTGAAATTATGGAAAGGAGTACCCCATTATTAAATGGAGGATTTTGTGGGGTTAGTAATGAAGTAATATTTTTAAAATATTTTAGTGATAGTAATATTGAATAAAAAAGTAAAAAAAATTAAAGAATTTATTAATATATAAAAAATATATAACAAAAATAAAAATGATGAAAATTAAAAAATTATATAGATGAAGGCGGAGATTAGAAAAGTGAGTTCTTTAAAAATTTTAAAAATAAGGCTCTTTTCTTGATTGTTCTTTATTTCAAAAAAATTAAAAATAAACTGAAAAATGAAAAAGAAATTTCTTTTCAACTATTTTGATTAAGGTTATATTTAAAATTTTCTTTAGAAAATAGCATTGTATTCATAAATCATAAAAACAACGCACTTTTTTAAAATCACCTTCCATACGAAAAAAAAGTCCACCTCACATTGTGAAATAGTTTTAGACTTATCTTATTTTAATAAATTGTTTTATTATTTACATTATATAGGAATATTTTTCTATTCTATTATGTTACTTATGCTATCAGGGATACTTTGAATCTAGAAAGGGACATATGATGAAAAAAGAATATTTTTTGGATAAATTGACCCTTTATGACATTGATACCATCTTGGAACCATTAATGATTGACTTAAAAAACTATTCGTTTAGGTTTATTCCCTATTTTAGGCAAAAGGGATAGAATATATACTCAAAACAAAAAAAATAGGAATTATATTCAACATGAATAATCTATGTTATACTCCACCAAATATAATATGATTATAATTTTTAATATATGGTTGATTATGAAGAATTATTTAAAGTATGATAGTTTATTTAATAAAGATAAATTGACAATTTACTTAAACACAATCAACCATGAGTACATTCAAAAAGTTAAATTGATTTTAGAATTAAGTATAATATACTATGAGTAAATTCATAGAGGATAATTAACAATGAAACTATAATTTGATCTCATGATCATCAATGGGTAATTGAATTGCTAAGATGGAGGACATGTTCGCATTGGCTTTCATGGGAAAGTATGATTTTTTAAATATGATGCAATTAAAAATACTTTTAACTAAAATATAATGGGTATCAACATAATAATATGGGAACATATTTTATATTTTATTGGTTAGATATTCTATCTTGGTAATATAAGGATCATGTAGGTAAATTATTTGTGTAAGATGTGTGTGAAGGGTATAAGAGGGATAAAACATATACTAAAAGCAGTGAAAATAAAAACAATACCTAAAAACATCCTAGATATATTTTTACATTTATAATGAAATAACCGCACCTATCTCCCCCTTGAAAAACATTTTAGAGTGAGGGGGTTTAGGTTTTAAAAATAATATATTCAATAAAAATTTAAAATAATATGTAAAATAATGTTATTAAATGTTGAATTTGGAAAAAAAACTAATATTACTAAATCCAATTATCTTACTCCTTGAGTTAAACACAGAGTAATCATTTCCCACATGTTTTTAGCACCCACTATACAAGTAATAATTACCTCCATGGTATTTCCTCTTAAGACACCTCTTCGTCAATGTTTTAAAGAGGTTAAATATTTTGGTGCCCAAAATTTGGGTCCACTCATGTTAGCCAAAATAGATTTTGGAATCTATACATTTTTAACATATTTTTTACTACAATAATTTCTAAATAAATTATTATTATAGGGTTGAATTTACTTAGGTCTTCCATAATGATCATTTTTACAATGTAATTCAAAAATAAGGTGCCTGGTTTTTCTATAATAATTTCAAATTTTATTTTGTGAGTATCTCTTTAAAAACATTGTAGTATGTTTTGAGATTTTTACATGATTAGGGAAACTAAAACTAAACTGAATTATTAAAAGTTGTTGATAACAAATATGTTTATTTAAACCTTTCTCACCTTAGGTAAGCTTATAAATGGAATTTTTATGATCCTTACTTTTTTTATTAATTTATAAATATTAGGTTACCCTCTTAATTTCAAGGATAACACCACATATTCTTTTATGAAAATCCGATTCCTATCAGAAAAAACATGATTATAATACTTAATTAGTTCTTTTGATTATTCTTTTAATTTCACAAAATCAATTCACTAATTCTTCATAGTTTATTTATCTTGAAGAACAAGAATTTATGGAAGAATTAGAATTGGAATAATTAGGATAATTAACTACATCACATACCACAATTTGAGCCATGCAGAATTTGTTACTTCCAACAGTTGAGTAAGAAGAAGTGAGGGAATCATTACTTTCACTCCAAGTATAATCATTGAGGGCTTTCTTGTTTTCCTTATTTTCCATTTTGAGAAAGGGTAAATTCAACTTTATGTGACCCATTTTGTTACAATTATAACAAGTTACCTTGACTTCTTTCCATGGAATCTCCTTTTTAGAATGTTGTATGGATCTCTTCTTCATGAATTTGTTTAAATTCATGGAAATATATTCTATCTCTCTTTAACTTCTATAAAATCCATCCTCAATTTCTTTAAAATACATTTTATTCTTTTCCTTCACTTTCTTTACTTATTTGATGGCTTATCACTTCATGGTGATCTCACAAGTCATTAGAAAACCAATTATTTCTTCAATATCCGTGCACTTGATATATTTTTCATGTTAAATTATCATTACCTTAGGTGTTCAAGTACTTTGAAATAAATAAATTATATTCATCGTAATTTTTTTTGTATCAAGAAAATCACAAAGAAAATTTCTTCCATTGCATATTATAGGAAAAAATGTAAACATTTTAGTAATTGATTCATTATTATTTAAGATAAAATGATAAAAATATTTATTATACGTATCAATTATAGTCTCTCTAACTTTATTAGTTAATTCATTAGTAACTTCATGTAATTTAAAAATCTCATGAGAATATTTACTAGTGGAAACTTTTTTAAATACATTTTTTTCTAAGAAATAATAAAGAAAATTCATGACTTTCATATCAAGTCCAAAAGAGGAAATTTCATCATGCTTTTATTTTTCCTATAATTATTTAGAAGGTGTGTAACCATGCATGAGAATTTTCCAAAAATAATAACATAAGCTTCCAAAAAAAGTACACCTCAGAGTTTTACAATATCTATAGTTTGTTCCATCAAAGAAAGGGGTATGACCCATTGAGTTTCATTCAAAATCACCTTGTATGTTAGAGATATAATCAATTTTTTAAACATTTTTCTTTGAAACCAGTTAATATTTTAAAATACATTTTGAAGATACTATCCACTTTTCATGCCAATTTTTATTCAGGGTAGAATGTAAATAAGGGTGAATTTACTTTTAACAATTATACTAAAATAATGTGATTCAATTATGAAATTAAATGATAAGTTAAAATTAGTAAAGCAAAATATATATATATATATATATTGTAAAATAAAGCACACAATGGAAATGAAATATAAACTAAATGAGTAAATGTTTTCTATGAATTTATTGATTAAAATTATTATGAAAATAATATGATGAATGATTAATTTATTGATTTATTGATAGATATTAAAATTTAAATGATTATGAAAGTAAATATAAGAAACTAAATATAATTTGATAAATGATTTTGAAAATAGATCAATTATGAGCCAATACATCTCCCAACTTAATTGGTTGAGGTTATTTAAATGAATAGACCTTGACTTTAGTGGTATCCAAGAAACCCAAAAAGAACTCAAAACCCTTGATTTTAGCAGTAAAAAAGAAACATACAAAAAAGACCTTGGTTTTAGTGGTTTCAATGAACTCAAAAAGAAAGAAACTTAGTTTTTATTTGAATAAAGAAAGAAACTGAAATACCCTCAATTGATGTTTAATAATTAACCACAATTTATGTCTCTATGAAAATATGGAATATTGAAATAATTGAACCTAGATTTTGATCATAGCTGATTACATATAAAAATATCACATCATCTGTTGTTTCCAAACCTCCTTGGGTGTCAATTTATATCATCCAAATTTAACATCAACGGTTCATAGGGTGTAAATGAGTCATTGGAGCTGTTTAATCTTGAGTGATATAAATATAGACCATATTCAATGCTTTCTTTGACCACCTTTCCAATGACACTAACAATCCAATAGCCTCCATTAGATAGATGGTGGGATACCTATAGCTTTCTGAGTAGTTGAAAACCACATAGGATATCTAGTGGACCTCTTATATCTAGGTTGGTTATATCCATTTCTACTAGCTACATGATGGTCTTCCTGTTGCTAAATAATTGTAATAGCCTTGTGGACTTCTCAAATGACCGTCTAAGCTCCTCTGGAACTATTAATTTATTTGGATTAAAACATATAAAGATAATCATGCAATAGAGTATGAAATACACGAAATTAAATTGTTATAATACTCAAAGGTGTTTGGGATCAGTAAAACATATCTAAGATATTTATATATAATAGTGATAATTTTAGTGAAGCATTCATATTGAACTACATTTAATTTACAGTGCACACACCCTGTTTCGGGTCTTTCTGAGGTAGAAAAAGGTAATGCAATGATACTGAGTCATGTGTTGCACATGAATTTTGGAGTGGATTAATATTCCAAGAGTGTTTGTACGAAAAGTGATTCTCTTAGGTTGACTATTAAATTAGTAATATCAAATTTTCAATATGATAAGGTCCATAAGTTAATTACTCAAACTCATAATATAGGTCAATATTATACATAAAACTTTAAATAATTAGATAATTAATGTGATAATGACAGTGGAGTAGATAAACTTGTTTTCAATGTTCAACCTGTTATGTTAACACTAAAGGGATTTCAGATTATGATAATAAGAACCCTTGAAAAATGGTACCTTGTAAGTGGGGTCATTATCCAAGGGATAATTGTCTAGGTGTTCAAATTTCATATCATATAATTGGTATAGGATCAAAATTCATTTTCATTAGTAATACCAATTTAGAGGTCTAGGATTATTATAGTTTGGTCATTGGGTGTCATGAGTCTATTCTTCTTAGAGATTTTTGGTTTTTTTATCTGCTATAAAAGAATCTAGAGGTGATGCATATATTAAAGTGAACATCCTATTATGTTGGAATGAATTTTTATGGTTGTATAGTTATTCAGGCAGTGAGTATTCCATGGTTGAGGTTTTGTTTTCAGATTTTTTTTAGGATTTAAATTATGGGTTTGTTTCTCAAACTTTAATGATATCTTGGGTGGATTTGAATAATATGTTTTGGGGTTTTTCCATACAAAAAAATCGTTTCATTTAATGTTTCAATAGAAGATGTAGTTGAAATATTATGTTGAATTTGGATAGTGTAATAAAGTATTTTAGTTGGGGAGGATGTCATATTCTATCTCACATCTTTAATCTGTTGATTTTAATTATTTAAACTTTTTCAAACATGGGTTAGGTTTCTGTATAATAATCACTTGAGAGATGATCTACAGATGAATTACATGTCATTTCTCAATGATTGGGATGATGTTGTTTGGATACAGCTTGCCTACAAGTAGTTTTCACCTGGTTCTTATTGGAACTAAATCTTTAGGTGTATTTTTGTTTACTTTTAGCGTTGAAGTCTTGTTTATAAAGTTAAATATTAATCCTTGTCCAATTTTTTCAATTTTTTCATTTCTTTGGCGGTGGATTGTGTGACTCTTTTTTTCCATGTCCTCACCCCTTGAATTGTTTTGAGTTTGTTTAATAAGGGGGCCATGAGCTTGGATTTCCAAACATATGGTTCAAACCATTCCAAATAATTTATAATATAAATATAATTAATAATTTTTATTAATAATTAATTAATATTATAATTCATATAATTTTTATAACTATTAATTATTAATAATAATGAATAATAATGAATATTTCTTATCAATAGAAATATATCCACTAATAATTAGTAATAATTAAATGATAATATAATTAATGTAACTATTAATTAATTAATTAATTAGTTATTATTATTATTGTAATTAAAAATAACTCATAAATAAATTCATAATATAAGATCGATAACATGTACCATTTTAGAACACAACATAAGGAAGCTATAACATGTATCTAATTTCACAATTTAAAAAAATTATTAATAATCAAATTATTGATATATTTTGTAATCTTATAAATCATATATCAAAGAAAATGTAGGTGATTCAAAAGACCCTCACCATCAAATTAAAATAATAATTAATGGAAGCAACACGAGTTTTTATAGGATATGTGAGTACACATCACCCAAAATTTGATAAGTGTACATACATCAACTCCTCAAAAACAAACAAAAAAGACCATGAAATTTAACTTTATTCAACCACTCATTTATTCTTCAAATTCACAACCATGTTACCCTCCCTATAGATATAGTGACCCATATTTTCATTACTATGTATTATATATTATTAGATTAATATTCATTACCTAACATAACGATGCATTCTAGAATCATATAGGTCTAGTATCTTTGGAAACATGGATACAAAAAAAACGGGTTCATAAGTGAAACAAATCATCTCCAAACAAGTTATTTATAACTTGAACCTTTCTTAGACATATCATACTTAATACCTTTCTTATTATGTTGAGGAAATAAAACATATGGTGTCATTCTCTCCTGGCGTCTCTCCCGATCTCTAGGGTATCCCCTTCACTCATTCTCATCATTTCTTCCCCCTTCCCTCACTGGAAATTTCCCGACTCGCGTTACTCCCACCCCAGCTTTGTTTCGGTGTCATTCCTCCAAGGTCATTCATCCTGTTTCAGTTCCCAGTTCAGCAGCAAGTTCTTTTAAGGCAGTTTTCACCCATGTATGTTTTAGGAGTAGTCCCTGGTGGTCCTACCAGATCGGGATAGCGGTCCTCCCATCCCAAAGTGGCATTAGCCGATCTATCAAGTATCAATGGATCCAGATGCTTTGTTTTGTTCGCTCATGCGATGGAATTTGGTTTTGTTTCATTTGGGGATTGATTTTATTTAATGTATTTGGGGGTGCTCTTTCCCTCACCGCTCTCACAATGGTGTTCATGCTGCGCAAAGGTGGAGCAGGGTTTGGAAAGCGAGGTCGGTGCAGGGATTCATCTTTTTGTTGCAGATGGATGTGGAGTCTGGTGTTTTGGGGTTTCTTCTTTTGGTGTTTTTCTATTTTAGTGAAGGCTTGCAGGCACAGAGGTTTGGTTTAGCTATCCGATGTCTGCTCTCCTGGTGGTGTTTCTGTCGAAGGGGATGGAGTTACTGTTGAAGATCGTTGCTCTTTGTCGATGACCTGGCCAATCTAACTCTTCTCTTGCTTCCCTATCTTCGCTCCAATGCCAAGTCGGTTTGGTGAAGCAATTTTCTCGGAGGTTTTGGGATGTGTATTTTGATCAGTTGTAGGTTTTTGAGAAGGTGCTGTCGATGCAGGCTTCATTCCTTGGGTTTCTGATGGCATTGGTTGTTATTTCTCCAAATGTTCAAGCTGGTCTGGAAAGGTGGCTTTGGAGAATCAGTATTATAGACTGATGTTCTTTGGTGGATCTTGTCTTGGTGTTGGTATGGTTCTCAGTGATGTTTTTTAGTGTTTTGATGGTCCACGGTTCCGTTTTGAAGGTGGTGTGATTTTTCAATGATGATGATGGTGCTTGATGACAACGATGTATTCTGGAAGTCGTTCCTTAAATGAGATCTTGTATGACGAAGAGTTTTATGTGTGTATGAGACATGAGGTGGGACGTGGGGAGAGGAGATAATGATGTTGCGGTTTGAATTTTGAATTTTGAACTTTGAATTTCGAATCTGCTTTTTGTGATGTGTGAGCTGCATTGAATGGTTGTGTAAGGTTCCCACTTTACTAAAAAGTGTTTTATAAAAATAAAAAAAAATGGATGGACGAAATGAAACATGATGAAGGGTGAGCTCAGTTATTCAGTAAGGGTAAACAAGGGAGATATCAATGATTACTTAAATATAACATGATCATAAGTGTATGAGAACACTAGTATATCATTTTAAACCCACACCTTGTATATCAAAGATCACAATATTCAGTCCTAGAATATATCTTGGCAGTTCATAAGAAATGAATCCTAAAGGAATCAAAGAACATAAGTCTTGATATCATAACATTGTTCTAAGACATATATTTATGGTATACACATAAGAATAAAAAAATAATTTCTTTAGTAGTAAAGGCATACAACAAAGAAAGTCATACTGTATTGGGATCATAAATGAATCGTAGTAGTTAAAATTCACTCTTAAGACTATTATAATGTCCGGATCCCCTTACTGAATTGGGTTCACTCCCCATTACAATACTTTTTATCTAATGAGATATCCATAGTTATGCTATTGATTAGAGGGATATAGAATTATCTGACCAACTATAACATAATGAAAATTAAACAGATGTGTTCCACAAGATCATAAAGAATTCATTATATCATAACCCATGGAACCAAAATACATTTCATAAACCTTTCATCAGTTCATCATAGCATAACTACTGGAAAAGGAAAAGGTTTAATAAACATATTATCATCATAATCAAAAACCAAACATAAAAATAATAAGGATTATATCATTGGATCATATCTTCAAAAAAATCATAATAAACATCAAGGATGTTATCATGGATGAAAATTACTTTAAAATATAACTTAGAACATTTCTTGAGGAAAATAAACTTTTATATTTAAAATCAATTATTTAAAATCTATCTATTTCCCAAAATTAAAGGAAATAAATTCTTTAAAAATAACCTTGTCAACAAGTAAATGGATCTTCAAAACATTGATCTATCATGATGGTGGGAAATTACATTCATGTTTTGTAAGTTAAAATATTTTTTACATTCACATTTTTGGTAAAAAGTGAAAAGTAACACATTAAGAAAATGATAAGAATATTTATTTTAAAGCATTTTTTTAATAATAAAACATGGATAAAAAATTCATTTTAATAATCATTGTATAATATTAAAAATATTATTGAAAACATTTTTAGAAAACATAAACATGGAAGAGAAATTATTTTCAACCGGAGAGAGAAGTGAAGTTACTTTTTTATTGAAACAACATTATTCAGGTATCTTGGGTATGTATAGTGAGGAAAATGAAACTAAAATAGGTATTCTCAAGAAATAAATATAGTAGAAGAAAATTAGAGAACTTTAGGAGGGGTATATCATAATATTTCATCATCATAAATCATATACAATCCCGACAAACAATGAGATTGTAACATAAAACTCATATCTCATGTATGAATTATTTCATATGTGTTCCATCTTCATTTATAATAAATATATATTTATTATAAATATATTATAAAACCAAAATCATATATATCGTTCCATATATTATTACTTACAACACTTTCTTTCCCGTTTTTTAACAATTCTTTATTAAAATCACTATTTTAGGTGATAACTACTTCGTTTATCATGTATTTTTGGGTTCGGATGTTTTGGTTATTGTACTCTAATAATGGTTACATCATAATAATAATTTTATTAATGATATAAATATGATATATATTCATTATATACATATTTATATTCAATAATAAATTTTATAGATAGAAAATTAAATTATACGATTCATGGAGACGACAGGTCGTACGTACGCGTCAATGCTATTTTCATTTTTAGATGGATTGAATGAAAAAAATATAAATAATAATTCACCTTTATAAAATTATAATTATATCATATACATCATATATATTCCTAAAACACATCCTTTTTACCATCCATATTAAATGGAAATGAAAAATGAATCACACCGCTTCATGGAGGTGGTATTCCACACGTACACATGAGAAACATTATCATTTTCTAAAATATTGGAAGGTAAGAAGATATATGTGATATTATTATTCCAAAAGTATAATTATATCATATATATCATATATAGACATTAAATCCCTCATTATATCTAGTCTTGAGAGGCGATGTCAGGACCAAACACACAGGGACCCACCTAGCTGGGGATAAGCCAAGTGTGACTACCCCAAGCATGCCCCCAGTAGGCCAAGGGCGGGAAACTAACATCGAATAGGCATAAAACTAAAATGGGGGGCCTTATCCTAAGTTACATGTATTCACACACATGTATACTATCCATAAAATGTAGAAATGTAAAACACAATTGATACCAAATGCATGCATACATTAAAATATCATAATCAGAGTACAAAAAAATAATTGAAATCAATGAGGGAAAAGTACAAGCCCTCTAAAAACTGTAAATAAATACAAACTGATAGTAAGATGGGAATACAAAAAAATGTGACTACTAGTATGAACCAGGATATATATATCCCAAAATTATGCTCCTTCTATTCATGTTCCACTGATAACCCCGTCGAACAGTCATTCATTTTCATAATATATGACAAGTGAGTGAAGATCCCATGTAGGGGTGAGTATAAAAATACCCATTAGGACACCCTAAAGTCACTAAGAATAAATCATTAAAATTAGTTAGCTCAACATAGGATATGTCAATCATAAAATGGGATATATAATAAAACATCCAGATATGTTCATATTCGACACTAAGTCTCAAGGTAAGGCCACAACTGCAAGGCCAACCTAAAATCATAATCTAGTGTCTATAACCACACTCTATTATGAGAAATAACTTCATGAGGCTAATAGAACTGATGGAATCGATCCGAGATGTCATTCTCTTTGGGTCACGTCATAAAGAAATACACACTAGAAGTCTGAAGAGATCGATAAACGGATGTATATAATACCCAGGGCCATGGGGTAATACCAACTAACTCAATCTAGATTAACTCACTATGTAGGGAAATGAATCATGTGTATAGTTTCTCACACTGATTCTAAGAACCCCACCTAGGGAAAAAGATGATAGAGGATCCCAATGTAGCATCTAGGAGGAATTTCTATAACTCTATCTAAAACTAGTCCCCTGGACAGGATCAAAATCCATTCTCCATGAAGTAATCCATATTATACCCTAGCATGGAAGGATCAAGAGAACACACTGTTAAGGAAACTAGTCATACATAGGGGTACAAGGTCTCAAATTCATTTTTGAAGAGTTAAACAATGTGTAATGTTAGTACACAATGTATTTCTGGGGTAGTAGTTATACCCATGTATCATGGCCCATGCCCGTGTACACCTAGTTGTGCCCATGTGCCTAATTGTGTCTGTGTACTAGGCCATGTCTATGCATAAGGCTTAGCTCGTGTAATCTACCCATGTCATGTACCTAGCCATGTCTGAGTACAAGACTCTACATGTGTACCCTAGTCATGTCATGTACCTGGTCGTGTCTGAGTACACAACTTAGCATGTGTACTCCGACTGTATTGTGTACTCGGACATGTCTCTTCCCATGTATCCTCCAAGGTACACACTATGATTCCAGGTAAGTGTCAGAAATCATGTGGAAGGTGTCACATATCATGTGATATGTGTCACACAATGTTTGATATTTAATTTCATATGAAATCGTATCGCCGCAACTAGGGCCCCAGACACAGTGTGTGTTCTTTCATTACACATTGTGTAATGTAGAAATTTCAAAAATTCACAGACCTCCACATGGATTCCCCCTCAACCATTACTGCATGGATTTCCTATGTTAATCTTCCTAAAAATCATTGATCAGAATCAATTGATCCCGATCTCTACTACCGATCCTATTTTAGGTCATCCAAAATGAACGATAAACCATTATCGTTGAATTGTTCCACCACAACACATTGAAATCACAATGGGAGGACCAAAAATTTGTTCCTGGTATACTATCTTCACTATACATCATGATACATCAATCAATACCAAACCCATATCTACTATATCAATCTATTGTGCCACAAAATCGGTGCATAATGACTAATTTCCCTATATTTCTCTAATCACAAGCAAAAATGAACATCAGTGGTGAACGCATGAAGAACAGGAGGAAAATGAAATAGCACAAACACAAGGAATGCTCTGATTCCTATATTTTTTTTGCAACAATTCATTACTGTTAGAACAATGAATGAAGTGATGCAATTAAACCCCAAGGTAAATCCCTAAATTCCAAGAATAATAATCCCATACTCATCATACGATTGATCCATGAATCAATTTGTTAGTTGATTGATTAGTATTCATTATAGGATAATAAAATGGGGATAAATACATATAAAATAATTTCCCACCTCAATATGGATTGATCTCTAACGAATAATTAATTTACATCATTGTTGTTGGTGAGATCCTTGATTTCCATTTGCATGAATGATCCCTGATTTTTTTTCATTGCAATACGGAAAAAATGGGTATTTGTGACGGGATATTTGCGACGAGGGAGGGTCTCATCGCAAATAGTCCATTAGAAAATACTATTTGCGTTGGGACTCTCTTCTCGTCGCAAATAATCATTTATTTTCAATGGGGAGATTATTCCCGTCGTAAAAGGTTAGGTGCGACTTCGGCGCCAAACTACATGAAGGGTATTTAAGATGGTTATAAAATTTTGTTCCAAAAACCCGATGACGTTTTTTAGTATTAGAGACAGGCGGTCAATCTCATCGCAAATAGTATGTTAGTAGGTTAGTATTTGCGATGGGCCCCATTGCAAATACCACTATTTGCAATGAGATACTCGTCGCAAATATTCTCGTTGAAAATAATCTAATCTATATATATACCCCCATATGTTTTTCCTCTCATTTCACCCCTTTCTCCACACAACTCTCCTACTCTACTTACATTTTTTCTCTCAATTTTTTTCAAAATTTAAGGTTTTAAATCGGAGCACCATTCGCAGCTTAGATCCTCCGAAAGCTTCAGTTTTATGGTATTTATCTATTTCTTTTATTTTTTAGTTAATTTAATTTATTTTATTTTAGTTATAATTCTTGTTAATTAGCAACATTTAAATTAAATTAGAATTAGAATGTTTTATTTTACAATAATTTTTTTCAAATAATTACGTGTGATTAATATTAATTATTATGAATTAATAGTTATAGTAATTATTATTAATTAATAGTCATTAGTGATAAATAGTCATAATTAGTCATAATTAGTAATAATTAGCAATGAATATTAATAAATAATAATAACTAGTAATAATTAGTAATAATTAGTAATAATTAGTTATAATTAGTGATAATTAGTTATAATTAGAAGTAATTAGTCATATTTTGAAATAATTTGTAATAATTAGTAATAAATATTAATAAATAGTAAAAATTTGTAACAAATATTAATAAATATTAAAATTAGTAATAATTAGTACTAAATAATAACAATTAGCCATAATTAGTTATAATTTGTAATAATTATTAATAAATAGGAATAAATTGTAAAACTTATTAAAAATTAATAATAATTAGGATTAATTAGTATTAATGATTATTAATTTTGATTAATTAGTAATAATTAGTAATAATTAGTAATACTTAGTAATAATTAATAGTAAATAGTAGTAATTCGTAATAAATAATAATAAATAGTAATAAATAGTAATAAATAATAATAAATAGTAATAAATATTAATAATTAGTAATAAATAGTAATAATATGTAATAATTTGTAAAAAAATATTAATAATTAGTAATAATTAAGATTCATTATGATTAATTAGGATTAATTAGTAATAATTAGTTATAATTTGTAATAAATAGTAATAATTAGGAGTAATTAGTAATAATTAGTAATAATTTCTAATAATTAGAAATAATTAGTAATAAATATTAACAAATGGTAATAATTAATAATAATTAGTAATAAATATTAATAATTTGTTGTAATTAGTAATAATTGGTACCAATTAGTAATAAATAGTAATAATTAGTAATAAATAGTAATAATTTGTAATAATTTGTAATAATTAGTAATAACAAATATTATATAGTAATAATTAGTAATAATTATCAATAATTAGTAATAACTAGTAATAATTAGTAATAAATAGTAATAAATAGTAATGATAAAGTAACACTTAATAATAATTAGGATTAATTAGGATTAATTAGTAATATTTATGATTAATTAGTAATAGTTAGTAGTAATTAATAGTAAAGTGTAATAACTAGTAATAATTAGAAATAATTAGTAATAATTAATAATAATTAATAATAATTAGGATTAATTAGGATTAAGTAGGATTAATTAGTAATAATTATGATTAATAAGTAATAATTAGTGATAATTAGTTATAATTAGTTATAATTCATAATAATAATGATTAATTAATATTAATTTGGATTAATTAGAATTAATTAGTAATAATCAGAACTAATTAGTTGAAAATAGTAATAAATTGTAATAAATAGTAATAATTGTCAATAACAGTGATTAATTACGATTAATTAGTAACAATTATGATTAATTAGTAATAATTTTTAATATATAGTAATAATCAGTAATAATTAAGAATAATTAAGATTAACTAATAATAATTATTTATAATTTGTAATAATTTGTAATAAATAGTAATAATTATTAAATTTTTTGATTAATTATGATTAATTATGATTAATTATTATTAATTAGTAATAATTAGTTGTAATTAGTAATAAATACCAATAACTAGAATTAATTAGTAATAATTTGTAATAAATAGAAATAAATATTAATAAATAGTAATAATTAATAATAATTTGGAATAAATATTAATAAATACAAATAATTAGTAATAATTAGTAATAATTAGTAATAAATATTAATAATTATTAATAATTAGTAATAATTCATAATAATTAGTAATAATTAGAAATAAATAGTAATAACTAGGATTAATTAGTAAAAATTAGTAAAAATTATTAATAAATGTTAATAAATTGAAATAATTAGTAATAATTAGTAATAAATATTAATAAATAGTAATAATTAATAATAAATAGTAATGAATATTAATAATTTGCAATAATAAGTTATAATTAGTAATAATTAGAAATAATTAGTAATACTTAGTAATAAATAGTAATAAATAGTACTAAATTGTAATAATTAATAATAAATACTAATAAATAGTGGTAATTAAGAAATGCTTCAAAAATATATACAACCATAAATAAAAGGTGAATTATTACTGCTCTTTTAATTAATTGTTTCCTCATTTTATTTAGAATTACAAGTTAATTTCCTTAAAATTTTTATCTAATACATAATTTTTTTCACTGATCTTCTGGGAAGTCATGTTTTGTTTTCAACTATCTGCAACATGCCAAAAAATATAAAAAATGATTATTTCAGCCAATGTAACCACGTTTTCCATATTCATCGTCTTTCTTTGTCGAACTACCTGTGCTACATATTGATTTGATGTTGTTAATTGAAAAACCTTTCTCATTTTTTGAAGGACAGGAGAGTAAAGGAATCTCATGTGCCCATTATGGTGACGTGTAGTGGCTCGGACCTCCCCAGTCCTTTAATTTGTGGAAATGTGGTGTTAGAGGTGTTGTGGGAGGTCAATGTGTCCTGGAGGTGCATTTGGGTGGGGTTTTAAGGAATATTAAAGGGAAATACCTTTCGCACGGTTAGCACACAGTTTGCCTAAACCATGTGGCCAAACCGTGCGAGGTTGGTGTTGGAGGAAGTGGCTAATGCACGGTTAGCGCACGGTTTGTCTAACCATGAGTCCTAACCATGTAAGGAGTGTTTAACGAGTTAGTAGAGACCTCACAGTTAGTGCACGGTTTGTCTAACCATGCGAGAAAACCATGGGGGCACTTAAATTAGATCGTAAAATTGTGGATCTCAACCGTTTCTCCTCTAACTTGCCCGTTTAAGCTCCTAAGTGTCCATAACTCGGGATTACCCTTCCTTGAAGGTAGGAGAACCTCTCCCAGGTGTTTTGGAGGTGATCTGAAAGCCCGTATTGGAGAATCGAAGCCGAATTATTAAGCTATGTGATCGTTCATGTTTGGTTCTTAGATCTACTTAGATCTCCTCCTCCTCTTCTCTCGGTTTCTTAGATCTACGCCTGTTATGGGTAGATCTATGTGTGTGGTTACAAAATATGATGAGTTTGGTCTTGATCTTGTTAGGAGAAGAGATCTAAGGAGGATTCTGGAGAATCAACCCTGCTTTCTTTTGCATTCTTCATTTGTTGGGGTTTTCGTCAAAAACCCTTGAGGTAGGGGATTCGTTGCTTCTCTTTATTTTACGTGAAACTATAGGGTTAGCATGTTTAACACCTGGATGAAAAAGGGAATTGAATTAATAAATATTTTGAACCGGATAAAGAAATTGTATTGATCGTATGTTATTTCCTCTTGTTTTTCTAGATAGTGTGAAATCTATGCTTGCTTTTCTTAGCTATTGTTCTTGATGGAAATTGGTAAAGAACGTAAACCGGGACTAATTGATAATTGTTGGGCTAAAGATAAAGATGCATGAAAATGAATATAGTTCGTGTTGCAACTTCATGTTAATCAAATTGGCGTAGTAAGCATGTTTAATCATATGTGATAGCTTACTGGTTAGTTTCCTGATTTTGGAACCAACAGATTATAAATCTTTTAATTCAATATGGTTTAATGATTTGATTGTCTGATAATTCCTTGATGGGTTCTGTGTTACCCTTTTGATTGTTAAAGGGCCAAGATCCTAGTTGATGTGATGTTTGCTTTCCTACTGCTTGCACTGCGATGTGATCTTGGATGGATTTTGTGATATGTGTGGGCATTAAGACCTTTTGGTTTTGGCAGCGGATGACACCTAGAGTGGTGAGATGTATCATTTTATGCATGTGGGTGTTGGGGAAGACATCATGGATGATGGAATGGGTTGGATGTGACTGTTGGTTGCTTACTGGTTCTTTGGTTGTTTTCCTTCTTTACTTTTCCCCACTTCTCAAGGAAGCTGGTCATGCTTACCCTACTCCTGAAATAGGTGAAGACACACTGGGTATGTCATGTGCTTTCTGTGTTTACCTTCTCAAGGGGTAATGGGTCTACTCTCTTTATATAGGTAGCAAGGACTCTACGGGTAGTACTTCTACTCACCATGTTGAGCCCCTTGTGTTTAGTAGCATAGAATGATTTTCTAGAATTCTTGGGAATATGGGAAATTAATTCTGCAATGAATGTTTGAATTAATTGTGTAAACCCATGGGGTTGGAGTTGCTAGAACATAATGTTGAGGTTGTAATATTTTAAAGGGACAATTGACATTGGGTGTGATGCTAATGAAATTTAATGTGTAATTTTTCAGGGTTAATTAATGTTTAATGAATTAATTAACAGAAAGTGAAACTTATAAAAAGGGAATGAAGTAATCTAATAAAGTTAATTAAGTGGTTTTGTTCTTATATGATACCTAGTCTTTGAAGTGGCATCCCAGAGTCTGAGAGACATTAGTTGCAGTTGCGTCTAAGACTAGGTTATGCCCATAGTGTGGTTGTAAGTTATAGTATATTTTGTACTTTTTGTGTTTCTATACGCTCCTCAACCCTGTCAGAAAGTGAAATTGACACCCCGGGGATTCTGAGACCTGGGGGGTGTTTTCCCCAACATTCTGTTGGGAGGATGAATGGTTGACTACCCCCTTTGTCCTTGCTCTCTTCTTTTGGTTGATACTTGTGTCGTTAAGCACAATGGTTAGTTTTCCCCATATATGTGTGTAGAGGGCTATAATTTCTTATGGTTATTCACACATATATATTCTGGATATAGTATCATATGGACTACTATAAGCGTGACGTGTATAGGCTGTGATGGCTTGAGGATCCTTACTCGATGTATGGGCTGTAATGGCTTGAGGTATAATACCCGGCTTATGATACATGTTATGAAAGTTGGGGTGGCTCCTGGAAACTACCTGGTTACTTTTGGTTGTGAGGATTGTTTAGTGCTTCGCCCAGGTGTCTCTGGGCAAGCCATTCTGATGCACGATTTGCAGATTATGGTGCTTCACCCAGGTGTCTGCGGGCATGCTTTTTTGGAGAGAGATTCTCAGGACGTGCGACGTCGGGAAAAAGCGGCAAACTAGTGGGGAAGTAATAGTAGGGTACCCTTGATATTATTTACTATATTATATATTCATTCATGCGTTACTTAGTGAGAGTATCCATGGTGAGGTTGGGAACATAGTATAATTGTTTAGGTAACGAGTTAGTTTCACTTGTTGTTCACTGTGATTTAGCATGCTTTCTTTACTTTTTCACGAGAGGATTCGGGGAGGATACTACTGAGTTTACTGTTATACTCAACCTATGTATATATAAACTGGTTTTCAGGTCACTTGGAGCAGGTTGAGGATCCATATTGTTTCTACTAGTTTATGGTTGTGGGAGCTGTTTGGGCTTATGGTTGCTGTTGTTTTTACTTTCTTTTGGGTACTTGAAGTTTTTCCCCTTTTTTGTAGTACTTTTGCATGAAATTCCATTTGTGAACTTGGGTTTCTTTTATATTTCTAGTTCTGAGTTGGAGTCGATTGGTGTCTATCTTATCTCTCTCTTCTACATGTTTTCTCTTGGAGGGTAATGCATCCCATTTGTGTGTTTATTATACCCTCGGTGCTAGTTGCCAATCCGGGGCCTACTGGAGGCAGGACTCGGGGGGTCATTATCTCCCTTCTCGCATTACTGGCCTAGGAGGGGTACACTTTGTGGGGAGGGAGTCATGATAGAGTGGTATCAGAGGTCTGGTTGAGGGATTGGATGGATTTTGGTGTTAGGCACATGTGAGGTTGCATGGGTTGGTAGGGCAACAGTGTCATTCATGTTTAGAAAGTGAGGTAAACACTGGAGACAAGCTGGAACATTGGCATTTATGGCCCCCTATGATCTGATTCACGGACCATTAAGTTTAAAATGGCTACTAAAAAAGGTGATACTAGTTGCAAGCTAGAGACCTAAGAAATTATCATGCATAATTCTTCTTTATGTCTATGTTTTAACGGGTAGACCATGGGATAGGTTAACCTAAAATTAATAAAAGAAAATAATTAATTAATTAATGTTTAGTCTTCAATATTCCGGTTTTAGGATCTCTAACGGTTTTTTATTTATAGGTTTGGCTCCAAGTCGATGTCCTCGTCATGTTTGCACAGAAAATGTCCAGCGGGTTGTGCCAGCAGATCACCGCAGGGTAGAGGTTGACGATGAAGACACTTGGAGGAAGACACTCTGATAGTTTCAGTGCCAAAGTCTGCAGAAGTACGAGGGCTCCATTTCAGATGTAGTCCTGGAAGATTGGTTAGAGGAGGTAGAGATAGGTTTCAGTTCGATCTGTGCTCGAAAGGAGCACTGGGTGCCCTTATCTGTGATGATGCTGCGTGGAGCAGCAATGCAGTGGTGGTTCTTGTACCTCGGGGACCGTGAGGAGTCAGTGATCTCATGGGAGGATTTCTGAGATGAGTTTAGATTCGAGTTTCATTCATCGACTGCGATGGCGTCTAGTCACCAGGAGCTTCTTACCCTTCGATAGTGGAGCTCCACTATTCGAGAGTTTGGAATCCGTTTCTGCAACCTTTTACGATATGCTTTGTACTTGTTACCAGATGAGGAGGCAAGGGCGAGGTATTTCAAGGAGGATTTTCATTCAGATATCCAACGCCAGATCACCCCATTTATGCTGAAGACATATCTTGAGGTGCTGGTGAGGGAAGAGGTTGTCGAGAGGACTTTTTCTAGGACCGGATCATCATGAGAGGAGGATCTTCATGATCCCTCATGAATTAGAGTTGTAGTCTGGGGTTCCTAGTTTTCCTGGCAGAAGAGTTTCCATTCAGCCCGTGGTAGGTCCCAGCCCTTCACATCTCGTTTCTCCAGAGGCAACAACTCTCAGGCCTAAGCCAAGGGATCAGGTGCTTTTTTTTCTTGTGGTGGTCATGGCCATCAGTAGTAGGAGTGCCCGACCTTTCAGAGTGGTCATCATGCACCGGGTGTTACGCTTCAGGTTCCTCCATTGAGGTAGTTCCAGCCATGGTAGTAGTAGCCATTTGTACCATCTTTAGATTAGAAGAGGTTAGATGGGGCATATAGAGGACATACACATGACACTCCTCATCCTCATAGAGTAGAGCGCCACCATGGTGGTGGTCATCATCAGGGTCAGAGAGGTCATGGAGGAGGTCGTGGTCAGCTTCATGCTCTAGTGTTGCCAACACCAGACGAGCCAGACGTCTTTCGAGGTACCCTTTTCTTGTTTTCTACCTTGGTGTATTCCTTTTTTGACTCCAGAGCGACACACTCCTTCTTATCACCTACCCTTGTCCATGCTTTGGGACTTGATGTAGAGAGGATTCCAATGCCCTTGGCTTTGACTACGCCAGTTGGAGGTCAAGATGACTAGTTTGAAGTATGTAGAGACTGTGAGCTAGTGTTGGGGCAACACCGCTCTTGGGTAGATTTCCTATGTTTACGAATACAACCATATGATGTCATCATCAGCATGGATTGGTTGTATTTGGTGCAGGCTATCGTGGATTGCTTCAGGAAGAAGGTCATTTTCTTTGGTGCGGATGGAGAACAAGTGGTGTTTGTTGGTGAGAGAGATCCTTGGATGGGTCATTTGATCGTTCCATCCTTATCGTCTGTGATGGCTGAGATGATGCTGAGTTCTTCATAGGTTCAGCAGTTGGCTTTTCCTAGGTTCATAGAGGAGTACCTTGATGACTTTCCAGAATAGGTTGTTGCATTACCCCCTCAACGAGAGATCGAGTTTGGGATCGATCTATAGCCAGAAGCATATCCTATCTCTATGTATCCATATAGGATGGCCCCTTATGAGTTATGAGAGCTACATATACAGCTTGATGATCTATTAAAGTGTGGTTTTGTTCGGCCAAGTGTGTCACCGTGGGGTGCACCAGTTTTGTTCATGAAGAAGGCCAATGACAGTTTGCAGTTGTGTGTAGATTATCATTACTTAAACAAAGCGACAATAAAGAATCGTTATCCTCTTCCACGAATTGATGAATTATTCGATCAAATGAAGGATGAAAGTTGGTTCTTAAAGATTGACTTGCGGTCAGGATATCATCAAACGCGTGTGAAGGATGAGGATATCACGAAGACTGCATTCCGTTGTCATCATGGGAATTATGAGTTCATTGTAATGCTATTTGGAATGATGAATTCTACGTCTTTATTCATGGGATTGATGAATGTTGAGTTCCATGAGTTCCTGGACAAGTTCTTAGTAGTTTTCATCGACGACATCCTTATGTACTCCAAATATGAATAGGAGCATGTGCAGCATCTACGAGCCGTCTTGGGAGTCCTTTGTCAACATCATCTATTTGGGAAGTTTTCGAAGTGTGAGTTTTGGGCTTGATAAGTCCGTTTATTGGGGGATGTTGTGTCCCAACAGGGAGTAGCTGTGGATCCATCGAAGATAGAAGCAGTTGTGTCTTGGGCAGCCTCCAAGACAGAGTTATAGGTGAAAAGTTTCCTTGGTCTCGCAGGCTACTCCATGAGGTTTATAGACAATTTCTCACGGTTTATGACCCCTCTAACAGCTTTGACCAAGAAGGATCAGGCATTCATATGGACTGATCAGTGTCAGTCAGCTTTCAAGTATCTAAAGGAGAAGTTAGTAAGTGCTCCAGTCCTTTGTCTTCCAGGTGAGGGAGTCTAGTTAGATTTTTTCTGCGATGCTTCAAATCTGAGGGTTAGGCTATGTTCTCATGCAGCAGAGGTCAGTTATTTCTTATGGGTCTCAGTAGTTGCGTCCCCATGAACGCAACTATTCCACCCATTATCTTGAGTTGGCAGCTATGGTGTTTGCTCTGAAGTTGTGGAGACATTACCTCATTGGTGAGTGCTTTGTGGTTTTCACTGATCATAAGAGTTTGAGGTATGTTTTCTCTTAGCGTTACTTGAACTTACGACAGCATTGGTGGATGGAGTTCCTACAGGTATACGACTTTGAAATATCATATACCCCTGGAAAGGAGAATGTTTTGGCTGATGCGCTGAGCCGAAAGTCACGTAGTGATGCTGTGCGTGAATCCGGAGATTTTTGGAGAGTAATGGAAGAACTGTCGGCATTACATCTTGATATGGGAGTAGTTGGGGGTAGAAGTTATCTTTTTCAGATGAAGATACAATCATCCCTGGTGAATAAGGTGGATGATTCATTGTTGGAAGATCTAGAGGTGGAAGTCTGGAGATACTGAGTTGTTTTTGGTGAGGCCCCTGATGGTTGGTCAGAGGACGAACAACACCGAGTGTTGTATCATGGAAGAATTTTTGTTCCCTTGAAGATGCGTGACATGGTTCTCCGATAGTTCCATATTTTTCCCTTAGCAGTACATCCTAGCATGAAAAAGATGTACTGATCCTTAAGGAGTCTGTTTTGGTGGCCTGGGATGAATCGTGTGGTTGCGGAGTTTGTATCTCAATGTTTAGTCTGTCAGAAGGTGACGGCAGAACAACATGTTCTAGGTGGTCTTCTCCAGCCATTAGATATTCCTCAATGTAAGTGGGAGGATATCCCAATGGACTTGGTTACAGGTTTACATAGAGCTCTGGGAGGATATGATGCAATTTGGGTGGTAGTGGATCATTTAACAAAATCGTCCCACTTTATAGCGATCAAGGAGTTAAGCTCGGTGGAATTTTTGTCGAGGCAGTATCTAGAATAGGTGGTGAGACTTCATGGAGTCCCTAGGATGATCATTTTTTATCGAGATCCTCATTTTACCACCAGGGTGTGGAGGGGTCTCCAACACGCTTTTGGTTCTCAAATATGCCTTAACACTGCTTTTCATCCTCAAACGGACGGTCAGATAGAGCAAACCATCCGGAATCTTAAAGACATGTTATGCTCTTGTGTTCTTGATTTTGGAGGTTCATGGAAGAGGCACTTACCCTTGGTGGATTTCTCTTACAATAATATTTTTCACTTCACCATCGGTATGGCGCAGTTTGAAGCCTTGTATGGTTGGCCTTGCTGTTCTCCATTGTACTGGACTGGGGTCGGAGAGTCAGCGATTCTCGGACTGGAACTAGTGCAGAATAGAACAGAGATGGTTCAGGTGATTCGTGAGAGGATGAAGATAGCACAATATCATCAAAAATCATGTGCCGATCAACGAAAGAGACCCTTAGAGTTTAATGTCAGGGATCATGTGTTTCTAAAGGTGATTCCCCGTCATGTGAAGCGAAGGTTTGGTCTTGGAAGCAAGATTTCTCCACAATTTTTTGGGCCTTTCGAGGTGTTATCTCATGTTGTAGTTGTGGCGTATCAAGTAGAACTTCCCCCTCAGATGAGTTGGATACATGATGTTTTCCATGTATCACAGCTCTGTCGTTATCTTCATGATGACTCTCGCATCATCGATTGGGGAGAGATTGATGTTGATGATGATGCATCCTTTGAGGAGCGACCTATGGAGATCCAAGACCACAAGGAGAAGGTGTTGCATGGGTGTTCTATCCCTTTAGTTTGTGTCTTGTGGCAACACTGTGGCTTGGAGGAGAGTACTTGGGAATGTGAGTCACAGATACGTTCTCAGTAACCAGAGTTGTTTTATGTTTAAATCATTTCAGGTTTTGATGTAACGTATGTGGTTGTGGAAATTTCATGTTTATGAGATGGTTCCCTTTGTTTATTTTGTGGCTTGATCTCTTTTGAGAGGTATTTTGATGGGTGGTTGTTCAGACCCTGTTTTGTTTTCTCTCTAGGTGGGTTTTGGATTCTCGAGGATGAGAATATTTTGAGAGGTATCTGATGTAATGGCCCGGACCTCCCCAGTCCTTTACTTTGTGGAAATGTGGTGTTAGAGGTGTTGTGGGAGGTCAAGGTGTCTTGGGATGCATTCAGGTGGACTTTAAAGGAATATTAAAGGGAAATAGCTTTCGCACGGTTAGCGTAGGGTTTGCCTAAACTGTGCGGCCAAACCATGCGGGGTAGGAGTTGGAGGCAGTGGATAATGCATGATTAGCACACGGTTTTTCTAATTGTGCGGCCTAACCATGCGAGGAGTGTTTGACGAGGCAGTAGAGATCACACGATTAGCGCACGGTCTATCTAACCGTGCTAGCAAACCGTGCGGGCACTTAAATTAGATCTTAAAATTGTGGATCTCAACTTTTTCTCCTCTAACTTTCCCGTTTGAGCTCATAAGTGGCCATAACTCGGGATTACCCTTCCTTAAATGTAGGAGAACCTATCTTTGGCATTTTGGAGGCGATCAGAAGGCCCCTCTTGCCGAATTGAAGCCGGTTTCTTAAGGTATGTGATTGTTCATGTTTGGTTCTTAGATCTACTTAGATATCCTCCTCCTCTTCTCTCAGTTTCTTAGATCTACACCGTTATGGGTAGATCTAAGTGTGTGGTCTCCAAATATGATGAGTTTGGTCTTGATATTTCTAGGAGAATAGATCTAAGGAGGATTCTGGAGAATCAACCCAGATTTCTTGTGTGTTCTTCATTTCTTGGGGTTTTCGTCAAAAACCCTTGAGGTAGGGGATTCGTTGATTTTCTTTCTTTTACATGCAACTGTAGGGTTAGCTTGTTTAATCCCCTTGGATGACAAAGGGAATTGACTTAATAAATATTTTGAACCGGATAAATAAATTGTATCGATCGTACGTTACTGCCTCTTGTTTTTCTAGATAGTGTGAGATATATGTTTACTTTGCTTAGTTGTTATTCTTGATGGAAACTGGTAAAGAACACAAACCGGGACTAATTGATAATTGTTGGGATAAAGATAAAGAGGCATGAAAAATAATATGGTTCTTGTTGCAACTTGATGTTAATCAAATTGGTGTAGTAAGCATGTTTAATCATTTGTGATAGCTTACTGGTTAGGTTCCCGAATTTGGAACCAATGGATTATAAATATGTTAATTCAAGATGGTTTAAAGATTTAATTGATTGATAATTCCTTGAAGGGTTCTGAGTTACCCTTTTGATTGTTAAAGGTCCAAGATCCCAGTTGATGTGATTTTTTCTTTCCTCCTACTTGTATTGCGATGTGATCTTGGATGGATGTTGTGATATGTGGGGGAATAGAGGCCTTTTGGTTGTGGCAGTGGATGACGCCTAGAGTGGCGAGATGCATCGGTTTATGCATGTCAGTGTCGGAAAGGACACCACGGATTATGGAATGGGTTGGATGCGACCGTTGGTTGCTTGCTGGTTCTTTGGTTGTTTGTCTGCTTTACTTTTCCCCACTGCTCAAGGAAACTCGTCTTGATTACCCTTCTCCCTAAAGAGTTTAAGACACACAAGGTATGCCACATGCTTTCTGTGTTTAGCTTATCAAGGGGGAATGGGTCTACGCGCTTGCTATAGGTGGCAAGGACTCGACGGGTAGTAATTTTACTCACCATGTTGATCACCTTGCGTTTAGTAGCATATAATGCTCTTCTAGAATTCCTGGGAATATGGGAAATTAATTCTGTAATGAATGTTTGAATAAATGGTGTTAACCCATGGGGTTGGAGTTGCTGGAATATAAGGGTGAGGTTCTAATGTTTTAAAGGGACAATTGACTTTGGGTGTGATGCTAATAAAATTTAATGTGGAATTGTTCATGGTTAATTAATTTTTAAATAATTAATTAACGTAAAGTGAAACTGATAAAAAGGGAATGAAGTAATCTAAGAAAGTTCCTTAAATGGTTTTGTGCTTATAGGATACCTAGTCTTAGAAGTGGCAGCCCGGAGTCCGAGAGACATTAGATGCAGTTGCGTCTAAGACTAGGTTATGCCCATAGTGTGGTTGTGAGTTATAGAATATTCTATACTTTTTGTGTTTCTACATGCTAATCCACCCAGTCAGTAAGGAAAACTGACACCCTGGGGATTCTGAGACCTGGGGGTGTTTTCCCCAACATTCCAGTGGGAGGATGAATGGCTAACTACCCCCTTTGGACCCACTCTCTTCTCTTGGTAGATACTTGTGTCGTTTGGCATAGCGATTAGTTTTCCCCATATATGTGTGTAGAGGGATGTAATGGATTGTGGTTATTCACACATACATATTATGGATATATTATCCTATGGACTACTATAGGTGTGATGTGTATGGGTTGTGATGGCTTGAGGATCCTTACTCAATGTATGGGTTGAAATGGATTGAGGTATAATACCAGACGTATGATACACGTTATGCGAGATGTGGTGGCTCCCAGAAACTACCTGGTTACTTTTGGTTGTGAGTACGGTGTGGTGTTTTTCACAGGTGTCTGCTGGCAAGCCTTTGTGGTGCACGAGGTGCAGATTGTGGTGCTTCGCCCAGGTGTCTGCGGGCAAGCCTTTTTTGGAGAGAGATGCTCAGGACGTGCGACGTTGGGGCAAAGCGGAAAACTAGTGGGAAAGTAGTAGTGGGTTACCCTTGATATTCTTTACTATATGCTATATTCTAGTATGCGTTACTTGGTGAGAGTAGACATGGTGAGGTTGGGAACATAGTATACCTATTTAGGTAACGAGTTAGTTTCACTTGTTGTTCACTGTGCTTTAGCATGCTTTCTTTACTTTTGCACCAGAGGCTTCGGGGAGGATCCTACTGTGTATACTGTTATACTCACCCTATGTATATATAAACTATTTTTCAGGTCACTAGGAGTAGGTTGAGGATCAAGCTGGTTTCTAATAGTTTGTGGTTGCAGGAGCTGTTCAGGCTTGTGGTTGCTGCTGTTTTTACTTTCTTTTGGGTACTTGTTGTTTTTCCCCTTTTTGTTGTAGTACTTTTTCATGACATTCCATTTGTGCACTTGGGTTTCTTTTATATTTCCAGTTCTGAGTTGGAGTCGATTGGTGTCTATCTTATCTGTCTCTTCTACATGTGTTCTCTTAGAGATTAATGCCTCCCATTTGTGTGTTTATTATACCCTCAGTTCTAGTCACCATCCTAGGGCCTACTGGAGGTGGGACTCGGGGGTCATTATCTCCCTTCTCACATTGCCGGCCCAGGAGGGGTACACTTTGTGGGGAGGGGTTCGTGACATGATGTCTCATGATATAATTGGCACATGAGATTATTCTCCTCTTTTGACATTCAAAAATGGGAAACAATTAGGCTAAGAAAATTGAGTTAATATGTATTGTCAGTAGTTCGACATAGAATGAAAATGGAAATATGGTTACATTGGAAATTATGACTATTTTGAGACTTTGGGATGCGTACGAATCAACCACACATTAATCTGACACATGTTGGGATCAGTATATACTAGGGCAAACAGAATGTGACATGTCGATGATAGTAGTAGCAGTAGGAGGAGGAGAAAATGCATCCTTTACTAGAGCAACAACACTAGCAGATGAGGAAGTACATGCGATTTCTGACTCATGGTTTATTGAGTTTTTTATATTATTGCAAATATTGTGTTTCTTATTATTTAATAATTTATTTAATTTTTTTATATTTTATATTTTATTATTTATTTATTAATTTATTATTTAATTAAAATTATGCATTATTATTATTATTATTATATTTTTCTAAATATTGAGGTTTTATTTTTTTATAATTTATTATTATTTTTTTAATTTTTTTTATTATACAGTTTTATTAACATTAATAATATTATTATTAGTATATTAATATTATTTTATCATTATAATTATTATTATTATATAAATATTATTTTTTATTATTATTTTTTTTTTTTGAATATTAATTTTTTTATGATTTTTGTGATGGTTATATATACCGGTCACAAGTAGTATTTATAAATATTATTTTTTTAATTTTATTAATATTATTCATTTGTGACGGGTTTATTTTCCCGTAGCAATTGACTTTTTTTTAATTGGTAAAACTATTTTCAACGAGAGAATTTCCTGTCGCAAATACTATTTTTTTTGCGACACACCATCGTAAATAAAAGTGTCTGTGACACCATTTTCCATGACGGGTAATTTGCGACGTGATCCCGTTGAAAATGACCCATCACAAATACTCATTTTTCTCGTATTGTTGTTTTCCAAGCCTTCTTACAACACTCTCTCTCAATTCTTGGGAATTTTCTATAAAATTTCTTAAGTATATGATTATTAGGTCATTGCATCACTTTAAATAAAATTTATTTATTTATTTATTTATTTATTATTTAAACCCATGCCAATTATTCTATAAATGCGTAACATTGATAAATATTATGTCACTCCTAGGTTAGAACCACAAATCAAACTCAATGGGGTATAAAATTCTTTATCTAAGAAACCATTTAGTATTTATTATACTTTTTTAGAAAAACTAGTCATCTGTGATATTAATAAATTTAATATTTTTCAAATATAAATTTTGTGCTTAACGTGCCTCAGAATCTCATGTCATCTTAGCACCTAACTATAAAAATGTTATTATTTATTTTTTAAAATATTTACATAGAAACAACTAGGACATTACATTCTCCCCACCTTATGAATTTTAATTCCTAAAATAAAAAAGTACTACTCCAAAATATGAGGGTGTTGAGCTCGCATGTTGGTCTCTCACTATTAGGTTCTCTCCAAAAAAATCTTATTCTACCACAGAACTTGCACAAGAGGAATCTCTATCCCATAAAGGATATTCTTTGGTCTATCCTTGATATCCACTAGGTACTCTACAACGGTATTTCCATCCTTTATGTCTATCTCACCTCAATCGACAACATGCAATGGGTCAAGAACATATCTCCTTTTCTACGACTTGTGGAAGATGTTGTGTACCAGATCTAGCTATGTCTATAGATCTAGGTGGTACCACACATGACCAACCCTACATAGTATCAGAAAAAGGCCAATGAATCTCAAATATAGCTTTCTTCCAAGGCCAAATCTCAATAATCCTCCTCTAGGTGAGACCTTTAAAAACACATGGTCTCCCTCATCAAACTCCAAAGTCCACCATTATTGGCCCACATATTACTTATAATGTATTTATGTAGTCCTAATATTCTATTAGATAATATAAACCTTCTATATCATATCTCACACCAAATTTGGGCCTATGAATGCTAGCTCATCTTAATCAATCCAATAAAGTGGTTACATTCAGGTTCATCCACACATGGTAAGGAATAGTTCCATACGATGGTGGAATGATTGCTATTATTGTACGAAAACTCCACCAAGGGTAGATTATCTTCTCTACTATGGAAAAAGTCTAACATGAAATATTTTTGCATGTGTGAATAAACATTAATGGTCCTATTAGTTTGGTTTTCATTATGTGGATGAAAAGTTATTATCTAACCCAACTTAGCCAGAAATGCCTCCTAAAATCCCATCCACAATCATGATGTGAAGTGAGAATCATGTTTTTAAATAATCCTCAAGGGAACTTCAGGGATTCAGACTATATCCTTCACATAAAGGTGTCCCAGGATCTCTACAAAACTCCACATTCAAATAGTAAGGAAGTGGGTAGACATGGTGATTCATTCTTTGATTACCCAGATGGAATCATTCTCGTTGGTTGTACATGGTGACCCTATAAAGAATCCCCTAGATATTCTATCCCAATTCTTCTATAAAACCTCAGGGGGTTGGGATAACCCTGCTAGAAATTGGTATTCAACCTCCACCTACTAGAAAATGAGGCATCAAGAGACAAACTCTGCTACGACCTTCTTCATATTTCTTACTAAAACTGACATCGAAGGTCCTGGTACATATTTTCCACACCTATATGCACCAACAAAGGGGATGTATGAAACTCTCTCATCACCTCCTCTGGAAACATCATCAGTACCACCATCTAACCTCTAAAAAGGATAGTGTACTGAACACCTTCAATAAATCCATCATGACTATGTTTGGTGGATATCTGATTATGTATGGTATCATAGCTGGTATCTCCATGCTGAACTTCTCTAATAATATGTAAAATCAATTGGGTAAAAACCATTGACTAAAGTTATAAAGTACCATCCTCATCCACTAATAGTAACTGTAATGCGGTTATCCTCTTTGACACTCCATCCAACAAATGAGAATAAAACCTCCTTATAATATTGTCTACTACCACATTCCCCTTCCCAATAGTATAGAGTATCTCAATGTCATAGTCCAGGAAGAGCTCTAGTCATCAAATCTATCTCAAGTTAAGTTCATTACTAGAATATATATACTAGTGACTCTTATTGTTATAATAGATGATAAAATATTCACTGATAATTTAGTGTCATCACATATTTAGGGAGGAAACTACCACTTCCCACTCAATATCATTGGTTTTGTAGTTCTTCTCATTTAATATTAGCTATCAATACCCATATGAAATCAAAAACTACCTCTACATTAGAAAACAACAATGTCCATCCCCAAAATCATCACATCATAGTATGCACTCGACACCTTCCTTGGAAAATCTCAAGATGGGGAACTCATCAACCTCTACCTCAACTATTGAAAATCCTACTAGAACCTTTTCATCCACATGAAGGATTTCCCCTTTAGGGTCAAAGAAATAAAATGTGTTTTAATATTAGTATAAATATGGTACAAATCTCTTTTATTAGTGTGCCAACTCAAGGAATCTATGAACCTCCATCACACACTTGGGTGGCTCCAAGGCTAACACTACCCCAACCTTTATTATGTCCAATGTTACACCATAGAATGAGATAACATGTCCCAAACTGTGGACCCCTTGAATCAAGAACTGATACTTCAAGAGATTACCATAAATATTTTGATCATGGAGTGTGTCTAGAACCACCCTTAATTGCCTCTCAAGATACTCCTTATATATCGAGTAAATTAGGATATCTTAGACAAAGACTTCCAAAAACTAGTCTATGAAAGGATGGAACATCCTATTCATGAGTCCCTTGAACACTAATAGGGTTTTTATCACACTAATGTCAATCACCAGGTAATCATAGTTATGGTAGCGAAATATGAATGTCATCTTCAGTATATCCTCTACTCATGATCATAGCTTGTGATAGCCTGATATGAGGTCAGTCTTTGAAAACAATTATGCCCCTATAAACTAATCAAATAGGTTATCAATTCTGGGTAGTGGAAACTTATGCTTCTGGATAACCTGGTTCATGCATTGATAATCCTTACATAACCTCATGATCCTTTAGACCTTCTTGGTGTACAACACTAGGGCTACCCTGGGGGAAATACTAGGTCTCATGAATCCTTTCCTCTTTAAATCCTCCCTCTATACCATCATCTCGTAAATCTCTATGGTAGATATCTGATATGACCACATATATATCAAGGTTGTCCCTAGGTGTAAGTCCAATAATAATTCCAAATATCTATGAGGATTTAACTTTGGCATGTCCTCAAGAAATACGTCCTCACACTCATCCAACATAGTAAGAAACTTAGAGCCTAGAGCATCCACTACTCCAAGTGTCATGAAAGACAAATGGTGAGTAATCTATTTCACCCTACAATGTTGAGTCCCTAATACTCTACCTAGATATTCTTATAAACTTTGAAGGAAAACTTCATCCCATCAATGCAGACACACACCATCCTCTACTAAAAATAGTCAATATGTGAATGAATGGTGTGTAGACATTCCCTAAATTTGATGATGGCATAAGGCCTCATCACATATATGAGAATATCCTATAATAATATCTCTCCTATAAGCATCAAATCATACTATAGAAAAAATTATTTTATCACTGTTTCATCTTTGTAGAAGTATCCAAGTGTATGGGTCATGCCAAGGGCTCAATCGAATCCTCTAGGTCTCGATTGAGGGATATAGCAAGAAATGAGTGTCTCAGTCCTATGTTTATAAAAAACAATATATAAGGTATAAAAGACATAGTTATTACCTATAATCATCCCTAGAGCCTCTGTTTTATAGGCCTCCGTGGCATGTAGTTTCCCTCACCCCTAACCACTAGCTCCATAATACTGATGGGGAATACTTGGGGTGATTGTGGCAACAATTCATACCATTTTCCACCTCCCACTACTATCCCTACTCCTCTTTCATGTTCACCACCCAGCAAACCTCCCTACTCATGCCACTGCGTTTTCCTAGGTGGTTCATCCATTGTCCCTCTATCATTCGTACGACGGGTTAGAAAATACCACAAAAGATAACCTCAACCATAATAAGATTATAATTTCCTCTCCCTAGGATAACTATACCTGTTATGATAACCCTGAAAAACAAAACCTCAACCCTAAGATCGCCTCCTGAAATTTCTCACACATCCAGATCCATACGTCTATATTTTCCTACATGCTATTGAAGTCTCAGCCCCTATATTCCAACCACTAGAACCCACTCCCTAGGTCTTCCTAGCCTAAAATTTCTCTATCACCATGGCATGAACTAACACCCTAGCATAAGTGATAATTCAAAGAGGTATAACATTGTCTTGGATGTCTCTACCAAAAAAAATTTCAAAGGATCATGATCAAAATAACAGATCCTGAAACATAACTATCTAGCATCATGATATAATACTCAACCACAGTCATGACGTCATTTGGTAGCTGTAAAAGATCTTGGATTCTCCCCACTTGCATCATAGATGGAGAGTACTCCATAAAAAGTTTCTCAAACTCTATTTATAAAAGAGTCTCCTCATCGTATGATAGAACCACCAGGCTCTACCAACTCCCATCATAATAATGAAGAAGGCTAATTTACAAGACTACTATCCGGTCTATAGGTGTCCATATGAGACAAAAGATGCATGTAAGTACCTCGATCTAATTAGCAGCTGCATGTGGGTTTGGGTAGCCCCTGAACCTAAGTGGTCACTAGCACTAAAACTCTTTAAGTGTGCTCATCCTACACACAACATCTTCTGGTATTTCAGTGACCATATGTTTCTTAATGGGTGGAGGTATGACTAGAAATACACTCAGAGGAACTACCTCTAAAATATTTCCCTATATCAAAGCCTTATAACAGAGGGGATCATCCTTGTGATCCTACTAATGAATCCTTGTTGTCAATCATCATAGAGGCATCTGGTAATAGATAATATGTACCACATTCAATTAGTATGTGTGGGGATTTATTCTAGGAGGACATGGAAACTCAATGTATTCTTATATAATTTATGTAACAATTTTTCCCTACTAAAATGTTTACATGTAATGATTTGAAAGACAGGTGATCAGAGTCTTGGTGTATGAATACATCAGCCACCACACCAAAACTGCAGTCTCTGACCTAAAATCTGAACTAAAAAACACTTATCTTTTTTTCTATAAAACCCAAAAAAATATCATAGAGAAAACTCCAAACATATTTCCTGAAATGGAACACTCCTCTGATGCCACTATGTCACAACCCAACCCATTAGGGCCATCATGTTCTGTGATAACCCAGATGTGAATTCCCAAATCCCACCTCAAATAGGACAGGGGATGGAAACCAGCGCTGGGAAGGCATGTCACTCAAATGGGTGGCCAATCCTAATGTATTGGTATTCACACACACATCTCTAAGACCATAAAATGATGAAATGTAAAATCAAACTAATAAAAAATTCATTCATACATTTGAATCCCATAATCAAAGTAAAATAAAATATTGGGATTTAATAAGGGACAAATACAGGCCCACTAAAAACTGTTAGGAAGTCATACCTGATGGTAAGAGGGGACTACTGAAAAATGTTACTCTTACTACAAACCATGGTCTATATATCCCAAATATAATTTTTTTTCTCCTGGTACACCGATAATTTCATTTAACAGCTCGTCATCTTTATAAAACATGACATGTGTGGGAAGAACACATGTAGGGGTGACTGTAACAATACCCAGTAGGACACCTAAAACAACTAAGCTTAATGAATCAGTATTAGTCATCTCATCACACGATATATCAATCACAAAATGAAACATACAATAAAACATCAAGACATATTTATAGTTTACACTAAATCCTATGTTATGTGAACGGTGCTGTCATGGGATCCCTCAAATGAAGTGTGATGTTTTGGGTACTTGGGTGTAGCAGAGTGGCTGACCAAGATCTTCAATCAAAGGAGTAAGTAAATTAAAACAACTTATTAAAGGTATTATAAATTAAAATAAAAGAGAATAACAACACTACTTGAAAGGATTTGGGTTTTTCTATCATTTATAAAACTAGAAGAAGTTTTTTGGAAGAATATTTCATTTTTTTATTTTTTATTTTGAAATGAAGTTCGATTAAAAAGATGCAACAAGAAGATGTTTTCTTTTAAATATTTTAAAAGGCGTAATAAATCTAAATCTTCCTCTTCAATAATTTATTAATAATTATCATTTAAATTAATATCCACTTAATTATAATCCCTTAATTTTTAAATCACAAACTCTATGATAATTAACTTTACCACAAAGATGAAGTGAATTTCACCCTAGGCTAACTTCGGAACATGCAATCGTACCACCCTTCTTGGATTCATGTTCTAAGGTTAGTTCATGGTCAGTGATAAATTAAGGAAAATTTCCTCCCTAGAAATTAGAATTAATTGAGTTTAGGGATTATATTTTAACTCTAAAAATTGTTCCCATATGATTTTGTTTTACCGATTAAGGTTTATATCTCACAATTCACACAATTCCTAACCACGCATGATTTCTGTTAATTGTTAAATTGATGGATTAGTTACAATTAAATTTAAAATCCAATTAATAGATCATATTATATGAATTAAATTAAATTATTTATTCAAAATAAATTAATGAATAAGGATAGAGGTAAATCGATTACTAAAAAGAACTACTCTTCTATGAGCGGTGTAGTCGTCGTAGAAACGTTTTGCATTTTCAAAGGTTTAGAGAGTGTAGAACCCAATATCATTTGTACTCTTGATTCTACACCAATTAGGAAGATTAATAGATGAATAAATTTTAATAAAATAGAATAAAATAGAATAAATAAAATAATAACAAAGAAGTTTATTACACAAATGCAAACATTACAACATGATGAATAAGAAGAAGACTTCAACGAAGGGATCCTTGCTTCAAGAGCTACCCTTATTGAATTGCTTGGATAATTAGAGTGAAACCAGTTATCCTATAGACTTAAATTCCTAATTCACGTCCCAACCCATCCAAATGATAAAAACACCAATTTATAGAGTGGAGGTGAGGCTAGGTTCCAAGTGGTTTCAAGTGTGAATGGGGAATCTCGGCCAAATATTTTAAGCCAAGTTGCACCACCCATTTTATCTCCAAAACGCCTGAATTAGCTATCCTTATAGAAGGTTGATTTGTGTGAAAATGATTTCTCGAGATCCCCTCAAAATATGGGACTAATACAAGCATGGAGGAAGACGTTATGGCTCAAATACAGAACTGATGTCTAATCTAGAGAGTCCATCCCAACTTCGACTTCATGGCTCGTTAAGTCCGATAAAATGAACAATTTATCTCATATGTCCTGAATTAAAGTTGTATCCCATTAATTCATAAATATATTTTCAAAATTTTAAGTTCAAATAATTTATATCCAAATATTTATACTAATATTTCTATAGTGACTTTTAAAGCGTAAAACTGGAATTCTCATCAAATTTTCAAATGAATGATCTAATCCCAAATATATTATAAATAAACATATTTAACACAATTTGAGTAAATTTTTTCATTTATTGTCAATAAAATATTCAAAAAAAAATGTGTTTTATCCACCCCCCCCCCCCCCCCCACACACAGTTACCCTTTTTCACTCCTAGGAAAAACCTAATATCATATATTCGAAAAAATTGTGAAAAGATATGAATATTCATATTTCTCAATCAACAATGTAAATATAGGAAAACTAAGAATCCTATAAAGAGTCAATATCAATAAATTTTAAATTCATTGTCTCATAAATTGTGTCAAAACAAAATCCAACGAGATTCATAACATTAATCATAGAGAAACAAGTCATGTGTCTACCAAAACACTATTTCTCCACGTGAGTGTGTGCCAAACATTCTAAGCTCATAAACCCAGACATTATTATGCATGTTTAGGTCAAGTAAAACAATTATTCTTACCTGTTTCAATTCACCAAACTTGTTCTACATTCCGTTGCAATCAAATTTCAAAACCCACTCACTTAATCATTCTCAAAATTGAAACAATAAGCCCATGACCTAGATATCCCCATATGTTGTACATTTTATAACTCCCCTCATTTAATTTTTTTTAAGTTTCACATCGAACAAATCTTACACTCAACTCTCAACCCATGTTTGATCTCATCACTACACTAATTGTAATAGTTATAACAAGATCAAAGGTCAATGAAGATTGGTTTTTGACCTGTCAAAGATACAAACTATATTTTTTTAAGGGTGTAAAATAGTTGGATAATAGGTAAAAATGCCTAGGTCAATTCGGTATAGCAATGAAACTGATCACAAGAGAAACGAACGTATGGATCGACCAATGAATTTTTTTACCTAACTTGATTATACCTTCAATTGAGTAGGAAATTTTTTGCAAGTCATTGTTGACTGAAAATTTGTGTGGAGAAATCAATGAAATAATTTTTCATGAAAAAATATCACAAATAATGATGTAAAAAACTTAAAGGTCTTATAATGGAACAACCGTTCATATCATCAACAACTTCAATTTTTATAAAAATCAACCCTTTATAATGAAATATTACTTATGATTATAATTATACCAATGAATTTTGAAAACATGCATTTTACATATGTTCCACATTAGAATGTTACATGATATATATATATATATATATATATATATATTGAAACTTTTAAGCAAAAAATTAATAAAAAATACACACAAAACACACAAATCAAAATCCTAAATATCTACCCCAAAATGTTTTCCCCTCCCCCACACTAAAAATATTACATTTTCCATAATGTGAACTTATGAGATGATATATGCACTTAAAATGTATTATTTTAAAAAGGACAAAGAATATAAAAGTGAAAGGGTTTGGAATAACCTGATATGATCAACTGGTGATGGGGTCGTGCAGTGTGATGAAATCCACTACATCAGTTGGAAGTCCCTCAATATATTTCTTAAAGTGTTGCTCATTGACTGTGATGCTCCTTCCAGTGTCCTCTTGCATGATCTATACTGCACTATAAGGAAAAACATTAGATAAATTATAAGGACCTAACCATCTGGAATGAAACTTACCACCATCAGCTTTAGTAGTGAACTGTAGATAAGGAATTTCTCTCTAACATGAAATTCCCTTTTCTAGATCATTTGGTCATAAGATTCTTTGTAACTTTCCTTGTAGAGCCTTGAGGTCTCATATGAATATAATTAAATCTCCTTAAGCTCTTGAATTTGTATCTTCCTTTGAATTCCAACTTGGTCCAAATCCATGTTACATTTATTTATAGCCTAATAAGCCAAATGCTCAACCTCCATGGGTAGATGACAAGATTTCCCAAAAAAAATCAAAATGGGGACATACCAATGAATGTTTTGTATGCTGTCCTATATTCCCATAGAACATCATCTACGAGCTTTCTATAATCCTTCATATTCAGCTGCATGGTTTTCCCCAAAATTTGTTTCAACTCACGATTTGAAACCTCATCCTGCCCATTTTTTGGTGGTGGTATGGTGTTGATGTTTTTTGTGACACCCCATACTTTCAAATGAGAGAAGCCAAATTTTTATTGCAGAAGTGTGTCCCTTGGTCACTGATGATGGCCTTTGGTACTCCAAACCTACAAAAAATCTATTTCTTGACAAAGTCTACTACAACATGAGAATCATCAGTCTTGGTGGCCTTGGCCTCCACCCACTATCTCTAATAATCAATAGAAAAAAAATGTATAAGAAACCAAAAGAACTTGGAAAATTACCCATAAAATCAATTCCCTATACATCAAAAATATCACAGAACAGAATGGGTTATTGGGGCATCTCGTGTCAACTAGAAATGATCCCAGTATGTTGGTAATGAGATCATGACTTACCAAAGGGACGAGCATTATGAAATAAGATAAGCCAATATAATCCAGAGTCTAAAACGTTTATAGCTATCTTTTGGTTCAAAAGTGTCCTCCACATGAAAGTGTATGGAAAAAATGCAGAATAGGCTCAAACTCATGATCAGGAACATACCTCCTAATAACATTATCATAACACATGCCCCAGAGGTATGAATCATCCCAAACATAAAATATTGACTCACTCATTAATTTTGGGACTTGATGTTTCTTTAAATTTGCATGGATTTCGGATGCAACAAGGTAGTTTGCTAAATCAGTATACCAAGGATGTGTACCTGAGATGGAATAAAGATGCTCATCGGGGAAAGTGTCCCAAAGTGGTACCTGGTCTAAGGTGTCAGCCTCTAGTGTTTGAGTAAGCCTACTCATATGGTCTGCCACCAGGGTTTCTTACCCCTTTTGGTCCTTTGACTTAATATAAAATTCTTGAAGAATTAGCATCCATAATATAAGTCTGGGCATTGCATCTGGATTCTTTAAGAGGCACCTCAAAGTTGCATGAAAAAAAAACTACTTTAGAGCCCAATAAATATGAATGAAATTTATCTAAAGTGATTATGACTGCAAGAAACTCATTTTTCATGGTTTTTTAGTTTCATTAGGCAGAATACCATGTCCTTGATGCATAAGAAATCACATGTGAATGTCCCTCCACCCTCTGAGATAAGAAATCTCCAACTGTGAAGTTGGAGGCATCACACAAAATCTCAAAAGGAATCTCCCACCATAGGGGTTGTATGATCGGTGGAGTGGTCAAACACTTCTTTATCTCATCAAATGAAGTCATTCAAGAATCATCAGACACAAAATCAGAATCCTTTGTAAGTAATCATAACATAAGAAGAGAAAACTTACTAAAATATTTGATGAAGTGCCAATAAAATTCTGCATTCTCTTGGAATGATCTAACATCACTCAAACATAAAGGATATGGTAAGGATGAAATAATATCTACCTTATATCTATCAACATATATCCCTTGTTCTGACACTACATTCCCTAAGACAATGTCATTCACTTCCATAAAATGAAATTTTTCAATTTTCAAGACCAAATTCTTCTTAATACAATGATTCAACACCTTTCCCAAACTAGATATACAATCATCAAATGAAGACCCGTACACTATAAAATCATCCATAAATACCTCCATGCATGTCTTAATAAAATAAGAAAAAAATACTCACCTTGCATCTCCGGATGGTACCTGGGGCATTGCAAAGTCCAAATGGAATTCTCCGATAGGAAAATGTGCTAAAGGGACAGGTTAATGTAGTTTTCTCCTAATCCTCTAGAGAAATAGGAACCTGAAAATATCTATAAAATCCATCCAAGAAACAATAATGTATATTCCCAGCTAGTATCTCAAGAATTTGATCAATAAATGGGAGAGTTAAATGGTCCTTGTGAGTGGAATGATTTAGTTTCCTATCATCAATACACACATCCCAACTATTTTTCACACTCATTCGAACTAAATCATCTTTATGATTTTTAACAATAGTAACACCACTTTTCTTAGGTACAACCAAAATATGACTCACCCCCTTAGAATCTGAAATGGGATAGATCATCCCTACCTTGAGTAAATTTTCATCCTCTTTTTAACAAACTCCAAAAAAGTTGGATTGAGTCTCCTTTATGGCTTCCTAACTAGTTTATAATCATCCTCCAAAATAATCCTACGCATGAAAATGGAATGGCTAATACCTGATATGTCATCCATGGTCCACCCGATTGCCTTAATGTTCTCCCTCAAAATAATTAAAGGATTTTCTTCATGTTAAAAAGGGAGATTGTTAGAAATGATAATAGGTAATTTATCGCCACTTAACAAGTATGAGTATTTTAGATCATGTGTAAATGGCTTGAGTTCCAATGTATGGGGTGATGTACGGATGGAGACATTGAAGGAGCTGAAATATGTGCACAATGAACATTATTACAAGGATAATCATCATCAAAATCCGAGAATAATGCATCAAAACCATCAGTATATTTGGTATCCATGTTATTATCAGAGTTCATATGATTAGAATGAATGTATGAATCCATTTCAAAATAAAATATAAGAGAGTTTTGTGCATTAGAATTCGGTGTGTAAGTTCCCTTAGACATCAAACTAGAACCAATACTCATAATCTCCATAAGAATACGACAATATAATTCCATGGTTTTTATTTGGGGGTTCAAAATGGAAGATAAGAAATGCAGAATGGTCCTCTGATGGGTACTTCATAGAGTCCATAAAATTAAATATCACAACTTCATCTCCAAAATCCGTGGAAAGTGTACCATCATTGACATTTATGATTGTTTTTTCAGTTTTGAGGAAGGGCCTACCTAAGATAATGGGAGCACGTGAACTTACCTAAACTTCCACCATTTTAAGAACATAGAAATCTACTGGAAAGATCTTGTCTCTTACTCAGACAAGTACATCCTCAAGGATTCCTGTTGGATATGATAAAGCTCTATTGTTCAACTACACCACTACTCTTGTCAGCTTTAACTCACCAACCTTCAAAGAAGAGAATACAGAGTGAGGCATCACACTTATGGATGCTCCGAAATCACAAATTGCATCAGAAAAGTACAACTCCCCTATGGTGCATAGGATGGTGAATGTCCCTAGATCATTGAGCTTTGTTGAAATTTCTAGAGTAGGTGTAATGAGTTTTGACACATTCCTTCCAAGATTGATCCTCGCATTTCCCTTGATCCCTCTTCGATTGGTACAAAGTTATTTTAGGAATTTGGCATACCTTGGGAATTTCTTGATGGCTTCGTGTAGAGGGATGTTGATCTCCACACGCTTTAATGTGTCCAAAACCTCTTTTTTCATTGCTTCTTTAGCCATATTTTTGGTTTGTGCTACTCTATTTGGAAATGTAAGGGTTTTAGTAGGAACATCATCAATCTTTTTCATACCTTTATCTTTGCCCTTGGATTTCTCATTGGTTGGTATGGAATGGGGCTTCTCTAGAGTTGAAGTGAATCTCGGTGGAACGATGGGTGGAGATGTATCAGTTGTTTTCTTCCCACATCTCAATGTGATGTCACTGATGATCCCCTTGGGATTTTGAGTAGGTTTGGAAGGTATATTTCCATAATTCTTACTTACCAGTTCATGGTGGGTGGTGGAAATCTGGATCATTTGTGTCTTCAACTCTCTCAACTCTGAACCTTGACTCTTCATCTCATTCTGTTGATTAAGAACAATTTGTTTCAAAAGATCATCAGTTTTAGAATCTACCTTGGTTTGGGGATTATCTTTTTTTGACTTGTTGATTATTGAGCTTTAAATAACATTTGAGTTTTTGGAAACCTTGTTGGTAAGATCGAGGATGCTGGATGTTTTGTTGAAAGCAGGTACTTCATTATTTTTCAGAGGCATACCTCATGTCTGATTGATCCTTCCACCCTTGCTTATATTTTGTAGGAATGGAATCAAGAATATTTTTGGGATATGATTTTTTTTCCTGCTAATATGGTTTCCCAAGAAACACTATTGCACAATCATCTGTTTCTTGCAGTTGGGGGAAATAGTCAGTTGGGTGGCTTATCTTAGTGAAAATTCCACAAGGCCTTGGAGGAGGGGGTTGGGATGTATTTTGATCCATAGGAATCTGCCTCATTGTATTGGTAAATTCTTTAAAAAAATTATCAATTAAATTACTCTCAAGAGAAGAATGACTTACCTGATGTACTCCCTGGAGATGTGGTGTACCTCGATCGGCAAATTATTGGGAGTTTTGGGCCATTTTGTCAATCAATGCATGTGAAGCTGCTGGTGTCTTGTCCTACAATGCTCCTCTAGCCATGAAATCCAACATTATCCTCTCCATAGGTTGGAGTCCTTCATAGAAGTATTGTATGAGGTGTTTCTCACTGATTTGGTGATGTGGGAAGCTTGTGCACAACTTCTAGAATCGCTCCTAGAAATCATACAATGACTCTCTTTGGGATTTCTTGATCCCTGGGATCTATTTTCAAATGGATGTGGTCCTTGATGATAGAAAAGATATCTATATGAAAAGAGGTTTCAAATCATTCCAACATGTGACATTTTTAGGTTGTAAATAATGCATCCAGTCTTTTGCAGCTCTATCAAGTTAAAACGGGAATGATATTAGTTTGATTTGATCTTCAGAGACAACTAGTAATTTTAAGGTTAAAAAAACCACATTAAATTATTTTAAATGTTTTTTTGATCCTCACCAGATAATCCATCAAACTTTGAAAGAAAATGAATTAACCCAGATTTCAGTTCAATGTCTGATTCAAGATTTGGGTATGAAATACAATTTGGTTGATAGTTAATATCAGGTGCATCCAATTATCGAATGGTTCTATTAAGATTATTTCCTTTATTTTCAACCATTGGTTCTTTTTTTATATTGGATTTATAAGTGTCTCAAATTTCAATGTTCTTGGAGTGGAGGAATTCTCCAACTGGTTGAATGTTGAAACTTCCTGTAGACTGAGAATGTTTAATTCGAGCTTGAAGGTCATGTTCCATCTCAGGGTCAAGATATAATAGATATTAAGGATTAGTTCATGTAATAATTCAAATAAAAATGAAAATATGTAAATTGGACCATAGTAAAATAAAAATTAGAAGTTTGATTTGATGGTCCAAAAAGAGGAAGAAAATAGAAGAAGAAGAAAGAAAGAAAGAAAGAAATCAGATTGGCTAAAGAAGGAAGAAAGAAGAGAAGAAGATAATAAAATTTAAAATAAAATAAATACATCTAATTGGTTGAAATAATTAATTGCCTCTCTATAAATGGATCCAATTTGAAATTTTTTTCATGGGTGCTCTCAAATGAAGTGTGATTTTTTGGGTACTTGGGTGGAGTAGAGTGGTTGACCAAGGTTGTCTTTCAAAAGAGGAAGTAAATTAAAAAACTTCTTAAAAATATTATAAAAATAAAATAAAAGAGAATGAAAAATCTACATGAAATTATGGGGGGGTTCATCATTTATAAAACTATAAGAAGTTTTCTGGAAGAATATTAAATTTTTTGTTTTAATTTATAAATGAAGTTTGATTAAAAAGACACCCCAAGAAGATGTTTTTTTAGAAAATATTTTAAAAGGAGTAATTGATCTAACTCTACCTATTAAATAATTTATTAATAATTATCATTTAAATTAATATCCACATAATTATTATCCCTTAATTTGTTAAATCCTAAACCCTACAAGAATTAACTATACCACAAAGATGAAGTGAATTTAACCCTCGGCTAACTTCGGAACATGAAATCGCAGCACCCTACTTTGATTGGTGTTATAAGGTTAGATTATGGTCAGTGGTAAATTAAGGAAAATTTTCTCTCTATAAATTATAATTAATTGAGTTTAGGGATTATAATTGAACACTAAAAATTGATCCCATATGGTTTTGTATTACCGATTAAGGTTGCGCTCTCACAATTCACACAATTCCTGACCTCACGTGATTTGTGTTAATTGATCATTTTCTTGCTTAGTTTAAATTAAATTAAAAAATAAATTAATATATCATATTATATAAATTCCATTATATCATTTTTCTAAATAAATTAATGAAGAAGTATATAGTTAGATCTAATACAAAAAAGAACTACTCTTCCATTAGCGGTGTAGTCATCGTAGAAACGTTTTTCATTTGCAAAGGTTTAGAGAGGGTAGAACCCAATATCATTTATACTCTTGATTCCATAAAAATTATTAAGATTAAAAGAAAAATAAATTTAAAAAAAATAGAATAAAATAGAATAAATAAAAGAATAATAAAGAATTTTATTACACAAATGCAAACATTACAACATGTGGATGAAGAATAAGGCTTCGACGAAGGGGTCCGTGGTTCAAAAGATACCCTAGTTTAATTGCTTGGATAATTGGAATGAAACCTCTTACCCTCTTCCCTTAACTTCCTAATGCATGTCTCAACCCCTCCAAATAATAAAAACACCAATTTATATAGTGGAGGGGTGGCTAGGTTCAAAGTGGTTTCAAGTGTGAATGGGGAATCTTAGCCAAATACTTTAAGTCAGATTCCGCCGCTCATTTGTCCTCCAAAATGCATCAATCAGCAGTCATTGCCAAAGTATGATTTGTGATAATTTATTACTCGAGATCCTCCATAAATTTGGTCCTAATACAAGCACGTATGAAGAATTTATGGCCCAAATACAGAACTGATGTTCAATCTGGAAAGTCCATCCCAACTTTGACTTCCTGGCCCATTAAGTCCATTCAAATGAACAATTTAGCTCCTATGTCCTGAATGAAAGTTTTATCCCATTAATTCATTAATATATTTTAAAAAATTTAAATTCAAATAATACTTCTCAAAATATATATGCCTGAATTTCTACAGTGAATTTCAAAGGGTAAAAATGGAATTTTCATCAAATTTTAAAATGAATGATCTAATCCCAAATATTTTATAAATAAACATATTTAACACAATGGGAGGAAAATATTCCATTTATTATCGATAAAATATTCAACAATATTTTGTTTTATCAGTAAGGTCACAACCACATTTCCTACGTAAGATCATACTCTAGTGTCTATAACCATAATCGCTCTGGAGAACTCACTCTGTGAGTCTGATAACACCGTTGGAATACATTTGATATGTTGTGATCATTGGGTATCTCTATTAGGAAGGACACATTGGAATTCTAAAAATATTTATACATAGTTGGAAATAATACCCAAGTCCATGGGGTAATACTGACTGGCCCAATATGGAGTAACCTACTAAGTAGGGTATCGACACCCATGTATAGTGGGTCATTCTAATTTTAAGAACCCCACATAGGGAAAAGGATAGTTGAGGATCATATATAAGCCTCTGGGAGGTATTCTTACAACTCTATCTAAAAATAATCCCTTGGAGAGGATCACAATCCATTTTTTAGGACGTAATGACATACCATACAGTCACAGGGATGGATCAAGGGAACACACCCTTAAAGAAACTATACCATGATAAGGGGAACAATGTATCTATGTCATCTTTGAATAAGTATATGTAATGTACTATCAGTACATGGTATGTCCTTCCGGAACTGGTTCTACTGATGTATCACAGCATGTGACTCTGTCTATGCCTATGTACACCTAGTCGTGCTCGTGTACCTAGTTGTTTTTATGTACCATGCCATGTCTGAATACTCAACTAATCCCATGTACTATGGTCGTGTCATGTACCTTCCATATTCGAGTACAAGACGTAGTTTGTGTACTCTGGTAGTGTCACATTCTTAGTCATGTTCGATTGCATGACTTAACCCGTGTACTCTAGCCATGTCATGTACCTGGTCGTGTTTTTTCTTATGTATCCTTTGAGATACATGATGATCTTCTAGGTAATGGAAACAAAGAATGTAACACAAGTAACCTGGAAAGTGATATTTAAATTCATATCAAACCCAAGAACCATATCTAGGTCCCTAAACATGGTGTGTATTCTTCCAGTACACATTGTTTAATTTGAAAGTTTCCATAATCTTTGGACCTTCACATAGATTCCCTCTCCACCATTGCAACACCAATTTCCTTCCCAATTATTGCAAAAAATAAGGATCTGAGTCAAAAAACCTTGATCTCTACTGGATATCATATTTATATCCATTAAAAATAATTGTTAAACCATATCCATCAAATTGTACCACGTCTACATGCTGAAACCATAGTGGTAGGTCCCAAAATATGAACCACATTAACTATAATTTCCATGGATCATAATATATCAACAATACTTAACCCCAATCAATAGCATCAATTTATTGTGACTAGAAATGGGTGCATAGAAATTGATATCCTTGTATTAGTCAAACCAATAACTAAAATGAACATTGGCTATGAATTCATGAAGAACAATGGAATAAATTAAAAAAATGAATACATAGGGAATAGACCTCATCCATTATCCATGTTGTCCTCGATTCATTTTCATGAAAATGATGAATGCAGATATACAATTAAACCCATGATAAATTCCAAAATTCCAAATATAAAAATCACATACCTAGAGTATGATCAATTTGTGAATCAATTTGTTAGCTAATTGGTTTTTGTTCACAATAGGACAAGAAAATTGGGGATAAATCCATATAAAACAATGACCCACCTCAGTATGGATTGATCTATGATGAAGAATGAATCTTTATCATTGTCATTGGAAATATCCTTGATTTCTATTAGCGTGGACATTAATCGATCTCCTATCATCATTCACCAAGACTTCCATCAACATTATCTCTCAGTTATTAGGGTTATACATCTAACCATGGGAATTTTCCATAATCATGATTAATTATAGGAATTTTTTTTTGCTAACTCACATAAAATAAAATTAATTAATTAATTTATTTATTTATTATTCCCATGATAAATCTTTCACAAATTCCTAATACCGACTATGATTATATCATTCCTAGGGTAAATACAGCATCATAAATACATTGTAAGTCTTAGATTTATTTTTTGAGACTCTGTTTATAAGCTATTCATATTTTTCATAAAAACTGCTCGCACATGGTATTAATACATATAATATTTTTGAAATATCAATTTTGGGCTCACCGGCCCCCAAAATCCCGTGTTTTCTAAATTATTATCTATGAAAATATTACCAGATAAATTTCAAATATTTACCTGTAATAAAATATTACATTATAAGTGGTGATGGAAATTGAATTACATCATTTTTTGAGGTCGTAGTCCACCATACGCATGATCAACAGTTTTGTTTCCAAATTGATGGAAGAGGAGATAGATATCGGTTATGATATTAATATAATAACAATGAATTATATCGAAGATAATGGTTTTATTATTTCATAATGGTGGATGAAGATTTTAAGGATGTAGAAGAAGAAATAAAATGAAAATGCATGGTTATGAACTATAACTCTTCTTCAGAAAGCCTCTTAATGTGAATACCTAAAGCCTTCCTAGGATGGTTTTCAAATACCAAATAACTCATGGTCATGGTAAATGATGTATGAAATGTATTTGGGAAAGGATTGGGAAAACAAAAATTCTCTTTAAGTGTGAGGATGAGAGGAGAGGGGTGTCCTTTTATAAGTGGGGAAGAGGACACTCTAGGAATTTTTGAAAAGAATAAAATATATTAATCTCTTATTCGGTCCATAGGGATACAATATGGACTATTATATAATAGTAGATAAGATAGTATATATATATATATATTATAATTTAGAAATGTTTTTTAGTAGTTATAACCCTTTTATCTTTATCATAACCATTGGTAAATCGGTTTTAACATTTACTGTGCTAACAAAATTTTGTTATATTTACAATTCATTGTGAAACAAAATTTAGTTGAGATTATTAAATAATTTTAATTATTATGATTAAAAACATGGGATCCATTTTACCAAATTTAATACACATAATTTGTATAATTTAATTTAAAATTAAACTCATAAGCGCAATGAAAAGTGGTTTTCCAAAGAGAATGCTTTTTTAAGTTTAAAAAGTTTTAATATAAAAAATAAATATCAAATTTATTTCAATGACCTAAATTGGATTAATAATATTATTATTTATGTAATTAAAATTTTAAAACCATTTTAAAACAAAATTTAACTTTTAAAATTCTTTAAAAACACAATTTTTTATAAAAGCATTAGTTTTCAATATTCATCACAAAATTAATCTGTTAGAAAAATATTAAAAATTTCAAACTAAGATAATTTTGAAATATTTAATTCAAAAATTAAGTTCAAATTTTAAAATAAATTTTATAAATTTTGGAAAAAAGAATATTTTTTCTCTCAAAAATAAATTAAAACTATTTTATAGAAAACATATTTTTTAAGTATATAAAGACATCACTAAAATATATTTTCCTTATCTAAACCCTTTATTAATATTTTTAAAATGTAATTTTTTATATTAATATAACTAATTTAATTTCTAGTTTATAATAGTACACTATATTAGGGTTCACTTAGACTCACATTTTTGTGTATCAAAAACTAATGGAAAAATTAAATTTATTTGAAAATAAATATATCATAACCTCTTGAGGAGTTATATTGTAACCCCATAAAATGAATTTATCCCTAGAAATTATATTTATATAATATAAAAATGATGATATCTCTTTTTTATTACATCCTTGATCTCCGAAGTAGTTTATTCCAATTGTTTATTCCTCCAAATAATATTAAAAAGGTGTTCCATCTTGTTCTGTGACACTTCATCTCTATGGTACATGATTTATAAAAGTTTTTATTCATTGTAAATAACATGATCTTATGGAATAACCCATAATTTATGTACATTTAAATGATTAGGTTTTTACTTACTTATGGGAGATACGTGGAATATGTTGTGAACTTTATAGACATTCGGTGTAAGCATAAATTCAAAGGCTATAATACTTACTCAATCAAGAATCTCAAAGGGGGTTGTTTCTGACACTTTCATCGGGGCATGCACATCCATCCATAGAGGGCGCATAGCTATTCCCCCTCATTCACACTTTCCAAAGGCAGGCGTTATCCATTCCTTACTCATGGATGTTTCATCCTTGATTGAAACAGGATTATGGGATGTCGGTTCTTCCTTCCGTGGATTCCTCCTTGGAACTCATTACCTAGTTTAGGTCTCCATTAAATATTAAGTTGTGGTTTGTGAATCTCATTCTCGGTTCCATATCTTTGTGGAAGCCAGTTAATTACACTAATTCAATCAGGACATTCCCTGGGGTCTTGACATGTTAGAAACCTTCGGTTAGAGTAGATGGTAACATCAGGCATGTCGGGGCATATCTAAATGCGTGTACATTGGGGAAGCTTTATTATTCATCATAAGAGGGCATCTCAAGTGGGCAGGACCTGAGGCATCCCACATCAGTCACAGGGTATCTTATGTCAGAGGCATGTCTTTGAGGTTTTCCTCAGCTTCCCATGTTTAACATGAGGTATGCCGCGATTTAACGGCTAGTGGAGAATGTTATGCCAAAGGCATGTCTTTCGAGGTTTTCCTCAGGCATCTCATGTTCAACACGAGGTAAGACATGAGTTTAACGTCTTGGGGAGATATAATGAGGGTGATCAGAACGTCCCACATATATGGATCAGATTGGTACATCCATAGGAGGGAGCGCCCTGAGCGCTTACCTGGTGGATGGATCAGAAAACTCAATAAGAGAAGACCCAGGATAGTGTGTCCCATAAAGGGAAGATTTTACACCATGAAGGATGATCTAGACACCACTGAGGGGGGATCTGGGAGTGTGAACCCTAGAATGGGGGAACATCAATGTTTACCATTGGTTGGGATTGAAACTTTGGGAGGTTTCCTACGTACCCTGTGTAGACGACTATGATCAAAACCCACGTAGTTAGAAGGGGTGATGAAACAGGGTGTACACAAAGGAAAAAAACCCAAATACATGTGGGGGCATATGCATGGATAGCAGCCCGTCTCAATAGGGATACTCTTGGGTGGATGGTTATGGATTGTGTAGGGCTTATGCATGGTTTTCTTCCTGGGTGTCGTAAGGAGTAGCGCTGGGATGAATGTCATGATCTCACCAGGATGTGGCGGCCTGGGTGAGAATCAGGATGGATGATGGGGAGTGGAATGAAATAGAGGGGGAATAAGATGGAACTGGTACGAGGATGACAGTGATGTTGGGATTGATCCTTGAAGAGACATCCTACGTATCCTCATGGTAGGGAATCAATGTCCGCGTAGTTCGGTGAGATGATGGGATGCCAGAGGAGGTGACCCGTGAGAATGGACGCATGGATGGGATCTGAAAGAAATAGAACCTCTAGGTTAGGGCATGATCTTCTTGGAACACTTGGGGTTTGAGGGATAGATCAAGATGATTCATGAGTGAAGGGATTGAACCACAAGGAGGCTTCCTACATATCCCCATGGCAAGGAATCAAAGTCCACATAGTTCATCTAACTACAGCCTACTGTCAATTGGGGACTCTAATGGCTTACCACTGAATAGTGTTGAAAATGACTTTCCACTGAATGGGGTTGAAAATTGATTATTTTTTGGTTTAATTGAAAATGGCTTACCACTGGAGAGGGGATTAATGATAGCTTACCGCTGTATAGGGTCACAACGGCTTACCACTGGATGGGGTCACAACGGCTTACCACTGGATGGGGTGACAGTTTTGTGTCATGTAGGAAAAAAGGGGCGTATAGTTTAATGTCATGGATGAAGGGGGTGGACCAATGTGAAGGGGTTAAGAACCAATGGATGGTGGGATTGACACTCAGGAAGGCTTCCTACGTACCTTGTCCTGGCAAGGATCAAAGACCACATAGTTCAGGTTTCGTTTGGTGAACCGATGTGAAGGTGGTTAGGACCAATGGTAGGTGGGCTTGAACCTAAGGGAGGTTTCCTACATACCTTACCATGGAAAGGATCAAAGTTCAAATGGTTTAGGAGGAGTGGGAACCGATGTGAAGATGGTCAGAACCAATGGATGGTGGGCTTGAACCATAGGGAGGCTTCCGACGTACCTTCCCATGTCAAGGATCAAAGACCTCATAGTTCAGGTTTGAGTTTGGAGCTTACACTCTAGGCTACCTAGGGAGGATTTCATGGTCAATGATTACTCTAAGCCTACGTGAGTCATGCTTGATTTGGGAAACAAGAGGCTACAAAGGCCTGACAATCATGTCATGGAAGGTGCATCTGTGGGGAGTGGAGTGGGGCTTACATGTGGTTAGTAGCCTAAAGAGGAAATACAAGCTTACAAATGGTTATTAGCCCATGGAAATGGATATTGGGACTTACTCCAGGGTGGAGGCCCAGGTGCCACTATGGAGCGACAATGGTGAATGGGGCTTACGCAAGGAAGTTGCTCGGGTGCCACTATGGAGCAGAAATGGTGAAAGGTGCTTATGCGAGGAAGCTGCCCAGGGGTATTCCACATGTTTGTCCATGAGGGCATCCCAACTTAGTAGTTGGTTGAGGCCTTCACCTATGTGCTGGTTCATAAGATGGATAATGCCAAGGGTGTTGGAATCAATCCGAACAAAGGGATATGAAAAGTTTGAATCACATGCCCGACATTCGGAATGCAATGAGGGTGGCGTGGCGATGGAGGATAAATTTTGACCATGTTCAAAATAAATCATCCATATCACATTATCCTGAAATGGTGAAAAAATGAGGTTTGACTGCTAACTGTGTTCAAAACATAGTACAAGACTCAAAGTGTTATCTAATTTCTTACAGGGCATCGGCCTGGGATTGTAGGTGAGTCGATGCAGTAGGGTATCGGGCTGTTAGGGGGTACCTTCAGACATGGAAGAGGATAAAGATCCAAATGAAGGACACTAAAATCATTTGGTTGAGTGATATAATGTTTGAATGGATTCCAACAATCTTTAAATTATGCCATTGTAATCATGGCATTAGGCATCTTATGCTTGAAGCATAAGAAATATCTTGTTAAGAGCAAGAGGCATCCTATGTTTGGCACATAGGGTATACCACAGTTTATAGTCATGTAGATAGGAATATTTCTATCTCATGAATGGAGTATAAGGAATCTACTGTTTGGATACAGAGGAATCCTATGATTGTCACGTAGGGAGTACTAATGTTCATAGTCATGTAGGGAGGATTATTGGCATCTCATGCATGGAGCATAAGGCATCTATTATATTGAGTAAGAGGCATCCTATGTGTGTCATATAGGGATGACTATAGTTTCAAGTCATATTGATAGGACTATTAGTCATAAGGTGCCTATCAATGGGTTGTGTTTGGACTTACGCAAGGGAATCCCTTTCTGGTTCAACCTAGTATATGAGCCAAGTGATGGGATTTGGATGATTTTCTTGAGGAATGGTTCAACTGAAGGTACTCGGGGAATTGATGGGGAGAATATCAACTCATGACGTGAAAATGAACCAAAAGGAATATGTCGACTCAAGATGTTTAATGGTGTGCGGAGGAGTATCTCAAATCATGGTATTCCATATGTGGAAGGTGGGTGTGCATAAGGGTACAATATAAAATGCCGACATCCTGGCCAAAAAACATCACGGTGCAACTCTCCATTTTTTATGGGGGTCACTGAAAGTAGTGAAGGGAAAGGCATAGAGGGCCATGACCAAATCTCAGAACTAATCCCATGTGGGGGTGTGGGGGTGAATCCCTCATGGTATGGACCATTGGGTGCGAAGGTAGGAACCTCGCAAAGGATAGGACTTCATAAAGAATCTTCGTGGAGGAAAGGGGCCGGCGGAGCAAAGGGTCACGCAAAGTAGCTTCACAAAGGAAAGCTACTTTCATAGAATGGACTCGCGGAGCATGGACTCGTGGAGCATGGAATCGAGGAACATGGACTCACGGATAATGGACTCATGGAGCATGCACTCGTGGAGCATGGACTCACGGAGCATGGACTCGCGGAGCATGGACTCGCCGAGCATGGACTCACGGGGCATCGACTCATGGAGCTTGGACTCTTGGAGCATGGACTCATGGTGAATGGACTCGTGGAGCATGGACTCACAGAGCATGGACTCATGGATCATAGACTTGCAAAGCCGCTTCACGAAGGAAAGTGCAGCTCTGCGAAATGGGAGATTGGTCGCGGAAGGGGTGGAGTCACCTTCTGTCGAAGGGGGTGAGTTGGGTATTTATAGGGGAGAGGTGCCACGAAGCAGAGCCCGCTCATCGCAAAGACAGAGCCCGCTCTGTGGTAGGTTCTTTAATGTCAAATGGGTTTTTGGATCATCACACCTTCTTGCTCCATGGTGGATCGTGAACGTCAAAGGGGTTTGTGGAGCATCCCGCATCCTTGCCCTGCGGTAGGTTCGCGAACATCAAAGGGGTTTGCAGAGAACCCCGCCTCTTTGCTCCGTCGTGGTTTCGTAAACGTCAAAGGGGTTCGAGGAGTATCTTGCCTCCTTGCTACATTACGTCTTTGTGAAGGAGGAGCTTTGCGCCGGCGCAGGTCCCTAGGGGCTCCAGTCAAGTTCCTCCACTCCATGATCATAGAGGGAGCTTCCTGAATGGGCTCCATGAACTAGTTTTCCTGTCCCATTTCAAATGCCCATAACTCCTAATTTGTAACTCTATTCGGGCTCTATGACCTATCAAATAGAATCTTACGAAAGGGGCTATGCTCTTGGATCATTTATGGGATCATTTGGAAAATTTTGGGGATGCATTTTCCGGTTTCAAAAAATACCCCCCTAAGAATGGTTTCCCACGAGGATGAGGAGGGTGAGGTGGAAAACGTTCTAAGGAAACGGCTGAGGAAAATGCATGCAATGGTGTCCATTGTATCTTGTTCATATTGAGGTGATAGTCGAATAAATCATTAAACCCACGTGATCCATGCTCATTGCGGAAAATAAGTGATAATAGGAACTTCTGTACGAGATATCTAAACAAAAGAAGGTGTGAGGGGATCATAATGGGACATCGATCACCATTTGGGAGAATCCTAAAAGAGAGAGGGGTCATAGCGGGAGAACATGGCTCTCTGGATAGCTGAACTGCTTCTCCCACCGTGCTCTAGTGCATGAGCGGGGTAGCACTAGGGGTGTTAGAATCAATCCGAACAGAATGGAGTGGAAGGTGTGAATCATGATACCCAAAATCTGGAACACTATGGGGGTGGCGTGACAATGAAGAATAACTACTGACCATGCTCAAAACATAGTATCCTTATTTAGTTAGCCTAAAATGGGGGTAACAGACGAGGGTCGGCCGCTGACCATGTCTGAAACACGGGGCCTGACTGAAAATGTCATCCATTTGCCTTCCATAATGTGTTCCCATGATAGTAGATGAGCCATAATCCAAGAATATATATTGTTAAGGGGTTCCCATAGATGTGAAAGAGGATGAGGTTCTAAATAAAGGTCAAGCAAAGCATAGAGTGTAGGTTGTTCGAATGGAATCCAACACTCTTGAAATCATGCCACTGTGGTGGAAACACATTAAGTGGGCATATATATCTTATCATGGATCAGACATACATCCGAGCAGGAACTCTTTGAAAAGGGATCTGGTGCATCCCATGATTAACATGGGGCATCCTGAACTTTTTCAAGGTAGAATAGCAGTTTAGTGTCATGTGCTAAGGACATATGGACTCGTGCAATTTAACATCATATGATAGGACGAATAGTTAAAGGGAAGATCCCAGAAAGGGAGTATGTGGTGTGATAGCTATAAACCCGACGTGAATGAGGACATAAGGAGTCGACACCACACCACGTATCCCGGAATAATGTTCTTTAGGTCTAAGGACCAAAAGTGAATGTTCGGCTGGGCTCAAAGCAAAGCGATCGGGTGTTCCTACATACCCCATTAGGATGGGAATCAAGACGCATGTAGTCCTGTGGGAATAGTTTAATGTCATGCGGGATGATGGAAGGCATGCGCGACATGGCTGTACCAGTACACGTTGTACCAGAACTACTGAGCCCATGTGATTCATGCTCGCTGTGAGAAACAAAGTGTAGTTATGGTACTTTCCTAGCATAGGAAGGAACATGTGAGGGGTGATGGGACACTAGGTGAATGACATCCCAAAGATGTTGACCTACCCATATAACGCACCTTGATTCGTGAGGGATTAAAGATGAGTATGTTGGAATTCCACTTGAACATAAGAAAGTGGAAATATGTGAATCATGAAGCTCAAGATCTAGACCACAACATTGGTGGCATGATGATAGGGGATAACTGTTGACCATGTTCGAAACACAGTATCCATATCATGTTTTCTTAGAATGGGGATAAGCAAATGAGGGTCGACAGCCGACCATGTTCGAAAAATGGGACCTGTCGCAAATGTCATCTGAGGTCTTCAGGGACGTTGGCCCAATATGGTAGGTAAGCCAGTGTGGCATGAGACCAGGATGAAAAGGGGGTCCCTTAAAACATGGAAGAGGATGAGGATACAAATGACGGGCTCACGAATCATGGACATGGAACAAGGGGAATGTCCTCATGAAAATTCCACACTTCGGTCTCTTTGTCAAAACGCATCTGAATACTACTATAATACATATTAGATAGAGGGATTCGATCTATTCCCTACAAGGAAAGGGGTCCTGAGGTTGCATGATTATAGCTTAATGGTCATCAGGTGAGCCATTGAGGGGAGATGATTTAATGGATTGTGCATAGGGTAGTGATGTAGCCAATCATGATGCACAGTTCCCATGGGGATATCTTATTTCAGGGTCATAAAACTCAGACCTGGTTGGGAAAAGACATGGGGCACACGGTATAGCTATTTCAAAAACCTGATGTGAAGGAGGACCCATGAGGTACTCAGTACACCACATGTTCCCAAGAGAGTTTGGTATGAGGGGCTGAGAGAGAGGGGACAAGATTTTGGATGCCTGGGGATGGACCTGGAGACGAGATATCTAGGCATTCCTACGTATCCCATAAGGATGGGAATCAAGCCATATATAGTTCTAGAAGAGATCATAGTTTAAGGTCTTAGATCTTGGACCAGAGAAGCTGAAATCATCCACGTAGGCACATATATCAATCCAATTCCTAAGCCCACATGAGTCAAAATCGGTGTGCAAAACAAATGCGGAAGAGGTTTTTGCAATACCTAGAATGCACGACAAAGGAGGTTAGTGTGGATCCCCAAATGATGCCTTTACTGCATATTTTTTCCTCCTAAAGTGAAAATGTGCACTGAGGGATAGTGCCAGGAGTATTGAAATTGAATTTGGACATGATGGGGTGGAAAATGATGTGAATCATGTAACCCACATACAAGGATTGAAGGGGCTGACATGACGATGGAGGATCACTGTTGATAGTGTTCGAAACACAGCATCCATATCATGTGGCCTGAAATGGGAACAAAAAATGAGCATCGACCGCTGACCATATTCACAACATGGGACTTGTATCGATTTTTTTTCTAAAACCCTCAAGGATGTTGGCCTGTAATGGTAGGAGATCTCTTAGGCCTAGCATCCATGCCATTTGGTGGTTCCTTTAAATGTGAAAGATAATGGAAGCCCAAATTAAGGGGAACATGAAGCCTAAAAGTGGGCTAAAGCATGTCCACATAGAATCTGACACTCTAGGTTCAAGACTATAGCACTCATGGACCAATTGGTGAGTCACAGAAGAGGGTAGAGGGACCTTACTTAAGGATAGCCAACTCAAAGAGATGAAAGCAGTAAAAGGGAGTGAAGGCTACTCTAGAGAGAGAGCTGTGTGGTTTGGTTGTTATAAACCTGAAGTGAATGGGGAAATACACCCATACCACACTGTATATCCCTCTTCAAGAAGAATGTGGGCCAAGGGGCCAAAATGATAGGGATGTTTCTAAAAGATGGGGATGGACCCGAAGTCAAGATTTTTGGGCAGTCCTACGTATCCCATTAGGATGGGAATCAAGCCACACGTAGTTCTAGAAGTGGGATGATGCAAATAAGGGCTAGATACCCCAACGAGGAGTGTGTATGACATGGTTAGTAACTCGACGTGAATGAGGACACAATAATGCATCACACCGTACAACCCTAAGTGAGAACTTTGGCCAGGGGCTCGAAAAGGCCAAGGGGCCTGATGCTGGGGCATGTACAAAATGTCATAGCCAGCTTGCAGTTTAACGTCTTGTATTGAGGATGAATATAGAGGTAAGGTATCTCATATTGGGATGTGTATAGCATGGAAAGTAACCCGACATTAATAAGAACATGATCTTGCACCACACTGTACTATCCTAAGTGGGAACTTGGACCTGGGACTCGATAAGGCCGTGCAGCCTGAGGTTGGGCCATGGATAGAATGTTAGGGCCAGCTTGTAGTTTAACATCCTGTAGTGAGGACGAAGGTGATCTTATTCTAGGGTCATAGATCTTAGACTATATATGCCTAGTTTAATTTCATATTCATGGGACATAGAGGGTGAATCATCGTTCTTATGCAATACCATAAGGCGGCAACGATGATAGAGGACAACTGTTGACCAGGTTCGCAACACAGTATCCACCCTTGTGTGACCAGAATTTGGATCAAGCAATTGGGCGTCAATCGTTGACCACATTCTCAACACGGGACTTATATCAATTTTTTTCTCAAAATCCTCGAGGGCGTTAGCTTGTAATGGTAGGAGATCCTTTGGACGAAGCATCCATGTGATTCGGGGGCCATTTTGGATATAGAAGGTGATGGAAGCCCAAATGATGGGACTCACGAAGCATGGCAAGGCATGTGCTCGCAGGACGAGTGATAAATGAAGGGAGGGATGTCTTAAGGGGATATGTGTGGCATGTCCAACATAGCCGGACGTGAATGAGGACATGAATTCCACACCAAATCGCACAATCCTAGATGAGAACTTTGGCCAGGGGACTGAAAAGGCTGAGGGACCTGAGGCTGGTCCAAGGATGGGAAATTTCATCCAGTATGCAGTTTATTATCAAACGGGACAAGTGTTGAGTGGTTTTACATCCTTCAGTTTGGACAGATCACACTGTTTAATGTCGTGTGATATGGATGGTTGTTATCTTAGTTTAAGTTCATAGAGCTCGGACCATTTTTCAGTTTAATATCATGTGGGATGATAATGAGAAGTTTAACATCATGGCGGATGATGATGCAGTTTAACATCATGCAAGACAAAGATGAACAGTTTAACGTTATATAGGATGATGATGCAGTTTAAAGTCATGCAGGATGATAATGTAGTTTAACGTCATGTTGGATGAAGATGAATAGTTTAACGTCATACAGGACGATGATGCGGTTTAAATTCATGCAAGACGATAATGATTTGTTTAACGTCATGATGGATGAAGGTGAACAGTTTAACGTCATGCAGGACGATAATGTAGTTTAACATCATGCGGGATGATGAAGAACAGTTTTACGTCATGTAGGATGATGATGCAGTTTAACATCATGTTGGACAATAATGTAGTTTAACATCATGTGGGGCGAAGATGAACAGTTTAACATCATGCAGGACAATAATGCAGTTTAACAGCTTGCGGGATGAAGATGAACAATTTTACATCATGTATGACGATGATGCAGTTTAACGTCATATGGGACGATAATGCAGTTTAATGTCATGCGGGATGAAGTTGAGCAGTTTTACGTCATGTAGGATGACGATGCAGTTTAACGTCATGCGGGATGATAATGCAGTTTAAAGTCATTTGGGACGAAGATGAACAGTTAAATGTCATGCACAATGATAATGTAGTTTAATATCATGTAGAATGAAGATGAATAGCTTAATGCCATGACGGATGAATATGAATAGTTTTACATCATGCAGGATGAAGATGAACTATTTTATTTCATGCAGGGCGATGATGATTGTGTCACTCAACCATATTAGTAAACATCCTACCAAAACTACTAAGCCCACATGAGTCATGCTCATTGTGGGAAAGAAGAAGTAATGATGGGATTTTAATGACACATGGAAGCACACAGAAAGGGAAATGGACATGTCAGGCTGGGAATATCCCAATGAAACTGGCCCACTTATTCGACGTGCAGAGATGCACAGAAGGGTAACACCAAGGGTGTTGGTGTTCCACCTAAACATAGAGAGGTGAAAAAAGGGGTGAATCATGGCATCTGGCATCTGGATCAAAATGATGTTGGTGTAATGATGGTGGATAGTAGTTGACCATCTTTGAAACACAACATCCATATCATGTTACCTGGAATGAGGATAGGCAAATCACAGTCAACTTCTGACCATGTTCAAAACACGGGACCTGTCATAAAATGCCATCCAATTTTTTCTAGGGCATTGGCCCAGGACAGTAGGCGATCCATAGGCTTAGAATCCGTACTATTATGGGGTCCCTTAAAAATAATAAAGAAGGTGTGGATCCAAATAAAGGGATTCTATGAAGCGTGGATATGGATTGGGATTATGTTCATTTGGAGTCCAACACTCTAGGTTCTACACCACCACACATCAGAGTGTGTCACTGGGAAGACGTAGCTGGACTGAGAGTAATAGAACCTAGTGTTTCAAATAGTTTAAGGTCTTATTTCTTGGACTAAATGTTCTTAGTTTATGGTCATAGAGTCTGGACCTAGCTAGGATGAGTTATGGCTGGCATTTAGGGTCACATAGCTTTGACCATGGTTTCTGTAGTATTAGGTTGCGTAGCTTTGACCATGGTTGCTACTGTTTTAGGTCACATAGCTTTGATGAAAATGTTGTACAGTTTTTCATCATGTGACCAAGAAGTTGTCTCACAGTTTAACATCATGCAACCAAGATGATGTTTGTTATACAGTTTAACATCATGCAACTAGGACGTGGTTGTTACACAGTTTAACGTCATACAACTAGGATGTGAAACCACACAGATTGAGTCGGTAGAGGGATGGTCATATCTTCCCCATTTTGGTGGGTTGGTATTAGGGGGGAATCTATATTATTGGATTTCCCTAACATTCCATGATCGTATTCATGGATGTTCTCCATGCGTGAGTTGGGATACATCACAGTGAACCTTCCACAAGAAGGATTCATGGCCATAGAGAGTAACTCTATGGTTGATGCAATATGGTTTTTGGGATGACACAGAGTTTCAAAAGGGTGGTAGGGATGACAACATTCGGTCAGTCCGGAGGGGTGATGATGCCAGGATCGTTGGTACGATGGGGCGGTGGAGCCCAATAGGTATTGAATCCTGGAACGTCAATATGATGGCGTGATGGAGACCAAATGGTGAGGAAGCCTGGACATCGATACAATGGGGGTGATGGAGCCCAGAAGGCGTGGAAGCCTAGAGCATTGGTACAATGGGGAGGATGGAGCCTGAAAGGCATGGAAGCCTGGACATCGGTACGACAGGGGCGATGGAGCCCAAAAAGCATGGAAGTCTGGAGTGTCGGTATGATGAGGGTGATAGAGCCCAGAATTCGAGGAATCCTAGACGTCGGTACGACGAGGGTGATGGAGCCCGAAAGGTGTGGAAGCCTGGAGCGTTGGTATGACAAGGGCGATGGAGCCCCGAAGGCATGGAAGCCTGGATGTCGGTACGATGGGGGTGATGGAGACCAGAAGGCGTGGAAGTTTGGAGTGTCTGTGCGATGGGGGTGATGGATCCCGAAAGGCGTGGAAGCATGGACGTCGGTACGATGGTGGTGATGGAGCTCGGAAGGCGTGGAATCCTGGAGCATCAGTACGATGGGGGTGATGGAGCCTGGATGGCATGGATCCAAGAGTGTCGGAATGACGGGGCGATCGAGCCCGGAAGGAATGGAAGCCTAGAGTGTCGGTACGATGCGGGCGAGGGAGCCCAGAAGGTGGGGAAGCCTGGACATTCGTATGACGGGGGCGATGGAGCCTGGATGGTGTGGAAGCCTGGAGAGTCGGTACGACGGTACGATGGAGCCTGGTAGGCGTGGAAGCCTGGAGTGTCATCTCATAAAGCAGGACAACATTATGGATGCATCGGGAGGACCTCCCTGATGGTTGACACCAAGGATGGGGAGAACCTCTGTGTTGAATGGTAGTGGTGTGGGGAGCACCCCCGCAGTGGCTGATGGTGCTGTTAGAGATGTGCCACTGGATTGGGGGTGGTTTCGCCCGGCATGGCCTATGATGGTAGAAGATTCGGCAAGGAGCCAATGAATTAAGGGGGTGTGTGCCACCTACACATCCCATGAGGTCGGAGGAGTTGGCGAGGAGCTGATGGAGTCAGGTGGTGGATGCCACCTGTGTGGCCTCTTGAGGCGGCGGGGGTTAGCGATGAGTTGATGGAGTCGAGTGGTGGATTCCACCTATGTGGGATCTTGAGGTGGTGGGTTCGGCGAGGAGCCGATGGAGTCGGGTGGTGGATGCCAACTGTGCGGACTCTTGAGGCAGCAGGGTCGGCGATGAACCAATGGAGTTAGGTGGTGGATTCCACCTGCACGACTTCATGAGGCGGCGGGGTCGGTAAGGTGTCGATGGAGTCGGGGGAGAATTCCCACTGTGCGGCCTCTTGAGGCGGTGGGGTTGGTGAGGATCTGATGGATTCTAGTTGTATATGCCACCTGCGTGGCCTCTTGAGGTGGTGGGGTTGGAGAGGAGCCAACAGAGTTGGGTGGGGGATGCCACCAGCACGGCCTCTTGTGGTGGCGGGGTCGGGGAGGATCCAATGGAATCAGGGACAAATGTGTCATGCACAACCTCTTGAGGCGGCAGGGCCAGCGAGGAGCTGATTGAGTTAGGTGGAGGATTCCACCCACGCAGCCTCTTAAGGCAGTGGGGTTGATGAGGAGCTAAAGGATTCGGGGGGAGGCCCCCTGTGCGACCTCTTAAGGTGGTAGCGTCAGCGAGGAGCCGATGGATTCTGGTGGCGGATGCCACCTGCACGGCCTCTTGAGGTTTCGGGGTCGGCAAGGAGAAGAAGGATTCGGGGATGGATGCCCCCTACGCAGCCTCTTAAGAAGGCAGAGTCGGAGAGGTGCCTATGGAGTCGGGGGAGTATGCCCCCTTGAGCGGACTTTTAAGGTGACAGAGTTGGTGACAAGCTGATGAAGTCGAGGGAAGATGCACCACTGTGCGGCCTCTTAAGGCGGCAGAGTCGGCGAGGAGATAAAGGATTCGGGGGCAGATGCCTGCTGCACGGCCTCTTAAGGCAGCGGAGTCGGCGATGAGCTGGAGTAGGTGGAGGATGCCCCCTGTGTGGCCTCTTAAGGCGGCGGAGTCAGCAAGGATCCGATGGAGTCGGGGGAAGATTCCCCCTGCGTGGCCTCTTAAGGTGGCGGAGTCGGCGAGGAGCTGAAGTTTTTGGGGGGCGGATTCTCCCTGCATGGCCTCTTAAGGCAGCGGAGTCGGTGAGGAGCCGAAGGAGTTGGGGGTGAATTCCCCCTACGTGGCCTCTTATGGCGGCGGAGTCGGAGAGGAGCCGGGGGATTTAGGGATGGATGCCCCCTGCACGACCTCTTAAGGGGGCGGAGTCGACGATGAGCCGATGGTCCATAGTCTTCATGCACCCAATGGTACTCATCCTCTCACATATGAAGGAGAGGGGATTGACAAGGGTGGTGTCTCAATTTTCCCAACATATTTGGCTTACTCAATATTTAAGGAGAAGATATTCATCTTAGGTTCACCATTTTTATTTCTAACACATTCAATGAGGCGCGTGCATCCATCCGTGGAGGGCGTGTAGCTGTTGCGCCTCATTACTGCTTTCCAAAGGCGGGTGGCATCCGTTCCTTACTCAGGGAAGTTTTCTCCTGAATCGAAACAAGATGATGGGGTGTCGGTTCTTCCTACCATGGATTCCTCCTTGGAACTCGTTACCTAGTCCGGGTATCCCTTAAAGATTAAGTAGTGGTTCATGAATCTCATTCCCGGTGCCATATCTTTGTGGATGCCGAATAATTACACTACTTCCATCAGAACATTCCATGGGGTCTTGACATGGTAGCAACCTTCAATTGAAGTAGACGGTAACATCAGTAATGTTAGGGAATATCTGGATGCGTGGACATTGGGAAACCTATATTTTTCCTCATAAGAGGGCATCTCAAGTGCACAAAACCTGAGGCATCCCATGTTAGTCATGGGGTATCTTATGCTAGAGGCATATCTCTGAGGTTTTCATTATCTTCCCATGTTTAACATGGGTTATAACGTGATTTTAACATCTAGCGGAGACGGTTACGCCAAAGGCGTGTCTTCCGAGGTTTTCCTCAAACATCTTTGGTTCAACACGAAGTAAGCCATGAGTTTAACGTCTTGTGGAGACAAAATGAGGGTGATCAAAACATCTCATAGAGATGGATCAGATTGGTACATCCCTAGGAGGGAGCGCCATGTTCATTTACCAGGTAGATGGATCATAACACTCAATAAGAGCAGACCCAGGATAGTGTATCCCATAAAGGGAAGATGTCACACCGTGAAGGCTGATCTGGACAACACTGAGGGAGAATCAGGGATTGTGCACTCCAGAAAGGGGAAACACCATGGTTTACCATTGGCTGGGATTGAACCTCATGGAGGTTTCCTACCTACCTTGTGTAGTTGATAGGGATCAAAACCAACATAGTTCAAAGGGGTGATGAAACAGGGTGTAGACATAGGACAACAACCCGAATACATGTTGGGGCGTACGCATGGATGGAGGCCCATCGCAAGAGGGATACTCTTGGGGGGATGATTGATCAGTCACTAAAAGTGGGTAATATTCATTTTTAATATCTTTATATTAAATGTTACAAAGTCCATAAACATTGTTTTTAGTGCATTACAAAAATAAAACTTCATTCCTCATCTTAAATACAATTCATGTTTAAAATGAAAATTTGGGCCCAATCATTCATCAGTTTGTGGACAACATTATATTCATTTTATGAATTTGATATTTTGGTATATGATTTATCACTTTGTTTTTAACATTTTATCTTTTAGGTCCGATGGATGAATCCTAATGGAAGATGGAGATTTTTGCGCCTGAATGCAGAAATTTGCTGGAAAAAGCATAATGGTTCTAAGGCCCATCAAACAAATGTGGGGCCCACAAAACAAGTCAAATGAAGATCAAATTTTTATAGTAGAAAGATAAAAATATTAGAATCATTTTATTAAACTGTTTCTAGAGCTAATGCGGACGTTTTCATGATGATAATGGGATCTGAAGTTGAGATTTAAATGGTGGGCCTGACATTAATGCACATAAATTTTCCCCCTATTTCGACCATATCTTCCAAACAGATGCGCCAAAATTCCGGGAATTTTTACAGATACTATAGTATAGAAGGATGAGAATATTTAGATTCTATGTCCCCTCAGGATTCGGCCTCCTTAAATTCCAAATTCACACGTCAAAATGGTGGATGAATCTGGACAGTTTTTCGGGTCATCTTCGAAACGTTAATTTCCATTTGATTATTCACCCTCCTTCTGACTCTATTAATTTTTGGGGGGTGAATTTATTGTGGGGGGTGGATCTAAGGCTCCTAATATGCCTATATAATGAGATGGTGGTGAAGGGAATGAGTATCTCATAAATTTTTCTTTGGAATCGATATTTTCCTTTCAATTGAAATTTTCTGCTTTCATTTTGTAATCGTATCGTCAATTTTTCCATGTAAGTTCTTCTTTCACATTTAGTATATTAATAAAAGTTTTTTTTTCTTCTTTACTATTTCTTTTCATTTTTTTACAAGTTGATACCGTTGAATCTAGGTGTGAATTTATTCACACCAACACTTGTGAATTCCTCACACAACGGTGGAGTGTACATTTTTCTTATTGTTTTTCTTCATCAATCCCACTTCTTTAAGATGACTTCCCGCTTACATTAATAGAATAATGTCAATGGAGGGTTAAACTTATATGGGTTGATCCAAGGGAGTTTCATTGGATGGATTGAATGTTATTTTATGTTCTTAAACTCTTAAATTTGTTCTTCATTTTAAGAGTTCCTTTCTTTGATTTATCTTCTTCTTTGTCTTCACCGACTTTAATGACAACACATTTTGAGTGCTAGTACTATCCAATGACTTGGAGTGATCATGAAAGTGATCCTATAAGTGAATTGGTGATTAGACTTGAAATTGTGTATGGATTAAATAGGAGAATTATATTGAGGAATTATTTCATTTAATGGATACCACTTGAACCGATGAAAATAAAATTCAAATAAAAACAAATACATCCAATCAAGACCTAGAGACAGCCTTGGATTGACTCATCTTAATTAATTTTTTTAATTCAAGTCATTTTGTTTGTTTTATTCTTTAAATAAAATCACCATTTCTTCAAATCAATCAACACCATAGTTGGCCACTTCATATCCAATCTCGCATCTAATCAAAGTGTCTCAAGGTTATTCTTTGGTCCCTGTGGATTCGACCCCGACATGTACTAGAACGACCGCATACTTGTTGGGTAAATTTGGGAGCAACCAAATTTTGGCACTGTTTCCAGGGACCCAAGTAAGTACCTTAGACCCTCTTCTTCTTTTCTCACCCAAAATTCTCTATTCTCACACTAATTTCTCTTCTCCTTTCCCCTTTCTATTTCTGTGTGTCCAAAAAAATCCCAAAACCAATTTCCAATCAATTTCAATAGATTATCCTCCAAAATACCCCTTTATAAACCAATGTTGTAATCAAGTCATAAATCATTATTGGGAAACACATCACATAGGGAATTTCATTGAGCAAACGTTACTTGATTATACCACACCAGATGAGATGTACAATCAATGGGATGCTGAATGTTTAAAAGATCAATTTCCATACCTATCAAGAATGATTGAAAAGATAAATAAAGAGGAATTCCATGATGTAAAAAAAATATCAACCCTAATCCTGAAAAAATTCTTGAACAATTGTGTGAACAAATGGATAAAATGAATTCAGAAGTTTCATCATTCAGATTAGAATTAGAAAGATTTAAGACTTTTGAGGAACCTGTTCCCACTCAAGATGTTCTTTCCTCATCATTGATAAATGAATCTTTTATCCCAAACACCTCCCATGAATTGAAAAAAGAACTAACCTTTGGATATAGGATAACTGAACAATATCAACGAAATGTTGAAGGGTATTTAAATCAGGAGTAAATTAAGTTTTTGGATTCACAAGGGGAAAATTTGTCTTTATGGATTGAGTGTTTATAATATTGCTCCAATAACATTTTTTTAGAATCACTGATAATTGAAACATTGGGAGATATAATGAATAGTGAGTCTATACCCACTCATTAAATTCAAATGAAAAATTTTGGGGATGAGTCATATTTTCAAAAGGAACAAATTTTTTCAAAATGTTTTGTAGAAGAAACAAATTTGGATTCAAATCTCCATTCATCTTTGGGAAAATTCAATGAAACTGAACTCAACATTAAAATCCTTCCTTACACACTCAAGAATCCATCTATTTATGAAAACCTACACCATTAAATTATCATCCATTTTCATCAAGAATCTCACAAAGTAGGAATGAACCCTGAAATCTTAGGAAATACTCTAAATGAAACTCAATCCACCATTACCGAAATTCCTTGGACATTCACACTCAATGTTAAGCATGGGATTTCACATGGAAAAAAATCTAAAAAAATACTTAATCTAAATCTTGTTGAGGTGGATAAAAATGGGGTCCTAAAAATGTTGAAAGTTGGAATTGGATAATTTTGGGGGTTCAAGTCGAGCTAACGACGTTAAACAAAAGCGCTGCATGGGCGGCAACCCATGGTTTTTATGTTTCCAATAAATTTGAATCATTTTCTTTTTCATATAATAAATTACCATAGACTGTTGTCCTGATCTTCTTTTATGAGTAAGGATGGGTATTAAAGTGGAGCGCCATATTCATCTGTGTCACGTGGTGTGATCTCTGAGTAATACCTTACCCAGAAATCTAAAAAGAAGACAATGTATCATCAGTTTATTTTGTTTTTGTTTTAATGTTTTTATAGGTTAAAAAAATAAAAGTACATGTCGTAAGTCATAAGGAAAATCTATTCACCACCATCCAAGCTGCTGAGACTCAAATCAAAGATTGAAGGGAGACTGTGGCATTTGCTATCATCATCAACCACCAGGTGACTTCATTCCATGATTATAATTTTAAATTTCTTCTTTGAACAACTCTCCTACCCCCCTTCTAACTTTTCATTTCTTTAAACACTGGGGACAAGGTTATTATATGTTGGGGGGAGATTAAAAAAATGAGTTTTTTTAATAAGAACATGCATGGAAAGAAAAATTCCATTAACCTTGAACATGATAACACACATTGCAAACTCTGAAATTTGATATCAAATAATTTTGCATACCTTGATTCTTATTTTAATGCAAGTTTAAGTTCATGAGCATAGTTTTTGGAAAGTGCGGTTGTCTAATGTGAATTTTCAAAGTTTACATTTTCATACTCTTAATAAAAATTCCACAATTCACGTCTACTAGATAGTGGGTGTAAATTTGAGTTCTTGAGTCCCTTTCGTTAAAGCATAGGGTTCTGGGGTCACTTTTAGTTTAATTTGAGAATCCAAAAACAAAAAAAAACAAAAACAAATTAAAAATAATAATGACTATATAGAGAAATGTTTTTTCCAAATGCGTGGCATCCGACACATAGGGATCGTGACTCCATAGTTGTCTTGCCCAGAGTTAGGCTTTATATCTCTATTATAGAGCATGGAATTGACAATATGTGTGGCGTCTGGCACTTGGGGATCGTGACTCCATAGTTATCTTACCCAGAGTTAGTCTTTTCATATCTATTGTGGTTAAACAAAATTAAAAAATTTTAAAAAAAAACAAAAAAAAAATTGTATACTCATCTTAAGGTTTAATGTGATTCCCACTTAATGCTTCTATTTTTTTCCCCTTGAACAAAAAAATGGGCCTCATATCTTTTGTGATGCACACCACTTTATCATGCTTAATTGAAATTGGATGAAATGTGGTGATGAATTTGAAAAAATGAATGGGCTTGGGTTTGGGATATGCTTATGGACCTAGCTTGTTTTAAATGGTTTAGATGGGTTTCATAAATGTTTTTGGTATGAGGTCTTTGGGTGAGCAATGTGTATTAAAATGTTTTTGGAAAAGGGGATTTGAATTTCATATTCGTAATATATTTTTCTCGGGACTAGCAAAACTCAAGTTGGGGGTGTGATTAGTCACTAAAAGTAGCTAATATTAATTTTTAATATATTTATATTAAATTTTCCAAAGTCTATAAACATTGTTTTTAGTGCATTACATTAATAAAACTTCATTTCTCATCTTAAATGAAATTCATGTTTAAAATGAAAATTTGGGCCCAATAATTCATCTTTTTGTGGACAACATTATATTCATTTTATGAATTTTATATTTTGGGATATGATTGATCACTTTGTTTTTAACATTTTATATTTTAGGTCCGATGGATGAATCCAAAGGGAAGATGGATATTTTTGCGCCTGAATGCAGAAATTTTCTGAAAAAAACATAATGGGTCTAAGGCCCATCAAACAAATGTGGGGCCCACAAACCAAGCCCAATGAAGTTCAAAGCTTTACAGTAGAAAGATAAAAATACGAGGATAATTTTATTCAACTGTGTCTAGAGTTAATTCTGAATTTTTCATGATGATAATGGGATCTGAATTTGAGATTTAAATGGTGGGCCCGACATTAATGCACATAAATTCGTCCCCCTATTTCGACCATATCTTTCAAACAGCTACGCCAAAATTCCTGAATTTTTTTCATCTCATATAGTATATAAGAACGAGAATATTTCACTTCTACTACCCCTCGGGATTCGGCCTCCTTCAATTCCAAATTCACACGTCAAAATGGTGGAAAAATCTGGACAGTTTTCTGGGTCAACTTCGAAACGTCAATTTCCTATTGATTATTCACCCTCATTTGACTCTATTAATTGTTGGGGGGTGAATTGATTGTGGGGGGTGTGGATATAAGGCTCCTAATATTACTATATAAAGATATTGTGGTGAAGGGAATGAGGATCTTATATATTTTTCTTTGGAATTGATATTTTCCTTTCAATTGTAATTTTCTGCTTTCATTTTGTAATCGTATCATCAATTTTTCCATGTAAGTTCTTCTTTCATGTTTAGTATATTAATAAAAAAATTTCTTCTTCTTTACTATTTATTTTCATTCTTTTGAAACGTTGATATCGTTGAATCTAGGTGTGAATTTATTCACACCAACACTTGTGAATTCCTCACACAACGGTGGAGTGTACATTTTTCTTAATGTTTTTCTTCGTCAATCCCGCTTTTTTAAGTCTAATTCCCGCTTACATTAATATAATAAATTCAATGGAGGAATAACCTTTTATGGGTTTATCCTAGGGAGTTTTATGGGCTGTATTGAATTTTATTTGTTGTTCTTAAACTCTTAAATTTGTTCTTCATTTTAAGAGTTCCTTTCTTTGATTTATCTTCTTCTTTATCTTCACCGACTTTAATGACAACACATTTTGAGTGCTAGTATGATCCAATGACATGGATTGATCATGAAAGTGATCCTCTAAGTGCATTGGTGATTAGCCTTGAAATTGTGTATGGATTAGATTGGAGAATGATATTGAGTAATTATTTTATTTAATGGATACCACTTGAACCGATGAACATAAAATTCCAAGAAAAACAAATACATCCAATAAATCCCTAGAGACAACCTAGGATCGACTCAACTTAATTAATTGTTTTAATTCAAGTCATTTTTTTGTTTTGTTATTTAAATAAATTCACCATTTCTTCAAATCAATCAACACCATAGTTGGCCACTTCATAGACAATCATGCATCAAATCAAAGTGTCTCAAGGTTTCTTCTTCTGTCCCTGTGGATTCGACCCCTACCTGTACTACAACAACCGCATACCTGTATGGTAAATTTGGGCGCAACCAAATTTTGGCGTCGTTTTCGGGGACCCAAGTAAGTACCTTAGACCCTCGTCTTCTTTTCTCACCCAAAATTCTCTATTCTCACCCTAATTTATCTTCTCTTTTCCTCTTTCTATTTCTGTGTGTCCAAAAAATCCCAAAACCAATTTTCAATCAATTCCAATGGATTATCCTCCAAAATACCCCTTCATAAACCAATTTTGTAATCAAGTCGGAAATCAATATTTGGAAACACCCCACATAGGGAATTTCATTGACCAAACCTTACTTGAATACACCACACCAGATGAGATGTACAATCAATGAGATGATGAATGTTTAAAAGATCAATTTCCATACCTATCAAGAATGATTGAAAAGACAAATAATGAGGAATTCCATGATGTACAAACATATATCAACCCTAATCCTAAAAAATTCTTGAAAAATTGTGTGAAAAAATGGATAAAATTAATTTAGAATTTTCATCTTTCATATTAGAATTAAAAAGCCTTAAGACTTTTAAGGAACCCATTCCCACTCAAGATGTTCTTTCCTCATCATTGATAGATGAATCTATTATCCCAAAAACATCCCATGAATTGAAAAAATATCTAAGCTTTGGATATGGGATAACTGAACAAGATCAATGAAATGTTGAAGGGTATTTAAATCAGGAGGAAATTAATTTTTGGATTTACAAGGGGAAAATTTGTCTTCATGGATTGAGTGTTCAGAATATTGCTCCAATAATATTTTTTTAGAATCACCGATCATTGAACCATTGGGAGATATAACGAATAGTAAGTCTATACCCACTCATGAAATTCAAATGGAAAATTTTGTGGTTGAATCATATTTTCAAAAGGAATAAATTCTTTCAAAATTTTTTGTTGAAGAAACAAATTTGGATTCAAATTTCCATTCATCTTTAGGAAAATTCAATGAAACTTAACTCAACATTATAATCCTTCCTTCCCCACTCAATAATCCCTCTATTTATGAAAACCTAGACCATTCAATTATCATCAATTTTCATCAAGAATCTCACAAAGTAGGAATGAACCTTGAAATATTAGTAAATACTCCAAATGAAACTCAATCAACCATTACTGAAATTCCCTGGACTTTTACACTCATTGTTAAACATGGGGTTTCACATGGAAAAAATTCTAAAAAAAGACTTAATCTAAATCTTGTTGAGGTGGATAAAAATGGGGACCTAAAAATGTTTGATGTGGGAATAGGATAATTTTGGGGGTTCAAGTCGAGCTAACGACGTTAAACAAAAGCGTTTCATAGGAGGCGACCCATGATTTTCATGTTTCCAATAATTGTGAATCATTTTCGTTTTTCATATAATAAATTACCATAGACTGTTGAACTGATCTTCTTTTACGAGTAAGGATGGGTATGAAAGGGGAGCACCATATTCATCTGTGTCACGTGGTGTGATATCTGAGTAATTACCTTACCCATAAATATAAAAAGAAGACAATGTATCATCAGTTTATTTTGTTTTGTTTAATTTTATGTTTTTATAGGTTAAAAAAATAAAAGGACATGTTGCAAGTCATAAGGAAAATCCATTCACCACCATCCAAGCCGTTGAGACTCAAATCCAGGATTGAAGGGAGACTGTGGCATGCGCTATCATCATCAACCACCAGGTGACTTCATTCCATGATTATCATTTTAAATTTCTTATTTGAACAACTATATTACCCCCTTATAACTTTTCTTTTCTTTAAACACTGGGGACAGTGTTATTCAATGTTGGGGAGATGAAAAAAATGAGTTTTTTTAATAATAACATGCATAGAAAGAAAAATTCCATTAACCTTGAACATGATAACACACATTTCAAACTCTGAAATTTGATATCAAATAATATTGCATGCCTTGTTTCTTATTTTAATGCATGTTTAAGTTCATGAGCATAGTTTTTGGAAAGTGTGGTTGTCCATTGTGAATTTTCAAAGTTTACATTTTCATCCTCTTAATAAAAATGCCACAATGCACATCTACCATATTGTTGGTGAAAATTTGAGTTCTTGGGTCCCTTTCATTATAGAATAGGGTTCTGGGGTCACTTTTAGTTTAATTTGAGTATCCAAAAAAAACAAAAAAAATTGAAAAAAATAATAACCGCATAGAGAAATGTTTTGTCCAAATGTGTGGCATCCGGCACTTGGGGATCGTGACTCCATAGATGTATTGCCCAGATTTAAGCTTTATATCTCTATTATAGAGCATGTAATTGACAATATGTGTGGCGTCCGGCACTTGGGGATCATGACTCCATAGTTGTCTTGCCCAGAGTTAGTCTTTTCTTATCTATTTTGGTTAAAAAAAATTAAAACAAAATTGAAAAAAACAAAAAAAAAAATTGGATACTCATCTTAAGGTTTAATGTGATTCCCACCTAGAACTTCCATTTTTCCCCCTTGAACAATAAAATGGGCCCCATATCTTTTGTGATGCAAAACACTTTATCTTGTTTAATAGAAATTGGATGAAATGTGGCGATGAATTTGAACAAAGGAATGGGCTTGGGTTTGGGATATGCTTATGGACCTAGCTTATTTTAAATGGTTTGGATGGGTTTCATAATTTTTTTGGTATGAGGTCTTTGGGTGAGCAATGTGTATTAAAAAAATTTTGGAAAAGGGGATTTGAATTTCATATTTGTAATATATTTTTCTCGGAACTAGCAAAACTCAAGTTGGGGGGTGTGATTAGTCCATAAAAGTGGCTAATATTAATTTTTAATATCTTTATATTAATTGTCCCAAAGTCCATAAACATTGTTTTTAGTGAATTACATAAATAAAACTTCATTTATCATCTTAAATGCAATTCATGTTTAAAATTCAAATTTGGGCCCAATCATTCATCTGTTTGTGGAAAACATTATATTCATTTTCTAAATTTGATATTTTTGGATATAATTGATCAATTTGTATTGAAAATTTTATATTTTAGGTCTGATGGATTAATCCTAATGGAATATAGATATTTTTGCACCTGAATGCATAAATTTTCTGTAAAAAGCATAATGGGCCTAAGGCCCATCAAACAAATGTGGGGCCCAAAACCAAGTCCAATGAAGCTCAAATTTTTACACTATAAAGATAAAAATATTAGGATCATTTTATTAAACTATGTCTGGAGCTTAATATGAAGTTTTCATGATGACAATGGGATCTGTAGTTGATATTTAAATGGTGGGCCCGACATTAATGCACATAAATTCGTCACACTATTTCGATCATATCATCCAAACGGATATTCCAAAATTAATGATATTTATATAGCTCATATAGGACCGAAGGAAGAGAATATTTCTCTTATACGACCCCTCAGGATTCGGCTTCCTTCAATTCCAAATTCACAGGTCAAAATGGTGGATGAATCTAGACAGTTTTTTGGGACAACTTCGAAACATCAATTTCCTTTTGATTATTCACCCTCCTTTTGACTCTATTAATTGTTGAGGGGTGAATTGATTGTGGGGGAGGATCTAAGGCTCCTAATATGCCTATATAAGGATATGGTGGTGAAGGGAATGAGGATCTCATATATTTTTCTTTGGAATCGATATTTTCCTTTCAATTGTAATTTTCTGCTTTCATTTTGTAATCGTATCATCAATTTTTCCATGTAAGTTCTTATTTCACATTTAGTATATTAATAAAATCTTTTCTTCTTATTTACTATTTCTTTTCATTTTTTTAACACGTTGATACCGTTGAATCTAGGTGTGAATTTATTCACACCAAAACTTGTGAATTCCTCACACAATGGTGGAGTGTACATTTTTCTTAATGTTTCTTTTCGTCAATATCACTTCTTTAAGTCGACTTCCCGCTTAAATTGATAGAATAATGTCAATGGAGGGATAAAATTTTATGGGTTGATCCTAGGGAGTTGCATGGGATGGATTGAATGTTATTTGATATTCTCAAACTCTTAAATTTGTTCTTCATTTTAAGAGTTCCTTTCATTGATTTATCTTCTTCTTTGTCTTCATCGACTTTAATGACAACACATTTTGAGTGCTAGTACGATCCAATGACTCGGCGTGATCATGAAAGTGATCCTCTAAGTGAATTTGCGATTATCCTTGAAATTTTGTATGGATTAAATTGGAGAATGATATTGAGGAATTATTTCATTTAATGGATACCACTTGAACCGATGAACATAAAATTCAAAGAAAAAAAAGACATCCAATCAAGCCCTAGAGACAACCTAGGATCGACTCATCTTAATTAATTTTTTTAATTCAAGTCATATTTTTTGTGTTCTTTAAATAAAATCACCATTTCTTCAAATCAATGAACACCATAGTTGGCCACTTTATAGCCAATCCCACATCTAATAAAAGTTTCTCAAGGATTCTTCTTCGGTCCCTGTGGATTTGAACCCTACCTGCACTACAATGACCACATGCCTGTAGGGTAAATTTTAACGCAACCAATGGTTATGTATTGAGTGTGGATTATGCATGGTTTTCTACCTAGGTACTACAAGGAGCGGTGCTGGGATGAATGTCCTGATCTCACCGAGATGTGGCAGCCCGATTGAGAATCAGGATGGATGATAGAGAGTTGAATGAAATGGCGGGGGGATGAGATGGAACTTGCATGAGGATGATGGTGATGTTGGGATTGAGCCTAAAAGAGACATCCTACATATCCCCATGGTAGGGAATCAAAGTCTATGTAGTTCGGTGAGGCGATGGGACACCTGAGGAGGCGACCTGTGAGAATGGACACATGGATTAGATCTGGAGGAAATAGAACCTCCGGTTGGGGTGTGATCATCCTGGAACACATGGGTCAAGGTATAGATCAATTTGAGTCATGATTTAAAGGCTTGAACCTCAGGGAGTCTTCCTACCTATCCCCGTGGCAGGGAATCAAAGTCCACATAGTTTATCTGATGACGGTTTACCTTCAATTGGGGACTCCAACTACTTCCTGTCAAATGGGGTTGACATCGGCTTACCACTTAATGGGGTCGACAATGGCCTACCGTTGGGTGAGATTGAAAATGGGTTACCACTGGATAGGGGATTTGACAATGGATTACTACTATATGGGGTCCCAACAGTTTTCCACTGGATGGGGTCAAAACAGCTTACCACTGGATGGGGTGATAGTTTAGTGTCATGAGGGACAAAATGGGAGTACAGTTTAAGGTCATGGAGGATGGGGGTGGACTGACGTGAAGGGGTCAGAACCAATGGATTGTGGGCTTGAACCTCAGGGAGGCTTCCTACATACCTTTCCCTAGCAAGGATCAAAGACGACGTAGTTCAGGTTGGGTTTGGTGAACCAATGTGAAGGTGGTTGGGACTAATGGTTAGTGGGATTGAACCACAGATAGGTTTCCTACCTAACTTTCCATGGTAAGGATGAAATTCCACGTAGTTATAAAGGAGTGGGAACCGACATGAAGATGGTCGAAACCAATGGATGGTGGTCTTGAACCTCATGGAGGCATCCTATATACCTTGCCTTGGCAAGGATTAAAGACCCCATAGTTCAGGATGGAGTTTGGTCTTACACTCTAGGTTGCCCAGGGAGGATGTCATGGTTGATGCTTACTCTAACCCCACATGAGTTGTGCTCGATGTGAAAAACAAGAGGTAGTAAAGGCCTAACAGTTAAATCATGGATGGTGCATCCATGGGGAGTGGAGAGGGGCTTACATGTGGTAAGTATCCCAAAGAGGAAACAGGGGCTTATGTGTGGTTAGTAGCCAAGGGAAATGGATATCGGGGCTTACTCCAGGGTGGAGGCCTAGGTGCTGCTATGGAGCAGCAATGGTGAATGGGTCTTACGCAAGGAAGCTGCTCGGGTGCCGCTATGGAGTGGAAATGGTGAAAGGGGCTTACACAAGGAAGCTGTCTGGGGGTATTCCTCATGTCTGGCCATGAGGGAATCCCAACTCATTAGTGGGTTGAGGCCTTCACCTATGAGCTAGTACACAAGATGGATAATTCCAATGGCGTTGGAATCAGTCTGAACAAAGGGATATGAAAAGTGTAAATCACATGCCCGAAATTCAGAAAGCAATGAGGGTGGCGTGGCGATGGAGGATAACTATTGACCGTGTTCAAAACATAGCACCCATATCGTGTTAGCCTAAAATGGGGAAAAACAAATGAGGGTTCACTACTGACCGTGTTCGAAACAAAAGACCTTACTCAAAGTGTTGTCCAATTTCTTACGGGGCATTGGCCTAGGATGGTAGGTGAGCCAATGCGGCATGGGACCAGGCCGTTTGGAGGTCCCTTCATACATGGAAGTGGATGAAGATCTAAATGAAGGACACACAAAGCGTGCGGTGGAGTGATGGAATGTTTGAAAGGATTCCAACACTCTTGAAAATACGCCACTATAATCATGCCATTAGGTATCTTATGCTAGGATCATAAGGCATCTCTTGTTTGGAGCAAGAGGCGTCCAATGTTTCGCACATAGGGTATACCACAGATTATAGTCATGTAGATAAGACTATTGGAATCTCATGCATGGAGCATAAGGAATATCTTGTTTGGGGCAAGAAGCATCCTATGATTGTCACATAGGAAGTACTATAGTTTATAGTCATGTAGGGAGGACTATCGGCATCTTATGCTAGGCGAGTAATGCATATCTTGTTGGGAGCAAGAGGCATCCTATTATGGAATAATAGGGTGTACTATAGTTTATAGTCTTGTAGAGAGGAATTTTGGAATCTTATGCTAGGCGCATAAGGAATCTCTTATTGGGATCAAGAGGCATCCTATTATTGAATAATAGGGTGTGCTACAGTTTATAGTCATGTAGAGAGAACGGTTAGCATCTTATGCTTGGAGAATAAGGCATCTCTTCTTTGGAGTAAGAGGAATCCTATATTTATCATATAGGGTTCACTACAGTTTAAAGTCATATAGATAAGACTATTAGGCATAAGGTTCCAATCAATGGATTGTGTTGGGACTTATGCAAGTGCAGCCCTTTCTGGTTCAACCTGGTATATGAGACAAGCGATGTGGTTTGGATGAGTTACTTGTGGAATGGTTCAACTCAAGGTACTCAAGAAATTGAAGAGGATAATCTCAACTCACTTCATGATAAATTAACCAAGAGGAATATGTCGAATCAATGTGTTTAATGATGTCCAAAGGAGTATCTCAAATCATGTTATTCCATAGGTGCAAGGTGGGTGTGCATAAGGGTGCAATGGAAAATGCCGACATCCTAGCCAGAAAACATTGCGGTGCGACTCTCCATTTTTCATTGGAGGTTAGTGACGGTAGCAAAGTAATGATGCTCATGGAGCATGGACTCGTAGAGCATGGGATTGCGGAGCATGGACTCGCGGAGCATGCGCTCCTAGATCATGGACTCGCGGAGCATAGACTCGTGGAGCATGGACTCACCGAGCATGGACTCACGAAGCATGAAATCGCGAAGCTTGGAATCTCGGAGCCTGGAATCACGGAGTATAGACTCACGGAGCATGGACTCACAGAACATGGACTCACAGATCCACTTCACAAAGGAAATCAGAGCTCTGCGAAATGAGAAATTGGTTTCCGAAGGGGCGGAGTCACCTTTTTGCGAAGGGGGTTGAGCTGGGTATTCATAGGGGAGAGGCATCGTGAAGTAGAGCCCGTTCGGAGCAAAGATAGAGCTCACTCCACGACGGGCTCACAAACGTCAAAGGGGTTCATGGATCATCCCGCCTCCTTGCTCTATGGCGGATCTCGAACATCAAAGGGGTTCAAGGAGCATCCTGCATCCTTTCTCCACAACGGGTTTGCGAATGTAAAAGGGGTTCATGGAGCATCCCACCTCTTTGCTCTAAGGCGGGTTCGCGAACGTCAAATGGGTTCGTGGAGAATCCCACATCTTTTCTCCTCGGTGGCTTCGTCAAGGAGGAGATTTGCACCGGTGCGGGGCCCTGGGGGCTCCAGTGAAGTTCCTTCGCTCCATGATCGTGGAGGGAGCTTCACAAATGGGATCCACGAACTAGTTTTCCTGACCAATTTCAAATGCCCATAACTCCTAATCTGTAACTCCGTTCGAGCTCTACAACCTATCAAAACAAAGCTTATGATACGGGATATTCTCTTGGATCATTTATGGGAGAATTTGGAAAATTTTGGGGATGTTTTTTTCAATGTCAACATGGGTAACATACCTAGGGCTCGTGTTTCATTTATTCCCAAATATCATAACCATATTTCATATATAAATTTATAAACACACCTTCTCAATAACTTCGAACTCCAAATATCATTGACAGTTATCGACATAAATGTTTTAGAAATTATGAGCTACTATTTTGTTTTGTTGAGTAGTTCTGACTTTCTCTACTATTTCCTCAACTAGATTAGGTCAAAATCACTTTATTTATCTAGATTCATTCAATCACATTGGATTTATACACATATTTATATATAATTCATCATATGGATCTATCTAAACTCTCATGTGAAATAATTGTTTTAAGAAAACTAAACTATAGGAAGGTGTTGAACCCAACCACCTTTGAATTATAGAGAAAAATATCTCAACATATCCTATAGGGTTTCAATAATTACCTCAAACTAACTACCTTTCTAAGGATGATAGGAAATGATTAAACTTAACTCTGTATCCAAGTCCTACATAAAAACTCTCTAGAACATTGAGGTAAACCTTGGATCCCGATAAAATCCAATATAATGTGGTACTCTGTTAAACTATACCTCTTCCTAAATGTATATTCTAGAATGTTTATCAAGAGATAAATCTTCACTGATAGTAATGAAGTGTGATCACTTTGTAAGGTGATCGAATACAACCCATATAAAATTATATCTTTTAGATGTTTTGAGGTGTTTAATAAAAAAATACATGGTGATGTTTTACGATTTATATTTTGGTATTTGTAATGGTTGTAATATCCCATAAGACATATATATCTCAACCTTAACTTGCTAACGTACCATGTAGTGAGATACAAACTCTACAATACCTCTGTTCATTTTTTTCCAAAATAAACACTCATTAAAATATCTATAAATCTTTATTCATCTAGGATTAATATATAATGATGAAATATTATCTTCATCCAACATCATCTTCTAAAAATAAGGTATGGATAGAACATATAAAATTTTATTGAACCATATAATTCCATTACAATCAAGGTTGAAGATAGGAACATTTATGACCTTATTCTATAGTTCCACATCTCTATTATGTGCCTCTTTAATTATCACACCGATTAATGGCTGAACACTCAATTGAGAAGGATAATATTTCTCCCCTTACTTCACAACTTATTGATACATCCTTTGAAAATCCAAAAATATTGGATCTTTTGTGACCCTCATCACAGATATGCTAGCATTACCCTTTTGACTCAAATCTCCAACCACCTTGATTTCCTTCTCTTAGGGGTAATTTATTGAGATAGACTTTAATAAACTCCAACCATATTCTCTAGAAAATATTTATCTCTTTTTGATTTAGTTTATACTTTTAACTTTTATAATCATTATTTATGTCACACCTTTCTCTATAAAGATAATGTATATATATTTTCAGTGAAAAATTTAGAATAGCTAACTCAAAATATTTATTTGCGTAATTTTTCTCATGAACCTTAAATTATTGAAAGAAATAAGCTATCATCATATCCTTCTTCATGAAAACACTTGTAAGATCCTTCCTTGTTTCAGGTACGTCCCACTTTGAGTTTTTTGTTGGACATTGGGGTTCGAGTCTTGTTTAGAGACTGATAGCCTTTTTTGTGTAAAATTTTCAAATGTTCATGGATGTATGTTTATTTGAATTAATGGGGTTTGTGTATAAAAATTTTAAATGGTATTACAAAAGTTTTTCATGAGTTTAGAAGGATTAATAGGTGGTTTGGGCACATTTATAGAAGTTGTGCTGAAAACTGTTCGCTTGAAAATTATTCACCATGTATATGTCACACAATGTCTAACTGACACCAGACACATATCATCAACTGGTTCATGATGTGAATTTTTTACACATCATGAACCTAATTAATATCACATAAATGTTTATCAGGATATATATTAACTTGAGGTGATAGTTTTTTCAGCATAACATAAAAATAAAAAAATACATGATGTGAAAGGATTACATGTCATGTATTCCTAAGACCCAGCAGTTTTAAGTGGGTAATGAATATGATTATTGCATTCATTCAGTGATTCCCTCTCCTCCCTCAAGACTATGTGAAATCTAGGCATTTTATAAACCTTACAGACATCCTGGTCATGCATCTAATCCCTAGTCAGTTTTTTTGTTTAGGTTTACCTTCTCTTCTATCATTCCTTATCGTTGTAGTATAAATCTCTTGACAGTTATTTTTTTGGTTTTGATCTTGATCTACTGTGATCTGGGTACCCTGTGAAATTCATCACCACCTTTTTTGTTGGGAATTCTAGTTCAAATCATTAATTAATCTATAGATGACAGTAGGGGTATAAACATAACCCTATGGTCTATTTAATTGTGATGTATATGCAATATTTCGATTACAGTGATTTAAAAAGTTCTCTAATTAATTAGTTCATTTATGGTAAATCATAGATTGAAATATTGTTTGGATCTATTTGGATTCAATTGTTGATCCACCGTGGATTATGGACACCCATTGGAAAAGAAATCCATTGAATAATAAGTACTTTTAAAATGGATTAAAGTGTGTCTAGAATGACATGATTTGTAGGTGATTTATTGATATAGAATCACTTATGTAATATCTTGTGGCTATTATTATTTACCATTGATAAATATATATATGAATGGAAGTGTAATTTGAAAGAAAAATGGTAATTTTCATAATTAACCATTAAGACTTATGATGTTATATTGTGATATAATTGTTGTTATGACTTTTTGAGTTGTTGATGAAATACTTATAAATAGGTCATTTCATATAGGCTAATTTTTTATATTGTAGGATATTCCCAGTGATACATATTGAAATGATTATATAGCATCATCTACCCAGTGATACATGATAAAATTCTTATACAGCAGGCTTAGCCCAATGATACATGCTGAAATGATTATATAGAGTGATTAGACCAATTTATGCTAAAATGATTTATATATAGGGCTATGACCGGAGGTTGAAATAATTATACAGAGGGATTTACCTATTTAGTCGATTATTCCATGGTTTATGGTCTTGGTTTGAATGGTTTTGTTGAATGCTTAGAGACATTCTGGTATGTTGCTAAAGTAGGTTTTTTGATGTATTATATAACTTGATTAGTTAATAAACATTTTAATCATTTTATTTAATAAAATTATTATCAGACTGGTTTTTTATAGACATGATGGTGTCATCCAAATGAGTTTTAATAACACCCTATTCAGGCCCTTGTTTGGTACCCGAGCAGATTACATGGATGCAGGTTTGGATGAGGTAAAGGGTCATTATTTCTAATTTTTTTCTTGTAGTATGAACTAGAGTTTGGAGGTGGGCCTTACATGTGGTTCAGAACAAGTGTATTTTGATATTTTTTGGTGTCAACTGATTTTTGTATTTGTATTGTTTTCAGTTTTACATTTAGATACATCTAATATTTCCATTTAATGATTCATCAATAATGGTTTATTAGTTTCTCTTTTACTTCTCAGTTGTATTACATATGGTTTTTATTGTTCTTCATTACTCTAATATTATGTTTTTATTTATATTGTGTTATATATCATTAACATGGTGTATATTCTCCCTACTATTTCATCACACCCCCAATGCAAGTTGATAGACTGTGGTGTTTGAGGAGGCATGCTAGAGGTCTCATAAACAACTTTTTTCCATGTGAGAGAGTTCCAGATCGAGGGACATTAAAAAGTGTTATCAGAGGAGGTTTTTCATTTCTTTTACATTACTATTTTGTAATGGTAGAAAACATAACAGGATGTGTTAGGACTTGGTAATGATCTTGTTCATGGGAGTAGCAAACCGATGTACGGGGGGAAATCTGAGTTGTCAGGGATGAGATTTTGTTTCAGGATTTTTTCTTATTATAGTTGATGTAATTTATTCTTGAGTGATTCACATGATTTATAATGTTATTTTTTCTTTATATTTATACTCATTGACCAATATGGCTCAAGATGAGTATGCATGCATCATGGTAAGCACATAGGGATATATATTAACATGCATTGTTCAAAGTAGGGACATATTTATTGAATATGTTATATACTTTCCTGTATGAACTATAGTAGGATATACTGTTAAATCTAATAAATGGAAATTAAATGAATATTTATGTCATTATTAAATGCTTTTAATCTGATTTTAGAGAGACTAGGATTTTTGGTAATCTATTTTTTCCACCTGTTGATTTTTACCTTGTTGTTATAGACAGTGTTTTAAGGAGTGTGTTTATATTGTAGGGAAAATACCTCCTCATTGTATTTGATTTGAGCATTAGTATAGTAGAAATCAGCATGCTCCTAATGCAGCTAAGCTGGATCATCATATGACTCATGAGGATCGTATAGATGTTCATCTTTGTGATAGCTTACTAAGGGTCATAAAATCAATAGAAAGGGAGACTGTTCATAACTTTACTTCGATGGATGATCTAATAAGAGAGTTTCAGCTGCTATGTTTGCCTATGTTCACTAGGGAGGGAGGCCCCCAGGTAGCTGACTTCTGGATCGAGTCAGTCCAGATGATCTTTAAGTACCCTAATACACCCATAGATAGGAGGGTGAATCATTCTATGTATATTCTCCATGGACCTTCCAAGCATTATAGAGACATTATAAGATAGGTTGGGAAGTATGAGGTGTTATCTTTTAAATAATTCAGGGATATTTTCTTAAGACACTTTTATCTATAGATGCTTATAGATGAAAATGATTGTGAGTTAATGCATACGAAATAGGAGGGTTTTTTAGTGATGGAAAATGTTAAATGTTTCACTGACCTATAGTGATTTGCACCATCTTTAGCTGCTGATGAGATCTTAAGGGAGAGACACTTTCAGGATGGGATTCACTGTGGGATCAGGTTATAGGTGAATGTTTTTCATTTGAGTAGTATTTAGACTTGAAAAATCATGAACTCAATATGTAAGGGAATATGAGAGATACCCCAAGCAATGGCTAGGAAATTTCAGTAAGGAAAATAGGGAGCACTTCTTATGGTGGAAAGAATCCCCCCTATGATAGTTTTTTCTAAGGAAATAGTGAGATGAGTAGTCATAGAAGTGGTTATCCATCTCATTTCCATGTTATGATGTAGTGTTATCAATGTGGAAAGTTAGTCCACAAGCAATATTAGTGCTCATACCCCGCTATGGAGTGGCATTCATTCTAAAGGTTGGGTCATCTCTAGATGTTTTGACTAATTTCTCATATAAAAGAAGTGGTATGGGATCATGAGAGGTACCAAAGTATTGAAAAGACTCAGTTAATCCTTAGTAAACAGATATCTAGAGTTCCACATGATGTTAAGGTCTGGGTAGGGGATGTGTTACCCAATGCTGGAATGATAGTACCATAAAGAAGAAATAGCTTAAGGGATTCAGGATAAATCCTAAAGAGTAGTGGTGGGTCAGATACATGTTATGAAATCTACTTTGGCTATTGTGGATTTATAACCTTCTACTGTCAAAAGTACGATTCTTGTATCATCTTCCCTTATTTAATTTTTTTTAAACAAGGGATCATTGCATTCCTATTTATCTGCTCTTTTTGATAATTTTTTGGGTGTGGTTATAGAATTCATGGCTGGTTTTTTGACCATTGACACACTATTGGGGGTACGTTCTGAGAATATCAAATGTTTCAGGGCATGTTCTCTAAATATTTGTAGTTACTATTTCTTGTGGGAACCATTTATGCTAGAAATGACATGTTTCCATTTAATTGTTAGTATGGATTGGTTAGTCCTATACCAAGCTCATATTCAATGTTACCAGAGAAAAGTTATATTTCTATCTTTAGAAGGATGTATATATTATCACCAGGGTGTGTCGAATCTTCAATATGGTCATGCTGGACCAATTCAGGGTTGATTATATTATATCATGGTAAGGATTTAAAGTATTGTTCAAGATGATGGTGAATTTCATCATTATTATTTTCATCTATCAGTAGACCATTTTTTTGATATTTTTCAGGATTAGTTCTATGAATTGCCTACTAAGAGATATGTTGAGTTCATGATCATGTTGGGGTCTAGAGCATAAAAAATTTCTATACAACCTTAAATGATGGCTCCTGTAGAGCTTTATGAGTAGAAAGTTCAGTTGGAAGATCTAAAAGCTAATGGTTTCATATGACCTATTGCATCAACACTTTGTTCTCTAGTTATTTTCCTCATGAAGTCTGGTGGGATTTTGTGCGTATGAGTGGATTATCAGAAATTTAACCTATTAACAGTAAAGAACTAGTATCCCCTTTAATGTATCAATGATCTCTTCGACCAGTTTAGAGGTTCTAATATTGTCTCTAAGATATATTTGAGATCAGGATACCACTAGTTGAGGTTAAAATCATAAGACATACCTCATAATACTTTTATGTGTAGGTATGGATTATATGAATTTGTAGTGATGTTGTTTGGGTTGGAGAATACACTAGAGGTACTCATGTATTTGATGAATAAGATCTTTTATCATTTTCTTGATCTACTTGTCGTGTTTTTTCGATGACATCTTTGTGTAAATCCAGTTAGATGATGATCATCCAAAACATCTTGACATCATCTTGAGTATATTTAGAGAGTATAATCATTACACCAAGATAAACTAATGTATTTTATACATTAATAAAGTGCACTTCTTGGATCATGTCATCTCAGGGACATGAGTTTTAGAATACATAGGGAAGTTTGTAGTCATGGTATCTTGGGATAGGCACAATAATGACTTGGAGATTTGGAGTTTTCTTGGGTTATCTATTTATTATTTTCACTTTATCTAAGACTTATCCTATCTGAAAGCACCAATGTCAAGGAAGACATAGAAAGAGGTGATTTTTTTTTGGTCTTATGATTGTGGGAGATATTTTCATGACCTAAATAGTAGGCTGGACTTAACACCTATACTCACATTACTTGTGATAGGTAAGGAATATACTATGTAATGTGTTGCATTCAAAGTTAGACTGAGAACAGTTCTAATGCAGGGGGATCAAGTGGTTTCTTATGGATCTAAATAGTTGATATTGCATGAGAGGAATTTTCTTACTCATGATTTGGATCTAGAAGAGGTGATAAATGCCTATATATAATGGAGAAATTATCTTATGGTTGATAGATTTTTTGTATACATGGACAATAAGAGACACATGTATATATTTTCACAATTTGAACTAAACCTTAGATAGAGGAGGTGGGTCGAGTATCTTCATTATTTTGACTTTGAGTTGTCTTATCTCCCCTATCAACTAATTTCCTCCAACATAAAAACCTAGTTATATGTTAGTCCATGCGACCCTTACATTTCTCATTCTCTATTTTCTAGAGGATGTTTTAAAAACCCTTTTCATGATGTCATATTTCAACATAGGAAATATTAAATGATATATTTCCAATATCAAGTTTAAATTGTGAAAAATCAATTTATTTAAGTTTGGGACAATGTAACACCCCAAAATTATGAAGTAAGAAAATTGTATTTGATAGTGTGTATAACATGCAACACAAATCATGTAAAAAAATATAATATCCTAATACTTTATAGTATAATTTCTACATTATATAAATTAAATCTATGAAATAGTTTGAAATTCATGAAATATTGAGTTATCTTGTGCTACATGCAAGAAAGTATTTTTTCAGTTGATTGTATTACATGCAAGATTGAGTTCTACCAAACAATAATATCTTATTAAAATATTATTATATGATATTATATATCCATTAAATTAATAGTAATAAAAATTATTAACTAACTTATAAAAATATAAGGTTTATAAAAAAATTTAATATGAATTCATATGTTACCAATTAATTAGAGATGAGAATAGGAACCAATTGAATATAAAGGGTATATTTTTATAGAATGTTATTTTTACACTCAAAAAATGGTTTATCGTATTAAATAAAATTAATTACAATTAGTGAGTTATATTAATGTAATATATATATTATGTATTCAATAAAATATTTTTTACATTCATATAATATATTTTATCAGTATAAGATAAGAACAAACTCAATATTATACATAAAATACTATAATTTTATTGAGGAACTTTTACCGTTTTTTAATGGAAAATCTATTTTAAATACAATTTTGAAACTTTTATAAATTTCATATAAAAAATAAACTTATTTTTTTAAATAAAAAAAATCAAAATTATTTTATGAGGATTCTTTTTGATATTTTATGTAATTTATCATTTTTTAATTAATAGTGAAAAATACTAAATATGAATTCAAAACTTCTTTTTCATCTAATTTATTATATTGGTAAATTATATTTTAAATTTATTTTAATGAAAAATTATATCAATTAAACTAATTTATTTCATTATATTAATTTCACTTGGAAATTTGATATAAAACCATAGTTATGAACATTTTTACTTTAAAAACCTACATATTCATCCCGTATATGGGATTAATTTTAAATTAATTTATGCCACTTTTGTGATTTGAATATGGAAAAATAGATTCCATATTTAGAATAAGAATAATTTATAATGTATAATAAGTACTTTTACTAAAAATATTTGCGAAATTAATTAAAATTTATTTCAATGATTAAGAGGAAAATTAGCTTAACAAAGGACTAAACCTTAAACTAAATGCCAGAAATGACCCATTCACTTGTCCAAAATCCATTGTCTGACCATATTTCATCCCTATAATCCACTGGATCTAATTTTTTCCACTATTTTAGAAACATTCAATGTAAAAAAAATTGGTTAAATTCCCCTTTCCAAAATTTACAAGACTGTTACTCCTCCTCCACTATAAAAAGGCACTCAAGCCTCACACTTCCTTACACCTCTCTAGCCACATTTTCCTAACCAAGATCTCTCCAAATAGATACAAAATATCCATCCCCTAAAACTATAACCCTAAAATTGGTCATAAATCCACACAAGGAATCCCTTTGGTCATAACCAAAAGGAGTTACCTAAAGAAGAGATAACGTATTTCCTCAAGATCTTTAGTTTATTTTCTACTCCCCACCCCCTCAACTATGATTATTTGATTGTTATATAACAACATTGGTTTAAAAATATACTAATATGTTATTATCTAAAGGGTTAATCCTACACTTTCACACACATCCATATAATGGGTAATGAACTTGTTGTTTATGTGTACGATGAACTGCCACCGTACAAAAGGATGTTTGTTCGTTTTTCCTTTACTACCTCTCATGGTGGGAATTATGATGGAAACACTTTTTATATGTGATATATATGTTATTTATAATGTATTTATAATTTTTTTAATTTTTTTTATGACACATAACTTTATGAACTCCATTTTGTGTAAATATAATAACATTGTTTGTTGAAGTGTGGACTACCACCCCCTCAAAGTGATGTGATTCGTTCACATTATATATGGAATATATAAATGATGTTTTTAATAAAAATATGTGACATATATGAAATAGATATTATAATTGAATTATAATTTACATATATATAATTTACTTTTCATTCTTTTATAATAGAAATGTAATGAATGTAGTTTTCATGCGTACACACGTCCTACCGTCTCCATGAACGATGCATTTCATTTCTTATATCCAAATATTATGGATTATTATAAATGAATATGTCCTAAATATATATTATATTTAAATAATTTTTTACATTATAGGTTTGATAAAACCATGATTTAACAAATAATAACAAGTAACAATTTAAAACATACTCGAAAAACATGGAAATTAAAACCCAAAGTAGTGAAAATACTGAAATATTGTTATCAAACGGGTGATAATATTCTATAAGAAGATAATATATGATATCATAAATACTATTATTGTTACATTATATGTTTTTAACATTTTTAAACCATTATAATTGATGTTAATGTCCATTAAAACAAAAGGAAATTCAAGGTAAGGGATTTCATCTCAATTTACATTCAATTGAGACTTATTTGTTATTATGCACCAATTTGCTTTTATATAGTGTATATACTTACCTTTTACATGTTATATCATTAATAAATTATTATCATGATATTATAGGTTTCATTTAATGTTATTCCTTCATTTATATTATGAATCAAATGTTTTTAATTGGTATGGGACACTTTGGAATGTTTAAATATTATTCTCCTCAAGAATGTTTTTAATGATTATCTTTGCAGTATCACTTTATTTTTTATCATTAACCTTATCTTTAAAAACTAAATTTATTTTAAATATCAAAATCCATTGGTGATGTATATTATTATTTCCTAAAATTTATATCATTTTTACAAATAATGCTCACTTTGATAGTTATTTGATTAATTGGAGAATTATTGTTAAATCTATATCCTTTATTCAATACAGATATTTGATACGACTTATTTTTTATTGATTAAATAGTTTTTTGGATATATGAGGAATTAATTGGATAAGTATGACATGGGTGGGTCCCAGTTATAGATATCCCCTGAAGGTATTTATAGTCTCGTGTGACGAAATAGTTGGCCAAATTAGATGGGTTTTTACCTGATATGGTGAACCATCTTGAAAACAATGTTGATGATAATGGTTTTATATACCTAGGAAACATGGAATGAAATAATTAATAATTTCCCTCATTCAGATTCTATTATTTTTTATTCCTGAGATTTTGTGTTGACTTATCTACAGAAAAATTTAATTTTTAGTTCATTGATTTAGTGGAATATGTTTTTCTTTCTTACCTTGCTATATTGATTATGCCTTATCTAGTTATTTAAATGGAATGTGTTATCAGTTATTTGCCTTTAAATTTTGATTATTCTCATCAATTAATTATTTTTTCCACTTTACTTTCCCTGGCTAATAAATTGATCTCACCCTTATTATGTTTTCATTCTCCGAGTTGTGAAGAAGAAAACATTGAATAAGATCTAAAGGATACAATTTATTTCATTATATTATGTATCATGTTTGTATTTTCTATTTACCAATGCATTATTGGTGTCATGTAAGTTATCTAGATTTTCAAAACTTCTAAACTGATCAGTCCTTTAGGATTTGATTCCTTATAATCATTTTAATGTAATAAAATAATGCACTAACTCTGGGTTTCTTAGGTTGGGGTGTTACATGAAATATCATTATATAATGAAATTTAAATATGGATTTATGTAATTTTAAACCTTATCTTTTGGTTTAACCCTATGGTTAACCAATTTTAATTTTAATCATGGTAATAAATTTATAAGAGGGTTATAATTTTACTTATAAGGTAAAAATCATCTCATAAATGAACATGGAATGATATTTTCAAAAATATCATATCCTAATTTCCCTATTTAAAAATTTTTATGATTTTTAAATAATTTAATAAAATATTTTTATCATAATATACTATTATTTTCATTTTAAAAACTATTCATATAATTTGAAATTGAAAAAACATGAAAGAAATGGAAATAAACATTTTACACATCTATAATATGATGTTTTTCAACAAAATATTGTTGGATAATACTAATTAACCCAAATTGTATAAATTTTAATATTTTTAAATTCATTTATTTTGTTTTCCTATTTATTTAATAAATACTATATTAGCATTTCATAAGTACTTAGGTAACTGTTTAGTCACTAAATATTATAAATAACTTAATATGATAAAAATTAATTTATATTTTAAATAAACATTTAAAATAATTATCCTCTTTCTAGGATTATGTAAAAAAAATTAGATATAAAATTATAAAGAGTGGAATTATGTTTTTATTCTTTCTTTAAATAAATATAAGGGACATAATCAATGACAAATGGAACAAATGGTCATATACTAAAGACTTGGATGGAAACTGCTAGAATTAACCCATAAAATATGAAAATGATGGTTTTGGGTTAATTTTGATCCCTTAAATCTTGGTTCTAAACCTTTTTTACCCATTTTACCTTTACTAAGGTGAGAAATATTTTCCATTATTACTATTAGTAAGGACAAAAAAGGAACCTATTTAAAAAAATTGAACCACCTGATTCCAAATATGGTATCCATTTTTGATGATTCATTCTCTAGAAATTGAAAAAATATATAATTTAATATAAATTCATAAAATATAATGAAAAATAGTTTTTTGAAAAAATTTCTTTTCAAAAAAATTATCTTATTTAAAAAACATGAATATTTCTTATTCAAATTAAATTAATTACATTATTTTAAATAAAATATATTATATTTCACTTTAAAATCAAGTTCTAAATATAACAGCACATTTAAATTACTTGAAAAATGGCAGTAGTTTAAATATCTATTTTTATTATTATTCAATGAAAAATAATACATTTCAAAAAAATCATAAAATTTCACCAAAAATATAATTTTGTTAGGTAGATTTCTAAAATTATTTTCATTTTTTCTAATAAATTTTCTAAAATGGTAAAAAAATTATTATATTATTTTCTCACAAAAGAAATACAAAATCATTTTTGAGGAAAATATATTTTTCAATCATATAAATACAACACAAAAAATTAAGTACTTATTTGTCAAAATATTTTCTATATCTATATCCTTTATGTATAAATTTAAAAATATGGTTATTCTTATTAAATTCACCAAATTAATAGCTATTATATAATGATATAATATATTATGGTTATTTTACACTCAAATTTGTATGTATTGCAATATATCATGGAAATTAAATTTATTTGAAGAGAAACATCTCATAAAATCTAGTGGTGTTACATTGAAAATAGAGGAGACAAATTTTTTATCCTTTGTTTTTATATTAATAAGGTAAAAAATAGAGTTTATTTCACAATCTTTAAGCTATTATAGATAAAATTAATCCCTGAGAATGTTCACTGTGTAATCAATGATCTCATGAATCCTGTTTTATTTTTGAAGCACTTCTTAAAAATTCATGTCCTTATTCCCAAGGTTAATTTGATAACACTTTTAGTAATTTAAGCTATCTTGATGTCAATATTGAGATTATGAAAAAAAAAATTGTTCCATGATCTTCAATAATTCTTGATTAGTTTGAGATTTAAACTATTTATTTGGATGGAATTCCCATTGAGGCTCTTAACCATTCACATTAACAATGTTCTTGCACAATTCAAATTTAAAAATGATTTATTAAATATGAATAATATTGGTGATGACCTTTAACTATGTAAATGAAGGGTAAACAAAATAGGTGAATGATCATATTTTAGTTTTGGTGAAACAAGGAAGAAGGGACTAATGAAAGTGGTGTCCTCCATAAGAGAGAAAGCACATCTATCATTAATATTGTATCCTATCAATTTGTATTTTTTCCCCTGTAGTCAAATTTTTGTGAAAAATCATTGATCAATGAACCTATAAAAATCAATAGGGATAAAATTTATAAAGTCTTTACTAATTTTTTAGAGGGGAATATTTATCAATTGAATTCACCTGACTAAATCCAATTATTGGTTAAATAAAATAAAATATGATATTTTTTCATTCCATAGGTATTATATTATTGAGTAATAGTTCTGAGCATAGATGAATGAAATAAGGAATCATGTATTTCCATCCTCTATCAAGACTATGATTTTTTGTTTTCCACTACTTAAAGGTCTTCAAGCATATGTTTTATAGAATCCAAAGAGTTTCAACCAAATTAGCCCTACTATTATCAGATGCAATTTCATAAGATTATACCAATTAATAAGATTAATCTTTTCAAATTGGATCATCAGTCTTGTAATCCCAAACAAAGTTGGGTTTTTTTCCAATATGAAATAACTAGCGATAAAGGAGGTATATTTATTACCTAGCCCATAGAAATTTCCCAAATATGAACTTAATTTTGAAGATAAGTTACTCCTAGTTTGGTATAAGGCCTCATCCTTAAACATTACATAATCTTAATTTAAATAAAGAATTAACATTGGGTATATTTTATAGTTTAGAGTTTTAGATATTTAGGCCATAATTATTACATAACAAAGCCATATCGAAAAAAAATTTACACTTCCAACAGTATCCATTTCCTCCATAAAATAGAAAATTTTAAAATGAAACATGGTTTCTTTTCATGTTTAATCATCGTAACTTTTTCCTGATATCATCCTTGACTATTCTACCTTAAATCTAATAAAAAATCTAGAATTAGGATTAGAATAAAAATCTAAATAAGGGATACACAAAGAAGTAAAGTTGTTAGCCTTATGAAAATATTTAAACCATGAATACTTTATCATAATGTAATACTTTTGACCTTTAAGAAGTAGTGAATACACTTCACTGAATATAAGCTCATTGCTTACCCTTTTTTTAAAAAAAATTACCTTAAACCCATATAAATAAACATATAACATATAAAGTCATCTTGAAACATAGCTATACCTAAATGGAATAACCATGTGGTTGACTTACATATATGTCACTCTTATAAATGGAATAGTCATACGGTCGACTTCTATAACCAATGCATTCAAGGTTATAATGTAACCACCCATACCTAGTTTATAAAAGAACTATCTATCTTTGGTTTATCATGTAACCACACATATTTGGTTTATCATGTAACAATCTATCAAATGTTCAAGTACCATTATATAATCATATAACATAAAAATATATTAATTATCATCATTTCACTCATTAAATTTCATTTTATATAACAAGAAATTATTTCAATATAATGAAATTGTCAATACACTTTCAAAAACATTTTCAATACCAAAATACCCAAAATGGAATAAGGGGTTTCTTTTTTCCTTGTAAAAACATTAAGGCTTGTAGAGGAAGTCAAATATCAAATAACTATTATGGTGGCAGGGAATTCATTGTCACCATATACATTAAAAAATTCCTTTTTCTCAGTTTGTAAAGAAAGTAAAATAGTTCATATAAAAATATTATTCTTTGAAACCATTGAATGAAATTAAAAGACCAAGGGGTTGATTATACACTGTAAATAAGAAGGAGTTGTATATTATCAAAACATGCCTCAATGAAAGGAGATTGAGATAAAGTCCCTTACCTTGAGTCTAAATCATATCATATATTCTTTATCTTCCTGAATAATAAACTTAAGTTAATATATAATTTATTGAGAACCTTTTTCATTTTCATTATTCTATTTATATCACTTATTATCATGTAATAACAATTACATAATTATTTAAGTTCATATCGGACGTTTTATCGATATTCGGTACTTGAGTGGAAAATGAACTTGGTATGATGTCAATAGTCTATGCGGTCAGAAGTGCAAAATCATGAAAATTACATTAATGATATAATAATAAGGTTTATTCATCAATTGTACATTTTAAATCAAACATCCATTAATGGTATCAAATATGAACAATGTTAAAATCATGGAGATGGTAAGTCATATGTATACATGAGTAAAATATATTCATTTTTCATTAATCATTATGGAATGAAGGTAAGTTATATTTTATATTTAAATAATTATCATAAAATCATTATTATCATATTAATCATTTAAATATACTTATATATATCATAAAATTGTTGTTGTGAATAAAAGTGAATCACATTGCTTTATGGAGGTGATAGTTCACATGTACACACGAACGACATTATGATTTTTATATTCATGGAAAGTCAGAAAATAATTGAAATATTATTATCATATAATGATTAATATGTCATTAATATCACATATGAACGTTAATTACCTTATTATAAATAGTATTTAAAAATGGTAATGAAAAACAAACGATATTGGTTTGTGAGGTAGTAGTCTGTCGTACACATGAATGAAAAGTTCATTTCCCATTTGATAAAATTCCAGAAGGATTTAGGTGATGGTGTTAAAATAATAACCTCTAATTATATTAATATTACATGAGTTATTATATCACATGGTTGTAGGAAGTTTTATGAAAGTGAAAGAAAAAATAAAATAGAAATACTAAAAGAAAATGGTACCTCTTTTTCGGTTGATCACCTTTGAAGAAAACATTAACACCTCTAAGGGGGTGTTATACCTAAAATAAGTCTCCAAGAACGTGGGGAGGTGTTATAATAATATTTTTGGGAAGATATTGAATGAACAAAAATGTTTTGGAAGTGTGATTATTAGATAAGAGTTGGTACGATTTTATTGGAGATGGGAGGGGCAGCCTTAGAAACCCTTAAAATATTAAATTAATATAAATTCAATTTCGGTTCCAAATTGTCCCAAAATCATTTATATTTAAGATAATATGATTTTGGGTCGAATACCCATCATCCAATTAAAATTATACATGTTTTAAATATTTTTTAGTCCTTATATGTTTTTTTTAACGCTCAATTTACCGTTTTTAAATTTTACCATGATATTATGTTATTTACACTTTGTGGGTTAATGTAATTACCATAACATGTCAAAAAACCAAGAAAAGTGTTATTTATGACATATTTGGACTTATAATGACCGTTTTGATGAATTTTATATTATTAGGAATTTAATATTATTTAATAAAATATTTTATATTTTAAAATTCCAACAGTGTCAATTTTGACAATCTTCATTTGTTGACTTTTAAAACATTTCATAACAGGAATATAAGTTCTAAAAAACTAATTTAAATAAAAAAACATGTAAAAATTATCTATAAATTTTTTTATATCATAAATTATGTCATATAATATTTTTATTATTATTTATAATGTCATTTATTTGATTCTTTTATTAATTAAGAAATTACTACATCATCTTTGTGTTAGCATTTAATTTAATTACTTATTTTCAAAAAAAATATCAATAAATTACCATGATATAAGTAATAATTTTATATTTTTAAGGTCTATTTATATTAAAATATATCACATTTATAGCCCTGTATTAAAATTGTTTTAGTTATGAAAGATGTGATTATGACATCTTGGTATTTATTTAAAATAAAATGTTTATATGTGTCACAATCACATCCAAGTGGCTTTCAAAGGCCCCAATTTCATCCCAAGGAATTTCATGGTCTAAAATAACTAATAAAATAATATTAGGACAAGTTTTAGGGTAGTTTTATATTATTATAATATTATTTTTTCCCTTAATTACCATATTTACCTTTAATTGTGGTAAATACAAATAATTACAAATGTTACTATTAAAAATGTTAAAAAATAAAAGGGGCATATTTAATTAATTTTTAACCACTAATTATAAATATATAATCTATTTTTCACAGTTTAAAACACATAATCTTTAGTAATTAATTTAAAATTAATCATCGTTGTTAAAACAAGAAAATGTGTTTTTTTAAGTAAAACCCAAGAAAAGATTGATATATTTTATATCAAATTTCAATGTGAAATTAAATCCAATGAAAGAAATGGATTAAAAAATAAAAAATTAATATGATTATACTTGAAAAAAAATTAATGATATAATCTAACAATGTAAATAAATTATAATAAAATGTAGTTTTGAATTAAAATGTAGTATTTTTCACTATTTATTAAAATAGGAATTTTATCAGAAAAATACCAAAACCTTATCCAAAATAAATTTTGAGTCCCACTTCTAAATAATAAGTTTATTTTTTTAAATATAACATAAAAAAGTGATAAAAACTAGATTTAAAAGGGGTACTTCTTCAAAAGTTGGTAAAATAACCTTTTAAAAATATTAGAGTGTTTTATGTTTAAAATATAATTTGTTATAATTTTAAGCCTCTAAAATTTATTAAAATAAAGTAAAACATTTAATAAACATGTGTAAACATAATATAGTTATTTCTATTCATTCTCTCCAATACAACTTCTGGTAATTAACTACAACTTAAAACAAAAATGTTTATAATATATTATTTTTCAGTATAACCATGTCTGGTGTGCAATGTATGATTTTAGAGAAATATATTGTTATGTGTGGGGTATGATATCAGACTTAGTTTCCCTTTTAAATTAAATTTACTATATAATTAATAATATTAATAAATATGAAAATTTATTCTTCTTTAATTACCTGGGATGTTACATCCTTCCCCCCTCTTGTAAATTGTGTCCTCATAATTTTAAATTTGGGCTTTGTATCTAAGGTTTCACTTTTCGAAATTATTTCATTGAAATCCCACATTATAAAAATAGTTAATAAAACCTCCACATTAAAAGAAGGAATTTGATGCATAAAGGTTTCTTGACATAACACATACTAGGATTCCATATAAGAAAACATGAATATGTAAGAAAAAATAACCATCGTGTTTTGATGGAGAGTGAAAGAAAACATGATTAGGAGAAAGTTAACAATCAGAAAACCTGTAACACCCCAGGTAAATAAAGAATATGAAATTTTTATATTTATCCATATTTGTGAATAAAATATTAATATTACTTTAAAGGGGATGCTATGCTCGATGGCGTACCCAATACGCAACAACGAGTTTCTTGGGAATCTTACGATGCACTCTAATAATAAAATAATATTATTTTAAATAGTAGTTAACGCCTAGCCGTTGTAATGGCGGGAATGAACAGAACTAAATAAAAAGTGATTATATATGTTTGTCAAATATTTTTACTCTTTACAATAAATGTTAGAGGATTAAAAATGTGAATGAATCCAATTTTAAGCGTAGACATTCTAATATTCTTTAAAAGGTCGATTAACCGCCTTTTGAAGGCGAACCTCTTTTAAATCCAATTTTTGACAATTTTATGTGTTATATTTGACAAAATAAAATTATTATTTAGAATCGGGACATCAAAATTTACTTTGTGTAAATTTTTGGAATCTTTCTGATAAAGTTCATTTTTTAATGAATAGTAAAAAATGTTGTGTTTTAATTCAAAACCACTTGTTAATCTAATTTATTTATATTATTAGATTATCTTTGGAATTGGTTTTAAAGTGAAATTAGAATATATGTTTACCATTTAATCCAATAATGGTCATTGGAATTAATTTCACTTTGAAATTGGACTTAAACTAGTGTCAATCTTTTAATAGATATTGTTTCTTAAAAACACGCTATTTGTTTTGACAACGGGAATTAATTATTAAATTAATTAATGCAACTTATATGTTTTGAATTTTTTAAAATAGACATCATTTTTCAATTCAGAATATCAAATATATCTTAGGGTGATCTTTTGGTATTTTTCTGGAAAACTTTAATTTTTGATGAATAGTGAAACCACTAAGTGGTACTTAAAAAAACTGATTTTTCATTTAAATGAAATTTTACCACCTCTGTGTTTTGAATTTTAAAAATCTGACATACATGGTTGTCATTAAAAAGTAAAATGTGGTTCAATAGGATTAAAATAATTTTTTGGTGAATAGTAACTTATTAAGTTTTTAATCGCGATTAGAGGTAATTAGTGTAGTTTAAGGTAAAAATAATGTTTTAATAATATGAAATGACCTAGAAATATGTCCTACCCTCATTGGATGAGTCATGTCCGACCAATACAATCCATGGGTCAACTTGGGGACCCCATGGAGCCACTTTGGATGGAAAATGACATAAATACCTTTTTATTTAATGTTAAAATTAAAATGACACAAACATGAGTTGTTTTACTAAAAAAAATTTAAATGGGGTTATACAAGTCAGAGTTTTAACTATAAATTATCATTGGAAAGTTAAAAATATTTCCTACATCATAGTATTTTTTTATAATTTTTAGACATTAAATAAATTAAATTATTTATGACATCATGAGGATGCAGCGATGACCACATTATTTAACGATTTAAATTAAATGGAAAGATAATGTAAAATCTAAGACCTACACATGTCCAAAACCTATTGGATGGGTGGATTTCTAACCCTTATCACCTTATCCTTGAAACACATCAATGTGGGACCATTAAAATCCGAAAATCATTCTAAAATAAAGTAACATTCCCTTACTTTCCAAGAGTGTCCTTCCACTCCTCTTATAAAAGGCCCCCACCTCTACCACCATACCCACACTTCCAAAGCCTTTGAATCAGCCAAAACCTGCCCATTTTGTCTCTCCACACCCCTCTCTTACTCCTTGAAGCCTCACTTTGGGCAGAAGTCTTCCCAAGGAAGCCTTTGAGCTCAAATCAAAATGAGTTACCCGATTTTAAGGTAATATCTTCACTTGTGTTCTTTTGTTTTATTTTGCTTCTCCAACCCCCTAAACTCTTTTTATTAATTTCTCTTGTAACAACTCCAATATCTTAAATATACTAGGATGTTTTTATAATAATAATTCTAGCTACACTTACACACACCTTCGTTTAATGGTTAAAGAACATACTGTTTCTGTGGTTGGCGATTTTCTGCCTCACGAAACGATGATTGTTCAATATTCTTTTAACACCTTTAAAGGTGACCATTACGATGTCACTGTATTTTATATATGATATATATGGTATTTATGTTTACTATATGCTTCTTTATTTTATATTTAAAACATACCTTTATTCTTTTCATGTTGTGTAAATGCGATAATTTCATATGAGGAAGTGCGGACTACCGCCCCCTCAAGTGATGTGACTCGTACATGCAATACATGGAATGTATAAAGAATGAAATTAATGAAAATATGTGACAAATATAACATATAAATATTATACTGTAATTATAATATATATATATATATATATCATTTATTTTTAATTCGATTAATATGACAAAAAAAATGAAAGTAGCGTTCATGCGTACGTAAGGCCTACCGTCTCCATGAACGGTGCTTTTCGTTTTTTATCTCCAAATGATATGGAATAGTATAAAATGAATATGTACTGGATATATATGATATTTTAATCATTAATACTATTCTGGAAATTATTTACTTATAACTACATGGGAAATCATTTTCCAAACAAGTTCATTTTTGACTCATGTACCAAACATCAACAAAAACGTCTGATATGAAGTAACATTATTAAACAATTATTATAACATTATAATATGTGATATGAACTGAATAATAATCATTAAATTAGGTCCTTAGGAAACTATAAATTGACCAAAGTTTATTATTCAGGAATATAAAGAAATGAACAAGACAAGTCGGACTTGAGGTAAGGGATCCTACTCCTCTCTTTCTTTTTAAGTACACTCTTTTATGTCATTCCTTTTAAAGCTCATCTTTCTTGTTATTGGGATGTTCTTTTATATTACTCTTACTGTAATTTTTATTGTTCATATGATGAGATACCCTATTCTCTCTCATCAATCCATTTTGGGAGTTTTGAGTGGTGCCGTTAGGATACTGAATTTTCCTGAGAGATCTAACCTCTCTCTTTATTTTTAAGTACTCTCCATTATGTCACTTCTTTTAATCTCCTCTGTGTTATGTTGGGGGATGTTATTTTATTTTATTATTTCTGTAAACTTTATGTTAATATGAGGAGATACCGTATTATATCTCATCAATCCATTTTTGTAGGTTTTAAGTGGCACCGTTAGGCTGCCGAGTTTTCGTAAGGGATTTTTCATCTCACTTTTATTCCTCGGAGATTTATGCTAAATTTGCCAAAATTTCTTTTGAGTGGTGTATTTACTTCCCATTTTTTTACTCATTGTGTAATATACTTCCATTTATGACTATTTTCATCAATTTTTTATTGTCCTCCTTTCACAGGGTGTACGTTTCGAAAGTTACCCAACTCGGTAAGGGGACCTTTCACCCTCCTCTTTTTAAAAGACTTCTTTTGTTATGTCTTTTATTTCACATACTATTATGTTGGGATATGTTCTTATATATCCTTATTTATGTAAATTTTATGTCCAAGTGATGAGATACCATTTTCTCTCTCATCAACTCATTTGTTTAATTTTAAAGTGACAACGTTAGTTTACCGGATTTCTATAAGGGAATTTCTTAACCCACTTTCAATTCTTTGGGTTAAACCTCTACTTCTTGATTTTATTTGGCCAAGATTATGTGTGGAATCTCTATGTGGAAATTTCCACAAACCTTTCTGTGGATATACTATTTCTACACCTAATCATCTCATTGGTAAATTCTTACGAACTTGTATGGGAAATCATAACTCAATCTCATTTCATTGAGTTAAATATCTATGTCATTGGTTTTGTTTTTCCAAGATTATGTGTGAATGAACTCTTATTCTTTCACACTTAATATCCACTTATATTGGGTGTATTTATATTTCTCACACATAATTATGTGATAGATTTATCCTTAATTTAAGGATACCATCTTTATAATGGATTTCATCTCAATTTACATTTCCATTGAGACTTCATTGTTGTTATGAACCAATTCACTCTTATATGGTGTGTATACTACCCTTTGGCATATTATATCTTGAATCCATTTATTCTCATGATATTATAAAGTTCAGATTAAATGTCATTCCGCAATTATTTGTATTCAAGAGTCTCTTTTTTGTTAAAAACTCTCTAGAAAAAATATCATTTTAAATGTTTTAAAGATTCATTATTCTAAATCTGTATCTTTAATGTACATGTTTTCAAAATGGTTTTCAGTATTCATTTATATGGACACTAATGTTTTAAAATTTTAATTCCATTAAAAGCTTCAAAGTGGTATGGGACACTTTGATTCAAAAATCTCTTTTAATTGGTTTTTGAAAATGGATTGATTAATTCAATATCTTGGAATTACTTATTGTGGTTGCAAATGAAATGTTGTTATTGAAATGTTTATATTTTCAATATTTTATGTGTAATGATGGTACATGGACATTTTATGGGTGGTTACGTGATAAACCATATGACGGGTGGTGCCGTGAATACCAAGACGGGTGGTTACGTTATAACCTCCAATGCATTGGGTATGGAAGTCGTCCGTATGGCTATTCCATTAAGTATGTGTGGAAGTTGACCGTATAGTTATTGCATTTAAGTATGTTTATGTCCCAAGTTACCTTTATATGTTATGTGTTCTTTATATGGGTTTTATGGTAATATTTTGGTTACAAAAGGGTAAGTAATGGTCTTTTATTCAGTGAAGAGTTTTTTCTACTTCATAGAGGTGAAAAGTATTACTTTTGTAAAGTATTCATGGTTTATATGTTGTTTTGAAAAACTAACAGTTTCCCTTTTTTGTGTATCCCTTACTGAGCTTTTTATTCTCACTCCAAGTTTTTTTGAAATTTTTTTCATAGGCCTTACTGTGAATTAGGTTCAAGGATTGAAACAAGGAAACGTCATGCTACCTAAAATATGGAACTAGACAAGTTTCTTCTTAAGAGTTTTTATCTTATGGAAACTTCATTGAAGTGTCTACTTTGTAACCTTTTGAGATGTAATAGTTATGTCCCAATTCTCAAAAACTCTAAACCTAAAAAGATCCTCTATGTGAATTATTCATTTAATTAAATAATAAGTAATGTTTAAGGTCGGGGCCTTATAGTTGGTATCAAAGGTCGGTTTAGATAACCTTAGAGGTTAGGGTGTTATCTGGGTGTAGATAAAGGATCCCATATAACAAAGAGGGATATTAATATGTGGAATCATTAGGAGGGTTATGGTAAAATAGGTCGATTTGATAAAAAAACTCTGAACAATGGAGATATAAGGAGGGATTAGAGTAATAAAAAAAATTTATGTTATCCATAAAGGATCCTTTTTTTATTATTATAATTTTTTTTCATATCATGTTTACATATTGATTATTTTCTACAGATTAAGGATCAATTGTCAAGATGAAAGGAAAGATATCTTGCACAACATTCTTATCCCTCCCTGATGATTTGATCATCACCATTATGTGAAAAGCCTGTTCGAATGATTTTGATAGCTTCTTGAGTATTCAAATCACCTGCAAGAAATTGTTTGAGCTATCCAGCACCTACTCTTTTCTGAAACAATTTTATGGGTCATGGAATCTTTTTCATATGATTTCAAGATCTCAAATTTTCCAATTCTATCGAAAAGTTAAATTACAGAAGTGAAGTGAACGTTTACTTTTTGAAAGTACGACAACATGCCGAAAGAGAAAGAGAACATCCTGAAGATCACGGTATCTGGATTCAAGGTATTATTTATTTTTCATATCCTTAAAGAATGAAGCATATTTGTATTGATATTTATAAATAATGAGGATATTCGATCTACATGAATTGGGTATTAAGAAATAAGGTGGAAATTCATAGCTAATGGATCAAGAAGAAAATTGAATGAGTCATAAGTCTACATATAAGGGCTTTAAGAGTTATGGTGAAATTATTAAGAGTATTAAGTCTCTTTTGATGATGGAGTTACATTAGAATACTTTTTATAGTATGTGTAACCCTGATGTTTGATATATGAAAATTTTATTCAAGTAATAGTTATTTGTTCTTTTGTGGATATAGTTATAAAGAACCATTTGGGTTTATATGATCCTAACTTTTGAGGTAATTATGGGTTGCTATATGTTATGATGGAAAGTGAAAGGCATGAGATAAAATTGTGGTTAAAATATGTTATGATTATTTTTGAAGATTTTATCTTGTTTTGGGGAATTTTTTAAGAGTTATATAGTTTTGGAAAAAGGACAACACACAGACCGTGGGACAACCCGTCGCGTCTGACAAAGCTATGGGAATCGAACCCATAACCAAAGTGCAACTTGTATTTATCACCTACCACTGGACTACGTCAAGTCCCTAGTTAGTTTGACTAATTCTTTTTAGTTAGATGATTTTTTGAATTAAGTATAAGTTGATTTTGGGTTATCTATGGAAATATATTAACCTATCATGGAGGATATGTGATTAGGTTAATTGCTTTTCAATACAATACTTTAAGAGCAACTGATGTTGTTTGGAGATAAATGTTACGATTTAACTTGGAAGACTATGTGACTAAATCCTTAAAATATTTGGGTTTCAATCTTAGTTTGGTTTACTTTGAATAATTTTATGGACAAATTTTTTATCAAATGGTCCTCGTTGAACTTTGGGTTTTGTTGGACAAATTTTGGAGATTAAGAATAGATTTTCTTTTTATAAAGGGTTATCCTTTTCTGGATTATCTGATCTTGTACTAACCTTTTTGGTTTTGGTTTTGGTTAAAGTCTAAAGACATGGGAAGTATATAGTTCTCTTTTTTGGATTAGGTGATTCTCTAGAAGTTTATTATAGTACTCTTAATGTGGACAAGTCTTCCTAAATACTCGTCTTTTGGAGAAAATATGAGTTTGTGTAAGGAATCTAATAAAATTTCAAAGTCAACATGATAAGTGATTATGTTTCCTTATGAATAAATTACTCAATAAAAAGTAACTTAAAACAAAAATTTTGTCTATTAACTTTTCCTACTGGGGAATTGAATACCTTTTATCCCATCACAAGTTTGTTATTTTCTTGTGGTTAACTTTCTCCTAAACATGTTTACTATCACTCTCCCTCAGAACATGACCCTATGTTTTCTCCTCCATGTCTATGTTTTCCTACATGGAATCCTAGTATGGGTTAAATCAGGTGACCTTTGTAGTTCTCTTTCTTTCTTTTAAAGTGATTGTTTTACTAACTCTTGTTTCGATGTGGGACTTTCAAGGATGTTTCCAAGCCCAATTTTAAAATTGCGAGGACGCAATTCCCAAAAGGGGGAAGGATGTAACACCCCAGTTAAATAAACAATATGACATTTTTATATTTATCCATATTTGTGAATAAAATATTAATATTACTTTAAAGGGGATGCTATGCTCGATGGCGTACCCAATACGCAACAACGAGTTTCTTGGGAATCTTACGATGCACTCTAATAATGAAATGATATTATTTTAAATAGTAGTTAACGCCTAGCCGTTGTAATGGAAGGAATGAACATAACTAACTACAAAATGATTATATATGTTTTTCAAATATTTTTACTCTTTACAATAAATGTTAGAGGATTAAAAATGCGAATGAATTCAATTTTAAGCGTAGATATTCTAATATTCTTTAAAAGGTCGATTAACCGCCTTTTGAAGTAGAAACTCTTTTAAATCCAATTTTTGAAAATTTTATGTGTTATATTTGACAAAATAAAATTCTTATTTAGAATCGGGACATCAAAATTTACTTTGTGTAAATTTTTGGAATCTTTCTGATAAAGTTCATTTTTTAATGAATAGTGAAAAACGTTGTATTTTAATTCAAAACCACTTGTTAATCTAATTTATTTATATGATTATATTATCTTTTTAATTGTTTTTAAAGTTAAATTAGAATATATTTTTACCATTTAATCCAATATTGGTCGTTGGAATTAATTTCACTTTGAAATTAGACTTAAACTAGTGTCAATCTTTTAATAGATATTGTTTCTTAAAAATACGCTATTTGTTTTGACAGCGGGAATTAATTATTAAATTAATTAATTCAAATTATATGTTTTGAATTTTGTAAAATAAAAATCATTTTTGAATTCAGAATATCAAATATATCTTAGGCTGATGTTTTGGTATTTTTCTGGAAAACTTCAATTTTTGATGAATAGTGAAACCACTAAGTGGTACTCAAAAAAACTGATTTTTCATTTAAATGAAATTTTACCACATCTGTGTTTTGAATTTCAAAAATCCGACATACATGGTTGTCATTAAAAAGTAAAATGTGGTTCAATGGGATTAAAATAATTTTTTGGTGAATAGTAACTTATTAAGTTTTTAATCGCGATTAGAGGTAATTAGTGTAGTTTAAGGTAAAAATAATGTTTTAATAATATGAAATGACCTAGAAACATGTCCAACCCTCATTGGATGAGTCATGGCCGACCAATAAAATCCATGGGTCAACTTGGGGACCCCATGGAGCCACTTTGGTTGGAAAATGACATAAATACCTTTTTATTTAATGTTAAAATTAAAATGACACAAACATGAGTTGTTTTACTAAAAAAAAATTAAATGAGGTTATAAAAGTCATATTTTTTACTATAAATCATCATTTTAAATATAAAAATATTTCCTACATCATAGTATTTTTTTATAATTTTTATACATTAAATAATTTAAATTATTTATGACATCATGATGATGTAGCGATGACCTCATTATTTAACGATTTAAATAAAATGGACAGATAATGTAAAATCTAAGACCTAAACATGTCCAAAACCAATTGTATGGGTGGATTTCGAACCCTTATCACCGTATCCTTGAAACAAATCAATTTGGGACCATTAAAATCCAAAAAAAATTCTAAAATAAAGTAACATTTCCTTACTTTCCAAGAGTGCCCCTCCTCTCCTCTTATAAAAGGCCCCCACCTCTACCACCTTACCCACACTTAAAAAGCCTTTGGCTCAGCCACAACCTGCCCATTTTGTCTCTCCACACCCCTCTCTTACTTCTTGAAGCCCCACTTTGGGCAGAAGTCTTCCCAAGGAAGCCTTTGAGCTCAAATCAAAAAGAGTTACCCGATTTTAAGGTAATGTCTTCACTTGTGTTCTTTTGTTTTATTTTGCTTCTCCAACCCCCTAAAATCTTTTTATTCATTTCTTTTGTAATAACTCCAGTATATTAAATATACTAGGATGTATTTATAAGAAGCATTCGAGCTACAATTACACACACCTTTGTCTAATGGTTAAAGAACATACTATTTCTGTGGTTGGCGATTTTCTGCCTCACGAAATGATGATTGTTCAATATTCTTTTAACACATTTAAAGGTGGCCATTATTATGTCACTATATTTTATATATGATATATATGGTATTTATGTTTAATATATTCCTATGTATTTTATATTTAAAACATACCTTTAGTCTTTTCATGTTTTGTAAATGCAATAATTTCATATGAGGAAGTGTGGACTACCGCCCCCTCAAGTGATGTGACTCGTACATGCAATACATGGAATGTATAAAGAATTAAATTAATGAACATATGTGACCTATATAACATATAAATATTATACTATAATTATAATATATATATATCATTTATTTTTAATTCCATTAATATGACAAAAAAATGAAAGTAGCGTTCATGCGTACGTACGGCCTACCGTCTCCATGAACGGAACTTTTTGTTTTTTATCTCCAAATGATATGGAATAGTATAAAATTAATATGTACTTGATATATATGATATTTTAATCATTAATACTATTATGGAAATTATTTACTTCTAACTACATGGGCAATCATTTTTCAAACAAGTTCATTTTTGACTCATGTACCAAACATCGTCAAAAACGTCTGATATAAACTAACATTATTAAACAATTGTTATAACATTATAATATGTGATATGAACTGAATAATAATATTTAAAGGAGGTTCTTAGGAAACTATAAATTGGCCAAATTTTATTATTCATGAGTATAAAGAAACGAACAAGACAAGTCGGATTTGAGGTAAGGGATCCTACTCCTCCCTTTATTTTTAAGTACACTCTTTAATGTCATTCCTTTTAAAGATCATCTTTATTGTTATAGGGATGTTATTTTATATTAATATTACTGTAATTTTTATTGTTCATATGATGGGAGAACCTATTCTCCCTCATAAATCCATTTTGGAAGTTTTGAGTGGCGCCGTTTGGCTTCCGAATTTTCGTGAGAGATCTAACGTCTCTCTTTATTTTTAAGTACTCTCCTTTATGTCACTTATTTTAAGCTCCACTTTGTTTCGTTGGGGGATGTTCTTTTATATTACTATTTCTGTAAACTTTATGTTAATATGATGAGAAACCCTATTTTATCTCATCAATCCATTTTTGTAGGTTTTAAGTGGCGCCGTTAGGCTGCCGAGTTTTCGTAAGGGATTTTTCATCTCACTTTTATTCCCGTGAGATTTATGCTACATTTGCCACAATTTCCTTTGAGTTGTGTATGTACTTCCCATTGTTTTACTCATTGTGTAATATACTTTCATTTATGATTATTTACATCAATGTTGTATTGTCCTCCTTTCACGGGGTGTACGTTTCGAAAGTTACCCAACTCGGTAAGGGGACCTTTCACCCTCCACTTTTTAAAAGACTTATTTTGTTATGTCTTTTATTTGACATACTATTATGTTGGGATATGTTCTTATATATCCTTATTTATGTAAATTTTATGTCCAAGTTATGAGATACCATTTTCTCTCTCATCAAATCATTTTTTGAATTTTAAAGTGATGTCGTTAGGCTACCGGATTTCTGTAAGGGAATTTCTTAACCGACTTTCAATTCTTTGGGTTAAACCTCTACTTCTTGATTTTATTTGTCCAAGATTATGTGTGGAATCTCTATGTTGACATTTACACAAACCTTTGTGTGGATATACTATTTCTACACCTAATAATCTCATTGATAAATTCTTACGAACTTGTATGGGAAATCATAACTCAATCTCATTTCATTGAGTTAAATATCTATGTCATTGGTTTTGTTTTTCCAAGATTATGTGTGAATGACCTATGATTGTTTCACACTTAGTATCCACTTATATTTGGTTTGTTTATATTTCTAACACATAATTATGTGATAGATTTATCCTTAATTTAAGGATACCATCTTTATAATGGATTTTACCTCAATTTACATTTCCATTGAGACTTCATTGTTGTTATGCACCAATTCACTATTATATGGTGTGTATACTGTCCTTTGGCATATTATATCATGAATCCCTTTATGCTCATGATATTATAAAGTACGGATTAAATGTTATTCCTCAATTATTTGTATTCAAGAGTCTCTTATTTTGTTAAAAACTCTCTAGAAAAAATATCGTTTTAAATGTTTTAAAGATTCATTATTCTAAATCTGTATCTTTAATGTCCATGTTTTCAAAATGGTTTTCAGTATTTATTTATATGGACACTAATGTTTTAAAATTTTAATTCCATTAAAAGATTCAAAGTGGTATGGGAAACTATGATTCAAAAATCTCATTTAACTAGTTTTTGAAAATGGATTGATTAATTCAATATCTTGGAATTACTTATTGTGGTTGAAAATGAAATGTTGTTATTGAAATGTTTATATTTTCAATATTTTATGTGTAATGATGGTACTTGGACATTTTACAGGTGGTTACGTGATAAACCATATGACGGGTGGTGTCGTGAATACCAGGACGGGTGGTTACATTATAACCTCCAATGCATTGGGTATGGAAGTCGGCCGTATGGCTATTCCATTAAGTATGTGTGGAAGTAGACCGTATGGTTATTCCATTTAAGTATGTTTATGTCCCAAGTTACCTTTATATGTTATGTTTTCTTTATATGGGTTTTATGGTAATATTTTTGTTACAAAAGGGTAAGTAATGGCCTTTTATTCAGTGAAGAGTTTTTTCTACTTGATAAAGGTAAAAAGTATTACTTTGGTAAAGTATTCATGGTTTACATGTTGTTTTGAAAAACTAACAGTTTTCCTTCTTTATGTATCCCTTACTGATATTTTTATGCTCACCCCAAGTTTTTTTGAAATGTTTTTCACAGGTCTTAATGTGGATTAGGGTCAAGGATGGAAACAAGGAAACGTCATGATACCTAAAACATGGAACTAGACAAGTTTCTTCTTAAGAGTTTTTATCTTATGGAAACTTCATATAAGTGTCTACTTTTTAATCTTTTGAGATGTAATAGTTATGTCCCAATTCTCTAAAACTCTAAACCTGAAAAGATCCTCTATGTGAATTATTCATTTAATTCAATAATAAGTAATGTTTGACGATGGGGCCTTATAAAACCACAAACTTGTGATGGGGTAAACAGTATTTGATTTCATATTAGGAAAAGTAAACTAAAACAATTTTTATTTTAAGATTATTTTCATAAAGTTAAGGAATTATTTTACTACATATAAAAATAACATAAGGAAATATTCTTACTTGAAAATTAGAGATTCACCCTTTAATCAAATTCTTCAACAAACTCATCTTTTTCTCCAATAAAGAGTACTCATGTTGATTTTTTCACTTTTGAGCACTAGAATAAACATAAATGAAATAAAATAATCAATAAAATATTAAATATGTACTCATTTTACCTTTAAACATTAACAAAAACCCAAAAATATAGGATAAAATAATATAATTCCCCAAAAATAATAAACCATTGGATGATGAAATTCTACTTTTAATCTCCAAAATTCAACTGCAATAACAAAAGTTCAACATAGACCATTTTATAAATAATTATCCTCAAAATTCCCCAAAATATTTAATCTAAGATTAAATTCCAAAAATCCGAAGGATTTAATAAAAAAATCTTCCAAGATAAGTTCAAACATTTAAATTCAAATAACATCAACCACTCTTAATGTCTCATTCCAAAAAATTGTTTTTCCAAAATCACATATTTTCCAAGATAGGTTAATCATTTCCATAAATAACTAGAATATCATAAGTCCACAATAAAAACATATATTCTTTAATAATAAAACTCAACAATTACTCCTCAAATAAAATCTCATAGTATTCTATTTTCCTTAGGCATATATGGTTTCCCAAATAGTGAACATCTTCTAAAGTAACATTTGTCACTCAATCCAAAAACGTTTTTCCAATACCATGGATATCCATTTAATAAAACATAAGTTACCAAAATCAACATATTATTATTCCATAAACTTTTTTAACTAAAAAAATGAAGTCATACTGATTAGGGACTTCTTGTAGGTCCATGGTAGGGGATGCACCCTTGTCACCCTTTGGTTGTGGGTTCGATCCCCATGGCCATTCTAGACACGATGGGCTGCCACCCATCCTGTGGGTTTCCCATTTTATAAAACTATATCATTCTTATTAAATACTCACAATATGAGATAAAATCCTAAAATATAAGCCTAATATGTTTTATCATAAAATTTTATCTCATACCTTTCATTTTGAAACAAAAAATGTAATAACCCATAATTACCTCAAAATCAAAGATCATATAAACCCTAAATGTTATTCATACCTTAATAATTATATCCAAAAAATAGAAAATTCTTACTCAAATAAAATTTTCAAATAACAAACTTTAGGGTTACACATACAAGAAAAATTCATTCCAAGTAATATCATCATCCAAAGTGCATTAATACTTTTAAAAATTTCATCATCCATAGAACTAGAATAACCCTTGAATCCCTTATATGCATACTTCTTAATCATTCATAATTATTCATGTTCCCTTAACCAAAATTTTCCATCTTATTTCCTAAGACTTATTTCTTAAAAACAAAAACATGAATTATGTCCTATGATTTAATAATGTCAAAACATGAGACAAGAAATAATCCAGACATTTGATATGTCATTTTTAGTTTCCTCATCTTCAATTGGATTGGAATTAGGTATTGTTAAACAAATATTATTACAATCCTTCTGATTCCATTTTTAAACCTTATTCATTGGACATTTATATTCATAATGACGATACTCCCCAAATATAAAACATTCAATTAAAAACTAAGAAAGAACTTCTTTTCCTTTCCAGGAGTCAACGGAACGCTTCCTTTTTCCTTTACAAGTTATTTCTTTATGACCTTCATTACCACATCTATAAAATCTTCCCATACATTTAAAGAATTTTATTAGGTGTTTATTTCCACATCCTTGACACATATGTTGATGAATATTCTTACCTTTGGGATCATTATTACCTGAACTTCCAAAGGGATTCGTTTCTCTCATATATGATACATCATAAAAATCACTAAGGTTTAAGTGGTTAATCATTCCTCCCGGAAGTTGGTTTAGAATAACCAATAGAGTTTCCATTGCAACTACCATTTCATTTGGTTACTTATTGATAGAATCACCACATCTTCCTTCACATCCATTTTGACTTTGGTGCCTTCTAGATCCATCCATTTACGAAAACCAAAAAGTCTAGTGTGAATATATCAAAAATTCATCATATGAGGAAGCGAAACACTAAGATATACTTATTAATGGTATCTCATAATCATTTAATTTATCTAAAATAACTATGAATATTTCTATTACTCTCACCATTGTGGTTATATATAACTTGTAACTTATTCTTAAATATCACCCTAACTTATAAAGTTAAGTAAACCGACATCTGATATCAACTATATGCCTCAGCCTTAAACATTACATAATATTGAGTTAAATCAAGAATTCACATTGAGGATCTTTTTACGTTTAGATTTTTTTTTGAGATTTTGGCCAAAATTATTTCATAAAAACCCCATATAAATGCAAATTGGACACTTCCAACAGTATCCATTTCTTCTATAAAATAGAAACTTTTAAAATGAAATGCAGTTTCTTTTTATGTTTAACCATCATAACTTTTCTATGATCTCATACATGACTTTGTTCTACCTTAAATCATAGGAAACATATTTCAAAACTTGGGATGAGTATAAAAATACTTTTAATGGATACACAAATAAGGTAGTCTTAAAAAAACATGTAAACCATGAATACTTTATTATAAATTAATACTTTACACCTTTAAAAAGTAGTAAATACACTTCACTGAATATAATCTCATTTCATAACATTTTTGTAATCAAAATATTATCTTAAAATCCATATAAATCAACATATGACATATAAAGGAAACTTGGTACATAATAATACATAAATGGAATAACCATGTGGTTGACTTCCATACATGTCACTCTTATAACTGGATTAGTCATACGATAGACTTCCACACCCAATGCATTGGAGGTTATAATGTAACCACCCATCCCTGGTTTATCCCAAAACCAACCATATTTTTTATCATATAACCACCTATGTTGGGTTTATCAGATAAACACCCGTCACATGTCCATGTACAATTATATAATCATATCATATACAATATTTCAATTACCAACATTTCAGTAATAAAATTTCATTTTCAATCACAGGAAATTATTTCAAGATATTGAAGTAATTAATCAATTTTAAAAACATTTTTCAATACCAAAATACCCAAAAAAAGGAATAATGTATTTATTTTTCCTTCTAAAACATTACGTCTTATAGAGTAATCCCAATATCAATTAACTGTTACAGAGGTGGATAACTCATTCTCACTGCATATGTTAAAAACAATCATTTTATTGTTTTGTAAAGAAAGTAAAATTATTCATATTAGAATATTCCTTTTTAAAACCATTTAATTAAATTTAAAAGGCAAATAGGTTTATTATACACCATATAAAAGAATGAGGTGTATATTATCTAAATATGCCTCAATAAAAGGAGGTTGAGATGAAGTTTCTTACCTTGAGTCTGAATCATCTCGCATGTTCTTTATCTTAATAAATAATAAACATAGGTTAATATTTAATTTCTTGAGAACATTTTTCATGTTAATTTTTTCATTTATATCACTTATTATTTTGTTATAACAATTACATAATTATTTATGTTCATATCGGATGTTTTGTCGATATTTGGTACTTGAGTCTAAAATGAACTTGGTACAATGTCAATAGTCTATGTGGTCAAAATTCCATCATCTCCAGAATTAAATTCACCACATAATAATAACTTTTATACATAAATTATACTTTTTAAATCAAACCATTCATTTATGGTATGAAAAATGATCTAATTTTTAATCATTGAGATGGTATGTCATACGTATGCATGAGTAACGTCCTCCTTTTTCATTGATCATTTTGGAAAGAAGGTAAGTAATTTTTTATCTTTAAATAATTAAAATAACATCAATAATATCATATTAATAATTAAAATGTACTTATATATGTCATAAAAGAGTTATATTGAATAAAATAAAATCACATTGCTTCGTAGAGGTTGTTGTTCACACATACGCACAAACGAAGTTATCATTTTTATGTGCATGAAAAGTAAGAACATAATTGATATATTATTATCTTATAATGATTAATATGTCATTAATATCACATGTGAACATTAATTACATCATTATAACCCTTAATTAAATATGGTAATGAAAAATGAACTATATTGGTTTGTGAGGCGGTAGTCTGACGTACACAATAATGAAAAGTTCATTTCCCATTTGATAAAATTAGAGAAAAATTTAAATGATGGTATTAACATAATAACATCTTAGTATATTAAGTATATTTTAGTTGTTGTATCATAATTTTTAGAGGACATTTGAAGGAAGTGGAAGAAGAAATAAAATAGAAATACTTAAAGAAAATGATACCTCTTCTTCGATTGATTACCTATGAAGAACACATTAAAACCTCTAAGAAGAGAGTTCTTCCTAAACATAAGATTTATTAATATGTGGAGAGATTATAAGAATAAGTTTGGGTAGACATTGGTCGAATGAAAAGGCTTTGGAAGTGTGAGTATTAGTTAAGGGTGGGTACCTTTTTATAGGATAGGGGAGGATCACCCTTGGAAACTCTTAAGATATTAAATTAATATAAATTCAATTTCGGTTCCAAATGGTCCCAAAATAATTTATTTATAATACATGATTATTTTAGGTATAAATAATATCATAAAATTAAAATTAGACAATTATTTCATATTTTTTATTCCTTATCTTTTTTTAACCCTTATTTTACCCTTTCTAAATTTTAGCATGATATTATGTTGTTTATATTTTGTGGGTTAATGTAATTACCATAACATATCAAAAAATACAAAAAAGTGCCATTTATGACATATTTTCACTTATACTAACCATTTGGACAAATCTTAAATTTTTAGGAATTTAACATCATTCAATAAAATATTTTATATTTTAAAATACCAATAAAGTCAATTTAAACACTATTCATTAGTTGACTTTTAAAAAATATCATAAAAGAAATATAAGTTCAAAAAAACTCTTTTAAATAATAAAAAACATGTCTAAATTATCCAAAAAAATCATGGATGGAGTAAATTATGTTATATAATATTTATTTTAATATTTTTAATATCATTTATTTGATTTTTTTCATTAACCAAGAAATTATTACATCATCATTGTATCACCATTTAATTTAATTATTTTTTTCCTAAAAATTATAAATAAATTATCATGATGTAGGTAATCATTTTATATTTCTAATTACTATTTATAGTCTGATATATCACTTTTATAACCCCATTTTAAAATTATTTTATTTACGAGAGACATGATTATGAAATCTCAGTCTTTATTTTAAATAAAATGTTTATAAGTGTCATAATCACATCCAAGTGGCTTCCAAAGGCCAAAATATCGTCCCAATGATATTTTTTGTCACAAATAACTCATTAAATAGTATTATTATGAGTTTTATGGCAGTTTTATATTATTATAATAATATTTTTACCCTCAATTATCCTATTTACCTTTAACCAGGGTAAATAAAAATTATTACATAAGTTTTTATTCATAATGTCCAAAAATAAAAGGGAAGTATTTACATAATTTTCACCCAATTATTCCAATTATGGAATCCATTTTTCAAAAATTAAAACATATAATTTACAACAATTAATTTAAAATTAATCCCCATTGTCAAAATGAGAAAATGGGTTTTTTTTAAGTAAAAACCTTCAAAATATTAAAACTTGTTTTTGTCAAATTTCAATGTGAAATTACTTCCAATGAATATAATTGGATTAGAAGATAAAAAATTAATCTAATTATACTTTAAAACCACTTAAAATATAATCTAACAATATAAATAATTTAGATAAAAAAACATTTTTGAATTAAAATGCAGTATTTTTCATTATACATTAAAATATGAATTTTATCAGAAAAATACCAAAACATAATGAAAAATAATTTTTCATATCCCTATTCTAAAGAAGAATTTTATTCTGAGAAATATATCATATATAAGTGATAAAATATATTTTTAATAATGGTTCTCCATCAAAAGGCGGTAAAACTACCTTTTAAAAATATTAAAGTATTTTTTGCTTAAAATTGGATTTTTTTTCTCATTTTAAGGATATAAAATTTATTAAAAGAAAATAAAACATTTAATAAAAATGTTTAAACATAATATAGTTTTTTCTGTTTATTCCCACCATTGTAACATCTAGAATTTAACTACAATGTAAAATAATAATATTAATACTATATTATTTTTCAGTATAACTTAGTCTTGTGTGTAATGTAAGATTTCGAAGAAACCAATTATTGCATTTCAGATATTCTATCAGTGGTAGAATCCATTTTAAATTAAAATTACTATCTAATTCATAATATTAATAAATATGAAAAATTATTTTTATATAATTACCTAGAATTTTACATTGGAGCTCTATTGAATATTTACACAGAGCTGTGAGGTTTTTTCATTTCTCTTCTGCATTATCCTTTTATATTTTCACAACTTCTTCTTTAATTTAGTTCTCATATACATTTTTTATTTAATCTAAATAAGTGTTTTTTATTTGTTAGTCTTTTCAATAAGTGGGTTGAAATTGATAAATGTATCTAAAATAGATACACCTTGAAAATGCACTGTATCCATATGAACATACCATGTGTAATTTGTGATAACACTTCTTTAGTAATATTTAATTCAGAGGTATTCACCTACACTAGGTTAAACCCTAAAGCCTCCTTTGCATTCCCCCATTTCATCATTAAAATCTTGGGAGATTATTTGACTAAAATATTCATATGTTCTTCAAGGGATTCATAAACTCTTTCCCCAAAGCATTTCTTTACTGAAATATCTAATGTTTCTTTGATTAAAAAATACATATGTTCTTCCATGAATTCAAAAAATCTTACTATGTCAGTTTCCTTTACATTTTCATAAGTTTATTAAATTCCATAAGCCTTTATCTTATCGTCTATAGATATTTCAATTAGTGCCTTTAAAATATATCTATTTTAGGTTATGGGTATTTTTTGTTCTAGTGGAATTAATAACCTCAACCTAATTTTCTTTGGGGAATTTGGTAAATTACCATGTTTTTACAATCTAATAACTTCCACTTTCACTTTGAATTTGATATATGATTTTTACCTTCTACATTCATTTTCATATTTTCCTTTTTTAATGCAAAAAAAATAAAACCGTCAATTATGGTGGAATAATTCCTTGTTATAATGGGATTAATAAAAATAATGGACAAAATATGTCAATATAAAAAATATGGTGGAAATTAGCTTTATAACAATTTCATGATAATTTTGATCTCATGAAATCACTATAAATATGTAAAATTACCATGTAGTATACACAATATGATTGTAAATTCTCATATGTGTTATTGAGGTTAAGGTTATCATTTAAGGTTTTCAGAACCATCTCACCCACAAATGTCATAGATATATCCACTTCAACCAAAATATGTGTATAATTCCCATTCCTTTCTTGATCAGTTTTATTATTCATTTTAATTTATGTAATAAAAAGAATGAAATATCTCATAGGATTTTAGGGTGGTAACTGAACCATTTAATCCCACAAATCTCAATCCATAGTTGAAAATGTGAATTCCACACATTGTAATGATTAAAATAATGTCCCATTTTTTGGATTTTCAAAATCCCATGTTTAAAAATAATTGAACTTAATTCCCACTCCCTTATCTATATCTTATATTAGGGAAAGATGACATGAAAAATAATCATGTCCAATTACATTCAATCTCCAATATATAAATCCCAAAACTTTATAAATTATTTTGATCAGATCATTGAACCTCCACAGTACCTCACCTTTAGGTAAGATGATACGTACAATAATTGAAAATTTATAGATATATATCATTTCTTTGATAGAATATTTTCATATATAAACTTATTCCTTTTTTCCCTTTTTGATGATTCTCTCAGATAAAAAATCCATGTTTAAGAAGGATACATAGGGTTTAGGAAAAACCAATGAATTCATATTCTTGACCTCTTTAGTCCTTGATGATGCCTTGATGGTTTTATTTCACAAATTACTTAATGTTAATATATCTACTTGTCTAAAATAATGTTATACATCCTAGATCTTTGAATAAAATTTCAAATTCAGATCATAAGTAGCTTGATTGCCAATATCATCAGGGAAACCCTTCTTTTAATCATCTATCCTAACCTATAAACATATATATATTGATATTAAAAAATCATTATATATATATATATTTTTGTATTAGTAAAAACTAGCTGGTTGGATGAGTTATCACTTAGGAGGGCTATAACATATCTTTCATTCCCTGCAGGTGAGGTTTCTCTATAATTGTACGCCTAATGATATATATGTATATTATTAACTATTATAAATTATATTGTTATTATTATTGTTGTTGTTGTTGTTGTTATTAATGTTATTATTATTAATGTTTTTTTAATATCAAAATATTGTTCTATTTATGAAATGAAAAAGAGAAACATGAATCTAACATCAAAAACCACAAAATGATGGTAAATAGCACTCCATTATTAAAGGTATGATTTAGTGGGGTTTTAAACTATGTAATATTTTCAAAATATTTTAATTAAAGTTATGTCAAATAAAAAATAGTAAAATATTTTTTAATTTATCTATATATATATATATTTAAATAAAACAAAATAAAAAATAAAAATAAAGAAAATATAAAATATATTAGAGAAAGGAAAAGAGTGGGAAAGAAATATTTTCCAAAAAAATTAAAAATGGTGCTTATCTAGATATTTTCATCTTCAAAAAAATTTAAAAGAAAGTTCTATATGATAAATAAATTTATATTAATTTTTTTTTGAAGAATCCATTTTTTATAAGGCACTTTCTAAAACAATATTATCTTCATAAATATTTAAAATATCAACCTTTTTAAGAAGATGCCTTAACTTCTAAAACATGTCCACCCCACTATGAGAAATAGTTTTGTACTTATCTTATTTTAATAAATTGTTTTATTATTTACAATATTTATGGATTCCATTTCTATTGACTTTTATAAATTCCACCATCATGGATCCTTTAAATATAGAAAATAAGGTACAAAGAAAAAAGAAGTTTTTTTGGGGAAGGGGACCCTTCTTCACATTAATACTATCATGGAAGTAGTGAGGATTGACTTTTGAAACTATGGGGTGATATTTCTTACCTTGTTTCGGATCAAGGGATAGAATTTATACTCAATATAATAAAATAGGAATTATACATGACCTAACACATTTAATTTATACTCAAAGCCACATAATTGATGTAAAATTATTAACAAACAGTTGATCATGAGGAAATATTTAAAGGATAATAGATTATTTAATTAAGATAAATTGAAAATTTATTTAAACATAATCAACCATGAGAAAATTAAAAATGTTAAATTGATCGTGGTCTTAATCATAATAGACTATGAGTAAATTCACACAGGCTAGTTAACCATGAAACTATAATGTGAGCTCATGATCCACCATGATAATGCATCTTGCTAAGATAGAGGACATATGACCAATTACATTAATGGGAAAGTATGATTGTTAAAATATGATACATTGAATAATATTGTAAATAAATGTCTATGGGGTACCACAATCATGATATGGGAAATTGTTTTTATATTTGATTTGTGGTAGATTCAATCATGGAAGTCTAAAGAGCGTATATGGGAATTATTTTTCAAAGATATATGTGAAGGATTTAGGAGGGAAAACACTTATCTTAAACATATCGGAAGATAACACCAAAACCTAAAAACATCCATACTATATTTATATATTTGGAATGAATATTAAAATAAATAAAAATGGTGTAACTTACACCTTGATGACCAGACCTTTCCAAGATTCACATGAGCTTGATTGATATCACAAATAAGTAGTTTAAGCTCTCTTTCCTTTAGGGTATCCATAAATCATTTTAATATTTTGATGCTCGAGTAGGATCTTCATCAAATCCATAGTTTTTTGGAACATTTTTTTAAAGTAGAAAGAGAATAAGATCTAATGAATTGTATAAATTTGAGGAGATCTAACATGATTCTAGGTACATAAAATATATATGAACACTAAATTATTATTTAATCAATTAATATAGGAATACATAAAAAAAATGTTCAATCATACACTAATTGAGTATTTCATGAAATTATCAAAACATTTAAACTTCTTATAATCTCAATTAAATTCCTCATAATGATCATTTAACATGTAAATGATCATATAAATTATTCAAACTCCTCAAAATCATAATATTAGGACATAAACCCAATCATAATATCATTTTGGGATTAAATGGATCAAGTCCCACACATTATTATATAATGTGCAAGGACATTCACTATCGTTCACATAAGGATACATCATGAAACTGCCTACACCACCACACCATGGTCTATAGCTTTAGTGAACATTTCCATCAAACTCCCACTTACACTAAGGTCTCATATAGTTATCATTCTTTCACTTTATGTCACATCATATATAAAAACATATGATCACATATTTAAAAAACCTTTAAGAAAATCTATGAAATAATTCACCAAATTTTACATAATATGGAACAATTTGTGAAAACAAAAATTGAACTTGTTTTGTATATCTTCAAAAACACTTGTGGAGTAGAACTCAAAGTTTCACAGAATTGATCCTCAATCATATAACTAAAAAAGTGTGACCTCGTTCCCTTTTTATCATTTAATTAAATCATCAATTCCAGAATCCATAAACATAAAGCAAGTGGATACTCTAGAAAAGAATCAGTGCTACTCAAGCTATAAAGGGATCTAGGTTGATATCTATCAAACAAATGTATCTAAATAGTTGTTTCCTCTATTTGTATCATATATAAGTATATATAATCATATAAACCCTTTTTAGTCTACATTTGTTGACCATGGGACACCGAATATGTCGATACCTTATATATGAGTCATATATTCTTTATTATCTGAGTATATAATGACTGGTTTGATGAATATAACACATTTCATTCTTCTAAGTAGATGAGAACACCACATACCCCATAACAAACTAGAAAAGTTGACCATATGTTCCTTATCTAGGTATGGACATACACTATTTAAATTTTCCTCAATTGAGGTATTGGTTTTCATACTCATAATATGAGAGGATAAATCCCATCTAGGTTAATACTCAGTCAATGTAATGATCAATAACATACCCAACCACCCATTATTAGCTAAGCCTTAGGGATTTCATAATAAAGGTATCAATGTTTGGAGGTTCACATGCTAGGTAACCTACCATCCTCATATTTTGGGATTCAATATGAAACAAGCACCCCTAACATACCAAATACATAATGTATGAAACTCTGTGTGGTATACTTTGTGGGTCATAAATTGCATAAAAGTTTTTTTATGCCTCATGAGAATATTTCATATAACTATATGAAATCCTGCCCTGAAAACCTTACAATTTCATCACAACCTATAATACTCCATGATTAACATCAGTTTTTGATAAGTCAAAGTCATACATTGAGAGGTCAATTATCATTTCACCTATTATAATATATGAATATAATATGAAAGATTAATTAAATAGGGACTAATGTTTGTAAAAAATTATACATTTTATATTCCTAAATTTATTTAAGGATACAAAAAACCATGCACCAATATGAAATATTTTCAGATTGGACCTTTTTTGATGCACTTTTCTAGTTTGGTATAACTCATTACATCTCTATGTAAATACTATTACATATTTATATGACCATTTGATATAACCATCCCATTAAACTACATTAATGAGTGGAATTTTTGAATAATGTTTTTTTGAATAATGTTGTGACTTAGAAACCATATTTACAAAGTGTTAATGTTTCTAAAAAGAATCGTAACTTCAATAAATCACAAAATACAATGTTATGATATTCATAACTTCTATTTTCTACTTGGAAATTATCATCTTAGAACATTTCCATTCAAAAAAATCGTTCAAATCACTTTTTAACTAATGTAACTGTTTACATTAATATATTTCTTTAATAATAAATCTTAATATATTTTAGGATATAGAGTAACATAAATATCATTATAGTAACTCAATGAAACTATTTTCATTTCACTTTACTAATATAACCTAAAATTATTTAAGATATTAAGTTACATTCACTTTCAATTTTGATTGGTATAATCATTTATTTGATATATTTGAACTGAACTAAGTCCAAACATACTCCCACTATACTCTTAGATACTATATTCTCTTTATAATGTATTTCTAAGATATATAACCTTTTTTATATTAGTAAATAAAACTTATTTTATAATGTCGGAGTATTTAATAAATAATATATTATAACCATATCATATATAGTACTCTATGTGTTTATATAAATTTATTTAAAATAAGAGATTATTTTTAAAATATTCCACTAATGGGTAGTGGAACATTGATTCTTTATATTTAAACAAGCATCATGGATATATTCTTTTATCCTAGACAAAACTCTCTTTATCCTTATCATCTTTTCAGACAATTTATAGAACATAATGAATCATAAACCATGTTTAATAAAACCATTATTTTATATTTTTCAAAACAAATATTTGTTAACAATAAAACTATCTAGTCGCATAAGTGAAATAAGATGAAAATGGACATCCTATAATTAGATCCACTTGATCTTGAGATATTCAATTGAATTCCAAATCTCCATAGTAGAAACCTTTTATACTATATTTTAATATAATCTACAAGTTACATAAATTTTTACCTTTATTTTAAACTCTTGCAAAATTATAATTGTAATATATACATTTCATATCATATACCCTTAAAATAAAATAATTAATTATATTACATGGTTATAAGATATGGAATCTCTATATAGTTTCCCAAAACCCATTCAAGTATCTAGGAAAAATTCCATCCGCTAGAGATACTACACATCTTCTTGACTTTTCCATTATGTTATAACGGTTAAGGAAGACTATTGGGCCATCAAATCCTTTTACTCATGTTTAAAGTTTTACCCTTATACAATATCAACACAACACCAAAGCCTAAACATCACTTTTCATATTATTATATCTTGAACACTTTAAGGATATATGTTAAACATTTATTAAAATCCTTCATATTATTTGAACCATTTAAATAAATATTTCCAAAATTAAATATATAGATAGATCACACATTAAAAGAGGACTTAGGCCTCCCCAAGTCATTAGAAAACTCAATAATATTGAGTATATGAGTGAAAAATAAAAGTTCATATGGTCATATTTCATCTAATGTCATAAAAACCATAAATGAGCCCATATATGCTTCTGATAAGAATCTAGATCCACTTTTTGAATAACATTATATTTTAGTTACTCAATAATAGGTTTTTGTAATCATATATACTTTTAATTTTTTCATAGGAATGATTCTTAAGTTTATATACCATACTTATAATTTTCTTCCATTAATATGTTTTATCTATAATTGATGTCAAAGTCATGTTTTATTGTCATGATGATTCTATATATCTATAAAAAAGTTTTTATCAAATGAGTATCATATTTTACTATCATGTAATATGGATTTTTATTAAATGTGCTAGCACCAAAATGATATCCCCTTCTAAATTCCATCATATTCATTAGTGGGAAATCTTCCATATTTCACAAAGTAATTAGTCCACTATAGTGTTCATCATATCACATAGCTATTTTAGTAGTTCATCATTCCAATTGAATGAATATTGTATGGTTCAGTGGGTAACTACTTTACCAATTTATTATTTGCAAAAAGTTGAAATTGTTCCTTTGGTATCCATCCCAAGTCTTTCGAAGCTAATTGTGACCCAAATATAATTCTAAAAACTTGAATCTAATCTTGTATCACATAGATTTATCATGAAACAAACCACTGGAAGATAAAGGTCTTGAAAAGTGTTTTCTTTGGATAGAATATGAAACTTTGTATTAAATAAGGGGTTTTTTATCTCATCATATTACCTCATGTATTCCATATATATATATATGTTCATTATTATAATGATTTATTTTCTAATTCATATTCCTTTCACCAAACCTATTTTTTTAAACAATATTGATGTGTAATTCGTTACAAAACTCACACTTTATGTTACTAACCAAAATTAAAAATCAATAATATTTATGCATATCAAAATGATCCTCTTACATATGGTTCATGAAACCCTTTAATGTATAGGATTAAAATAATATGAAATTAGAAATCCTTGTAGGACTGATCATGGATCCTTAGGTATCCATCCCCTAATTTTGTAGACATGGAATATGCATCTAGGTTAGTGATCATTTTGACCCAAAGTCCCTCTACCAAAGATTCTTTATTCAAGATATACATTAATTACGTCATAATTTTAATACATAATATGTATAAAATATAATTAAATTCTTAATTCAACCTCATAACACAATACAATTCAAATTCAAGGTAGAAAAAAATTAAATCAATTATCATACCTTCATGTAACTCCATAAATGTATGTATGATAATTTAAAGGGTAAATTCAAACACTTTTAAACTAAATCATAAATCAATACATAATATAAAATTTATAATCAAGAATAATATAATAAGGAATGATACTAAATAAATGAACAATTAATAAATTTTAACATAAGATAATCATTTATGAAAAAATCATATATAAATCATTTCTAAACGTTTTTTAATTTAGGCATTCTTTATGGACACTTCATAATAGATAAATATAAATATTTTATATTTTTATCAATATTATCTTTTCATGTTCTTAATTTACATTAATTTGATATGAAATCCTTTACATTCCAAAAAATGAGATACATTATGAAAATATTATATAATTATAAACATTTCATATATAATGTAAACATTTTAAACAATTTATATATCTAAAATTTGGTTTTATTTAATCATTAGGTCATATCATCCAAAATACCAATTTCTTTTGGTTTAAATAACATTACAAATTAGGTATTAATGTAATTTTTTTATTTACATTAATGAAAAATTCATGAATAAATATAATCACATTTATATTTCACTTTGTTTTAATTTATAAACACTTAATAAATTATATACCATGTAAATCCAATTTAAACCTAGTTCACATCCACCAAAACAATTTTGGTAAGGTATAAATTCTAGCTTCTGGTTTGGAAAAGGCCCTCCAGGATCATTTCAGTGATGATTTTTTACGGTTTTAATAAAACATATTTAAAATTATACTTAAAGTAAATTTTCATCACGGAAAACTAAAATATATTTTGGTATTATAGTGAATCTATAATCCAATACCATTTTGGAATCCCTTTTTGTTTAGCCAAATTATTTCGACCCATCCATTTTGGGGGCAACGTCCATTATTTTGGTGAAATCATTTTACCAAGTCAATCTAGTTCACCCAACTTCGAGAGGTCATTTGAGTTATTTGGCCTCACAAAAGAGCATGAAATAATCCAAAAAAATGGATTTCATAGTGAGTGAGATCATGATATAATGATCTAGAGACCACAACATAGAGATATCAAATACAATTATATAGTCAATATTTTTTTGTGATGCTTCAATCTGTCATTTCACTTTGGCCTATGATACGGTCTCATAACATTTATAAGACTAAACTCATTTTATGTGGAATATATCATGGTCTTATAAAATATAAAACCTAAATTACCTTTTGGAATATGGATATATTTTGGTACCTTGAAAAATCCTTTTCTAGTATTTTTATTTCATTCAAAAATATAACCAATCATTGGTAGAAAATGCTTTGATATTTATGAAGGGATCTGAAGGGATAACATGTATCCTAAATGCAATAGAAGATAACACAAAAAACCCAAAGACATCAAAGATAAATATATATATTTAAAATGAATAATAAAATAAAGAAGAAAGGTATACCTTAGAACCTGATGATCCGGCCTATCCAATATTCACGTGAGCTTTATCGAGATCCCAAATAAGAATCTATAGGACTCATTTCTCTAGGTTATACCTAGATCATATGAATATTCTGATTCTTAGGAAGGATCTCCCTAAAATCCAATGTTTTATAGAATTTTTAGTTAAAGGATAGAGATAGTTAAAGCTAAAGTGTCATATTGATTTGAGGAGTTCTAATAGGGTTCTATACACATCCAAATGCATGCACAATTCATGGGGATTGGACTGATTAATATAAAAATCCAATAACCAAATGTTAGGCCATATATTAACTGAGTGATTCAAAATAATTCTATAATAATTTAAATCTTGAAAATTTTGTTCCATTCATTATAATGATATTTTAATGTTTAAATGATCATTTCAAATTTCAAACCCCGTAAAATCATCATCTTATAATGAAAAATAATTCATTATAATATTTAGAGATGGAATGAATCAATTATTTGTTGTTATCATATAACATTCATGTAAATGAACCATGGTGTTCATAAGGATAAACCATGGTGTTGGATAAACCCCCATGCCATTTTTATCCATACTATGGAAATTTCCATCAATTTGAAGATATTTTACAAATTTAAATTCTTTTTTAAACGTGGAAATAATATTTTCTTATTAATGGGTCAATGGAATTCTATTTTTCCTAGGGAAATTACTCATCATATTTGGATTCCTTATTATAAAAAACATATCTTATCGTTGAAAAAAGGATAATTTTAGTGAATATTCAATATATATATATATATATGGATTTAAATATGTTTTAGATGGGTAAAATAAAGTATCAATAAGGGATATGGTCTAAGCATGTCAAGAGATGATAAGTCACATGGATCAAGCCTATAAAGAAGAAGGTGATAACTCACTTTAGTATTGATAATGTGTACACATTGAATATCCTATGATAAAAGAGTTAAAATTATAAATATGAGAAATAGTATTCTATAAAAAGAAGAAATATGTGTTGATCATGATAATTATATGATCCTTTGAATATGGGAATAATTTGTTGAGTTGAATATTAAATAACTCTTGGTGAAGGGTTTCATATACTAAAGGATAATATAAGAATTTTTTTTCAAGTACATAATTTACTATCACTAGTAAATTTACGGTGTTAATGTTGGTTATTTTTTATTTTTTATGTTGGTATTTAAGAGATATCATTTTGATTGACATAAAAAATAAATTTTGAGTGAAAGTTGTATAAGTTTCTATTGAAAATGATTTACCTATGTGACTATTTAACTAAAAATAATCATAAATGTTAACCAAACAAATAATTTATTAAAATATATGATTTACCATGTTGATTATTATAAATAACAGACAAATTATATATTATTTAACATTAGTAATTTTAAATAATTGACCTCAAATTGTTATTTTTATAAGAAATATAGTTCTTTTAAAATTAGATATTTCTGTAACAGACCTGAAAGATCAATATTTAAAATATTTTATGTTGGTTCTTTAAATAAAATATATGAATAAGAAATATTATTAATAATTTATGGTATATAAACCAAAGAAAAATATTTACTAAATTTTATTGTTCGATTGTAAACAAAACATCATAGAAAATAACCAAAAAAATTAGCACTTTTTATTCATAGATATATACTAGGTGGAGTGATAATTACATAGATGAATGAATAATTATATAAAGGTACTATAATAAAAAATATACAACATTCATGTGAATAAAATAATTAAATATGGGTACCCAGTGTCCCCTGGCTGGGTAACTAGTAAACATAGGATAAATTTTCATTAAATTTGGGTACTTTTTCTTTTATTATGTAATAATTTTATTCCCTTTATCTCTTACTTAGATCCTTGTTATTTCTAGTTGGTTGTGAGCTTCTCTTAGGTCTTCTCTATATCATTTCTTCCATGTCCATATTCTTGATCTAAGGGGGTTTCTTTGAAGAAATAAAAGGTAATCCTTTCCCTCTTGTGTCATCATTATTTATTCTTCCTTCTTCTTTGTTTTATTCAATATTGGCTATGGTTTTTGATTTTTTATTTCAAAATTACATGGAAAAATCACCCCTAATCATGGGTCTTCCTCTTATCATGTCTAAATGAATCTCTAGTGGGGTGTTCACTATCCCTTCATCATTATATTGATACGAAGAGACTATGGTTTGAATTTTTATGGGATTTTCATGTATCTGGGTTAAGTTCAAATGGGATTGGTTTATTATAATTTATTCAATTTTTTTTCAATGGTATTAGGTATGTTTTTTAGATATATTTTTAGTTTCTTCTTAGCGATTCGTGGTTCTTGATATATGGTGATTTTTTAATTCGGATTCCTATATAACAGAAATTGGTTTGATGATTACTAGTCTATTTTGTTAGTATTTTGAGTATTCATAGATACCATTTGAAATATTGATTCTTTATAATGGTTGAGGTTGGGTTTTCTCAACACTTCTAGTGAATTTTTAAGTTATTCTAGGGATATACATGCCACTTATTTTCGAAATTAATAGTTATTACTAAATATTATTTTCAAAAATCATGATTGGATTGTTTTCAAATATATTTTTATATAAAAATTTCATGGTTTTCTAATATCATTTTTTTATATTATGTGATGGTTTATACATAATTTTTTGATTTTGAATTCTAAATTCAAACCTTATGTTGGGTTGGAAATGGTAAAGTCTTAGTCGTATAAGCCTAACATGTTTTCATTTAATGTTTTATTCAAAATTATATGTATAGTTTTTCTAGAATTATTTATTGTTTATTTTTATAGGCCTTTGAACTTAGAAGTTATTCATATATTTTTTAACTAATGTCATGTATTATTTTATCTGAGTCCATTCCTAAGAATTTTATAGGATTATAATTGTGTGAGAGGATGTAAATAGTGTTATTAATGTCATGCCTATTTATATTACTTATTATAAATAAATAATGGCTATAAACACTAAATATTGAGTAGTTTTGTCAATATTTATCAATTCATACACCTTCATTCCATTAACACGTCTTACTAAAGAGGTCGTTTCTTCCTATAATAACTCAAATTACTTATTGTTAAATGATCAAAAATTAATGTTTGTTAGATTTTTCTAGTGTTAAGGTGACAGATAGGCTTGTTAGGTGGAAATAAATGATGTATTCCTCAAATAGATTTTATTTCTTATATCGGGGTTTTACCTAGAAAACTGAATGATTACAAATAAAAAAAATTGGGATAAATTATTAACAATTATTTTGGTTTGTTTCAATCATGTAATGTGTAAATAAGATTTATTAAACCATATTTATTTAGTAACCTTCAATTATTATTTATCATAAATAATGTACCGATTTTAATGGAAATTTTTGTATCTTCATTTTTATAATAAATTATTCGAGTATAAGGTTTTTTCTATTTATAAATGTGTCTCTATAAAATAATTTTTTTCATACATTATTTTTTAATGGTAGAAAACTTATTTGGAAGGAAATTTAAATATTAAATCAATGTTAAAAAAAATCAACAACTTTATTTCATTTTGTTTTTTATTTTGGTCGTTATATGTATATATATTGGTTATGACCAATACCATGCTTAATCTTTAGATTTCCTTATTAATAATGCCCACTTATGAATCCATAAATATATCAGTGCCTTATTTAACTTTAAATTAATGATCTATAGAGTATTATTGTGTCATAACATATATTAATATGGAATGCCACTATAATATCCCACATAAAATAATTACTTGTGAGTTGTTCCATACTTAGTTGGATACTTTTATGATTTTTATAATTCACTAATAAATTACTCATGGATTACTCATATTGTATGACATATTTACATAAAATGTGTGATTATGTTATATTTATTAGATAAATTATATATCCTAAGAATCAATTTCTATATTTTGATATAACAAACATGTTGTTTCTTTAATTATGGGGTTTCTAAGAGCATTGCTAAAAATTTTATAGAGTTTGATCATGTTAAAGGGGTAATGTATATATCTATATTTGTTATATAAATTAAAACTATGTATTTTATGAAATGATACAAAGGGTTTAATGGGATTGGTATGGAACCCTAACTACTATATAACCCATCCTATTTCCCATGAGATAGGTATATAATTCCCTGACTTGTATACACCTTCCCTTTACCATGATACTAGCTTATGCCCATTCTCTAGTATATGTTTTTTTCTAATGAGAATAGGATGAAATAATTCCATTTCCCCAATCATGACACCAACATTGGGCTAGACTCAATGTATGTGAGTATAGTTATAGACCAACCTAATATAGGGTGTTATTTAGTTATAGACTATTTATTCATCTTCATACTAATTTTGTTATATTCATTCCATGTTTGATTTAATATTGTTTATAAAACTAGTTAACTATGTATTTATAAAATGAGTAGACATGTTCATGTATAAAACTACTTATTCAATATTTTATGACATGTATTGGTGATTCCCTACCAATTATGTATATTCTCACACCATATATTGATACTATAATGGACATGAAGTTTCACCTATTTCATTGTAGGTACTGTGGGTATGCAGATACCTAGTGGATATTTCATTTTTTGTGAGGTTCTATCATATTTTCATGTATTCATTCTCTAAATGGGGTTGTAAAAGAAGACCATATTTGTAATAAGGTTATATTGAGTCTCTCTTTTATTTATGACCTTGTAATTACATTTTCATGTTGACTGATTATATTGTTTAGAATATATTCATATAGAGATATCTTTTTTATTTTACACTATTATTCATTTATAGAAGGTTTTGTATATATTTTTATAATATCTAATATATGGATTATTTTCATGAGTCTATCGAGGTAACCAAACCATGGATTTTTATACGAGCCTCAGGGGGTAAGACCTTCCCCATAGGTATATTGAGAATTTCGGGACTACTCTCCATCCCACGGGGATTTGGGAACATGCTTGAGATCAATCTATGTAATATTTTGGGTTTATTGAAGAATTTGGATTAGGTTCATTAAATGCTCGGGTTATATGAATAGTTTTTCCCTCATTCACATGGCCCATACAATGTTTTAGACTTTTTTTATTTATTTGAATTCTTATTTAAGAGGATAGGTTGTCCATTTGCTGCTCTCTTCATGGGGAGGATTCTAGGGGCTATCAACCTTAGAAATCACTCTTCTCATACCATTCTCTATGGAAGAACTCAATAAAATATATTGATTACTCTATTTAATTCCATGTAAACCCTTTCCTTCCTTCTCTTCTCATAGACTTCTTCCATCTTTATTCTTGTTCATGCTTCCCTGTGGCCCCGGTAGCTAGTGTTTCATGTTTCATGATTTTTATTTAGTGATTTTATGTTTTCTATGGTTCCTAGTCATAAACTATGGATTCTCATTTATCTTTTTTGGTGGATAAAATATATTTGACAATGGATTCATCATTTTTAGTAAGTGTATTCTTCTTTTTTCCATTATTCTTAAATTCATGACTACTTTTATGTTATCAAAATTTGGTTTTAGTAAAAATAAAACATATAATATTTTTTCTGTAGTGATTATATGAATTTATAAACGTTTTCATAAATTTATATTGATAAATAAGTTGATTTTCTATGTTTTGATACCTAAAATTGTTTTTCTTAAAGACCACACACACAAAGAGTTTGATTAAATTTCATCCATGGTTTTTCATCAAATAATAAAAGAAATTTTCATAGAATAATTTACTTATAATTATAATGAATTAAAATCATGTTTTCAAGTAATTTTTCAATGATTAAGGGTGTTTTTGGTTACCCTAAAGTTTACTTTTACATAAGACAACTGTATTTTATTTCACCTCTTTAAATGATATCTCAGTATTTTTGATAATTTATATAATGGTGGATTTTATATACAATGCTATGTGTTCCAAGATGAAAGTTTATTTAATATTATTTGATAATTATAATTACATATTTTCTCTTATATACTCTTGGAATATTTCCCCCTTCAATGATGTTTAAGAAAATTTTCAGTTATTTTTTATTTGAATTATTGAAAAAAGGATTTCCAATATTATGTTATTGATGTTATTGAAGAGGTTAAATTCATTGAAAGGGTTCTCGAGGGTTGAGTATGATGTATATATATGATTGGTATATTTTTATATGTCGGATGTATTATTGAAACCTATTTATAAATCACGGGATTCCTTGGGTTCTTAGGTGGGAACATAGGTAAAGTAGCATGTAATGATTAAGAGGACACTCACCCTTATGGATGTTACTTTATTTGGCCCATAAAATCCCCATGTCAGTGTATGGTATGACCATGATAGATGTATTTAATTTAATTATCCCAACATGGGACAAAATTATCACATGGTAAAACTATGTCTATCTAATATCAATTGATAAACTCTGTTATGGGACAATACTAGTTAATGAGGAAACCCAAGCTATAGGATCTCTACAAGAAATAGGATAAGTTAGTTGTTATGATTATATTATAATTGTTGAAATTAACCTTAGGTTATTTCCTATGAAGGTTGTTTATTATTAATTATTATAGTTAACTAATTGGTATTTATTATCACTATATTTTATTTAATATATATTTTATTATATATAGATTTTTTGAAAACATGGAAGATGGTTGTATTTAAAGTGATGATTACTATTATGATTATTTATTTTTTAGAGATGATACATTATTTGGTCCCCAACACATAAATATGCATAATTTATTAAATAATTCAAGAGTTACAAAGAAAGAATGAGGCATAATGAGATTAACCCAATAAGAAATTTATAGAGATTAAACATACTTACAAAATAAAAAAATGAATCATTTCACCTTCAGAGGAATCCAACCTTCATTAGTTGAAGATTCATGAAATTTTTGACCAACCAAAGTCCAAATAACAACCATTGAGCCCAGATAAATCTCTCAAAATACAAAATGTGATCAAGATACTTGTCATTTTCAAGTTTCAATCAACCAGAATATAGAAACTCATGTTCTAGAGACACCACATATCAATAACTCTATGAAATCTTTCATAAAACAATCACACATCTTCATATTTTGAAAATACATCTATCAGCAATTCCATCCAAAATAAGACACTTCATCCTCCAAGATATAGTAGTTCAAATGAAATTATACAACAAAATGAACATCATCCATTTAATTCTTTGAAAAAAAAAATTGGAAGAATTAACTTCAAGGTGGTGTCATTATAATTTATGGTTATCTTATAAATATTCATTATTTTTGTTTTTATTTCATTTATATTTATAAAAAAATAATTTTTTATTTAAAATCATATATTAGGGGTTTTCATCCCATTAAAATAAAATATTATTTTCATTTAATATTTCATGATTTAAAAGTGAATTAGTTATATTTATTTCTTAATTATATGTTCATGAATAGATTTTTTTAATATCACTTATCTTTTACTTGTTCCTTCAACAAATAGTTTGAGATGATTATTAGAGTAACTGAAAATTTGATAACATTTTAAAGATATTGGTTAATGGTAAGTTATTTTATACTTATGAAGTAATGTTTAACTGGTATTATTACCCTTATTTTTCATCTTATCCAAATAAGTTTTGTTCAACAATTAATGAATGGTCTAAATTTTAAGGATTTGATTTCATTTAAAATATCAATATTTCTTAATTTCATTATGAAAACATAAAAAGATAATTTCGTCATTGTATTTAACACTAGTATATCCCAGATATTTTTTTAAAGTATTTATATGAATTAGGTAGAGGATACCAACTTTGCATTATTGTTTATAGCCAATATTCTCATATATTGTGTGAGTGTACCAAACTTCCTTGAATATAGGTAAATGAATGGACTATACTGGGTAGTGTGGATGACCATTTACATGCTCATTTTTAGTGTGATAGAGGTGATTATGATATATTACTAACTCATCACATAGAGATGAGTCTTTTTTGGTTTCATTTTATCTCTTATTTAGATTATGTTTCTTTTGAAACTCTTTGTTTATAGATATTTTTTTGATTTACCTTATTTCTTTTCGTAGTAATTTTGTAGTCAAATATATGTCAGGTTGTTTTTATTATGGTAATTTGAGATTGTTTTTGTATTATTAGAAATTATTTTGGGTCATTATTCCTTTTCTAGTTTCCATTTTCATTAAAAGCTTATTATTCTATATAGATGACTTATCCAACAAAAAATATTATTATACTATATTTCTAGTTGAAATCCCTCACTCAATTTTATATGTTATCGTGTGAAATCATTCTCAATGAGTTCATTTGAATCCCTTAGCACTTGTTACTAGTCTGTGGAAATAAAGAACATTCTTTAAAACTTATGGGAGGCTGAACTGAGTACCGAGGTAGTGTATCCAAGGTTGGTTTATTAAAAAATGGAATCAGAGCCTAGTTTCAGTGTATATTATATGGTGAAGTCTAGTAGACATTATATAGGGCCACAAAAACATAATATATGGTTAAATAGTAATTTATTGGTTAATAATCTTCACAACAATAATTGAGTTTCCATGGGAAGTTATGAAAGTGTATCAAGTTTTTCTTTTTAAGTCAATTTAACTTTCATAGTAACATCGTTGGGTTCCACAGTCTGAAGACCATGCATAAAAATAGTGCAAACCCATATTGGAATTTTTGTATGTGTTTTACCTAAAATATTTCCCCAAATAATTTTATATTATTTTATATTATGTTTATGATACATTTATAACATAATTTTATGTTGTTTACAAGAATTTCATTGGAATAAAATGTATTTTTTTGTTTTTCCTTGTTCAAGAGTTTTTAAGTGTGTGTATTCAAGTAAAGTTTAACTAATATTCTATATGATCTCTCTGAAATATTCTCCTTCTTAGTTTAATACATGTATGATGATTTATTGAATGAATTAGGTGTGCACATACTTGTTTATGTAAATTAATTTTTATGAAGAAAATCAATTTAAAATGGGGTTCTATAAATATAATAGATTTTGACTTTTTTATGAAAAGTATCTACTAATAAATTATTTTTCATATTTTAGGGTGAAATTGTATATTTTTAAGGGGGTTTTATAAATTTTGTGTGTAAAGTGTTCGATTTTTATCATTTTATGAAATTAAATATTTTTATTTTACTTTAAATAAAAGGTTTTATTTATCATGATTTCAAATGTAATAAAAATGGATTTAAACTAGAATAGTATAAGTGCTTTAAAAAAAGTGATTCAAATAATTTTAAAATGTTTTAGGATGACTCAAAAAGATTCTATATATATATATGGGTTTAGTTGGATGGGGGATTCATAGTTGTGATTTATTATCTCTTTTTAGAATTTTTTTGGGTGTAATGATTCCATAAAATGGGGTTGATCTAATGAAAAATTAATAGTTACAAAACGGGTTTTATAGATATAGAAAAATGAATTATTCCATTATAAACAACATAAATAAGGTGTGACCGATCCATTTTATGAAATAGTGTGTTTTAATTATGATTATATAATACTCCTTGTTTGGATATGTTTTTGAATTTTTTGGTTCTATTTTTTATCATCATGATTTCTTTAAATTAATCAAGGTTTATGTGTAATCATTATGAACTATATATTCTGAAGTTAAATTTTCCCAAAATGTTGTCTTTGCCGAGTTATTCATAGATAACACTAAATTGATGATTTTTTAATTTTTGTTTACATTTTTTTAGAAATTTTATCATTTATATTTATTGTTATTTGACATAAATATTATAAGATGAGATTTTCCAAAATGGTTTAGTGTTTTTAAAAGTGAAATAATCTTCCATAAGTGTTTTTAGAAATGGTTATAGTACACATAGTTATAATTTAACTTGATTATTTAAAATTATACTATTGAAATAAATATTTTCCAAAATTATCTTTATAATTGTACACATGTAGTTTATCTATATGTATTTAAATTGTGTGTGTTCTTTGGGTATTAAATTTATAGAAAATGATTCTTTAGAGTATTATCTTTATGATGAGCAAGATGTGTTTAATAATAATTTATTGGTGTTTCCTTCACTATGTTTATGTTAAAAAAATGTTGAATAATAATATTTTCAAGTCATGTTTGAGTTTAAAAACTCTTAAAAGTAAACTTGGGTGTAGTTTAAATCTAAATGTTTTTTGTTGTGGATTTCCTTTTGTTTAATATTTTTATATTAGATGGTAATTTAAAAGTGGTTACAATATGATATTAAATGGTAATTTCTAGGTGAAAAAAATTGAAGTCAAAAAAGTGATGGGATAATTATAATATTCTTAGTGATTTCTTATGATCCTTAAAAAGTGAAAGGAATGACATATTTTTTAGAAATTATTCCATGTAAAGTTTTAAAATGAATAGATCCTTATTTTGAAATGGTATTTTTATTTTTTTTAAAGGAATAATGACTTGATATATATAGTTGTATTGTTTCTATTTATATTTTGATAATTTTATAGGTGGTAAATGTAAATATTTATAATTTTAGGATATCATTTTTGGTGTGTTTGGGTTATGTGATATTGAGAATTTTTAGTTTTGTAATTATTAATTTAATTTTGGTTAAAATTTGGTAATTATATTGAATTTGAATTTATTAAATTACTTATTGAGTGATATTTGATCTTTGATGTTATGTAATAATTAAATGGTGGGGATAACCCCACCTATGAAGGAGTTTTCAATAAATGGATATATTATAATCTATTTTATATTTTTGAGCATGTGAAGTAATATTTTGTTACTTTGAGTATTTCTATCCAAGGGATGTATATAGGTATTTATGAGGGATGAAAGTGATTTTTTGGGGATAATTAAGACACCCATGATTTCATTTTTTTATATTTAATATTTTAATTAATGGTTATGGCTTTTAAATTGAGTTTTGAGTCAAAAAGTCATGTTTTTTTATGTTTTTTCTAGTATTCAAGGGTTGGGTGCATTCCCACACAGGTTCCCAAAAAGTGAATGGTAAGAAGTGGTTATCTTTAAGTTAGTGGTATAGAGTTTTGTGGGTAAGGTGAAAGGGCTCCCTACATGTGCTCAAAACCAAGGAAATATTTTAAACTTCGATTTTTTTATTTTCGGAATCCAGATTTGAGGGGATAAGCCTCCCATTTTTCTTACACATCATAAAGAAGATTCTAGGGGTCCTCCTATAATGAAACACCTATTATTATCCCCTTATATATTGTATAAATCCATCAAATGGAGTGATTAATCTATATAATTTTATATAAATAACTTCCTTCCTTCTCTTCTCAAATTCTACTTCGCTCTACTTTCTTCTTTAAGCATCCTCATTTCTATCGTGGATAGGTTATCCTATTTCCAAAAAATATATCTGGGGTTCTAATGTTTTTTTGGTTACCTAGTAATCATATAAGTATTCTTCCTCATCATATTTGGGGGTTAATTCCAACTGGAAAATGAGTTCATCATTTCTGGTAGGTTGCTCCATGTTATTTCCTTTATTCTTAGTTCGATGAGGGATTGAAAGATTTTTACCCTTGTTTATAATTTAAAAAATAATATAATAATTATCTATGGTTTTTCTATGGATTTCTAAAAAATATCTCAATATTTTATGATAAAAAGGTTATTTATTATGTTTTGATGCCTAAAACTAGTTTTTATGGAGACAATGCACATAAGGTGTTAAAATAAATTTCAGTCATGTTTTTTATGAAATAATGAAATTAGTTTTCATGGAATGATTTATTATGAATTATAATAAATTAACATCAAGTTTTAAAAATATTTTTCAATGATTAAGGGTTCCCTTATTTACATTAAATTATACTTCTTTCATAGGACTATGTTGTGTTATTTCTACCTATTTCAATTATGTTCAAGGATTTTGACCATGTTATATAAAGGTTAGTTTCATGTGCCTTGATATGTGTCTCAGGATAAAAGTTTATTTAATATATTTTGATATTAAAATGATATTTTTTCTCTTATACTCCCATAATCTTTTCCCATTATATGTTGGTCATGGAAATATTAGGTTATTTTTTTAATGTGTATTATTGATAAAGGATTAGCAATATTATGTTCTAATAATTATTAAAATGGTTTGCTTCATCAAAGGGTACAGGGGGTGTGTATGATTTTTATATATTGTTTCTATATTATTATGTGTTTATAATATATCTCACCCTTATATATATGTTAGAAAAGATCTCGGTACTTAGATGGGAATGTAGGACATATATTATGCTAGGATTATGAGTACACTCAACCAAGGGGATCCTACTTTATATTTCCTATAATAGGACCATGTTTGTGAATTAAAACACCATAGACAATGTGTTTCATTTTATTAGTCCACCATGTTAACACATGGTAAAATAATGGCTAGTGAATATCACCAGATTATCCCCATTATAGGCCCATGCTAGTTCATGAGTAAACCCTAGCTAGAAGATCTCTGTGTGAAATTGGATATGTTAGTTAGTATGAGGATCCTAGTATTATAGACATTATCATTAGGTTACATCCCATAATAATTATTTATAATTAATTATTATCATTAACTTATTAGTATTCATTATTATGATCTTTATTTTCATCTATATTTTATAATGTATGGTTTTTATAAAAACTTGGAAGAAGTATGTATTTAATGTGATGATGATTGTTAAGATTATTTCTTTTGGTTATCTCATTGATATTAATTATTAATATTCTACTTTTTACTTACGTTAACAAAAAATAATCATTTATGTGAAATAATTAAAGATGTGTTTTCATCCCATTGTAGGAAAATGTTATTTTAAAGTAATATTGTGTTCCTTGAAATTTAATTTGATATTTTATTTCTCAATTCTTTGTTCATAATTATTTTTTTACTTGAAATATCATATATCTTTTACTTGTAATTTCACTAAATTGTTTGAGGTATTTATTAGTGCATGTGTAAATTCTATAATTTTTAAAATAGATTTTTTAATGGTAAATTTTTTTGATATTTTGGGATAAATGTTTAACCAGTATTCTTAACATTATTTTTTATCCTATCTGGATATGTAAAAAATTCAGTTTTATTTAAAAATGAATGATTGGATTACCATTGAAGGATTTTATTTCATGTGATATTCTTATGTTTCTTAATTTCATTATAAAAACATAAAAATATACTCTATTAGTCGTACTTAAAACTAACATAGTATAGACTAATTTTTAAAGGATTTACATGGAGCGTGGGGAGGATACCTACTTGGAATTATTTCTCATTCCCTATATATACGCTCAATGTGTGGGTGGTCTTGACTTCCATAGATATATGTAAATGAATATACCATCTTGGGTAGAGTAGATGGTCATTAGATTTATTGGGTAAAGTATGATAAAGGTGAAAAGAAGAAATAACTCACTTTTCACCTGGAGATGTGTCTTTTTTAGGTTCTTTTTTTCTCAATTATTTTCAATTATATTTATTTTGGAATCTATTTATGTATATCCCCTTTGAATATCCTTTAATTTTTCATTTCATAGTAATTTCAAAGTCAAAAATATATTGGGATATTTTGATTATGTTTATTTGATCATGTTTATGGATTGTACAGATTTTTAAATTTCATTATGTCATGTTTATTTTCAATTTGTTTAAAAAACTTGTTATTCAATATGGATGAATAATCCAACTTATAAAATGGTCATGTAATATTTTTGGTGGAAATTCCTAAATTGGTTTTATATTTTATTAGGAACAAAATTCCAAAAAATTTAAATTGATTTCATCAACACTTTTTTCTATCTCCAGGTGATCAAAAATGTGTTTTATACCATGTAGGGGGATAGATTGGGTATTAGGGTATGGTATCTCATGTTAGTTTTTCAAATTTATAATAATGTGTATTGTCAGAATAATATAATTTTATGTTGTCTATTATTGATCTTTGGTATCCTAAGTATAATGTATAATCACATATTCTATAATATAATATTAATGGTCCTTAATATATAACTCACAATTGAAGTTAATATATGAACTAGGTGTAGGAGGAGAAAGATGTGTATGCAAATACTATATTTTCATCTCAACATTGACTAAATAATTGATCTAATTTTTACCTCCATCAGCTAATCCATATCCTGAATTTTAATTTTCAAACAATATATTTCACCCTTGTATGTTTCCTCTCTCAAATCACTACTCGTATGCTAAAAAAAATCGATACTTTCACCAACATCAAATCCTCATACATAGCTCAGGTGCTCATCTTTTCACAAATATTCTACAAGGATGTACTTCCTACTCTCATGTATGAATCTATAATATGTATCCTAATTCTAAAATAAATCCTATTATAATATTTTAAAACTTATATTAATATAATAAAACCTTACAAAAATAAGCATGAGAAAAATGAATAATTTCTTATAATATTATAAATAAGGACTTAGATTAATTCATGAGGAATCACCCATTATATTTTATTCTTTCCATTTTTAATTTTACATGGATATTGGTTGGTGGATGACTATCCTCCTTATGTACTCATAGAAAACTACCAAAATATAACCTGAACTATCACCTGGTTTAGTCTGCCACATGACCCGAGGTGTGTTCCTGATCACCCTAGGATGGATACAATAGTCAGAGTTTCACAAATTAAAGCATGGAAATTATTTCACAAACTTATAAACTAGGAAAAAGAATTATTCCAAATGATTACATAGAATAAGGTCTACTTACATGGGATTACAATACCAAGAAAATAATAAAAAAGGAAATAAAAACAACCAAATAAGTCATAAATATCAAATAAAAAATCTTTTTCAAAAAAATTCCATACATGAATCCAATTTTATAAAAATATTTTCACATTTCCAAAAAAACAATTAAAATGAAACTAAAAGGAAACAGGTGGCCTAAGAGGTTGACACACCACATGAACTGAAACCGAACGAACTAAAATGGGCGAAAAACCCAAGCCTCTCCATGTAACTCACATGTCACCACCATAACCCAAACAACACCTAATTCCCAATGGTGAGCGGTAAAAAGCCACTATAGAATTCATAACATGAAACCTGAAAAAAAAACATGAGGATTGTATACCCAATGAAATGAGTATGCAGGGTGTGAGGAAAATACTAGTCGAATACCACCATGGGACTATTCACATTCCATGTATAATGAAACCAAGAATTCTAGTTTGAGAGTAAGGAATTATAAAATAGAATTCCAATTACTTTCATAAAAATGAAAATAAAAAAATGTAAACTACATATACTTTATAAAATCATAATTTTTGTAAAACCTATCTAAATAATGACTTAGTAAGGAAATGTAATTTCAAAAACCAACCACTCACATTTTTAGAAAAAAAAATCCACTAAAATTTTTAAAAGAAAAAGATAAATATTTTCTTATGAAAACATGCTTCTTGGAATTCAAATATGCACGTAGTCTAAAATAAACTTTTAAAGGAAACATATTCCAAGGCTTGAATTAAAAATAAATTTTCGTATTCCTTTTTAAAAACATTAACACACACACTCCACACACATGGGTATAATAAATGGAACACATAATAAAATTAAATTCCATAAAATTTCATACATAAATTAAAATAATCAAACAAAGCATGTCACACCCCCATTATGATAATTCATAAAGAATTGAAGTAAGAACATAAACAAAAGCATCATATTATATTCCAACCATGGTAAAAAAGAATAATATAAAGTAAAAACCCTATGTAAACACCCACAGAATTAATTATACAAGTTTATCACTATAAAAATATGGAACTAACTATCGGCAGGTTCATGGTTGCAAAATGTATCACCCAAATCGGTCTCATATTGCCTCATTAGCGACACATCCTCTATCCAAGGGCTATATACAACTATGGGTTACTAATCAGGTTACATCACTCAACTAATAAGGTAGAATCACTAATATTCTAACTTAGTAACATAGGATCCTCATGTCACAAATAAAAATAGGTTGTTATTATCAATCTAACGTCATCATGTGACACACACACCACCCTTAGGTAATAGGAAATATCAATAAAATAATAATCCAACCTTCAATTCATCCCTTTGTTATTGATCCCTAACCCAAAAATATAAAAATGAATCATAATTCATATAATCAAGCACATTCTCACAAGTATAAATAATGGGTGATAGTGGGATCATATATGGTGTAAACAGTATCCATGAAAATAAATCACCTAAATTTTCAATCGGTCCTTCTATTTATACATATGGGTTACATGCTTTAGAAATCCATTTTTAGAACCAATTTTAAACCATATCTGGTTTAAGAAAAAATTATAAAAAATATCACAACCAAAATAAATTTTGTTCATTCACTTTTAAAAACACTTATACACACAAGGTAAATTTTGGAAACATTCAAACCACAAACAGATAATCAACATGATAAATCAATTAAAGGATAAATCTAAAACTAATAAAAAATAAATTCGTCTGAACACCTTTTAAAAACATATAAATCCATTTTCTAAAGAAACACACACTTTTACACTTAATGGAAAAATTTTCACAAACAAGGATGCTTATTTTTAAAACCTGGGAACCGCTTCAAATAAGGAAACTCCTTTTCACTCAAAGAAAAAACCACATTATAAAAATAAATTTATTTGAAAAACAATGAAATAATTTTTTCAATCATGAAAAATAATCATTGTAATTTTATCAAACCCTTAGAATGTATAAAATAAAATTTAAAATAAAAGTTCCATTGAACCAAGAATTTCACCTAGTTTTTTGAAAGGAAAACCCAATAAGCATGGAAAACCATTGATAACACAAAACTAGGTATCTCATATATCATTAATTAGGTTTTACAAACACCTTTAAAACATTATTAAATCAATTCACTCTTTAATAAAATAGATTTAATGGAAATTCCTTCCTCAACTAATGGAAACACGTCCCCTTTAGTAAAAACCCTCAAAATATGCCTTAAGTGATGGACCAGAAACATTAAATAAAAAAATACCACTTTTATAAAAACCCTAACCAAAAAAATCATCCACCCATGGCCATTAGGGTTATATAAAATAGGATAATATGATCGAAACTAAGAGAGGAAGGGAGAAGAAGCAAAGAAGAGCTCCTACCATTCGATCTGGACAAAGAACCACTATGAAATCACTCTAAATCCACTTAGAGGATCTTGGGAGAGGGAGATATATCCTTTATGGGTTCCATACTTAGAGAAAATTTAATGGAGGGTCCAAGGGAGGAATCCCCACTTAAAAAGAGGATGAAATGATAACTATACCCCAACTGGAAGAAGTCACATGGTCTCACCCACTTTACCAAACTATGTGTCGACTGTGAGGCTACCTCTTCATCAACACCCTAATGGTCACATAGTTATCTCATATAGATTCCCTAATCGTGCAAAAACTGTGCACTCTCCTCTTTCCACAATAGAATAAGGTGCACTATTTCTAATTCATGGTCTCCCAAATAGTGTTTCTAACCATTCACCCCTATAAAAACTCCAATAACTAAAAATTTAAACCTCGAGACACCCTAAGACCAAGGGTGAATTCAACCATAAAATCAAGAGAAAGAAAGTGAAATTTTGGGGTGTCAAAATTATCCCCAATATACCCCTATCCCCAAAAAAATCACTCCTAGAATAATTTTGAAAAATTAAGTCAAGGTAAAGGTTAAGACCAACCTATTGAAAAAAATATTTCACTAAATAGAGGAAACTTCTAAAAATGGAACCAAAAATATAGGACCCAAATAGAATGTTCCTCAAGAAAACCCAAACAATACATGATTTCCTAACCTCTGAACCACTATGAATCCTATGAATAGATTCCTCACACAAATAAACATTGGTATAACTACTCCTCTAGCCTAAATTAAATTTAATAATGCCACCAAACACACATATCAAATTCCCCATGCCCTTTCTGAGTCATGAACCAGAACAAACTACATAACAACGCCACTAAAATAGTTGAGGCATCAAGACCTAGATACAATTAAACAACCAAACTAAAAACATCCTAGAATAAACTCTATGAGAATGAATAAAACACATGAAGACCAATTATAGGTATCCACATAATTTATCATTAATATAATGTTGTGAAACCTTAAAGGTCCAAATCAAAAAATGATCCTTTCTAACATTAGTAAACCATCTTTAAAAACCATAAAATTCTTCCTCAAATAATCCAAAGGATTACCAAATTAACAAACTCAAATTAATTGGGATTAAACACCCTAAACATTAACATGACTCAAAAATTAATGCAATAACTTTTACATTGGGTCACACGAATACATGAAGGATAACTCAGTTCCAAACATGTGGAATACCTACCCATGGTAATTATAAAAGAAAATATTATCTCAATAGATCTCACGGTCAACTCAAAAACTACTTCATAATCCTGATACACAGTTCTTCACCCAATTAATACCCATGACATACATCAAGAATTCTCAAACCATGGTTAACAACATGATTAGTAACAACTAGTAGGAAATCAATGAGGCATGAAAATTCAAAAGATTTTTAACATGATCCAAAATCTCTATCATACGTTACAAAAATGGAATAGGTTATAAAAATAGATGGAAAAAAATTATAACATGTCAAGGATGAAAAAGAAAACATCCTAAAAAGAAAAAATAGATTTTCTCTCTCTGGATATAAGAAACACTGAAAATAACCTCCTGGATCAATTTTTTTTGATAATTATTCTTTTTAAAGATATTCATGTTGAAAAACTAATGAAAGGTAACCGAGATAGACACAATAATTATAGGTTCTTAGAGATGTTGGATATTAATTCCTAACATTAATGGAATTCCCCCACTGATATCACACAACTATATTTTGTGTCTTTCTAGACAAAACATTCTTTCCCACATCAGATGGGATTGTGGAATCACTTGTCATAGGTTTCCCTATCAAAAACGATTCTACAACAATATCCATGAACACCACTTACTTGAAATAAGTTATGATAAATTGAAACAACATAGAAATGAGATCTATATTAATACCCCTATAAAATAATCATGCCTTATTCAAATCATCAATAGCCAAGTCATAAGAAAAAGGCATTAATGTACTGAAACAAACCACATAATCTTTAAATGGCTGACCTCCTTGATGGACACTCTTGAACTCCATCATATTATAAATTCTCACATTCTCATGATACCATTTTGGGATGATTATTTCCTTGAAACATTCCCAAGATAACACTTAAGGTGGTTGGTCATATATAGTACACCAACACTATTCTAAGACCAAACCTTTAAATAATGGAATGGTGCACCTCAATCGAGTGAACCCTAGAGTTCTTAGCGACTCAAACATCTATTAAACCTTATCTAGATGATATGCTTCCTTATTATATCCTTGTATAACACTTAGTGTTGGAAAATTCTGATTTAGAAACTCCCACATGTTGTCTACAAACTAATGATAACTATCCCATGTCACTTTGTCATGAGTCTAGGCAGATTCTGAAGCTGGAATGACTACTTCTCGATCACTATAACAACTAATAGAGATATTAATTTATATACATTACAAATCCTTTCTAGGGATCACATTTCCAAGAATGAAAAAAACAAAACACATAAACAATTCACCACAAATCCCAACACAAGGGATAAAATCACCAATCAAACAAAACAGGATTACCAACAACTTTTTAAAACTCATTCAAAAAATTCTTAACATGACCTTATTTAATTTTCCCAAACAAAAAATGGGTATAAAACCTAAAAAATTTAAACCCAATGAAGTAAAAAAACTCATTTCTTTAAAAAAAATCTCTTTAAACTACACACGCCAAAAAATTTCACAAATTCCATCACTTAAGAACCAATGAAATTGTTTCCTTGAAAACAATCACAACTCAAAATCATTTCATCCACTAAAATCAATTTTTATTGGGTACAAAAACATTTTACCAAGGTAACTAAATAAAATATCGTAATTTTTTTAAATCAAGATAGAATACCAAAGCATTAAATATTTATTTTAAATAATTTTCAAGAACCATAAAACCTAACTTAAAAATTCCTAAACAATCCCCAATAAGTTAACTTGAGGATAAAATAAAAAAATGAGGTAAAATAACAACAAAAACTTGACCTTCTCCACTATGCACATTTTGGTTTTATGTTTTTTCAAACCATGTTCCAACCGTGTGTCTGCCACTAGAATTTTTCCTATATTTTTATCATGGGCTATGCATGGTTTGACATACCATGAACCTTGGCTAGTCACCCCATAGATTTACACCATTTTTACACAAAAACTCATAATTTTCCAAGAAATATCTCAGGAACTTCCTATAACTCAAATTAGAAACACACATCACTAAACCATCTCTAGAAAAATCCACCATAAATCAAATAATTAAAATAAAACTCCTGAATTCCCATGGAAACTTGAGATATAGAACAAGGAAGAGTTGGACAAGCACTTTCATAATCTTATCACCTAATTTCAGATGATCTTACCTCCATTATACATTTACCCACAAGTAACAATATGGGAACTGATACTACATTTTAGTGAAACAACCTGATATAAACTGACACGTCACTTAGGTCAGTCTGTCCTATGGCCTGAGGCACATTCCTGATCACCCCAATCCAGTGACGAGCACCATTGTACCACAAGTGAGTGCTTAGGAATGATTTCATCCTCATATAAATTAATAATAATAATGGGTTCCAACCCATAACCCATCCTATTTTCTCCTTACATTGGAATACCATTCGAAAATAAATAAGTGGAAATGCAATACAAACAGACAAACAAGGCATAAAGCTCAAACAAAAAAATGTTTTAAAAAGTCCTTATAAGAAACCATTTTTATAAAAAGAATTAAAAACATCCAAAATAAGTAAATAAAAACTAAACTAAAAGTAAATAGGTGTTTTAATATTCTTATACACCACATAACATAAACAAGCTGAACTAATATGAGATACAAACCCCAACCTCTCTATGTGACTCACATGTCACTACTATAACTCAAAAAAACCCGTATAAGTAACCATCCTAAAACATTACATAATCCTAAGTTTTAATTCAATAATTAATTTTCTTGAATTTTAGGATCTTTATAGTTTATTTTTTTAGAGGATCAGTCCCTCTCCCTTCCATAAATAAATATTAAATCAAAAAGTGGACACTTTAACTTAGTATCCATTTCCCCAAAAAAACATTTATGAGATAACAAGTTTTCCTTTTGTGATAAATATTCACAATTTTAAACATAACATCATCTTTATACCTACTTATTCTGAAAACCAAATTAAAAACATTTTAAAACATGGGATGAGAACAAAAAATTCAGTAAGGGACATATAAAAGGAAATTAAGAGACATGTTTGTTCATGAATACATATACAAGATTTTTCTTTTAAAAAATAGATTTTGGTCTCAAAATAAACATTTTATTACCCTATAAATAAACACTTCTTCCCAAGTATTTACATAAGACATTTCATAATAAATAATAAATTAAAAAATAAAACTCATAAAGGTTCCATTTCAATCATGAAAAACATATGAAAATTTTTTCAAAAAAATGTTATAAATTTCACTGTTACGAAGTAGTATATACTTTACTTTTAAAAAAGCACGTTATTAATAAAATTGGAGTATAACAGAAATAAATTGGTGTAATAATAACATGAAAACATAGGAAATGTGTTAGAAACAAAAAACATGGAATAAGAATAAGTAAAAGCTAACTACCAAGACAACATCACAAAGTGGACAGAGTCTCGTCATGGATTAGGTTTACAACATACTCTCATACATAATGTCTCATGAGAAAAAAACATTACCTAATTCATTTGATGGATGTATTGGTGCACCCATCATAACATTTTATTATGATTTGTGCCACAAAAGGAAATCAATCAAAAGAAATAAACATAAATTTCTTAAGAAAAATAAATGGGTTGCATAATCTTGCCTCATCTCATAATAAAATTAAATTTCATAGGTATTACAAAGATAATAAACAATAAAATATTATGGATGTTCATTGACAGTTGTGAGACACATGGGTCTCTTGTTTCCTCACAGTCATGTCAGATTAGAAATTAATATGTGTCCCAAACTTTACTAACTACTAGGGCGTAGTATAGTAGAAGTCCAGTATCGATCCCACAAGGAGGATGTTGTTCATTGGGGAGAAGAAATCTGGTATTTAATCCTTTGTATGAGTACTTACTATTTTGACTAATGTTTGGGAGTTTTCTAACTATTTTCTTGTTTTACTTAAATTGATTAAAGAGGGGTCAGGATCAAGTCAGAGCATCTAGATAATGGTGATCTTAGTACTCATCTTGGAAATGTCCTAACAGCTTAGTCTTCGGAGCAAGTGATAGTTGCTAGTTAACCATGTTCAAGTATTCTAGTTCAACCTAGGATGTAACTATTCCCTGGTTAGGAGGTTAGTTACAGTCCTAGATGCATTAAGTTTCGTTTCTATTGTAGAATGTTCCCTAAGCTAATGGTCATAGTCTTAGTTTACTCCAATTAGGATAGGGTCGTTTGTTTGACTGTCTGATGGTAATGGTATAGTCACACAAATGGGGTTTGAATATTGGATTATATATTAATTATGAATCCAATTAGGTTTTCCATGTTTAAAACTAGAGGTCGAATTAAGCATGTAGATACATTGAATCTTGATCCCTACCTCTGATTTGGTTAGCTACTTATGATGGTAATTAAAGCAATAAAAGGGATATATGAAATCATAATAACTATGCTAATGGAAATGAATTTAATTAACATGTAACGATATGAAATAAACATTCCAGAATACTTTAAATAAAACCTTACCTGAAAGGAATGAAATGGAAATGAAACGACATAGGAATTAAATGCATTAAAGAAAATGAATCCATAACTCTTTGATTGAAAAAACAAAGGAATTACAAAGAGCTAAAGTTTCTTAAGATGGAAAAAAGAAGGAAATTTCAAAGGGAGTCTATAAGGGAGAGAGAGACAGTCCTCATCTCTTTAAGTGTGTTGCCAAGCTACTCCTGAAATAAGAGAAAATGGTCACGACATGAACCCTTGATCTGCATTGCTTCGACCATGATCTCCAGCATGGCTTGCAGATCTTCTAAGGATTAATGAAGTTTGACCACTATCACGTAGTGTATAGGTGGTTCACTATGTGTAACTCATGGCTAGCTGGCTTATTGTGTTGAATCCTCATGGATTTTTTGGCTTCTGGTTTGACTTGAGTCACGATGTCTTGGAGGGATTCACAATTTGAATTGGATATTTCTTTACTCTTCATGGATGGTCAAAAATTGGCATCACGTCTTGATTCAGGTTGTGATCATCAAGTACACAATCTGAACATGGACATCACTACGTGTACTTGGCCATTTGTGTATCTTTTTCTTCCTTTATTATATGGAATATAATGAAGCTCTATTTCATGAAATATTAGACATCTACCATGTTAATTGTCCAGTAAATGAATGAAAAACAATGGAAAAGTGACAGGAATATATATATATATATAACATTTAGTCTTATCAAATCCCCCCACACTTGAATCATTTCTTGTCCTAAAGAAAAATATCTCAACAAATATTTCAAAAGGATAAGAAACTTTTAAAGCAACAAATTTAGGTTATGTCCATGAAATTAAATTAAGTTTAAGAAGAAAAGAAGTCAAGTTCTAGTTTTAATCCTGAATAGTAAATTTTTCATTCCTCATAGTTCATATTTTCAAAAAAAAAATATCCTTTTAATCATAATCTTTTAACTATTCCTTAAGTTATTTTCCCAGTTGTAATTTACCTCACCATGATTCTCTCTCATCACTCAGGGTAATATGTAAGTATGGTATGATCATACCCTGAGTCCATATTCCTAACCATAGGCTTTTACTGATTCAATCTTCTCCACTATGTAAAGACAAGTATAAAAATAATCTTGTGGAATTTTAGCAACAACGTTTTGATGACTCTGAGGCGGTAGGTAGGTAGGTAAAATGTAAAAATTAGGCTCAAAAGAATGGTAAGCTCTAAATTATAATGTAAATGAAATAAGATAAGTGTGGAAAAATTCATCCATCTGGCGAGTCATGTCCATACTCCATCATCTCAGGTTGGATGCATATGTATAGAAAGTAAGTTGATAAAGAAATGATTCTATTGCTTTCCTTTTTTTGCATTTTTATTTTTCAGAAGTTATGACTATAATAGATCTAACATCCATCACCTAACTAAATATGATACTTTGAGGGATTCATCAGTCTAAAAAATGGTTATTTTTTACCCCCCTAATACACAACCCATATAAAAAAAATCTTTTAAATTTTTCAAAAGAACAGAATATGAATGAGATAAAACGAAATGGTATATGGATCACAAACTAGTAGTCATGTGAGTACACCGTACATATATGAAAGTGAAATAATCCCATGATATCAGAATTCTTCCTCAACAATTGTTCAAAAATAATCATCAAGCATTGTACAAGGAGCAGGGTAGGAAGGGAAATAGGCTTGAAATATATTTTCTTCTAACAAGTCATTCATGAAAACTATGGGCTAAACAAAGGATAGATGTTAGGTGGGTCTCAGGTAAAATGGATATCAAAGGCTACCTCTATCATTTTAGAATTACACTTGTTTAGTTATCATTTTGACAAGATCTCAGTGAATGTTCTTGTAGGTTTACAATTTCCCAGAAATCTCTTAATAAATATGCTCAAAAAATAAAATGAGATTCAAGGCTTAGAATCCTCATCGGTAATGGGAATAATATAAAAACTAGTAATTATGAAGGGCATAATTCCAAATTTGTGAGTCAAATAATCATAATTTCAAATATTTTAAATTTGAATTAAACTTATATACTCAACAATCATTATAAAATTCTAAGTGGGGGTGAAACATGGTTCTTAACATTTCCATTTTTAATGTTATCTTTAATTTACATGGGCATAATGGTTTTCAAATTTGCAGCATGCTTATCAATTCGAAAAATAACTCCTAGAATAGTGAGAAAAGGAAAAAATAAAGTGTATCACTAGTGAAATCATTAGACCCCCCCCCCCCCCACACACTTAAAAGGAGATAGTGTCCCCACTTTCTATGAGGTAATGGGTGGGAGTGGTGTGGAAGTGAAGTTTTGTAATTGAATTGAATTGGTCGTGATGACATAATTTAAAAAGAGGGAATAGAGAGCTCCTTGATATGGAGTGGTATTCCATGGGGGTGTCTGAGATATCTTAAAGTTTAGGTTTCATGCACCAACAAAATATGTTAGTAAAAAAATCATGTACTATATAATAGACATTAATTCATAGGTGTAAATATTTGAATAGCTAAACAACATGCAGGTTCAATAGTAAGGGATAACAATTACCATGTTATTTTTTGAATAAAAGTTTATAAAAAGTACTACAATGAAACACTGAACAGTCTAAGACTCAAAAAAATTCAGAAACAACAATGGGTTGCCTCCCATAAAGCACTTTATTTAAAGTCGAGAGCTTGACCTCATTAGAGATTAGTTGAACATGAGGTTGAGGACATAGCCCTAATGGAATGGTTCTTGAAAAATATCCAATCGTTGACCATTCACTTGGAGTGTGGCTCACCATATATTTTAATTTCTAATGCTAAATATAGAAAACCATGGATAACATTGTAAGGACTAGACCATCATGATTTCACCTTTCACGGGAAAAGTTTTAATTTTGAGTTGAATAGTATAACCTTATTCTAAGGAATTAAGGTGTGTCTTTCAATCCGTTGTTCATGCCATTATTTTTTTTCCTTATAAATTTTTTCATTCTTATATATATATTTCCTTAATTCTTCCAACACAGTTAATTGAAATATCTTCTCCTCTACACCCTTGTCTAAATCCAAATTCAGTTTTTATGTCCCAAAATGATTGGTGTTCTAGCTCCACTAGAAGATGAAAGGGTGTTCCATAAACTAGTCAAAATAGGGTGGTTTTGATGGTTGTTCTATAAACTGTTCTATATACCCATAATGCATCGTCCAACTTCTGAATCCAATAATTTCTACTTGTATTGACTGTTTTTTCTAGGATCTTCTATACCTCCCTATTTGAAATTTTGATTTTCCTACATGTTTGTGGGTGATAATAGGTTCTAGTATTGTAGCGGATCTCATATCTTTGAATCATTTTTTTCAGTAGTTGATCGAAGAAATGTGTTCCTCGATTTCTAATGAGCATTCCTGGAAATCGAAAATGTGAAAACACATTTCTTTAAATGAAATTTATTACAAAGTTGGTGGTTTCATGAGCTATTTCTTTATCTTTAACGCAATTATATACGTATTAAACTGCAACCGGAATGTATATCATTCCATGTAAAGTGGGGAATGGTCCCGTACTATTGATTCCCTAGACATCAAAAACTTCAACTTCCAGCATGGGGTTCTATGGAATCTCCTTTCTTTTACTGATATTCTCTATCCTTCGGCATATGTCACAGTGGTGGTAGAATCTCTGGGCATCTCGATGTAATGAGGGATAGAAAAAAATACTCTTTTAAGATTTTAGCCATTGTGAGATCAGGTCCATGATGTTCGCTAGTTGGTGATGTGTGGAAAATTTCTATTACATTTTGTGCCTCTTCTTCTGGATTGCAGCGTCTTAAAAGGCCCTCATCACAGCACTTGAAAAGTAGAGTTTCATCCCAAAATTAGTTCGTGGCATCTGAAAACAACCTTTTCGGCGGCTGATAAGATAGCTCTTGAGAAAGGAATCATGTTGCAAGGAAATTGGCTATGTCAGAGAACCAGGTATGGGTCTTGATATTAAATAAGGTCTCTTCAGTAAAATCTACCTCAATATCAGCCTTGTTATCTTTTATGATGGTAATAGGTAGTCTGGAGAGGTGGTTTGCAATTACATTTTATATTCCCTTTGTATATTTGATTATCAATATAACACCCCAAACATTTTATGGTATGATTCTCTTAAATACCTAGCCTATATTACATAAAGCATTGTGTTTCTTTGAAACGACACTTGGTTATTTAATATATAGTCATACCCTAGACTTTAAAAATAAATTTTCCACTTTTATGTTTTGAATTTCAAAAAATGGTCATTTTGAGTTGTGACCAGTAAGTCATTCGGAGTCTGATATAGCCAACTTGATTTTTGTGATGAATAGTAGCATACCCTTATGAATACTAATATGAATAGTAATATGACCCTTATGAATAGTAAATAATGATTATATTTTAATATCTTATGGTAATAATATAATGAGATATTAATTAATTTTTTAATGTGATATAAAACTAATTATACCTTTAAAATTGTAATTTTTTGAATTAACTATGATTTTATTTAAAAATTAAATTAATAATATTTAGAAAATTATTTTCAAAAAATGGAGTTAATTTTTGAATTCAACACATCGATAAATGATTTGGGTGAATTTTTTGGATTTTTTTAAAATACTTGAATTTTTGAATAGTAAAAAATACATTTTTGAGTTTTCGGTAGATTAATGACATTATAATTATGTAATAATTGAGTATAAAAGGATGGTTGACTTGTGTAGAATAACATATGACGTTAGGTGTCCCAATTGTCTAAAAAAATGGGAAAATAGCCAGGGAAATCCCATGGTTTTGTAAAAAGCACAAATGAGGTGTCCCTTTCAATTAATAAAAAACTCCCTCTCATTTACTATAAATACCCACTCACCACCTTTATTTTATTTCATTAAAAACTCATTATCCTCTAAGTTATGGTATAATTATCTCCCTAGGAGTCATACCAAGGTGTCATAAAATCCCCAAGGTCCCAACCCTTAGGTTTTGTGATTTTCTCTACAAGGTAAGAGAATCAACCACCCTTCTCTTTTCTTAAAGCTTTCATTTTATGTTTTAATTTTTAATTTCAATTGGATTGTTTTGGGATATTTCATTGAATATTCCCATTTATTTAAATTTTATGTAAGAGTGGTGAGAGAACCCCATTCTATCATCAAACTATTTTATGAAATTTTATGTGACTCTATTAGGCTGCTCCATTTTCGTGAGAGATTTCTCAATTTTTCTTCTATTTTGAGTTCCATTATTTTGTACATATTTACTCATATCCCCTCATCAAAATTATATGATAATTAAAATATATTAAATTAACTATAATTACATTATCATAATGTATTATTTCATCATCATTCCTCTTTCCTCCTCCTCTTATACTAAAAATAAAAACATCATCTTAGACGTGTTAATTTATCGCACTCAAGGACGGCGGGTTCTCAATTTTCATTACCATGTTCAATTCTGGTCATGAAACCATTTTTATTTTTGAAACATATCTGTATATATGTATTTCATCTCAATAATTTTCTATAATCCTTACACACTCATAATATAAAATAATAATATAAAACAAGTTCATTATAAACAAAACCACCAAGTTAATCCAAACATTTGTAATTAACTTTTAACTAATGAATCGTCATCATGGAATATAACAAATAATCATTATAATATCATTTATATTTCTATAATATCATTAATAAGATATATTAACAATTATGGATGTTAACCCCATTTCAAACGAACTTCCATTCGTGAATACAAGTAAACGAATCATGAAAACCAAGGAAGAAAATGATTCCAAAATAATAAAATTGAACCTCTTAAACCCATAAAAGTGCCATGATTGAACCTAAAAATGTTATAATAAATCAATTAAATGTATATGAGGTTCTGGAATTATTAATTAATGAATCTAAATTTTATTATTCATGTCATTAAAACATACTAAGAACACACTCGAGCATAAGGTAGGGGGTTTCTTATCTCACTATTAATTCTGTGAGATTTTCATTGTTCACCACTTATTTCGTGTAAGTAGTATATGTGTACTAAAATTTGAAATATAATAACATGGTTCTATTTATATTTATGTTGTTCTTTGATTAATTTGGTTATTATTGACTTTCGGTCATACGATTCAATTTATTACAATATGGTAATGGTCTTTGTCTCAATTTCAAATTCATTAAGACCTTCTTGGTATTGTGCACCTAATATTTCTTATGCGGTGTATCTACTGTCCATTTGAGATCATTTATCATTTGAAATCATAAATATATTATATATCAATATTCTGGTTTCATGGATAAGATTATTTTTTTAAGCTGTATATCCTTTTATATATAGTGTTTATTTGGAAAGTTATTTTAACTATGGAAATATTGATGTATCTGTATTCTATACTCAATATGGATATTAAGAAGTCATATATTAATTTTATTGAATATATTTATAAATAATTATTTTTACTTTCAACAGCGGGTGGGCCCGTTATAGCCCATTGATGCATCGACATGTCTCATGAAACAAATCAGTTGGCGATAAACCCTTCAAGTTTGTTTCCAAAAATTAGACAGGTTTCTACCCACAGAACTAAACTGTTTTAACGATATTATGGTATCATGTGCGAGATACATGACATCCAAATAATAAGAATTATCTTTATTTATTATCAGTTATTACTATCCATGAGGTTTTAACGATGAAAAAATCTATGGATCCAGTTTCATTCTCAGTTTATTAATGTCATGATTTTTTCATTTATTCACCATTCCATATTGATTATGTAAAAATGTTTATGATTCACTTATAATTGAATTCATGATTCTACCATTTGTATCCCTTACGGATCATTTGAGCTTACCCCTTTCATTAGTTTACCATCAACTGGTTAAAATGAGGATATCATTTATTGTGTTTCGGAAGATGTAGTTTTTTAGTTTTTGTAATTTATTGAATTTTTTAACCTTTTACAATATAATTTGAGTTACATCTATAAATCTAGTTTCGTCAATAATTCGGAACTGATTATTCCATTGGAATTTCATTCCTTCTAACCTTTCCCATGTAAAAAAATTAATGCACCAGCTCTAGTCTAGAGGGGTCGAGGTGTTACTATTGGTATTAGAGAAAGTTTAGTAGAAAGCTTGAAAACTAGATTGGAAAATATAGATTAGGGAAAAATCCCTAAGGTAGTATTTGAGGACAAACATACAATAACATAATATAATTTTGATAAATAATAGATTATTTGGATTTTCTAACAAATGCATCTCATTCTTGATATAAATAGGTAGAGGTGGCTCTGGCACAAATGTACCTAAGAGGGAAAACTCCAACAAAGAGTTTCGGGCTTGACTCGGGGTATCCTGGTACACAAAAATTGTCCTTTCTGCACTCTTGGTATTGACCCTCCCATGTGATATGCTTAGGATAATTCACATTTTCTTTACAAGCCACTATGAAGGATCTTAATGTAAATTTTTCATTAGATAAACCCACTATCTATGGGTGAGGAAAGAAATATTCAAATTCAAGATGTACATATAGTGCAAGAATACATTGACGTTTTCCTAGAGAATTTACCTGGACATCCACCAGTGCGAGAAGTTGAGTTCTCTATTGATTTAATTCCTGGTGCAAGAACTATATCAAAGACTCCCTATAGAATTTCCACTATGTAATTAGTAGAGCTAAAGAAACAACTAGAGGAATTAAGTTACAAAGTATTTATTCAACCTAGTTTTTCTCCATGGGGGTCCCTTGTCCTCTTTGTAAAGAATAAAGATGGATCCATGAGGTTGTGCATTGATTACAAGGAAATAAATGATATTAAAATAAAGAATAAGAATCCTCTGTCATGAATTAATGATTTATTTGATCAACTTCAAGGAGAAAAATACTTTTCAAAGATTGAACTTCGATCTGGATATCATCAGCTACATGTGAGAAAGGAAGATATTCCAAAGACATCTTTTAGAACCAGGTATGGGCATTACGAGTTTATAGTGATGCCTTTTGAACTGACTAATGCACCATCTATTTTTATGGATTTAATGAATAGAGTTTTCAATGAATATCTTGATAACTTTGTTGTGTTATTTATCGATGATATCCTAGTATAATTGAAAATCTATGAAGACCATGAGAATAACTTGAGGATTATCCTAAAAACTCTTAGAAGAAATGAAGTATATGGAATGTTTAGAAAGTGCGAATTCTAGCTTCAATCAGTTTCTTTTCTTGACCATATTGTCTCTAAGGATGTAATATTAGTCGATCCTATGAAGACAAAGGAAATCCAAGAATATCCCACACCAAAAAACATAACTGAGGTATGCAGTTTTATTGTCTTAGCAGTTTACTATTGGCATTTCATTTTGAATTTCGCCCAACTGGCTAAGCCGATAACCAGGCTCACATGTAAAGGGGTTAAGTGTGTATGGATGAAAGAATTTATATAATGATTTGAAGAAATGAAGAGAAGATTGGTCAATTCCCCAATTCTGACTCTTCCATCAGGAAATAATGTATTTTTGATATAGAGTGATGCATTAAAGAATGGGTTGGGTTGAATCCTTATGAAAAATAATAAAGTTATTGCTTATGTGTCAAGGCAGTTGAAGACTCATGAGAAAAATTACCCAAATCAAAATCTTGATTTAGCATCCATAATATTTTCACTAAAAATATGGATACATTATCTTTACGGTGAAAAGTGTGACATATACAAGGATCAAAAGAGTTTGAAATACATTTTTACACAAAAAGAAATCAACATAAGTCAAAGGAGATGGCTCGAGTTACTCCAAGATTATGATTGTTCAATACACTACCACCCTATAAAAGAAAATAAGTTGGCAGATTCTTTGAGTAGAAAAGACCAAGGAATTATGAACAATAAGATATTTGAAAGGGGTACTATATTCATTGATCTAATAAACATGAATAATGGAATTGTTAAGAATGGGGAAACATCTTTCCCCTTTAAAATGATTTCTAAACCATATATACTAGAGAAGATAAAAAACTCCCAATATGATGATGAGAATTTGTAAAATAAAATTAATTTTGTTAAGGATGGGAGATTGGAAGACTTCATGTATGAAGGAGTTTTGAAATTTGGGACGAGGTTATGAATTCCATTAATACCTGAGCTAAAAAAAGGAACTAATAGATGATGCTCATAGCTCAGATTTTTCTATACACCTGGGTATCACAAAGATGTATAGAGATCTGAAGCAATATTTTTGATGGGATAATATGAAGCAAAAAATTGCTGACTATGTGTCAAGGTGTCTAGTTTTTCAACAGGGGAAGGTAGAGAGACCACATCCTAGAGGGGTGATGAAACCTCTACCTATTATTATGTGGAAGTGGGATGACATTAAAATGGATTTTTTCACTAGAATAATGAGGACACCTAGAAGGAATTATGTAATGTGGGTAATTGTTGATCATATCACAAAATCATCACATTTCCTTGCTATAAGAAAGGATTTTCCACTTGAGTGCCTAGAAAGACTTTATATTAATGAAGTTGTAAGATTTCATGGTGCACCTCTATCGATTGTGTCAAATCAAGATCCTTGGATTACATCAAAATTATAAAAAATTCTCCAGAAGGCTTTGGATACTGAGCTTTATATGAATACTTGTAACGCCCTGACCCCAGTTACCCAGAGTCAGTGCATTATTACATAACATTGGCATGATCATGAGAAAGATCAAATTTCGAAAGACCAGTTGGTTTTGTATCCTTGGAAACACTAGATATATTCATCATGTTTTACATTACATAAATAAGTGAAAAGCTACAACAATATATTGTCTCCATATTCCACACTCATATCCCCGCATACTATCCCTACAGGTCATTCATAAATTACTTCTTCACATCTTGGAAAAAATAAAACATAGAAAAGGGGTGAGATCAAATGACCAGTAAGGATAACAATAAAGCGGAAACTTTTATAAATAAGAATAAAAATTTAAGGAAATGTATAACTAAAACAAAAGCCCTTTAAACTTGAACTTCAACATAGTATGGAAAAAGTAAAATGAAATAATTCCATTTATTTATTCACATGGATTTTCTACTAATCGAATAATCACATTCAATATCAATAACCACTTTCATAATGATGGAATGCATAATGCCAAACTATCATAACCCCATAGCCAAGGCCTCGAGCCAAGACTACAAATAAGATTTTTACAAGGCCTTGTTCCAAGACACTAGTTTGTCTCATGATACCTACCGATGCATCGAGGAACTATAGTGGGCTCCACCCGTCACATATTAAGTCCAATGCATTCCCATATGAAAATGTTTAAACATAACATAAACATTCGTATTAAAACTAGCATACGAAATGTCAATATTTTCACCATAAACCATGAATGGTATAAAAATAGCACATCCAGAGTCAAACATATCAGAAAACCTTCAATATAATATAGAAGTTTTTTATCATAATAAATCAACTTCAAATGATCTTAAAATCCATCATAGGATGTTGACATAGATGAAATCAAAACTATTTGAGAGAAATATCTCTTTTCTCAAAATCATTGAAAAGTCACACATTTATAAAGGAATTAATTTAAAAGAGATTTTTAAATAAAAGTGTCCCATACCACTTTGAAAATTTTGAAAAGAAATATCATTTCAAAACCTTCATGTCCAGATAAATAAATCTTTAAAATCATTTTGAAAACATGGACAATAATTAAAAATATTTAGAAAGATAAATCTTTAAAACATTTAAAATTATGATCTTGATAAAGAGTACCTTTCAAAAATTCTTAAAATATTAATTTTGAAATCATTTAAAATTCACGTAATTATAAAATAAAACATTTACTTTGAAAATATTCTTATAAGATTGTAAGGTAAGCTTTGACGATTTTATAACGGCGGTAAATAGTCGCACCCGCCGTATAACTGAAAAAAAAAACATTCTTACCTTAAATTTGTCGAAAGGTAAAAAGTGCCTTGTTTGGAAAATGATGGAAAGAATACATTAAAAACACATAAGGGTATAAATGAATTTAACCCATATTCTTTGTAAATAGTAAAAATGTTTTGAAATACATTTCGAAGAAACATCGATGTGGATGATAAAGAGATCCCAATAGATAATTGCGTATAAACAACTTCGGATAATGAAGAGATTGTGAAATAAAACCTTACCTTATACTTTTCCTTGGTTGAGGGTAGGTTAACCTCCTGTATAATGGTGAAATAATTGTTATTAAATTATAAAAGAATCATGTATATTAATATGATATAATATATGATCTTTTAACATTTCATTGTTAATAATATCTTAGTATTATCGTTGTTTCGGGTGTTAACTTACTCATTTTCTTTTATATGTTTTGTTATATAAGTCATGTTTTTAATGGTTAGGTTGTCTCTTTTTCATATTCATAATGATATCAAGTCCTTAAACATTATTTTTAAATCATCAAATTATAATTATACTTGAATGGATATGATGGAGAATGAATCTCATCGCGTTCGTGGAGACGGTAGTTCGAACGATCGCACGAGCGACAATATAATTCTTTTGATATTAAAATAATATATAATTGGATATTATATAATATATACAGAATCATTATCATGTTATATTTATTATTTACATGAGTTACACATCATTATTATACCCATCCAAATAATAATATATTGAATAACAATTACACCGCGACGTGGAGACGGTAAGCCGTACGTACGCACGTATGGTGACATGTTATTCAAAGGGTGGATAGAATACTGAATATGGTTGTACCATATTTATAATAACATCACAGTATATATAAGATACTGGAGTTATTATTTTAGAATGGTAACAAAGAAAGAAGAAGTGGAAGAAGAAATGAATTTGAAAAGGGGTGGTGAAAACATTACCTCTTCTTCGGGTTCTTCCTTTTGATTTGATCAAAAGGGCTCCTTAGTTTGTCTTTATGATCAAAATAATGCCTCTAGGTTGTAGTGAGGTAAGTTTAGAGAGTATTTGGGCATATTTTGGCCGAACCAAAAGGCTTTTAAGGTGTGAAGTAATGAGAAGGGAGAGTGCCCTTTTATAACAGGGGTGAGGGGCACCTTTGGAAAAGCTAGAAATATTAATTTATAATAAATTCATATTCGGTTTATAATGGCTCCAAAGTTTATTATTAAAATGTTAAGGTGGGGATAGGTCTAAAATCATTCAACCAATAGAATTTATATAGGTTTGGGTTACTATATTAACCTTATCTTTTAGTTTTAACTCTTAGTTAATTAGTTTGACATTTACCATGTCACTTTGTATTTTTATATTATATAGTTAATAAACTTAATATATACATCCAAGAGACCCCCAAGTGGTCCATTAATGATACACCTATCACGATATAAGTCTCTTGGACGAACCTTATATTTTTAGGAATTTAATATCAATTAATAATATAATATTTGTTTTAAAAACTCTTTTATGTCAATTTTGACACTATTCAATAGTTGATTTTTGTGAAACTCATAACAGAATGATTACTTAGAAGAAAGTAAATTAAATCAATCCTAATATGTCATATTATCCTATAAAATTAGTTAAATTCATTAAAAGTATCAAATTATATTTATTTGGGTATTCATAATATCAATTATTTTAATTTTTCACTATTATGGTAATTACGACATCATCATTGTGTCATAAATATATTAAAATATTTAATGTCTAAAAATTAGAAATAAAATATAATTATGTAGTTAATCGTATTATCTTTCTAATTAATATTTACAATCGAATTTATCTTATGTATAACTCTATATTAAAAATGTTTTAGTAAATAAACTTTGATTTTAACTCTTTTAACTCTTCTTTGAATTAAATAATAATAAATGTCCTAATCTAATCCAAGTGGACCTAAATGATAATATTTTATTCCTAAGTTTGTTTTTTGTCGAGATAAAATTTTCCAATATAATTATTACATGTTTTAGGTTAATATTAATATCATTTCTACCCTTAATTACCCTATTTACTTTTAACCGTGGTAAATAAAAGTAAAAAGTTACTATTCACCTAAAATTATTTTCATCTCATTGAACCACATTTTACTTCTTGATATTAACCGTGTCTCTCGGATTTTCGAAATTCCATTCACAGAAGCGGTAAAATTAAGTTTTATGAAAAATTCAGTTTTTTTTAACTACCACTTAGTAGTTTCACTATTCATCAAAAATTGATGTTTTTCAGAACAATGCCAAAATTTCACCCTAAGCTATAATTGATATTCTGAATTCAAAAATGATGTTTATTTTACAAAATTCCAAACATATAAGTTGCATTAATTAATTTTATAATTAATTCTCGTTGTCACAACAAATAGGTGTTTTTAAGAAATAATATATAACAAAAGATTGACAATTGTTTAGGTCCAATTTCAAAGTGAAATTAATTCTAATGAACACCATTGGATAAAATGGTAAAAATATATTCTAATTATACTTTAAAACCACTCAAATTAATAATTTATCACTATTAATTATTTTGATTAAAAAAGTTGTTTTTAATTAAAATATAGTAATTTTCACTATTCATCAAAATATTAAAGTTATCTGAAAAGTACCAAAATTTCACCCTAGGATAATTTTGATATTCTGAGTCCAAAAATGAAGTCCATTTTGAGAGATAGAATTTGTAAAATTTCAAAAGGTAGGTATTAGTATTCATAACAGCTAGTTTGGTAAGTCATGTTGCGCTTTAACTTGGTGTTGAGTGTAGTGTAAGTTATTGAATTATTTTGAAGAAATAACACACTATGAAATCTTGGGGTGTTAAATTCTCCCCTCCTTCAATAAATCACGTCCTCGCAATTTCAAATTGTTCTTCGAAAATAAAAGGTTGAAAATAAAACATATCTTTGTGGGAAAACCCACATCGGAAATTGGGTTACTAAAATTTAGTCTTAATATGAGGAAAAGAGAAATGAAAGGGTCACCACCAAATTATGATCTAGATTAGGAGAACATTGGTGGAAATTAGAGACATATAATTGGAGGAAAAACATAAATATTTATAGGTAGTGATTGAGGTCATCAATCACAAACAAGTTTAAAATTGCGGTCCTTAAATTCATCAATCAATGATGATTTGAAATACCATCAGTTCAACAAATCATAGGGTATTAGGATAACACATTTTTGGTTTTACGATTCCTTAAATAAAGTATAAGAATTAATTTCTTCATAGAATATGAGAAGAAGAAAAAATATATTCTTGACAAGTAGAGTTCCATCCTTTATCTAATTTCTACCACAGACTCATCTTTCACTCTAAAAGATAATAGAACTTAAAAATAATATTCTATTTATCCTATTCGTATAGGGTTAAAAAAATGAATTTATAATTCATCTAGTAGAACCATTAAAAAACGACATTATTCAATCCATGACATCACGTGGGTCAGTGGTAGGTGATACACCCTTGTCACCCTTCGGTTGTGGGTTCAAGTCTCGCGGCCTTTCCGGACGCGACGGGTTGCCGCCCGACCTCCGGGTTGTCATTTTATGGAAATCCAAAATAATCCAAACTAGAACTATCCAAAATACTTCAGTCCAAAATTTATAAGGAAGGTAAACACAATAAAGATCCTTTTTTCTGTGTAATAAAATGTCAACACCTTCATCATGTATTCTTTTAAAACACTGCAACATCCTGAATTACCATAAAACCTTATTGATTACATTCATGATCCCTTATTCCTTAAAGAATAATAGATATACTCCTTCAATCCAAAAATGTTTTAAACCCAAAAAATGATGGAATATACAAATCATTAATCAGTTTCAAGGTAGTCAATAATATCCAATATAATTTATCCAAATCAATCATGTATTATTCCAAAATAACTACCTAGGTATCAGAACTATATTATGGTTTATCATTCTCTCAACCATATATTTTCCAAAAATTTATCCTGCTATTGAGTCACTTTTCTTTGTTCCACAAAATCTCAAGTCCTTAATGAAATAGTACTACAGTACAATACTTATATACTCCATAATTATTATAACAAGTACATTGTTGACACAACACTCAATTGACATAATCAACATAAGAACTCTAATCATTCCTCTTCATTTGTGGTATTATCATAACTTGATTATTATCCAATAGCATCATTTTCGGCATAGTCTGATGACTCGGACATAGGTTCGCGTAGTGTCCAAACTCCTTGCAAATGAAGCATTGTACATTTGAAACCATTTTCTTACCCTTGCAGTCACGTAATTTTTACCCTTTTCCTCCACACTTATAACAAACTCCCATTCCTTTCAGGCAGGTTCCAGGGTGTTTCTTCCCACAATTATCACATATGGGAAAATTCTTCTTTTCCCTCTTCCCTTTATCCATCTTTCTCTCTTCCATCCTTTTCTTCTCTTTCTTCCCTTCAAATCCATAGGCCTCAGTAAACTCTTTACTTATCTTATCAACACATGATATTATTTCTTCATATGATGATAATACATGGGAGACTATTTCTCTTATAAATTCTGGATTAAGACCATGAAAGATATGATCCTTCTTTCTCTTTGGATCATGTGCATTGCTGGAGTTATCATTCCTTCTACTGGGCGCCATTTCTAAACAATGGCATACACTAGATTAGTTTATGAATAACAATACCTAATCCCAAACTTGTAAAACACATAACATAAATTAAATAGTTTATGGATATAATCCATAATCATAAAAATGTCTCCTTTGAGGAAGTATATACTCATAAACCCTTAATAATGGTCTGTAAAGAAAATGAGAATTATCCTAAGTATATCCCCCAGGAGTGTCGTAACCAAGAGTGAAGCAAGGCCCATTTTCGTGCACCAGTTCCCGTCCGAGTCTAGCTCAAAGCAGTGTTTTTGGGTTTTACCCCTAGGTATATCAGTGCTAGAGCTTCCTCTACCTGCTCGTATCTAGACAGGGATGTATTTCTCGGAAAACTCACAAAATCTCTACAATACCGAAATTCTAGGAAGTTCTTCTATACTAATCCTCAAGGTCCATCTTAGGTCTATGTGCTCTAATCAGAGTTTATCTAAATATAGCTTCCAAGATTTGTACTAAACTTACTCTGATACCAACTGTAATGCCCCGACCCCAGTTACCCAGAGTCGGTGCATTATTACATAACATTGGCATGATCACGAGAAAGATCAAATCTCGAAAGACCGATTGGTTTAGTAGCCTTGGAAACAATAAATATATTCATAAAGTTATACATTACATCAATAAGTGAAAAGCTACAACAATATATTGTCTCCATATTCCACACTCATATCCCCACATACTATCCCTTTAGGTCATTCATAAATTACTTCTTCACATCCTGGGAAAAATAAAACATAGAAAAGGGGTGAGCTCAAATGCCCAGTAAGGATAACAATAAAGCGGAAACTTTCATAAATAAGAATAAAAATTTAAGGCAATGTATAACTAAAACAAAAGCCTTTTAAACTTGAACTTCAACATAGTATAGAAAAAGTAAAATGAAATAATTCCACTTACTTATTCACATGGATATTCTACTAATCGAATAATCACATGCAATATCAATAACCACTTTCATAATGATGGAATGCATAATTCCATACTATCATAACCACATAGCCAAGGCCTCGTGCCAAGACTAGAAATAAGATTTTTCCAAGGCCTTGTGCCAAGACACTAGTTTGTCTCATGAGACCTACCGATGCATCGAGGAGCTATAGCGGGCTCCACCCGTCACATATTAAGTCCAATGCATTCCCATATGAAAAGGTTTAAACATAACATAAACATTCGTACTAAAACTAGCATACGAAATGTCAATATTTTCACCATAAACCATGAATGGTATAAAAATAGCACATCCACAGTCAAACATATCAGAAAAACGTCAATATAATATAGAAGTTTTGTATCATAATAAATCAACTTCAAATAAGCTTAAAATCCATCAAAGGATGTTGACATAAATGAAATCAAAACTATTTGAGAGAAATATCTCCTTTCTCGAAATCATTGGAAAGTCACACATTTATAAAGGAATTAATTTAGAAGAGATTTTTGAATAAAATTGTCCCATACCACTTTAAAACTTTTGAAAAGAAATATCATTTCAAAACCTTCATGTCCAGATAAATAAATCCTTAAATCATTTTGAAAACATGGACATTAATTAAAAATATTTAGAAAGATAAATCTTTACAAGATTTAAAATTATGATCTTGATAAAGAGTACCTTTAAAAAATTCTTCAAATATTCATTTTGAAATCATTTAAAAGTCACATAATTATAAAATAAAACATTTACTTTGAAAATATTCTTATAATCTTGTTAGGGAATCTTTGACGGTTTTATAACGGCGGGAAATAGCCGCACCCGCCGTATAAGTTAAAAAAAACATTCTTACCTTAAATTTGTCGAAAGGTAAAAAATGCCTTGTTTGGAAAACGACGGAAAGATTACTATAAAAACACATAAGGGTATAAATGAATTTAACCCATATTCTTTGTAAATAGTAAAAATGTTTTGAAATACATTTCGAAGAAACATGGATGTGGATGATAAAGAGATCCCAGTAGATAATTGTGTATAAACAACCTCGGATAATGAAGAGATTGTGAAATAAACCCTTACCTTGTAATTTTCCTTGGTTGAGGGTAGGTTAACCTCCTGTATAATGGTTAAATAATTTTTATTAAATTATACAAGAATCATATATATTAATATGATATAATATATGATCTTTTAACATTTCTTTGTTAATAATATCTTAGTATTATCGTCGTTTCGGATGTTAACTTACTCGTTTTCTTTTATATTTTTTGTTACGTAAGCCATGTTTGTAATGGTTAGGTTGTATCTTTTTCATATTCATAATGATATTAAGTCCTTAAACATTATTTTTAAATCATAAAATGATAATTATACTTGAATGGATATGATGGAGAATGAATCTCATCGCGTTTGTGGAGACAGTAGTTCGTAAGTACGCATGAGCGAAAATATCATTCTTTTGATATTAAAATAATATATAATTGGATAGTATATAATATATACAGAATAATTATCATGTTATATTTATTATTTACATGAGTTACGCATCATTATTATACCCATCCAAATAATAATATATTGAATAACAATTACACCACGACGTGGATACTGTAAGTCGTACGTACGCACGTATGATGACATGTTATTAAAAGGGTGGATAGAATACTTAATATGGTTGTACCATATTTATAATAACATCACAGTATATATAAGATACTGGAGTTGTTATTTTAGAATGGTAACAAAGAAAGAAGAAGTGGAAGAAGAAATGAATTTGAAAAAGGGTGGTGAAAACATTACCTCTTCTTCGGGTTCTTCCTTTTGATTTGACCAAAAGGGCTCCATAGTTTGGCTTTATGATCAAACTAAGGACTCTAGGTTGTAGTGAGGGAAGTTTAGAGAGTATTTGGCAGAGTTTGGCCGAACCAAAAGGCTTTGAAGGTGTGAAGTAATGAGAAGGGGGAGTGCCCTTTTATAAGAGGGGTGAGGGGCACCTTTGGAAAGGCTAGAAATATTAATTTATAATAAAGTTATATTCGGTTTATAATGGATACAAAGTTGATTATTAAAAGTTTAAGGTGGGGATATGTTTAAAACCATTCAACCAATAGAATTTAGACAGGTTTGGGTTACTATATTAACCTTATCTTTTAGTTTTAACTCTTAGTTAATTAGTTTGACATTTACCATGTCACTTTGTATTTTTATATTATATAGTTAATAAACTTACTATATACATTCAAGAGACCCCCAAGTGGTCCATTAATGATACACCTATCATTATATAAGTCTCTTGGCCGAACCTTATATTTTTAAGAATTTAATATCAATTAATAATATAATATTTGTTTTAAAAACTCTTTTATGTCAATTTTGACACTATTCAATACTTGATTTTTGTGAAACTCATAACAGAATGATTACTTCGAAAAAAGTCAATTAAATCAATCATAATATGTCATATTATCCTATAAAAGTAATTAAATTCATTAAAAGTCTCAAATTATATTTATTTGGTTATTCATAATATCAATTATTTTAATTTTTCACTATTATGGTAATTACGGAATCATCATTGTGACATAAATATATTAAATTATTTAATGTCTAAAAATTATAAATAAAATATCATTATGTAGTAAATATTATTATCTTTCTAATTAATATTTACAATTGAATTTATCTTATGTATAACTCTATATTAAAAATTTTTTAGTAAATAAAATTTGATTTTAACTCTTTTAACTCTTCTTTGAATTAAATAATAATAAATGTCCTAATCTAATCCAAGTGGACCTAAATGATAATATGTTATTCCTAAGGTTGTTTTTGGTCGAGATACACTTTTCCAATAGAATTATGACATGTTTTAGGGTAATATTAATATCATTTCTACCCTTAATTACCCTATTTACTTTTAACCGTGGTAAATAAAAGTAAAAAGTTACTATTCACCAAAAATTATTTTCATCTCATTGAACCAAATTTTACTTCTTGATATTAACCGTGTCTCTCGGATTTTCAAAATTTCATTCACAGAAGCGGTAAAATTAAGTTTTATGAAAAATTCAGTTTTTTTTAACTACCACTTAGTAGTTTCACTATTCATCAAAAATTGAAGTTTTTCAGAACAATGCCAAAATTTCACCCTAAGCTATAATCGATATTCCGAATTCAAAAATGATGTGTATTTTACAAAATTCCAAACATATAAGTTGCATTAATTAATTTTATAATTAATTCATGTTGCCACAACAAATAGCATGTTTTTAAGAAATAATATATAACAAAAGATTGACAATTGTTTAGGTCCAATTTCAAAGTGAAATTAATTATAATGAACACCATTAGATAAAATGGTAAAAATATATTCTAATTATACTTTAAAACCACTCAAATTCATAATTTATCACTATTAATTATTTTGATTAAAAAAGTTTTTTTTAATTAAAATTTAGTAATTTTCACTATTCATCAAAATATTAAAGTTATCCGAAAAGTACCAAAATTTCACCCTAGGCTAATTTTGATATTCCGAATCCAAAAATGAAGTCCATTTTGAGAGATAGAATTTATAAAATTTCAAAAAGTAGGTATTACTATTCATAACGGCTAGTTTGGTAAGTCATGGTGCGCTTTAACTTGGTGTTGAGTGTAGTGCAAGTTATTGAATTATTTTGAAGAAATAACACACTATGAAATCTTGGGGTGTTACAATACTTCTTATCACCCCCAAACCGACGGGCTGTCTGAAATCACTATTCAAACTATAGAGGACAAACTAAGATCATGCTCCCTTAACATTCATGGTATGTGGTATCAATACTTTCCTTTGGTGGAATTTTCCTACAATAATAGTTTCCATTCTAGTATTAAAATGGCTCCATATGAAGAATTATATGGAAAGAGATGTAGAACTCCAACTTTTTGTGATGAAGTTGGTGAGAGGAAACTTATTGGCACAGAACCTATTGAAGAGACCACAACAAAGGTGAAGACAATACAAGCCCATATTAAATTATCCCAAAGTAGGAAGAAGAGTTATGCTAACAATTAGAGAAAGGATTTGGAACTCCAAGTGGGAGATCTTGTCTTTCTGAATGTATCTCCATGGAAAGGTGTCTTAAGGTTCGGTAAGAAAGGGAAACTGAGCCCTAGGTACATCGGACCATTTGAAATTATAGAAAGAATCAAAGTTGTAGGTTACCGTTTAGCAATGCCTCCAAGTCTCTCCAAAGTTCATGATGTGTTCCATGTGTCATTGTTGAAGAAATACATGTCATACCCAATTCATGTACTCGCCTATGAAGAAATATAAATAGAACCTGATTTGACAAACTGTGAAGAGCCTATCAGGATTCTTGACACAAGGGAGCAGGTATTGAGAAATCGGAAAACTTGTCTAGTAAAGGTTCTTTGGAGAGACAATAACAAGGAGGAAGAAACATGGGAACCTGGGGATGTTATGAAGAAGAACCACCCACATATTTTTAGAGGGATTTATTCATGAAACATTTCTAGGATGAAATTGCTGGAGGGAATAATATAACACCACAAACATTTTATGGTATAATTCTCTTAAATAAATAGAATATATTTAATAAATCACTATGTTTATTGGAAACCACACTTGGTTTTTTAATATATAGTCATAACATGGCATTTGAACATAAATTTTTCCATTTCTATATTTTGAATTTCGAAAAATGGTCATCTAGAGTTCTGACCAATAAGTCATTTGGAGTCTGATAGAACCAACATGATTTTTTTAATGAATAGTAACACACCCTTATTAATAGTAATATGAATAGTATTATGACCCTTATGAATAGTAAATAATGATAATATTTTATTTTACCTAGGTAATAAGATAATGAGATCTTAATTAATTTTTCAATGCGATATAAAACTAATTATACCTTTAAAATTGTTATTTTTTGAATTAACTATGATTTTATTTTAAAAATAAATTAATAATATTTAGAAAATTATTTTCAAAAAAATGGAGTTCATTTTTTAATTCTACACATTGATAAATGGTTAGGGTGAATCTGGGGGTTTTTCTAAAATACATGAATTTTTTGTGAATAGTAAAAATACATCTATGAGTTTTCGGGAGTTTAATGACATCATAATGATATAATAATTAAATATAAAGGTCTGGTCAACTTTTTTATAGTAACATATGACATGAGTTGTCCCAAGTGGATAAAACCATGGGAAAATACCATGGTCAAGCCCATGTTTTTGCAAGAACCACTAATGAGGTGTCCCTTTTAATTAATAAAAAACTCCCTCTCATTTACTATAAATACCCACTCACCCCATTCATTTTTTTTCATCCCAGAATCATTATCCTCGAAGCTATGGTAGTATTACCTCCCTATAATTCCTCCCAAGGTGTCCTCAAACCCCCAAGGTCCCAACCTTCTAGTTATCGTAGTTACTCTATAAGGTAAGAGAATCAACCACCCATCTCTTTTATTAAAGCTTTCATTTTATGTTTTGTCTTTTATTTTCAATTGGATTATGTTGGGATATGTCTTTACATATTCCCCTTTCTATCCATATTATGTATGAGTGATGAGAGACACCCTTTCTCTTATTAAACTATTTTATGAAATTTTAAGTGACATCGTTAGGCTGCCAAATTTTCATGAGAGATTTCTCAACTTTTATTCTATTTTGAGTTCCTTTATTTTATACTTCTTTCCTCATCTCCCCTCTTCCAAATTATATGATAATTCTAGTACCTTACATGAAATGTAATTATATTATGCTAATGTAATATTTCATCATCATCTCTCTTTCCCCCTCCTCTTATACTAAAAATGAATACATCGTCCGAGATGTGTTAATTTATCACATTCAAGGACAACGGGTTCTCAATTTTCATTAACATATTAAATTCTGGTCATGAAACAATTTTTATGGTTGAACCAGATCTAAATATATGTATTTAGTCTCATTAATGTTCTGGAATCCTTACACACTCATAATATAAAATAATATTACAAAACAATTTCATTATGAACAAAATCGTCAAGTTAATCCAAACTTTTGTAATTAACTTTTAAGTAATGAATAATCATCATGGTATATAACCCAAAATCATTATAAGATCATTTATATATCCTTAATTTCATTAATAAGATATATTAACAAATTTTTTATTTTAACACCATTTCAAATGAACTTCCATTCACGAATACAAGTAAACAGATCATGAAAACCAAGGAAGAAAATGCTTCCCAAATAATAAAATTGAACCTATTAAACCCATAAAAAAGGTATGTGAAAGAACCAAATAAGGTAATTAAAAATCAATTACATGTATAGGAGGTTTTTTAATTATTAATTAATGAATCTAAATTTGATAATTCAGGTCATTAAAACAAACAAAGAACACACTCGAGCATAAGGTAAGGGGGTTCTCATCTCACTTTCACTTCCATGAGATTTCCATTGTTCACCACTTATTTCTTATATGTGGTATATGTGTACTTTAATTTGATATATAATAACACGATTCTATTTATATTCATGGTATTTGGTGATTAATTTGGTTATTATTGACTTTTGGTTATACGATTCAATTGATTACAATATGGTAAGGGACATTGTCTCAATTTCCATTTCATTGGGACCTTCCTGGTATTGTGCACCCAATCATTCTTATGTGGTGTATCTGCTACCCATTTGAGATAATTTTTAATTTAAAATTGTAAATATATTATATATCCATATTTTGGTTTCATGGATATGAGTATTGTCTTAAGTTGTATACCCTTTTACATATGGTGTTTATTTGGAAAGTTGTTTTAACTATGGAAGTATTGATGAATCCGTATTCTATACTCTATTATGATATTGAGAAGGAATATTGTACTTGTATTTAATCTATGTATAAATAATTATTTGGACTTACAATGGTAGGTGGGACCTGCTATAGCCCCTCGATGCATCGACAGTTCTCATGAGAAAAATCAGTTGAAGACAAATTCTTTGAGTTTGTTTCCAAAAATCATACAGGTTTCTACCCACAGAACTAAACCTCTTTCATAGTATTATGGTATCATGTTCCAAATACATTACATCCAAATAAAAAGAATTCTCTCCATTAGGTTTTTACTGTGACAAAATCTATTGATGTAGTCTCATTCTCAGTTTATTAATGGCATGATTTTTTCATTTATTCACCACGCCATATTGATTATGTAAAATTATTTATGATTCACTTATTATTGAATTAATGCTTCTTAAATTTTTAACCCTTATTGAGCATTTTATCTCACCCCTTTCATTTGTTTACCTTTAACAGGTTATGAAGAGGAGATCATTTATTGAGTTTCTAAGGATGCGGTTTTTAAGTTTTTGTTATGTATTGTATTTTTTAACCTTTTACATTGTTAATTTGCATTACATATATGTATCTAGTTTATTCAAGACTACTAAACTAATCATTCCTTCAAGATTTCATTCCTTCAAACCATGAAAATGTAACAAGTAATGCACTGGATATGGTCTAAAGTGGTCAGGGTTTTACAATTATTTCAAATTCTTGTAGAAAAATAATCAAGCGTATCAACCTTGGTTTTTCATCTTTCTTGGACATCAAGTATCGAAGGGAAGAATGATCGGTAGGAAAAATAACTTTTGATAGAAAAAGGTAAGAACAAAATTTTTCCAAGGCATACACAATGGCTAAGAGCTCCTTCCCCATGGTTGTATAATTAATCTGAGCTTCATTTAAGGTTTGAATTGAATAGTAAATTGGGTAGAAAATGTTATTCTTACGTTGTCCCAAAATATCTCCTACAGCAAGGTCGTTGGCATTGCAAATAAGCTCAAAATCGTTTTCCCAGTTCAGTGCAATGATAACTAAAGATGTCATCATGATGTTTTTAAAAGTATTGAAAGATTTTTGGAAGTACTGATTGAATTATAAAGGAATATATTTTGAAAATAAGTGTGTCAATGGACGTGAGACTTCAGAAAAATATTTTAGGAATCATCGGTAGAATCCAGCATGCCCAAGGAAGGTTCTGATACCCTTAATAGTGGATGGATCAGGTAGATCATTCATAACTTTGATCTTTGTTGGATCTACTTTGATGCATTCTTTGGATATGTTGTGGGTGAGTATGATTCCTCCTTGCACCATGAAGTGACATTTTTTCCAATTTTTCACCAAGAATATTTCATCACAACGTTGAAGAACTAGTTCTATATTGCTGAGATAGAAATCAAATGATCTCCCATAAACTGAGAAATCATCCATGAAAATTTCGATTAATTATTCATCCATATCATGAAAGATGTGTGTCATACATATTTGGAAAGTTGTTGGATCATTACACATATTGAAAGACATGCATCTGTACACAAAAGTACCAAAAGGGCATGTGAAGGTTGTTTTTGGAAAGTCATCAGGGTCAACTGCAATTTGATTGTATCCTGAATAACCATCCGGGAAATAGTAGAAATGATGCCTCACTAGTATTTCTAACATTTGGTTCATAAAATTTAAGGGAAAATTGTCTTTTCTTGTGGCCAAGATCAAACATATGTAATCCACACAAACTCTCCATCCAGTGATAGTGCGTGTTGAAATGAGTTCATCATCATCTGTTCTTATTATTGTGAGTCCTACTTTCTTGGGAATGACTTGGAGGGGGCTTACCCATTCACTGTCAGATATATGAAAGGTTATTCCCACATCCAGGAGTTTCATAACATACTTCTTGACAACATCCTTCATGGGTGGCATGAGCCGCCTCTAAGGTTTCTGTTTTGGCACACCATTCTCTTCGAGTAAGATTATGTGAGTTCATTTAGTGGGAATAATCCCTTTAAGGTATTCAACGCCCCAGGAGATAAACATCTTGTGTCATTTGAGGAAATAAACCAACTTTTCCTCTTGATCTTGTGATAGTTTAGAGTTTAAGATAATAGGAAAGGAGGAAGATCCCCCTAGAAATGAGTTCTTTAAAGTACTGGGTAATGTTTTCAGGTCTAATCGAGGGGGTTTAATGATGGATGGGTTAAGTGACGGCATAACATCTCTGGTGAGTTTTTCAATAAAGTTGACTTCCTTGAAGTCATAATCTCTTTCTTTTTCTATAAAACATTATCCCCTTTCTTCCTTAATAGCAATGTAATCTTCTCTATTCTGGGTGAGAGAAATGGCCTGATAGTCCATAGTGTCATCTGAGTGTTGCACAGCTCTAATCAAGTTGAACACAACATGTTATTCTCCCACTCTAAATATGATTCATCCTTGATTAACATCATTCAGTTCCTTTCTGGTAGATAGGAGTGGTCTTCCAAGTATAATAGGCATGTCACCTTCTTCTTTCATGTCTAACTCCAAGAAATCAGTTGTGAAAATGAACTTGTCGACTTTTACTAGTACATCTTTTTGAATGCCTTGGGGTTACATGACTGAGAGATCATATAATTGAAAAGATACCGTTGTTTATTTGATCTCTTTGAGTCCAATATTTTGAAACATGCTCATTGGCATAAGGTTAATGCTCTCTCCATGATCACAGAGTGCTCTGTTAAATTTTTACGTGCCTATCTCACAAGGGATTGAGAAGCTGTCAGGGTGTCTTATCTTTGTTGGAATTTTCTGTTGTATCATAGTAGATAATTAATCATTTAGGGAGATTACTCCTAGGTCTTCTATTTTTCTTTTTTTAGACAATATGTCTTTTATTAACTTGGCATAAATAGGAATCTGGGAACTAGATTCAGAAAAAGGGGAAGTTGATATGTAATTGCTTGAACATATCCAAGAACTTCTTGTATTGTGCCTACTGCCCGAATTGTCAATCTATTTCTGGATAGGGAAGTGGTGGCTGGTATTGGGGTGGGAAAACATACACATGTTCCTTCTATCTCTCAATTATATAATCTTTATCAGCCGGTACTTCTTCATGATGTAAGGTGGGAGTGACTTCATCAACATTAACATCTAGTATTGGTTGTTTGCTCGACTCTTCTTCTGGAGGCCTTTCTTCTTTGGGTTGTCGGAAGTCTAGAATCTGTATGCTCCCCAACACTAATTCCTTAGATTCCTCTCATGGGTATTTCTTAGTGTTACCAGGTATAGTATCTGGTAATCTCTCAGATATGGTCTTTGAGACTTGACTGATTTTCACTTCAAGGTTCCTCACAACCTCTCTCTGGTTTTGCATATCTGTCTCATGGTTCATTATTATTTGATCATACTTCTGCACAAATGATTCTGGGAGGTTTTCTAGATTTCTTTGTATATGTTCTTGCTGAGGTCTTGTATGAGGTGGATGAGACTATAGTTCTCTTTGAGGAAGGGTTGTTATTGATCTTGTGTGTAACGCCCCGACCCCAGTTACCCAGAGTCGGTGCATTATTACTTAACATTGGCATGATAAAAAAATATCAAGTCTTGAAGAATGAATAGTTTATTAGCCTTGTAAACACTAGATACATTCATAAGTCTTACATTACATAATAAAGTGAAAAAATACAACAAAATATTTTCTTCATATTCCCTCATACTATCCCTGCAGGTCATTCATAAAATACTTCTTCACATCTTGGAAAAAATATAACATTGATAGGGGTGAGCTCAGATGCTCAGTAATGATAAAAATATATCGGAAACTTTCTTAAATAAACATAAAAATTTAAGGCAATGCATAACTAAAACAAAATCCTTTTAAACTTTAACTTCAGCATAACATGGAAAAAATAAATTGAAATAATGCCATTTACTTATTCACATGGATATTCTACTAGTTGAATAATCATATGAAATATCAATAACCACTTTCATAATGATGGAATGCATAATGCTAGACTATCATAACCACATAGTCAAGGCCTCGTGACAAGACTACAAATAAGATTTTGTCAAGGCCTCATGCCAAGACACTATTTTGTCTCATTAGACCTACCGATGCATCGAGGAGCTATAGCGGGCTCCACCTCTCACTTATTAAGTCCAATGAATTCCTCATATGAACGGGTTTAAACATAACATAAACATTTGTATTAAAACTAGCATATGAAATGTCAATACTTTCTCCATAAACCATGAATGGTCTAAAAATAACACATCCACAGTCAAACATATCACAAAACCTTCAATACAATATTGATGTTTTGTATCATAATAAATCAACTTCAAATAAACTTAAAATCCATCAAAGGATGTTGACATAGATGAAATAAAAACTATTTGGGAGAAATATCTCTTTTTTCAAATCATTTAAAAGTGACACATTTATAAAGGAAGTAATTTAAAAGAGATTTTTTAATCAAAGTGTCCCATACCACATTTAAACTTTTGAAAATAAATATCAATTCAAAACATTCATGTCAATACTAATTAATCCTTAAAATCATGTTTAAAACATGGACATTAATTAAAAATATTTAGAAAGATAAATCATTAAAACATTTAAAATTCTGATCTTGATAGAGTACCTTTCACAAATTCTTAAAATATTCATTTTGAAATCATTTAAAGGTAACATAATAATAAAATAAAACATTTACTTTCAAAATATTCTTATAATATTGTAAGGGAATCTTCGACGATTTTATAACGGTGGAAAATAGCTGCACCTGTCGTATAAGTTCAAAAACATTCTTACCTTAATTCTGTCGAAAAGGTTAAGAAGGACCTTGTTTGGAAAACGACGGAAAGATTCATTTATAAAAATCTTATAAATATTCAAAAAAGGGTATAAATGAATTTAACCCATATTCTGTAAAATAGTAAGAATTTTTGAAAAACATGTTTATGAAACATGGATGTGGATGATAAAGAGGTCCCAGTAGATAATTACGTATAAACAACCTCAGATAATGAAGAGATTGTGAAATAAAGAATTACCTTGTATTTTCCTTGGTTGAGGGTAGGTTAACCTCCTTTATAATGGTGAAATAATTGTTATTAAATTATACTAGAATCATATACATTAATATGATATCATATATGATCTTTTAACATTGCTTTTTTATAAATATCTTAGTATTATCGTCATTTCGGGTGTTAACTTACTCATTTTATTTTATGTGTTTTGTTACATAAGTCATGTTTGTTATGGATAGGTTTTATCTTATTCATGTCCATAATGATATTAAGTCTTTAAAAATTATTTTTAATCATCAAATGAAATTTAGTCTTGAATGGATACGATGGGGAATCAATCTCATCGCGTTCGTGGAGAGGGTAGTATGTACGTACGCACGAGCGACCATATCATTATTTTGATATTAAAATAATATATAATTGGATGTTATATCATATATAAAGAATCATTATCATGTTATATTTATTATATACATGAATTACACATCATTATTATACCCATCCAAATAATAATTTATTGAATAACAATTACACCACGACGTGGAGAGGGTAAGTCGTACGTACGCACGTATAGTGACATGTCATTAAAAGGATGGGAAGAATAATGAATATGGTTGTACCATATTTATAATAACATCACAGTATATAGAAGATACTGGAGTTATTATTTTAGAATGGTAATAACAAGGAAAGAAGAAGTTGAAGAAGAAAGTAACTTGAAAGAGGGTGGTGAAAATATTACCTCTTCTTCGGGTTATTCCTTTTGATTTGATCAAAAGGGCTCCTTAGGTTGGATTTATGATCAAAATAAGGCCTCTAGGTTTAATTGAGGGAAGTTGAGAGAATATTTGGGTAGGTTTTGGCTGAGCCAAACGGCTTTGAAGGTGTGAAGAATTGGTAATAAGTGGTGTCCTTTTATAAGGGGGGAGGGGCTCTTTTGGAAAAACTAAAAGTATTATTTTATAATAAATTCATATTCGATTTATAATTGCTCCAAAGTGGATTATTCAAATTCTAAGGTGGGTATGGGTCGAAATCCTTTCAACCAATAGATTTTAGATAGGTTTTGATCATTATATTAACCTTATTTTTAGTTTTAACTCTTAGTTAATTAGTTTGACACTTACCATGTCACTTTGTATTTTTATATTATATAGTTAATAAACTTACTATATACATCCAAGTGACCCCCAAGTGGTCCATTAATGACACACCTATCATGATATAAGTCCTTTGGCCGAACCATAGATTTTTAAGAATAGAATATTATCATTTAGGAATTAAATATTATCATTTAGGTCCACTTGGATTGGACTAGGAAATTTATTATTATTTAACTCAAAGAAAATTTAAAAGAGTTAAAATCAAAGTTTAATAACTAAAACATTTTTAATATAGGGTTATACATAAGATAAATTAGATTATAAATATTACCCTTAATTACCGTATTTACTTTTAACCGTGGTAAATAAAAGTAAAAGGTTACTATTCACCAAAAATTATTTTCATCTTATTGAACCACATTTCACTCCTTGATATTAACCATGTCTCTCGGATTTTTGAAATTCCACTCACAGAAGTGGTAAAATTAAGTTTTATGTGATTTTGCAAATTCTCCTATGAGTTGGGTAAAAGATGGTGAAAAGTTCAATAAATTTTTTATATATCTAAAATTAATATAAATTGACTCTAATGAATTACATTGAACATATATAGTTATTATGTATCAATTTCGACCTAAAATAAATTTAAATAAAATAAATAATTATTTAAATAAAAATTCGGTTTTAACTAATAACTTAGTGTTTTTCACTATTCATAAAAAATTGAATGTTTTTAAAAAAATAAATAAAATTCACCCTAAGCTAATTTCGATATTCTAAATCCAAAAATAAAGTCCATTTTGAGAGATAAAATTTATAAAATTTCAAAAAGTTGGTATTACTATTCATAACGGCTACTTTGATTGGTCGTGGTGTGTTAGAATCTTGAAGTTGCGTACAATGCAAGCTATTGCATTATTCAAAGGGAAATGTACCATGGAAGTTTGGGTTGTTACATTGTGGTCATGGTACAAGGATCCATAGAGGATACCCTGGTGGTCCTTGAGCTCTGAATTGGTTATTTCCACCTCTCGATTGAAAATAAACTTAATTGTTCTAAGGTTGCGGCTGAACAGGAATCTACTGATAATATTGTTTCTTCTGGAATGGTGGATTCTAGTGATTTTAATTGACTTAATTACAATATTTTTGTGGATATTCATATCTTTATTTTTAGTATTGATATAGATGTGGGCCATTGCACATCTGGAAATATTTCAATTCCATTACTGGGGTAGGAGGGGGTTGAGTTTTTGGTATCTAAAATGCTTATAACTTTTAATTGAGTGCTTCCACTTGAAATTATACACTTTTGGTCTCATCAATCTGATGGATTTCACTCTAGGGTGGTCCACAATCACTCTTCCACATAATTTAATTGTGAGAGACTTCATCAATAATGGATCTTCCAACATCAGGAGTCTTGAACATTAGAACTCCATCAGTGGTTGCATCTACAATATTACGTGCCACAGGCTGGAGTCCTTGATAAAAGGTTTGGATTTTTATCCACATATCAAGTCCATGATGTGGACACTTCCTCATTAATTCTTTAAAGTTGTCCCATGATTCCCAAGTAGACTCTCCAAAAATTTGATTGGAATTTTTAATGTTCATCCAGAGCTTCCAGTTCCGGATGGGTGGGATGTACTTTTCTAGAAACTTTATGGAAAGTTCCTCCCAAGTCATAATTGAATTGGGAGCATGACTCTTTCTCTAGTCCTTGGCTCTGTCTCATAAAGAGAATGGGAATTTGTGAAGTCTTATTGCATTAGAAGAAACTCCCTGGTTACAAAAGATATCACAGACCTCCAGGAAGTTGGCAATATGTTCATGTGGATCTTCATTTTGAAGATCGTTGAATTTCCCCATGTTCTGGATCATATGAATGAGTCTATGTTTTATTTCAAAATTATGGGCTTTGATAGGGGGTCAAAAAATCCTAGGGATTGTACCATGTGTTGATGGAAATCCATAATCAATTACTGTCTTCTCCGGGTTCTTTATTGGGTGTTCTCCCAGAATGACTTGACGGTTGGGGTTTGGTGGTTTTATTCCCGTAGGGTGGAATTGCTCGACCATCACTAACCAGGGATGAGAAGAGATATTTCGTTTGATCTCTGGATCAAAGTCCAAAGGGTAATGTGTTTCAATATTAGTTAAATGAGTCAAGGGACCTTGGTATATGCAGGGGAAAAAGAGAAGAGATGAAAGAGCGTCTAAAATGAAGGAAAGGGGTGAGGGAATGGCAATCCTCGATCTGGACCAGAGTCCTAATACAAAGAAAAAGTGATGCCTCCCCAGAAATGGTTCCAAAATTTGATAGTTGTGAGCTTTTCTGGGCATTTTTTTCCACACAATCATGTTAGATTACAATTTTATATGCATCCCAAACTTTACTAACTACTAGGGTGTAGTATAGTAGAAGTCAGGGGTTGATCCCATGAGGGAGATGTCATTATTTGGGGAGAAGAAATATGGTCTTGAATCCTTTGTAGAAGTCTTTACTAGTTTGACTGATGTTTTGGGGTTTTCTAACTATTTTTTTGTTTTACTTCAATTGATTAATGATGGGTTGGGATCAAGTCTGAGTATCTAGATAAAGGCAGTCCTAATTCTAATCTTAGAAAGGTCATAACTTCTTAGTTTGTGAAGCAATCGGTAGTCGCTAGTTAACCATGGTCTAGTCTTCTAGTTTTACCTAGGATGTTAATTTTCCATGGTCAGTAGGCTGGTTACAATCCTAGAGAAATTATGTTCAATTTCTATTGTAGAAATTTCCCTAAGCTAATGGTCATAGGCTTAGTTTACTCCAATTTGGATAGGTTCATTTGTTTGATTGTCTGATGGTCATGGTACAGCCGCACAAATGGGGTTTTACTATTGGTTTATATCCTAATTACTAATCCAATTAGTTTTTACATGTTTATAAATATAGGTCTAATTAATCATGTAGATACATTGAATCTTGATCCCTACCCCTGATGCATTTACCTACATATGATAGTAATTTAATAATTAAAAGGGATAAAGGAAATCATAATAACTATGCTAATGGAATTGAAATGAATAAACATGTAATGATATGAAATAAACATTAAATAATACTTTAAATAAAACCTCACTTAAAAGGAATGAAATGGAAATGAAATTATGTGGGATTTGAAGGCGTTGAATAAAATGAATCCACGACTCTTTGATTGAAAACGTAAAGGTATTACAAAGAACTAAAGTGTTTTAAGAGGGAAAAGTGAATGAAAATTCGAATGGAGTCTGAAAAGGAGATAGATATAATAACTGTCTCTCCAAATGTGTTGTCGAGATGCTCCTTAAATAGGTGAAAATGGTCACGATGTGTACTTAATCGTCATGTTGTGAACCCTTGATCCATGTTACTTCGACCAGGATCTCCGACATGGAATGCAGATCTTTTTTGGATTAATGAAGTTTGACCATGGTCACATCGTGCATAGGTGGTTCACAATGTGTAACCCATGTCCAACTAGATTTATGCATTGAATCATTTCGGATTTCTCGTCTTCTGGATTGACTTGAGTCACGATGTGTAGAAGGGCCTCACAACGTGAACTATCAATTTCAACAGTCTTTTATGGTTTTTCATGGCTTGATGCATGCTGTGATCATCAAGTACATGATGTTAACTTTCCCATCATGATGTTTACATGGACTTTTTGTAGTTTTTTCTACCATTATTCCTTGGAATCTTGTTAATCTCTATCTCCGGAAATATTGGACATCTACCACATTCATTATCTAGTAAATGAACAAAAAAAATGGAAAAGTGATAGAAATATATATATATATATATATAACATTTAGGCTTATCATTAATATCTAAGTACATAATAATAGGTCCCAAAATAATTCATGTTTTTGGAATAAAAAGATTAAATTAGTGTTATATAAATGGATTAATTGATATAAAGGTTCTCCTTAATCGGGTTTTATTTTATAGAAGAAATTTGGAAAATAAACTTTTGGCATGTATTACCCCATCAAAGAAAGGTATAATGTGCTTGGTATATATTTAATAGACATATATACAAAATGTATAATCAATAAATGACATAAAAGGGATATATAAAGGGATTTATAAGGGGAATGGTTCTAACCTGAAGAAAATGGGGGGTTTAGAGGGATCTCATATACCCATAAACAAAACATTTCCAGATATCAAAATATCCATTCCATTTAAAATATTTTTCAAAATACTTATAAAAAGGGGAAATAAGGGTTTTTTAATTAAATGAAACATAAAATATTACAAATTAAACTAAACATAAATTAATGGTTATACCGGTGGAGAAACCCATTGATATATTATATGTTAAAATAGAACATTAATTTTTTCTATTATAAAGAAATTTAATAAATTCTAACTAAAATATGTAAAAATATTCCTTTTTAAGCCCATTAAAAGAAATATAAAAGGGACATAAAATTTAATTTATAATTCATTTATTTCCATATAAATACATCAATAAAATAATATTAATAAAATTGATATAGAATAGAAAGATAAATCTTCAAAACATTTTGAACAAGGTATTTCAATTAAAGTGAACCCTACCTTGATTCTAACTCATCAATTACATTATTTATCTTCTATAATAATAAACATATCTTAATTTTTTACTTTCTTAAGAACCTTTTTGAGTTTTTTATTCATTTTATTTTATTTATTTATATATTATTCACAATTCAATAATCAATTAAGTTCTCATTATATTTTTTTGATGATATTCGTCTCATAAGTCCAAAATAGATTTGGTAGGTTGAGTATGGACAAATTGGTCATTAGTCCATCATCTCAATAATAATAATTATAAAATAATTATCATTTTTATACATCAATTATACTTTTAAACCAATCATGAATGATGGTTATGAAAAATAGACTATGTTACAATCATAGAGATTGTAAGTTGTATGTATCCAAGAGTAAAACATCCATTTTTTCAGTTATCATGATGGAAATAAGGAAAGTATTATTATATCTTTATAAAATGATCATTATTTATTAAATAAAAAAATTTATATTTTAAATATACTTATATATATCATCCATGTGAACCGGGGATGAAAAATTAATCGCATCACTTCATGGAGGTCATAATCCCCAAGTACATACGAACGTGGTTATCATTTTTCAATGGATGGAAAGGTAAGAAAAAATAGGATATATTATATTTAATAATTATAATTATGTCATGAATATCATATATAATAATTAAATTTATCATTATAATTGATCTTGATAGGTGGTGAGGGAAAATGAATTACATCGATTCGTGAGGTGATAATCCGCCATACACAAGAACGATGGTTTCATTTCCCATTTGATGGAAGATGAGATCGATATAAGTGATTCCATTAGAATAATAACATATATATATATATAGGAGATACTGGTGTCACTATTTTAGTATGTTTGATGAATATTTTAATGATTTAGAAGAAAAAAATAAAACTAAAACATTCAGTTAAAGTCTATACCACTTCTTCGGACCACTTAATTTTCTTTACACCTTAAACCATTTAAGTTTTTTATTATACCCCAAATAACACATATATAATGTGATTTGGGATTTTAGTAAGATATTTGGGTAGGTATTTGTTAAAATAAATTTCTTTTTAAGTTTGAATAAAAGAATATAGGATGTTCCTTTTTATAGGTGAACAGAGAGGCACTCTTGGAATTACATAAAATATTAAATTAATTTTAATTAATTTTAATGGAAAATGTACAAAATGATATATTTCAAAGATAAGATGAGTATGTTTATAAATTCAATCATATAATAACATTTAGAAAAAATTTCTATTAGTTTTCAACCCTGATCTGTTTATTTTAACTCGCGTTAACCCTTTTTGACAATTACCGTGATAACGAGGTTTTTACTATTTAAGGGTAAATATAGTTACTATAAAATAAAAAGTTCTCCATAAATAGACCTTATATGATATATTTAAACATAAACTAATCAATTTTTCAGAGAGATTATTTTTAGGAATTTTAAATCATTTAATAAAATATAATTTATTATAAATTAATATTAATGTCATTTTTTAAACTACTCATTAAAATTTGATTTTCAAAATAACATGATAGAAACAGAATTACAATATAATACATTTAAGCCTATGTAATATTTTATTTAAGTCTAAAAAATTCATGTAACATAATATTTCCTTCAAATTATACTACTTTAAACATGTTTAATATCATTTATTTTATTTTTCTATTAATTGAATAAATATTGTGTCAGCATTGAATAAGAATTTAATGTTATTATTTTGTCCCTAAAAAATAGAAATAAATTAACATAAAAAAATTAATTTATATTTAAAATAAAATTTTTATAACTACAAATAGCCTATTTTTATCTCTGTGTAAAGAAATTAGAGATAACAAAACAAAGAGAATGAAATTTTTTACTTTTCTCAATATAAAATAATATAAAGGTCAAATCAATGAAATATGGAACAAAGTTGACATATTTTCAAAATTTAGAAGGCGAATTACAAGATCCACTCATCCAATAGGATATATATATGTGTTAAGGTCGTTCTTTAGTACTTATCATATTATTTTTAACCCTAATTATTTGATTTACCCATACTGTAGTGATAATTAACAATTATGGTTACAATTCATAATGAAGAAAATAAAATGGAAATATTTTCCAAATTTTCACCTTACAATTCTATATATATATAATTAATTTTTCAAGTTGATATTTATATAAGTGTAATAATTTAATTTAATATTAGAATGAAAAAAACAATGAAGAATAGTTTTTTAGAAAATTTCTTTTGGAGTAAATATTTTTTATACCAAATTCATGAATAAAATTCATTAAAAAGGATATAATTGTATTTTTTTAATATAAATGAACTAATTAAATTTTAAAACTATTCAAAAATATAAATTTAAGTTTAAAATACTTCAAAATAAAACACAGTTTATAATAAAAATAAGAATTTTCACTATTCATTGAAAAATAAAACTTTTCAAAAAAATCTCAAAATTTCACCATAAGATAATTTTGATATAATGATTTATAATATTATATACTTTTATCAAATTAAATTTATAAATATTACATAAATTAATTGTAATATTTTCTCACAAAAATCAATAAAGTTATTTTTTTAAAAATGATTTTAGAAGAATAAAATAATTTACTAAAAATTGATTGATTATTTACTAAGTAGTTATCAATACAATTATATTAATTAGTAACTTTATATATATTTCTTAAATTAGAAAATACTATTCATACCCACCAGTTTAGTGGCTAATTTAAAATGTTCATATTTGAATAATAATATTTCATGGTTCATTTAGGCTGAGTGTTGCATGTCGTATATGATATCGAACATAGTTTTATTTTTAAAAATCTTAAGGTCTTACATACCCCCACCTAATAAGAAATTCAACCTCACAATATGAACCTGAACTCAGTAATCAATGTTTTGACATATGAAAATACATTTTTTGAAATCCCACATCATAAAAAGAATTAACAAAACATCCTATTGAAAAGAGGGAAAAGGAAATACAATGGTCATCTAGAAAAACACATAACTAGGTTTCAAAATAGGATACAATTAGTGGGAAGTGAAAATATGTACATGAAGGAGAAACATAATTTCTAAATAATGATGGATATTGGTAGCGATTAGTAATCATAAAAAAATGAATGATCAAGAGAAACTTAATGATCGAAAATCAATGATTTCATAAAATACCACAGATTTATCATAAATGAAGGTAATAGGAAAAAAATGTTTCAAGGACCTTTTCCTGGAGTTATGAAATCAATTTTCCATCTAATAATAGAAATATACTTACAGAAAAAGTAAAATTTTACCCTTTAATCAATTTCCATAATAATCTCATCTTTTTTCTTTAAATGAAGACTATTCAGGAAGAATTTTTTGATGCCTGAAGCACTAAAATAAACATATAATATATCAAATACTCTAAAAAAGTACAACATGTTATTCATCCTATCTATAGATATTAACCAAAAACCATATTTGTTAGCACAAGGAAAGATAATTCCTCAAAATAATAAACCTTCATATGAAGAAATACTAAATTAATATCCAAATCCTTAATAATAATACCCAAAGTATTAATTAGATAATTTGATAAATAACTAATCTAAAAATTATTCAAAATATTCTTGACCATGTTCAAAACTAAAAATTCAGATTGATTTTATCACATATTCTTCCAATAATAATTTAACATTTACCTCCAATCAATATTAGTTACTCATAAAGTCATATAGATAAAATGCATATTCCCTAATCATATAATATCAAAAATATGCTAATCATTTACATATATAACTTGTATCACCATAATGCCACATTAAAATCATATATTCTTCAAAAATATAATTAAAACTTTGTTTCTAAAATAAAATCCCATAATGTTTTGTTTACCTTAATCATAATAGGTTCTAAAAATAGTGAACTTTTTCTAAAATAACATTAATCACATAACCATCAAATCAATTTTCAATCACTTGGTTATCAATACAATAAAACAGATGTACCCAAAATCAAGTTAATATTTATATATCAAATAATTTTAGAAAAAATAAATTTCAAACTAAACAGGACATAATTTAGGCTCGTGGCAGTCATTGAACCCTCTTCACACTTCAATTGTTGGTATAATCCCTATGGCCTTACTGGATGTGACAAGTTATTCCCAAACCTATGGGTTGTTCTTTTACTAAATCTATATTAATATAATTATTATAATGTTTCAAATAATATGATGATCATCCTAAAAAATAACCTTAATATCTTCAAAATTAAATATTTTTTTACATCAGAGGTTATCTCATACCTTTCATCTTACATCCCAAAAAATGAAATAGTATTATTATAAAATAACCCATCATGGTAAACCTAAGGTTTACATATAACTCAAACTATTAAAATATATCCCAAAATATTATTAGTCACCTTAAAATACCATCACTTAAAAACTCAAAATCAGTGTCCATCTAATTGAACTTATGATCAACCATAAATTTATTAACCCGTAATAGTATCCATAATTATTAATTTATCCTTAAATGAAAACATCTTAATCTCAAAAGTTATCTAAACCTTTCCTCTGGTACTAAAGAACCAGCCTAATACATTACATAATATTGAGTTTTAGGTCAATAATTAATTTTCTTAATTTTGACGATTTTTTTGGTTTACATTTTTATGGAATTATTACATCACCCTTAAATAAATAAATATTACACCATAAAGTGGAAACATCCACTTAGTATCCATTATTCTCCCAAAACAAAACTTTTATGACATAACAAGTTTTCTTTTTATGTTATAGCTTCACAATTATCATCTTGACCACATAATTGTCCCTAATCATTCTTAAAATCCTATGAAAAACTTTTTAAAATTTTGTATGATAACAAAAATCTCGTTAAGGGACCAATAAAAATAAATAAATAAACATCTAAGCTCATGAATAATTATACAAAATTTTCCATTTTCAAAATAAAGTTTGGACTCAAAATAAACATTTTATTACCCAAAAAAATAAAATTTTATGAAAAGACCTGGAATTTTTAATGTAATTTTTTTAATAATATGGAAATTTTACAAGTCTGTGGAAATTAACGACATATGATTCGAAGGCCCAGAGTGCCTGTAATGAATTTCTGAATGTTTTTTTGTACGTTCAATTAACATGTGAGCGGGAATTTGTATCTTTTGAATCTGTGCTCAGAATTGAAATCCAAGAACACTGTTAAACTCAATGTGACAATATTTGCTTAAGGAGACCTTTTCTTCAACCACAATAGGCTGAGGGGAAGATCTGGTTTTATGGGTTTTTCGTGGAGGATAAAAATAAAAAAAATGTTTAATTTTTAATAAAATCATTCCATTATTTTTAAATTCTTTGGAGGTGGGAACCACAAGAGGGTGGTTGGGAATTTAATACTGAGCATTAAATTCCCAATTACATAAAGTGTGTAACCATTAAAACCCAATATTTAATGAAATCTCATTAATGTATAGTTAACCATTAACTTAACTTAAATGAGAGGGGATCCTCACCTCTTAAGGTTGGGCGGAATTTTTGGAAAACTGGTTTGGTGGAGAACTCTTGGTCAAAGAACGAACCTTCGGATCAAGAACGAGGAACCGACACTCGAGCCCGGATTGGAATCATGTTGCGGGTGTGACAGACGTTGGCGTCTCATTCAATGTCTTCATCCTCTTCCTCATTCCATCTCCAACGAACGATCAAGGTAGGGAAATTTTTCATATCGTTCTTTGATTTGAATCGTTGTTTTCAATATATGAACCACCTTATATCAATCTAATGTAGAGGGAACGATCAAATGAACACAGATCGATCCCTCCTCCACTTCATTTTTTGACGTGTCCTTCATAGGAGGATCATTGGGATGATTGGAACTCAACCATATTTTCGGTGACTGATGCCGGCGGGGTATAGGAATCGACTGGTACACCAACCGACCGTGATAGAAGTGGTAGCGCAACCGTGCCACTGAAGGAGGTCGCGGCCCGTCGGCCGTGGTGGAGGAGGGTGGTAGTCGGCATGCCAGCTAGCCACATGGAACCAGGATGGAACGTTTCCAAGCTACCGGTAGAGGAGGAGGTCGCAGCTACTGAGTGGCGGCGGTGCACCCGGAGGGCGGCCAACACCCAGCCGGCTCCGGAGGTAGTAGTGGCTCACACTGGCACCACTGGAGGGGTGAGCCGGCCGAAACCCTGGTCGACCACGTCACACCAAGCAGGACACACTCTGGCAGGCCCCGTGTTTTAGTAGGCAGCACCACATGGAATCGCTAGGTTGGCCGAAGCTGAATGGTTCAACTTGACCATTCGGGAATCTGGGGGGGCACCTCCCCTGGGTGGTGGCTAGGGCGGGCCATGTCACGGCGGACCACACCCTGCCATGGGCCAAGCTCAGCGGGCCACACCGAGCGGGCTGCACTGAGTGGGCCAGGCCACCCCCTTTGCGGACTGGGCCGGACCACAGCCCAGCAAGCCGGACCTGGACAGGGTTGGGTTGATCCGAACCGGGTCAGGTCGGGCCGGGTCGGACTGGACCCAGACCCATCTGGACCCAGATACGCCTTTTTTCCATATCTTGAGAACCGGGCATCCATTTGACGAACCGTCTGTGGCTACAGAATACTTGGATCGAGAAGGTCCTTTTGATATACTCCACTTGAGTTTTGGATAAGGTTGGAGTATTTCTGGGTTGGATCAAACTGAATCCAACTGGGCCCTCGGAACAAAAAGGCTAATAACATACATACCGGGCGTCCTATTGACGCACCGTCTGTTGCGTTGGGAACCTTATGACATAGTGGTACATTGGAATACTTCTTCATGGAAATTCGTGGAAGTTGAAGTTTTACCTATGGGTTGAGGAGTGGATCCTCCCAGAATCAAGTGTACTTAGTACGAGAACCTTGTGACTAGTTGTACTTGAAGAATCTTCAGATCCTGTGTGGGTCATCTTCGGATCTTATGTGGGTCAGCATCTACCGATCATGTGTGGTTCTTATACATATCCTATGTGGGTTATCTTCATTTCTTGTGTGGGTCATCTTCAAATCCTATGTGTGTGATCTTCGATCTATTGTGGGTCAACAGCAAAGCATCTTGATGAAGTAAGATGAACTAGCAATACATCTAATCATCTACGCTTCCACACTTAAGTTATACCTGGTGTGAGATGAGTCTTTACCTTTTTGTTACACTTCTGTATGGAGATAATTTTGTGGTATTCTTCTATGTGGTGTTACCTTTGTGGTACTTACCTTCTTGGAGTTACCTTAATGGTATTCTTTCCTTCATGGAATAGTTGTTCATTTGGAAAAGAGTTGGGTCTTGTGTTTCCTCAAGAGTTAGATGGGATTACTTAATAACTTAGGTATATTAATGGGCATATAACTAATTAGGGTTGATTGTTTCTTCATGCTTTGTGATTATGGTATTTATTTTTGGTTTATCCCTTGTGGATTCTAAGATACCTTTGGGGGTCTCGGGGTCCCTACTGAGTATTGTTATACTCACCCCTGCACGGGCTATGCCCGCACCTTACTGTGTCTTGTGCAGATGACATACAACATTGATAGAGGATGAGGGTTCCAGGACTGGAGGTTGCTCGAAGGCAGACCATCAGACGAGACATATTAGAGAGATGGCCATTTGAGAGTTGTACCTACCCTTCAGGTAGGATCCTTGGTGGGTGTTCAGAGGAGTTGTTTTCAGTCTTACTTGACTTTCCAGTTGGTCTTGTATTCCAACCCATTTACTTACTGTACTCACCTTATTTACTATATAGTTTACTTTTTTCTTTTATCTTATTGTGTGCTTGGATGGTGTGAGTTTCAGGATAAAAGGAAATTCCTTTTAGGTTTTAGGAATATTACTTTTCGGTGCTAGTTTCCAGCCCCTGGACTATGGAAGGTGGTCTTGGGGTAGTCACAGCATGGGCCCTAGGGGACGGGTTGTGAAAATTTGGTATCAGAGGATTTAGTTCTACCGAAAACTTGGACTTTTATCTTTTAATTGAAAATAGTGTTAAGTGTTATGAGTGTGGTAATCAGTTTGGGGAATCCTGTGATGGTGTGGCGGTTGACGTATCTATACACCAAGTCCTTGACTTCTGATTTCTAACTCAGTGCACGAAAACACTAATTGTGTGTGTGTTTTGGAAAAGTTTTCTTTGTGATCTCTTTGAGTCAGCTCACCAAGTATAACATATTGATCATGGAGCACATGTTTCTTTCCAAGATGCCTCCATGAATACTACCATCTAGGGTTCTAGGTAGAGTATGCGATGAAAGCACACCGAGCAATGAGGCTTCGGTACAGGGCCCCCATTCGGTAGGTGTACCATCGGGTGGTGTACCAGCAGCACCAATACCTGTTGGGTAGCCAATATCACCAGCCCCAGTAGTAGAGGGTGCACACCGATTGAGAATGTTTTACAAGTTCTAGCACCAGAGGACACTGAGGTTTCGGGGTGAGATTGATCCATAGGTGGCTGAGGACTAGCTGGAGGTTGTGGTCAGAGTTTTCCTACAAGTAGGGACACCAGCTGATCTTATGGTCGTCCTTGCAGCCAGTCTTCTTCAGATAGCAGTAGGGAGATGGTGGAACATGATTCTCCAGGTTCATGATGAGGTGAATCTCATCTAGGCGGACATTGAGAGCCTTTTCAGGGCAGATCTCATCCCAGTGACCTTATGATCAGTGCGTATAAAAGAGATTCTCTACTTGTAGTAGGGCAGCATGACTGTGGCTCAATATTCAGTGAGGTGCACCGACCTCTTGCTCTACTCCACTGACATAGTGCAGGAACCTTTCTTCAAGGACTGGACCTTAGAGTAGGGACTCAGATGGGAGATTAGAGCTTCGATGATTTCTATCAGTATCCTAATGCAGGATGGGGTGTTAGAGTGAGCACTCTTAGTGGAGAGCTTCTTTACTGAGCAGTCACTGACATCGATACCCACCACCGGAAATCATGTAGCAGAGTCATATATAGCTAGAAGTAGACATATGATGCAAAGATCCAAGAGGACCAGACCTACTGGTGGACGACCGCAGGATACAGGGTCGGTTGTGCGTGGCTCTCGACACAGAGTAGGACTGGCTAGGAGGAGGCAGTGTTACTAGTGCAACGGGCAGGGTCACATGGCTCGCAACTGTCTAACTCGCCGCATGGATGACCAGTAGATGGTCGAAGGACTGCCTGGGCAGAGGCGAAAATTTGATCATGGAGGTCCACAAGCCGCAGGCAGACGTGGTAGAGGAGTTGGTCATGCAGCAGGCGGTGGGCGGCGATTCAAGGTTCTACCGCCACCACCTCCAGGTGGTCCACCCCAAACACAGGAAGTAGGTGGATAGGGATGAGCTCAGCTCTAGGAAGTTGAGGCTTATGACCACGAAAATCTATAGATGATATGAGTTACAATTTGTGCCTACTCCACCTTAGCTGCAATACTTATAGACACAGGTTTTGGTCTCTCTTTTATTTCCACGACCCTCGTTCGGATCTCTGAGATTCCTTTGGAGTTTTTGGCTCGATTTTTATGCCTAGAGACTCCTACAATAGAGGATTCAATGATTACACACTGGTTCTGAAAGTGTGAACTTACTCTAGGAGGTGAGAGATGCAATTGGGATCTTCTAGTAGCGGCATCAAGGCCTTTTGACATCATCTTGGGTATGGATTGGTTATCTAAATTCCATGATAAGATCTACTATATTAGGAACAAAGTGCGATGTGTCCACATGGATGGGACCAGGTTTTCTTTCACGAGAGATAAGGGAACCTTTTTAGCACATGATGGACTTACCCTGAGGAGGGGGCAGCTGATCACGCATCAGTTTGGTAGCCTTATCCTTGGAACGGTTGATTTTGAGAGTCTGATCTATCTTTTAGTGGTGGACTAGTATGCTGATGTTTTCCCTGGTGATGTTCCAGGTCTACCTCCTCGCAGAGAGGTGGACTTTTATATCGACTTGTACCCCGGGAAAACATTTATATCTATGCAAACATATCAAATTTTTCCCAAGGAGCTTCAAGAGCTGTGAGTATAGGTGGAGGACTTGTAGAGGAAGGGGTTCATTAGGCCCAGGGTTTCTCCTTGGGAAGCCCCAATTTTGTTCACCAAGAAGGTGGATGGGAGTTTGAGACTCTATGTGGACTATCGACACCTAAACTAGGTGACTGTGAAGAACAAGTACCCACTCTTGAGGATTGACGATCTCTTTGATCAGCTGAAGGGAGCATGGTGTTTTTGGAAGATAGGCCTCAGATCAGGCTATTACCAGCTCAGGGTATAACACGAGGATGTGTAGAAGATGGCCTTCGGATGTCGGTATGGCCACTATGAGTTCTTGGTTATTCTATTAGGTGTGACCAACACCCCAGCAGTGTTCATGGGACTCAGGAATAGGATCTTCCGACCACACCTCCATTTCTTTGTGGTAGTCTTCATCAACGACATCCTAGTATACTCAGTTATAGAGAATAAGCACACCTATCATCTGCAGATAGTTCTGGACATGCTCCGAGAGCACCAGCTTTATGGTAAGCTCCCAAAGTGCCAGTTCTGGATCCAAGAGGTTCACTTCCTGGGATAAATCATCTCGTAGGCTGGAGTTGTGGGGGATCCAGAAAATATTGAGGCTTTGCTTTCTTGGGAGCACCCGAGGAGTGGGACAGATGTGTGGAGTTTCCTGGGTCTGGTCGGTTACTACCAAAAGTTTGTACCTGACTTTTCCATAGTTACAGCACCCTTGTCATCATTGAGTAAGAAGGGGAAACCATTTTTGTGGTCAGAGAGATTCCAGAAGAGTTTCCAGGATCTGAGGTAGAGACTAACAAGTGCCCCCATCTTCAGGCTACCAGAGGAGGGCGTTGGGTTCATAGTCTACTGCGATTCATCAGGGACTAGGTTTGGATGTGTCTTCATGTATGAGTAATCTGTGATGGCTTATGGTTTCTGACAGCTGAGATAGCCGGAGCCGAACTATGCTACCCATGACCTTGAGTTAGTAATAGTGGTCATCCCCTTGAAGATGCGGAGACATTACTTAATGGGTGAATATTTTACAGTTTACTCTAATCACAAGAGTCTTAGGTATATCATCGCTCAGAAAGACATGAACCTGAGATGGTGAATTTAGCTTGAGTTCATCTAGGACTATGACTTCGAGAGAGTATATACTCCTGGGAAGGGGAATGTAGTATCAGATGAACTCAGTAGGAGATCTGGTATACAATTTTTGAGTGAGGTGATGGAGCAGTTATCCACATTGCAGATATCATATGTGGATCAAGGTGGAGTATCTTATCTTCAGTCTCTGACGGTCACTCCCCCACTCCTTCAGAAAGTCAGGGAGGTGCATCTTGGGGACACTGACTGTGAGGCTTGACGTACTTATATATCTATAGGACAGGCACCTGATGGATTTTCTGAAGGTGGGGAGCACGTTATCCTTTTAAGAGGATATACTATGGTAATGGTTGTGCTACATGAGGAAGTGTCGAGGTAGTTTCATATGTCCCCTCTACTATTACATCTAGGAGTGGTGAAGATGAACCAGGACCTTCAACGTCAGCACTGGTGGTTGGGAATGAAGAAAGCGGTGGCAAAGTTTTTCTCATGGTGCCTCACTTGTCAGCAAGTGAAGGTAGATCATCAGGTTTCAGTTGGTTTAACTCAGTCACTTGAGGTGCCAGAGTGGTTGTGGGATGGAATTTACATGGACTTCATGACAGGAAATCCACACACGTCCAAGGGACATGATTCCATTTGGGTAATCATTGACCAACTCACCAAGTTGGTCCAATTCCTATCTATCATAGAGCAGGGATAAATAAAGATCTTGGGACGCCACTATGTACATGAGATTTTACGGCTTCATGGAGTTCCCTCAACAATTATCTCAGATCATGATGCACGTTTTACTTCCTTGTTATGGAAGGGGTTGTAGGAGGCGTTCATGACTCAGCTTCGATTGAGTACTGCCTTTCATCCTCAGATAGATGGCCAGATAGAGCAGACCATTCAGAATCTCAAAGACATGTTGTGTGCTTGTATCCTTGATTTCAGCCACAACTGGGAGGATCACTTTCCCTTGGTGGAGTTTGCATACAACAAAAGTTATCACTCCACTATCGGTATGCCACCATTTGAGGCATTGTACAGTTGACCTTGTAGATCTCCTCTGTGCGGGACTGACCTAGGGGAGTCATCACTCATGGGACTAGAGACGGTGTGGGCTACCACGGAGAAGGTGAAGATCATCCAGGAGCAGATGAAGACTACACAGAGTAGGCAGAAGTCATATGCTGACAGGAGATGGAGACCTCTGGAGTTCGAGGATAGTGACCATGTCTTTCAATGGTTCTCGCCGCGACGAGGTTTGAGAAGATTCGGCTGAGGAATCAAATTATCTCTGAGGTTTATAGGACCCTTTCAGGTCCTTAGCAGAGTTGGGGAGGTGTCATACCACCTACCCCTTCTCCCTTAGTTGCACCAAGTGCATGATGTTTTCCATGTATCCCAGCTGAGGAGGTACGTGCATGATCCTTCACACATCATTGACTAGGGCAATTTAGGCAACGATGATGGGGTGATGTTTTTGAAGGTTCCAATAGAGATAGAGGGTTGACAAGAGAGAGTCCTTAGTGAAAAATCGATACCTATGGTGCGCGTATATTGGCAGCATAGAAACCTCCCGGAGAGAACATGGGTGCAGGAGGCTCAAATTTGTGCTCCGTACCCCCACTTGATTCCCTAGTTTTTGTTGTGGCTTTTTGGGATGCAAATCCCTAAGGTGAGGAGAAAGTAAAGACCCGGAATTTTCGAAGTAATCTTTTTTATTTATATGGAAATATTACGAGTCTGCAGAAATTAGTGGCACATGATTCTGTGGCCCAGAGTGCCCGGAATGAATTTTTGAACTTTTTGTTTCGGTTACATTCAATTAACATGCGAGAGAAAATTTGTAACTTTTTAACTGGTGCTCGTAATTGAAATCTGAGAACACCATTGAACTCGCAGCACTGATATTTGCTTAAGGAGACCATCTCTTCAACTATAGTAGGCTGTGGAGAAGATTTGGTTTTACGGGATTTTTTTGGGGGATTAAAATAAAAAAAAGTGATTTATTTTTATTAAACTCCTTCCATTCTTTTTAAATTCTCTGGAGGTGGGGACTACATGAGGGTTGTCAGGCATTTAATACTGAGAATTAAATTCTTGGTTACAAAAAGTGTGTAACCATGAAACCCACCATTTAATGAAATATCATTAAGGTAGAGTTAACCATTAACTTAAATTAAATGATATGGGCCTCTCGCCTCTCATGGTTGGGGGGGAATTGTTGGAAAATCGGTTTGGTGGAGAACTCTTGGGGGAAGAACGAACCTCCGGATCAAGAACGAGCAATCGACGATGAATCCCAGATCAGAAGTGTGTTGCGGGAGCGACGAATGCCAGTGTCTCCTTCAACATCTTCATCCTCTTCCTTGCACCATCTACAACAAACTATCTAGGTAAGGAAATTGTTCATATCATTCTTCGAGATAAATCATTGTTTTCAATCTATGAATTTATTCCTATCAATCTAACGTAGAGGCTATAGGCCAAACGAACATGGCATGATCCCTCCACCACTTCATTGTTTGATATGTCTTTCACGGGCAGATCGTCAGGATGAGAAGAACCTGACCATGTTGCCAGCGGGGTACAGGAAGTTGGGGCACAACTACTCCACTGAAGGAGGTTGCAGCTCGTCGGTTGCGGTAGAGGAGGGTGGCGGTCGGTACGCCAGCCAGCCATGTGGAACCAGGGCGATGTGCGTCTACTCCACCGGTAGAGGAGGAGTTTGCGGCTGTTGAGCCGTGGTGGTGCACCCAAAGGGCGTCCGGAACCCATCAGGCCATGGAGGCGGGAGCGGCACACGCCAGCGCCGCTAGAGGGGGGATCCATCCAGAACCCCGGTCAGCCGCATCACACCGAGCATGACCCGCTTCGGCGGGTCTCACAGGCCAGCAGGCAGCGCCACATGGCACCGCCAGGTTGGCCAAAGTCGAATGGACCAACTGGACCGTTTAGGAATCCGGGGGGGGCACCTCCCCCAGGTTGCAGCTAGGGCGGCCCCTACCACGGCGAACCACACCCAGCCGCTGGCTGAGCTCAGCGGGCTGCGCCGAGCGGGCCGAGACCTGTGGGCCGCGCCTAGTGGGTTGGGCCACCCCCTTTATGGGCTGGGCTAGGCCGGACCCAGAATGGGTCAAGTCGGCCTAGGCCAGGTTGGGCTGGGTCAGTCTGACCGGGTCGAACCGGTCCTGGATACATCTAGACCCAGATATGCCTTTTGACCATATCTTGAGAACCATGTGTCTGTTTGACGAATCGTCTCTGGCGCTAGAAGCCTTGGATTGAGATTTTCATTTTCATATACTCCACATGAGTTTTGGATAAAGTTTTATTATGGCCGGGTTGGATCAAACCCAAATCCAATCGGGCCCTCGGAACAAAAGGCTAATAACTTACAGACGAGGCATCCGATTGACGTTCCATTTCTGGCATTGGGAACCTTATGACGTGGATATACTTTGGCATAATTATTTATGGTACTTTGTGGTAGTTGAAGTGAAACCTATGTTTTGAGGATTGGATCCTTTCTGAATCAAGAGTTCTTAGTGCGGGAACCTTGTGGCTGGCTGTACTTGAAGAATATTCAGATCCTATGTGGGTCATCTTCAGATCCTATGTGGGTTAGCATCTACCAATCCTATGTCAGTCATCTAAAGATCCAGTGTGGGTCATCTTCAGATCTTGTGTGGGTCATCTTTAGATCCTATGTGGGTCATCTTCGATCCTGTGTGGGTCAACAACAGAGCTTCTTGATAAAGTAAGATAATCTAACAATACAACTAATCACTTATACATACATGCTTAAGTTATACCTAGTGTGAGATAATTATTTACCTTTTTGGTACACTTCTGTGTGGTGATACCTTCGTGGTATTCTTCTGTTTGGAATTACCTTTGTTTTACTAACCTTTTCGGCGTTACCTTCATGTTATTCTTTCCTTCGTGGAACGGTTTTGCATTTGGAAAAAGAGTTGGGTCTTGTGTTTCTTCATGAACGAGATGGGTTTACTTGATAACTTAGGTATATGTATGGGAATATACCTAAGTAGGGGTAATTTTTTCTTCATTATTTGTCATTATGGTATTTCTTTTTGGTTTATCCCTCGTGGATTCTGAGAGTCCTTCGGGGGTCTCAGGGTCTCTACTGAGTATTGTTATACTCACCCCTGCATGGGCTATGCCCGCACCTTACTGTGTCTTATGCCGACAATAGACAACATTGATCAATGATGAGGGTGCTAGGACTGGAGGCTTCTTGGAGGTTGACCATTATAAGAGGCGTACCGCAAAGATGACCATTCGAGAACTGTACCTACCCTTTAGGTAGGATCCTTGGCAGGTGTTCACAGGATTTGTTTTCAGTTTTACTTGTACTTTCCTGTTGGGCTTGTATTATGTCCCCTATACTTATTGTACTCACCTTATTTACTATATATTTTACTTTTTTCTTGTATCTTTCTATGTACTTGGATGTTGTGAGTTGCAGGTTAAAAAGGCAATGCCTTCCTAAATTTAGGAATATTCCTTTCCGGTGCTAGTCGCCAGCCCCTGGCCTATGGAAGGTGGGTTTGGGGTAGTCACGGCACGGGCCCCAGGGGACGGGTCATGACATTTTATTCCAAAATATTTTCATCAAACATTTCATAAGAAATATTAAAGGAAAAATAAAACTCATAAAGGTTCCTTTGTAATCAATAAAAATTTATAAAAACTTTTTCAAAAAAAAGTTATATATTTCACCCATACGAAGATTCATATATGTTCCTTCAAAAATAATCTCATTAGTAATCACATGGGACAATAACTTAAGGAACATGGTATCATAAAATCATTTCATAATAGTAAATTTTTTAGTAATAAAAAAATGACATAAACATAAGTGAAGTTTAACTATCAAAATAACATTACATGGTAGAGAGAGTCTCATTAGGGATAAAGTTTACTCCTAAATCTCATACATAACATCTCATAAGTGATATATGGGTTCACTCATCATTACATGTTCATGATTATATGTTTCAAAAATGAAATCATTCATAATGAATAATCATAATAATTTACCATGGAAATAAATGGGTTGCATAATATTGGATCATGTCATAATCAAAGGAAATTTCATAAAGATTCCAAAGAGAAGAAGGAACTAAATATTATGGATGTTCATAACTGAGTACATAATTATAGGTCTTAAAATAAGGTATTTTTTTAATAAAAACTTTAAATGAATATTTCATAAAATTACTATGGTGTGAAAAGGTTCCCCTTAATCGAGTTTTATTTTAATTATGGAATTTTAGAAATTAACATATGGTATGTATTACCCCATCAAAGGAAGAGAAAATGAGCTAGGTACATATGTTAAAGACATATATATATATCTATAATTTATAAGGAATACATAAAATAAAAGGGATAGAAGAAATGAATTAGAGAGATAATGGTCATAAATAGACGAAAAGGGTGCTATAGAGAGATCTCATACACCCATCAGAAAAAGATTAACATCTATCAAAATATAAATTACTTTTAAAACCTTTTTTGAAAATATTTAGAATAAATGAAAATAAGGTTTTTTAATTTAAGAGAATTTTTAATATTATAAATTAATTCAAAAATCATTTTATAGTTATGGAATTTCTAAAAATCGTTGACATCATATATTTAAAAATAGAACATTATTTTTTTCTTTTGTAAAGAAAGTCAAAATATTCCGTATAAAATATGTAAAAAGATTCCATTTGAAAAAAAATAATATAAAAATAGACAAAATATTTAATTTTTTTGATATAAATACATTAATAAAATAATATTAAAAATATGGACATTTAAGATAATGATAAATCTTTTAAAAATTTAAAATGAGGTTTTTAAAGTAAAGTTTCTCTTACCTTGTGTTAGACTCATCAAGTATATTATTTATCTTCCAAAATAATAAACCTATGTAAATTATTTTATTGATTAATAACCTTATTCAGGTTCATCATTACTTTTATTTAATTTTTTATCATGTTATACATAATTACTTAATCAATTATGTTCTCATAATATGTTTTGATGATATTTGGCTCATCTGCCTAAAATAGAATTGGTAGGTTGACTATGGTCAAATAGGTCATTATTACATTATGTCCATAATTATAATCATAAAATAATTGTAATTTTTATTTAAAAATAATACTTTTTAAACCATCCATGAAATATGGTTATTAAAAATGAACTACGTTACAATCATGGAGACGATAAGATGTATGTACACTTGAATAGAGTTTCCATTTTTTCCAATGGTCAAGTTTGAAAAAATTTAAGTATTATTTTATCTTTTTAGGACTAAAATTATTTCATAAATATCATATTAATTATTAAAATATATATATATAAACCATCCATATCATGCGGTGATGAAAAATTAATCACATCGCTTCTTGAAGGTGGAAATCCACACATATGCAGGAACGACATTATCATTTTTCAATGATTAGAACGGTAAGAAAAAAAGATGATATATTATCTTTTAAGAATTATAATTATGTCATGAATATAATATATAAACATTAAATCCATCATTATAACTATTTTTGAGAGGTAGTAATGGAAAATTAATTACATTGATTTACAAGGTGGTAGTCTTCCATGCACATGATTGATGGTTTTGCTTCCAATTTGATAAAATAAGAGATGGTTATAAGTGAATTCAATAACATAATAACATATAATTATAATAGATATACTGTTTTTATTATTTCATTAGGTGTGAATATGATTTTAAGTATATTGAATAAAAAACTAAAACATTCGGTTAAAGACTAAACCTATTATTCAGAAAACTTCCTTTTCTTTACACCTTAAACCCTATAAGGTAGGTATTATGCCAAAAATAATACATATAAAACATGATATGGGAAAGTATGAATTTATTTTCATAGTTATTGGATTAGCTATAGGGATTTTGAAGAGTAAATAAAATACAAGAGCAGGTATGCTTTTATGAGTGAGAGGAGGGGCACTCTTGGAATTACATAAAATATTAAATTAGTATAAATTAATTTCTATAGAAAAAAGGCTCCAAAATAATATAATTATAATATAGGATGATTTTCGGTCAATATGATATCATTAAATAAAATTCAGAGAGTTTTCGATTAGGTTTTTACATTTATCTCTTTATATTAACCCATGATAACCTTTTTCAACAATTACCATGGTAATGAGGTTTTTTCTTTTTAGGGGTCAATATACTTACTATAAAAGAACAATTGGTCCCTAAATGGACCATATTTTATATTTTTAAACATATACCAGTCACTTTTCAAAAGATAGTTTTTTATTAATTAAAATAAATTCATAAAATACTATTTATTATAAAATAACATTAATGTCATTTTTTGAAATATTCATTTAATTTTACTTTGAAAACAACATGAAAATAATGGAATTATAATATAATCCATTAAAACCACTCTAATATTTTATTTTAGTCATAAAAATTAATTTAATTCAATAATTCATTCAAATTATATTACTTTTAACATTTTAAAAAATAATTTTATTTTTCTATTAATTGAATAAATACTATGTTAGTGTTTCATAGGAATTTAAGGTAATTATTTCTTCCTTATAATAATACATAAAATAACATGATAAAAATCATTTATCTGCTAAATAACCCTTTTAGAACCAAACATAGCCTCTATTTATCCCTATGTCAAAAATTTATAGATAATAAAACAAATAGAGTGACATTTTTGCCTTTTCTTTACATAAAATAATATAATTTTAAGAAACAAGAAAATATGGAACAATGTTTCCATATTTTCAAAATGTGGATGGAAATATCCAAATACCACTCATAAAATAGAAAAATAGAAAGTTTTAAGTACATTATTTAGTCCTTATATTATTTTTGACCTTAATTACCTGATTTACACTTACCGTAGTGAAAAATATTTACTATGGAAACTATTCATAATGTCCAAACATGAAAGGGAAAAATTTATAAAATTTAGGAAACCTAATTCAAAATATGGAACCTATATTTCAAGATTTAATTTTTACATGTTTATGAAATTAATTTAATATTAAAATTAAAAATGTATTGAAAAATATTTTTTCAAAAAAATCCTTGTATAAGTATAAACAGGTTTTTATACAAAATCCATGTATATAATTCATTCAAAAGTATATAGTAAAATTATTTCTAATCAGAAGTAACTAATTATATTTTAAAACTATTCCATAATAGAATTTTACTTTGTAAAAACTATAAAATAAAATAATGTTTTAAATAAAAATCTTTATTTTTCACTAATCATTAAAAAATCAAAATATCTAGAAAAATATAAAAAGTTTACCATAAGATAATTTTGATGTGATGATTTTAAAAATTTTATAATTTTTATAAAATAAGATTTATAATAGTTCCATAAATTAATTATAACATTTTATCACAAAAAGAAATAAAAACAAATTTTTAAGAAAATTTATTTTTGTATAATAAATTAACTTTACTAAAGATTGGGTGATTATTTAATAAGTAGTTATCAAAAAATTTATATTGAGTAAAACCTTTATATATATTTCTTAAAGCAATGAATTTTTTCATACCTTCCAATTTAACTTCTAGGTTATAACTTTCATATTTTAATAATAATACTTCATGGTTAATTTAGGCTTGGTGTTTCGTATCATATATGATATAAAAGATAGTTTTCTTTTATAAAATATCATTTTGTTACACCCGCTTCACAATAGTGAGTGGTGACAACCCAACCTGCATGTCAGAACCTGAAACATGAAAAAGAAATTTAAGGACGACATACCCAATTAAATGAGTATAAAGGGTGAAATCCAAAGGCCAGTAGGTTGACACTATGAGTCTATTCGCATTTCATTAATAAACAAACCAAGATTTATAGTTTTAGAGTAAGGAATAATAAAATAATTTTCCATTTACTTTCTAGAAAATGAAAATAAAATAGAGTAAACTACATATTCTTTCTAAAAGCAAAGATTTTGTAAAACATACCTCTAGGACGACTCAACAAAGTAACATCATTTCAAAAACAAACCACTTACCTTTTTTAAACAAATCCAATTTCATTACAAAAAGAACAACAAGAAACTTTTATTATGAAATCACCCTTCCATAAATTTAAACACACACATGGTCTAAAATACACTTCAGAAGGAAAAAAATTAGAAGTATTTCATTTAAAATAAATTTCCTTCTTTTCTTCTTAACAACATTAACACACACACATGGGAATAAGTAAGGGAAAACATACTAAAATTCAATTTTATAACAAGTCACATAATAATCATATATCACTCTAATGATGATCACTCATAAAGCATCAAAGTAATCGCTTAAAAAAGTAACAACTCATATTCCAACCGTAATAAAAATCAAAATTTAAATTTCATACCAAAAGGGAACACCCTAGGAACTAATGGCACAATTTTATTGATGTGAAAAGGTGAAACCAACTATCAGTAGTTTAATGGTCACACAACTCATCGATTGAATCTCTATCATATGGATTCATTAGTGACACATCCCCAAGAAAAGTTTTATATATGACTAGGGGTTACTATCCTGGGTATCACACTCAACTAGTAAAGAAATTTCCCTAAAATTCTATCTTATTAACCTCGAGTCCTCATGTCATGACTAAAAATAGGTGGCTATTATCAAGCTAACATCTTCATGTGAAATTCATGCCTCCATAAGGAAAGAGAACATAGAAAAATAATAATCATCCTTCCTCCATCACACCCCCTTAGATATTAAGGCCCATTACAAACATAAAAACAAGAATCACAATTCATATAATTAAAAAAATTCTCACAAGCATAAATAATGGGTGAAAACAGGTTTTTTAGGGTGTAAATGATAGACAAACAAAGATAATCACATAAAGTATCAAATTTTGTTTATCTTTATAATAATGGTTACATGATATGGAACTCCATTTTTAAAACCAGTTTGAAACTAAATGATACCGAATGGAAAATAATATAACCCCAAAGTAAACAAAAATATAAATTGGGACATTCTCTTTTAAAATAACCTTTAGACGTAAGGTAAATATTTTGGAATGATACAAACCCAAAAAAAATGAATAAAAATATGAATAAATGAAAGTATTAATCCATAAAAAAAACTAAAATGGAGTCACACCACCTTTTTAAACATGAAAATTCCTTTTCTAAAGATGAAAACCCTTTAACACTTAAGAAAAAATCATTAAAAAAATTATTAAAACTTGGTAACCTCTTAATATAAGGAAACACATTTTTAATCAAATAGAACTTCACTTAATAAAACCTCATTGGTTCTAAACACCATAAATCAAGTATTTTTATAATTAAGAACCAACAATGGAATTTTATCAAACACCCAGAATGCATAAAACACCATTTAAAATCAAAGTTCAATTGAACCAAGTATTTCACCAAATTTTTTCAAAGGAAAAAAACATGTAAAACCATTGACAACACAAAAATATGTATCAAGTATATCATTAATTTGGCTCTAGAAAACCTTCGAAACGTCAATCAATCATGTTACTCTCTAAGAAATGGAAATGTACTGGAAACATCTACCTCAACTGGTGAAAACATTTCACTTTCAATGGAAATAACCAATAGAGGCCTCAAGGGAAAACTCACAACATTTAAAGACAGAACAAACCATTTTCTAACAACTCTAACCAAAAAAATAGACCACCCATGGATATTAGGGTTAGAGGAAATTTTATATGAGGATGGAAATAAATAGAGGAAGAGATGAGAAGAAAAGGGGATCCCATACCTTTTGATATGGATGATGAACCACCAAAAAATAGCTCTAAATCCACATAGAGTATCTTGGGAGAGGGAGATAGATCCTTATATGCCAAGAAGGTTGGGGGAAGACAAATGGGAGAGGTATGGGAGGAATCCCCACAAAAAAAGTTTGAAATGAAAAAAATACCACAACTCGATCAGGTATAACAATTGTCTCACACAGTTTACCAAACCATGCGTAGACCATGTGGCTGACACTACCTTAAAACTTTAGAGGTCTCATGGTGGTCTCACATGGTTATCTAAACAATTCATAGACTATGTGGTCTCCTATTTTCACTACCGTAGAAGGTTCAAAATTTATACTATATGGTTTACCAAACCATGATCCAAACCATTCACACCTGGAGAAACCCCAAAAACACAACATTTCAACCCTAGGATACCATGGGCCCAAGGGATAAATAAATTACAATATCAATAGTAAGTAAATGAAATTTTAGGGTGTCGTAGTCCTAATGAAACATGACTCAACTTCTTTAACTTCTTATTGATCATTTTCTCCTTTAATAACATATACCCTCCAAGAGATAGTATGAGGGTATACATCCTTCATTTAGATCTTTTGGTGGTATTTATTTTGTGCTTATTAATTAAGAATAAATAAATCGGTAATTTAATATTAAATTAAGAATGAAATGAGGTATTATTTTATGTAAAAAATATTAGACTCTCCATAAATTCACCCTCTTTTGTGTAAACTAAAAAAAAAATTTATGTATCTTCATCCATTAATCCATAATTTTTGTAAACATTTTCATTTTTCCAAAGTATAATCTGAATTTAATGAAGATTTAAATTATCTCCTTATATTTGTGTCATAATAAAACCACTGCCCCCAAATCTCTTTTATACCAAGGAAATAAAATATTACTTATAAGTGAATAAATTTTTTTTATATAAAATAGTTATTAATTTCTGTAAAAAAAATAAAAAAATTATAATAGATTTCACCATTATGGTCACTTATAGATGGTCTCATATAATTTGGTCAATTATCCTTAAATTAGGTTATAGGATGTCGATTTTAATATTTTCTAGTAATGTCACAAAACTATTAAATTTTAGAATTTGGAAAAATATAATTAACTTATCATAAAAGTACACAGTTTTCCTATGATGTTTCCCATAATAAAGTGATATTCTAGGTAAACATATATTACTATATTTACATTTTCTAGACATATTATCCTTTCTGAAAGTTAGATAATAAGTGTCGATGATATTATTTTATTTATCTCTAAAAAATCAAACAATGTAGTACATAATAAATCAATTAAAAGAACATTGTATCCAAATATATGAAATGGAATAAAAAAGGGGGAAATTAAATATATGTCAAGTTAAATTTGGTACATAATGAAAAAAAAATTAATATTCATATACCTTGAAATTCCAATAATTATATTATGAAATTTAAATATTTATTAAATAGTTAATCTAACTAATTTTATTTAAATAAAAATATACTTCAAGGATTGAAAATTTTGTAAAAGTATATTAAAATTATTATAAATTACCTAAATATATTACTAAAACATTGTTATATTATATCCTTTATTGGTGTTATTTTTGTATGGTATTAATCATGTCTTCTTCATAGTCATTAGTATCCTCTAGTATTCATGTCATATATGGAGTAATATCATATAACCTAACAAATCCTTCAGTATTCTTATTAATAAAATATATTTTCATTCCTTGAAAAATGATATATTACCATTAAATTAATGGATAAACATTATAAAAATTTTATTTTGTATGTTTTCCCATGATAAACATGTTATCCTTTTATCCCAAATTTTTTTTAATGTATAAGTGTAAATTAGAATTAATCATTTTTAAATCCATTTTTACCATTAACCTAGTTACACCGTATCAATTATGCTTGAATTTCCATGTAATCAAACTCATATATATCTTTAACAACTCCAAAATATAAAACTAATTCTTAAAAAAGATTTCATTATATAACACTTTAAAAATTCATTGATCTAGAAACAACCATTAATCAACCATTTTTTATGGCACTTTTATTATCCTACTCTATTATATAAATTATATAAACATTAGTTTCATATCTAGATTGTTTGATCACATTGAAACATGGTCCATCATGTAAACATATCAATTTTTGATATAGACACATAATTTTTAATGCCACAACCCCAGTTACCTAGAGCCGGTGTATTATTTTAATACATTGGCATGATTACAAGGAATCAAGTCCCGAAGGACCGATCAGTTTAGCAGTCTTGGAAAATATATTACATACATGAACTTCAAATTACACTTTCTAACATAAAACAAATCATAAATAATTATTTTATAATTACATTATCTCTATAGATTAACCCTTCACATCAATCATAATACACTTCTTGGAATACTAGGAAAATAAAACATAAGAAAGGGGTGAGCTCAGATGCTCAGTAAGATTAAATAATTTCGGAGAAGATATAAACATTTAAGGCAAGATGTATAATAAAAACAACAGCCTTTTAAAAATAAACTTTAACAGAATATGGAAAAAATAAATCAAACATTACCAAAAATGCACATGTATATTCTACTAGTTGAATAATCACTTGTAATAACTAATTTCATAATAAGGGAATGCAGAATTCTGGACATAATAACTACTATGTCAAGGAATTGTTCCAAGACCATTTACAAATATTTTTTCAAGGACTTGTGCCAAGACACTATTTTATCTCATGATACCTATTGATGCATCGAGGGGCTATGGAGGGCCCTCCTTTAACTTACTAAGTCCAATGCATTCCTCATAGGAAAATTTTGAAATATAAAATATGCATTCATATTAAAACTAGTATACGAAATGTTAATACATTAAACATAAACCATTAATGGTATAAAAATACCACATCCACATAAAACATATCACAAAACATTTAATAAAATATAGAAGATTTTATCACAATATTAAACTTCAAACAAGCATAAAATCAAACAAAGGTTGTTGACATAGATGAAATCAATCCAAAAACTATTTGAGATAAATATTATTTCTACTTTGAAATAATTTAAAAGTATCATAATTATAAAAGAAAACATTTATTTTGAAATATTCTAATAATCTTGTAATGGAATCTTCGAAGGTGTTATAATGATGCAAAATAACCTCACCCGCTGTATAAGTTAAAAAACATTCTTTCCTTAATTTGTCATAAAGTTCATAAAGTACCTTGTTTGGAAAATAACGGAAATATTCATTTCAAAACATTTTATAAAAATTAAAATAAGGGTATAAATGACTTTAACCAATAGTTTAAGAAATAGTAAAAAAAATTGAAATGTATTTCTAAGAAACAAAGATGTGGATGATAAAGAAGTCCCAGTAGATACTTACGTGTAAACAATCTCATATAATAAAGATATTGTAAAATTAGCCCTTACCTTATACTTTCTTTTGGTCGAGAGTACGTTTATCATTCTTTATAATGAACATAGTACGTTATAAAATTATACCAGAACTATATTCATATTTATGATATCATGCATGATTCATTTATGAATTTATACTACCCATTTAATAATAATTTCCATGTTAAAGTAACATTTCAGGTAATAATCACTTTCTTTATATTATGTGTTTTAACTTGTTATTCTTGATCGTATCACTTATATGATGATTTAATTAATTCCAGAATATAAAAAATTATTTATATATCATATATATTCATAATATAAATATGTATAATAGAAAGATATATTAAATGGAATACATCATTTATGGAGAATATAGGTCGTATGTACGCATAAACATTGTTTCCGTTTTCATATCCTATTGAATTGAAGTAAGTGAATGACATATTTGTACATGAATATATATGTATATATATATTATTTCAGTAGACTTATTATTTCATATATTTCAGAATTATGAATAATATATTTTTATAATCATTCTTGGATGGAGAACATGGAAGATGAGTCTCACCGCGTCGTGGAGACGGTAAGTCGTACATATGCACGAGCGACAGTATCATTTCCTTAATGGATAAATGGTATGGAATTTGATGGAATATTAATTTTAAATAATAAAAAATATTGTTATATTTATTATTTAAATCAATTACATTCATCTGTATACCCATATAAATAATGTGTGCATGAAAAACAATTTATAGCATGACGAGGAGACGGTAAGTCGTACGTACACACGCATGGTGGTGTTGTTCTTCATATGATGGGTAAAAAGAGTAATATGGTTTTAAAATTATTTTAAAAACATACCATAATATATTATATTATAGATTTATTATTTAATTATGGTAATAACTTAGAAAGATGAAGTAGAAGAAGAAATAAACTTTGAAAGAAGCGATAAAACGATTACCTCTTCTTCGGGTGTCTCCTTTTGATTTGCATAAAATGGATCATTAAGTTAACTTTATACAAAACAAATTTCTTCTAGGATTAAGTTATGGAGGTTGTGAGGATTGTGGGTCTGGGTTTGGCCGAGAAAAATGGCTTTTAAGGTGTGAATTTGAGAGAAGGTGAAGTACCCTTTTATAAGAGAGGTGAGGGGCACTTTTGGAAGAGCTTGAAATATTAATTTATTATAAAATCATATTTGGTTTATAATAGCTCCAAAAGAATTTATTTCAAGTATATGGTGATTATGGGTCAGAATACTCTCAAAAAATAGGTTTTAGACAAGTTTAGGTCACCATATTAAAATTATCTTTTAGATTTAACTCTTAGTTAAATAGTTTAACTCTTACCATGTCTTCTTGTATTTTTATACTATATGGTTAATATAGTTACTATAAAATGTCAAGATAACCTAAAGTGGTTAATTAATTACCTATATAAAATTATATATATTTTTTGGCCAAATATTATATTTTTTATAATATTATATCATTTAATATAATTGTATTTGTTTTAAAAACTTATTTATGTCAATTTTGACACTATTTAGTATTTGGTTTTTGTAAAAGTCATAAAAAATTTATTACTTCGAAAAAAAATATTTAATAAACTCTAAAATGTCATATTCACATATAAAATTAGTTTATGTCATAAACACTTTCAAATTATATTTATTTTAATATTTATAAAGTCATTTATTTGATTCTTTCATTAATAAGGAAAATACTGCATTATTATTGTGACATAAATAAATATATTTATTTTATGTATAAAAATTATAAAAAAAATATCATGTTGTAGTAAATATTTTTATATTTGTAATGACTATTTATATTCAAAGATATCAATTACATAACCTCATATATAAATTTTTTTAGTAAAAGATACATGATTAGGTTATATTTTCATTAACTTTAAATTAAAAGTAATTAAATGTCATTTTCAAACACGACTGGCTCCATGGGGTCCTAAAATCAACCCAAGGATTCCAAAGTTCGAAAATATCTCATCAAATATGGTTAGAACATGTTTTAGGGTAATTTAATATTATTATAATATTATTTTTTACCCTTATTTACCAGATTTACCCTTTAACCATGGTAAATAAAATATTTACTAAAGTTACTATTCATACTATCTAAAAATAAAAGTTACTTATTTAAACAATTTGTACCTTATAATTCTTACTATATAATCCATATTTCCAAATTTAAAATACAAAATTGGATGAAATTAATTTAAAATTAATTCCAGTTGCCAAACCAAAAAACGTGTTTTTAAGAAGTAAAAACTACCAAAAGATTGACATGTGTTTATGACTAATTAAAAAGTTAAATTACTTTCAATGACCAAAATTGGACTAAATTTTATAAATATAATCTAATTATACTTTAAAACCACTATGATTTATAATTTAACATTATAAATTATTTTGATTAAAAAAGTTATTTTCAATTAAAATTTAGTATTTTCCACTATTCATCAAAATATGAAAGTTGCCAGAAAAGTACCAAAAATTTATCCAAAATAAATTTTTATGTTCCTATTATAAATAAGAATTTAATTTCATTAAATTGAATAAATAAAATTGTCAAATATTTTATTTAAAAAGGGTTCTCCTTTATAAGGCGGACAAACTACATTTTTGAAAAATACTTATTTTATCAAAAAAATAAATTTGTCCTTATATTATGTCTAAGAAACACAAAATATGAATGATAAAATTATATGGGATATATAAAATTCAAAAAAATAATACTATTCATAACTTCTTTTTAAACTCCTAGTTTGATAGGTCGTGATGCGCTTGAACACGGTTTTACATACATTGCACGCTGTTGAATTATTTAAAAAGGAAGTGTACCGTGGAAGATTGGGGTGTTACATCATTAATAATTTTCTCTTTAGACCATATAAAAAATTATCATCCTTCTCCCATATATCATTTTTCTTCATATATCATATTTTATGTGCATTCATATATGAGGATATATATGTTTTAACCTCACTTTGGTCGTTTAAAAGATACAAATGTTCTTTGATTATTTGATCATGTATCATTAAATTAACTTTGAATCAACATATCCCATTTTCTCTAATACTGTATCCCACATGGAGAGATATAGAAACACCAACATTCTCTACATTAGATAACTAGTCGATATAAAATTTAAGAAATTCTTCAGATATATATTTTTAACAAAATAGGTATATGGTTGATATAAATTATTAACATATCCCTTAAAAAATTACATATTTCAATAAAAATGATACATCCATTGTAATTTAATGGGTCCACAAAACCTTATTTTTTACATCAAGTGTATCATTAGGTGTATCATGATATCAAAAATTATGGTGTAAAAAATGAATTCAAAAAAGTATAACAGATGATTCATTCTATATCATGTTTAATAAAATTATCCCTGACTTTGCTAAAAATAGAATTTAAACAGTAATAAATATTGATGATAGTCATTATAAAATGTGTTGGTAACAAAACATGATGATTTTCATCAATATCAATATTTCATATTTCTTCTTCATAAAAATATATTGGTAGAAGTTTTAAATTGCAAACATATCTAGCCAAAAAAAATTATATTGGCTACTGAGAATTGTATAGGGATTAATTCATTTTAAAAATGGTTCCATCATAATATTTCTAAAATTATTTGAAAAATTAGAAAATTATTGATCAATTTTCTTCTATAACGGGGAATAAACTAGATGATGTTGTTTTATTTAAGTTATTTTCTTATTTATATGTCATATTTACATGTTAAAATCATTCTAATCAATAAATAAGTACATCAAATGAAGAATTTGGAAGATGAAAATTTTCATTAGAAATAGTTTTGGTGTTTTTAATAATATAGGAATCAACATATGGACTTTATTTAATTTTATACAAGGATGTCAAACATTTTGGACATCTTGAAAACCCTTCTCTTAGAGATAGTTCCCTAGAACTAACTATATTTGGTACTTCGGAATTTCCAATTCATTCTTATCCTTTTCACATGGTTCTTATTATTCTTTGTAACATTAATGTCATAATGTACATAGATTATTTTTCACATAAATTTGTTATAGTATATCCCTACTATAATGAGAATCGAGAGATTCCATGAGGATATTCTTATAATATGTCTTATGGTTAAGATAATTCATTCTGACTTGGCACAAATGATGTTTGACTATCGAGTGTTGGGGGATCATATCTATTGAGACTTCTTCTCATGAAGATCCCATATGGTGATCTCCAAGAAGGGTGGTCTTGAGTAAAGAACCAACAATAAGAATTTTATGTATTATATCTATTATTTTAATTCTTATATCTCTCTGTGTGTGTGTTCTTCTTTTTAGACTTGAGATCATTATTAATGTATATCATGAATAAAATTGATGAATGGATGGAAAATGTGACAACATATTCTCATGGTAAGGTAGTATATGTTATATATATCATAAGTGATATGAAGTTAATTGAATTTTAAAGAGATTATTTTTTCCTTCCAAGTTATCATAAGAAGATATCATCAACCATTTGATGAAATGAATAGTTATTAACAAACTCTCTGACCATGGTAATCTCAAACAAGTTTTTCCAGAAATTCAATGAAAGATAGGTCAAATGCATAGGATGATGACAAGTTTAAGGATACTATATGATAAAATACTGGTTGATAAGGGGATTATATTATACAGTATAATTCTTAGGAGGTTTCCATTATGATGAATCATATTTTATTTATGGGTCTATGATCACTAGTAAGTGAACTCTCAAATCCCTCCTCCACTAGGTTAGGGGTTAGCTACAAGAGTTGAGTAATCTGCACATCTAGAGAGGTATTATAACTATCTCCAACCTATCAGTTATTATCATACATAAAATAAACCAATATATATATATAGTTTTATTTGGATTCTTTCCACTATTTATTTTCTGATAATCACACCCTCTCACTTTGTTTCATATATTCTTATTATTTATTTTATTATTTTATTAATTGTTATTTTAGAATTATTATTCTATTATTACTCACTTTTTATATTGATAAATTCTCTAAGTATAGTAATAATCTTACATACTGAAATTATGATATCTAAAAAATATTTTTTTAATGATGATTTCATAAATATTCATAACTCTAAAATGTTACTTATCCTTAGAATTTGAAAGATTGTCTTTTTTATTGGATGAATTATAAAATTGGTTATGGAAATTATGTTACACTAACTTGAGAATATATTACATATATGGATTTTTAGAATTTTACTATGCCAAATATATTATTTATTGATAAAAAATATATGTTTTATGTAAAATATATTATGTATAATGCAAACTATGTTATGTATTAATTAGAAAAAAATATTTTGGAAATAAAATATATCTTACACATTCACATGGAGTTGTCAAATTATCTTACAAATCATAAAAGGGTGAGGATATATATAATATATGCTTAAAATAATTTGAAAATATGGATAAGATAGATATTTTATTTATTAACTTATATTGAAAATATATATATTATGAATAAAGGAAGTCTAAAATTATAACTAAGAACATAAACTTATGAATCCATAAAACAAAATAAGATATTATATATAGGGATTTTTGGATATTTGGTTATGCCAATATGTTACATATTATACATATTTGATATAAATATATATATAGTGGAGATTTAAAATCATATATAGGGGAAATTTGGAAATCTACCTAAGTGAAGAAACATACTATAATGTCTTGGACCTCTCTGGTCCATTCCTTTGTGAAAATAAGGTGTATGAGGTGTTTCAGGAGGTCAAAGTGACTTATCCCCAAAACTTTTCCAAATTTCCATTTCTGTGAACAATTCCAATGGTGAACAGATCCAATGGTAGACCATTTTGAATAGTGATATCAGTGACCTTATATGAACATTTTCATCAGTGACCTTCTATGAATAGTGTATCAGTAGCCCTAGGTGAATAGTGTCATCGATAGCCCTAGGTGAACAGTATCATCGGCAACCTTATGTGAACAGTGCAATGGTGACCTTATGTGAACAGTGACGTTGGTTACCTTATGTGAACAGTGTCATCGGTGACCTTCTATAAACAGTGTCATTGGTAACCTTATGTGAATAGTGCAATGGTGACCTTATGTGAATAGTGACATCGGTGACCTTATGGGAACAGTGAAATGGTGACCTTATTTGAACAGTGCATCGATAGCCCTAGGTGAACAGTGTCATCAGTAACCTTCTGTGAACAGTGAAATGGTGAGGTTCCAATGGTGACCTTTTTCCTTTTCCAAATTTTGAGTTCATGAACAGTGTTTCCAGAACACTGAGGTCCCAATGGTGACCTTTTTCCTTGGCCAAATTTTGAGTTCATGAACAGTGTTTCCAGAATGGTGTGGTTCCAATGGTGACCCTTTTACTCTACTAAATTTTGAGTTCATGAACAGTGTTCCCAGAACAATGAGGTTCCAACGGTGACCTTTCTCCTTTGCCAAATTTTGAGTTCTTGTATAGTGTTTCTAGAACTGTGAGGTTCCAATGGTGATGTTCATGAACAATGTTTTTTCCTTTTCCAAATTTCGATCTCATGAACTGTGTTTTCATCTTCTTACAGTTTCACCCCTTTAACATTTCCTTTGACGTAAAATGCATTTAAAGCCTTGTATTAAGGACTCTAAGGCTGATTGAAAGGTCGTAACTTCTATATTAATTTATCTTAAGGCTCAGGATGTTTTTACTTGGTCAAACCACGTGGTTTAATGCGATCCTCTTTTAATAGAAAACCCAGTGTATCTTAAGCTACTGCTCTGTTAAATTTTCTAAAGGGATGAGATATCTTCATCCTTAGTTTTTCCTCCTTGTTCTCGGGTGTGAGACGCTCGAACATCCTATTCCTTCCTGTAGGATTTGTGTAATCAAACTTTCCTCCTAGGATTTTTTCTTCTCTATTTTGATGCAACCAAGCAATATCGATCAGTATTCGATATAAGGTATGATCTATATTCATTATTTCGGGTTCATCTTCTTATTTATCCTTTCCCTTTTTATCGAATTTTACCCTCGTGTTCCTAATGGGATTTTCTTGGTTGTTGGTCGATGTGGTGGTGTCTCTGCATTCTCGAGTCGATATAGTTGTCACGGGGGAGGAGATCATTACCCGTTGTGTGGATCATTCTCATATAAAGAATGTCAAGAAATTTTTGGGGTAGGGGATTCATTTCTTCTCTCTTCTTTTGCGTGCAACTGTATTGTTAGAATGTTTTATCCCACTGGATCACAATGGAATTGACATAATAAATATTTGAACCAGATAAATAAATTGATATCGACCGTATGTTATTTCCTCTTGTTTCTATTAGATAGTGTGATATCAAAGCTTTCTTGTTTATCATTTCATTCTTGATGGAAATTGGTAAAGAATGTAAATCCAGAATTAATTGATAATTTCTTGGATAAAGATAAAGAGGCATGTGAATGAATCCAATTGATTTTTATGTAATTTGATGTTAATCAAATTGGTGCAGTAAGAATGTTTAAGTATTTGTGATAGCTTATTGATTAGTTTTCCCAAATTTGGAACCTACAAATAGTAAATTACTTAACCCAAGATGGATTAAAGAACTGGTTAATTGATAAAAGATAATTCATTGTAGGGTTCTGAGTTACCCTCTTGCTTGTTTAAGAGCCAAGAACCCAATGGATATGATGTTTGTTTTCCTTCTGCTTGTGTTTTGATGTGAGCCAGGATGGCTGTTGTGATATGTGGGGGAAGGAAGGCCTATTTTTTGTGGCAGCAGATGACGCCTAGAGTGGTGAGATGCATTAGTTTATGCATTTGGGTGTCATAGAGGACATCGGGGATGATGGAAGGGGTTGAATGTGAATGTTTGGATGCTTGATGTTTCTTTTATTGGCTATCTAATTTACTTTCCCCACTGCTCGAGGCACCTATTCGTGCTTACCCTTCTTTCAAAAGGGGCGAAGATGGGCGGGGTATTCCACGTGCCTCCGTGTCTAGCTCTCAAAGGAGGTTGGGTCTACTCTCTTGATATAGGTGACAAAGACTTGAAGGGTAGTTGCATACCCACCATGTTGAGCCCCCTTGTGTTTAGTAGCATAGAATGTTTTTCTACAATGCCTGAGAATATGGGAAAGTAATGTTGTAAATGATATATTGAATAAATAATGTTAACTCATGGGGTTGGAGCTTGCTGGAACAAAATGTTGAGGTTACAATTTTAAAGGGACAGTGGACTTTGGGTGTGATGCTAATGAAATATAATGTGAAATTTTCAATGGTTAATTAATGTTTAAATAATTAATTAACGTAAAGTGGAACTGAAAAAAAAAGGAATGAAGTAATGTAATAAATCTCTTTAAATAGGTGTGTGCTTATAAGATACTTAGTCTTAGAAGTTTCTGCCGGGAGTCCGAGAGACGTAAGCTCCAGTTGAGTCTAAGACTAGGTTATGCCCATATTCTATTTTTGAGATATAGTATATTTTGTACTTTTTGTGTTTCTATGCGCTACTCCACCCCGTCAGTTAGGGAAACTAACGCCCTGGGGATTCTGAGCCCTAGGGGGTGTTTTCCCCAACATTCGAGTGGGAGGATAGATGGCTGACTACCCCCTTTGGCCCCACTCTCTTCTCTTGGTAGTTACTTGTGATGGTAGGCACAATGGTTAGTTTTCCCCATATATGTGTGTAGAGTGATGTGATGGATTGTTGTTATTCACACACATATATTCTGGATATAGTATCATATGGACTACTATAGGTGTAACATGTATAGGTTGTGATGGCTTGAGGATCCTTACTTGGTGTATGGGCTGTAATGGCTTGAGGTATGATACCCGATGTATGAAACATGTTATATGAGTTGTGGTGGCTCACAAAAACTACCTAGTTACTTTTCTTTGTGGATGTGGTGGTTTTGTTGCACGAGGTACATGTTGTGGTGCTTTGCCCAGGTGTCTGCAGGAAAGCCTTTTTTGAAAGATATTCTTAAGACGTCTGATGTTGGGGAAAAGTATAAAACCAGTGGGGAAGTAGTTGTGGGGTACCCTGGATATTATTTATTTTATTATATACTCTTGTATACATTACTTGGTGAGAGTAGCCATGGTGAGGCTGTGAACTTGGTATACTTGTTTAGGTGATGAGTTAGTTTCACTTGTTATTCACTATTCTTTAGTATGCTTTCTTTACTTTTACACGAGAGGCTTTAGGGAGTATCCTACTAAGTATACTGTTATACTCACCCTATGTATATATAAATTATTTTTTAGGTCACTTGGAGCAGGTTGAAGATCAAGCTAGTTTCTACTAGCTTGGGGTTGCAGGAGCTATTCAGGCTTGTGGTTGTTGCTGTTTTTTTTCTTTCTTTTGGGTATTTTCAGTTTTTCCTCTTTCAGTTGTAGTAGTTTTCATGACATTATATATTTATACTTGTAATTTCTTTTATATTTCAATTTGAGTTGGAGTTGGTTGGTGTCTATCTTATCTCTCTATTCTGCATGTGTTCTCTTAGAGGGTAATGCCTCCCATTTGTGTGTTTATTATACCCTCAGTGCTAGTCGCCAACCTAGGGCCTACTGGAGGTAGGACTCAGGGGTCATTATCTCCCTTATCACATTTCCGGCTTAAGAGGGGTACACGTTGTTGGGAGGGGGTCATGAAAGAGTGGTATCAGAGGGAGGTTGAGATATAGGATTGAGTATGGTGTTAGGAACAGGTGAGGTTACATGGGTTGGTAGAGAAAAACTGTTAGTCAAGTTTAGCAAGTGATGTAAACACTAGAGATCGGATAAGATATAGGCATTTAGGGCCCCTATGATCTAATGTACGGACCTTTAAGTTTAAAATGGATAATAAATGAGGTGATACTAGTTTCAGGTTAGATACCTAGGAAAAGATCCTGAATCATTCTTCTTTGTGCCTGTGTTTGAATGGGTAGACCTTGGGATAGAAGAACATAAAATGAATAAAAGAAAAAACTAATCAATTAATGCCTAGTCTCCCATATTTCAAATTTAGGAGCTCTAATTGTTTGTTATTTTGTTGGTATGGCTCCAGGTCAATGTCCTCATTAGGATCGCATATAATATGTCTAGTAGTTTGTGCCAGCAGATCACCACAGGGTAGAGGTTGACGACGACGACACTTGGAGGGGGACACTCTGAGAGTTTCAGTGCCAGAGTCTATAGAAGTGCGAGGGATCCATTTCAGATTCAGTCATGGAACACATGTTGGAGGAGGTCGAGATAGGCTTTAGTTCGATCCGTGCTTGGAAAGAGCATTGGGTGTCCTTTGTTGTGACGATGTTGCGTGGAGAAGTGATGTAGTGGTGGTTCTTGTTCCCCAGGGATCGTGAGGAGTCAGCGATATCATGGGAGGAGTTCCGAGACAAGTTTAGAGTCGAGTTTCTTTCTTCGACTGCAAAGGTGTCCAGTCTCTAGGAGCTTCTTACCCTTCTACAGGGGATCTCCAATGGGTGAGAGTTTGGAATCCATTTCAGGAACCTTTTACGATATGCTTCGGACCTATTTCTAGAAGAGGAGGCCAGGATGAGGTATTTTGAGGAGGCTTGGCATCCTAAGATCCAACTCCAGGTCACCCAATTTATGCTAAAGATATATCTTGAGGTGCTGGAAGGGGAAGAGGTCATCGAGAGGACTTTTTTAAAAACTTAATCATCACAAGTGGGGAGTCTCCATGACTCCTCACAAAGTCGAGTTATGGTATGGGGTTCCCGGTTTTTAGGGAAGAAGAGTTTTTGTTCGGCCGGGGGTAGGTCCCAGCCCTTAGCATCTCATTTCTCTGGGGGCAGCAACTCTCAGGACTATTCCAAGGGATCGGGAACTTGTTTTTATTTTGGTGGTTGAGGTCCTCAGCAGCGATAGTTCCCAACCTTTCAGAGCAGTCATAATGCACCAGGTGTTCCTCTCTAGGTTCCCCTACTGAGAGAGTTCTAGTAGAGGCATCAGTAGCATGTTTCACCAGCTTTAGATTAGCAGAGGGTAGATGGGGCAGGTAGAGGACAACGTCTTGACACTCCCTGTCCTCAGAGAGTAAAGTGTGGCTGTGGTGGTGGTGGTGGTCATCATCAGGGTCAGAGAGGTCGTGGAGTAGGTCGTGGTAGGCTTCATGCTTTAGCGTTTCCAGTGCTAGGCAAGCCAAATGTCGTTCGAGGTACCCTTTGCTTGTTTTCTACCTTGGTGTATGCCTTGTTTGATTTAGGAGTGACACACTCCTTTATATCACCTACCTTTGTCCATGCTTTGGGACTTGAGGTAGATAGGCTTTCGGTGCCCTTGGCGTTGACTACACCTGTTGGACGTCGAGATGACTTGTCTGAAGTATGTAGAGACTGTGAGCTAGTGTTGGGGTAGCACCGATCTTGGGGATATTTCATATGTTTACGAATACAACCATATGATGTCATCCTTGGCATGGATTGGTTGTATTCGGTGCAGGCTATCATGGATTGCTTCAGGAAGAAGGTCATTTACTTCGATGCAGATGCAGAGCTGATGGTGTTTGTTGGCGAGTGAGATCCTTGGTTGGGTCATAGGCATTATCTATCCTTATCATACATGATGGCTGAGATGATGTTGAGTTCTTAAGAAGTTCAGTAGTTGGTGTTTCCTAGGGTCGTAGAAGAGTACCCAAATATCTTTCCAGAAGAGGTTGTAGCATTACCCCCTCGATGAGAGATCGATTTTGTGATCGAGCTACTACTAGAAGTGTCTGTTATCTCTATGTATCCATAAAGGATTTCCCCTTCTATGTTATGAGAGCTACATATACATCTTGATGGTATGTTACAGTGTGGCTTTGTTCGGCCGAGTGTGTCACCATGGGGTGAACCAGTTTTTTTCATAAATAAGGTTGATGACAGTTTGCGGTTGTGTGTCGATTATCATCGCTTAAACAAAGTGACAATAAAGAATCATTATCCTCTTCCATGTATTGATGATTTATTCGGTCAAATGAAGGGTGAAAGTTGGTTCTCAAAGATCGAATTGCGGTCAGGATATCATCAGATGTGTGTGAAGGATGAGGATATCCTGAAGACTACTTTCTGTTATCATCATGGGCATTATGAGTTTGTTGTAATGACATTCGGTGTGACAAATTCTCCAACTGTGTTCATGAGATTGATGAATGATGTGTTCCATGAGTTCCTGGACACGTTCGTTTTAGTTTTCATTGATGACATCCTTGTGTACTCCATGTCTAAAGAAGAGAATGCAGAGCATCTACACACCATTTTGGGAGTTCTTCGTCAACATCAACTATTTGGTAATTTGTCAAAGTGTGATTTTTGGGATCGAGAAGTCCGTTTATTGGGGCATGTTGTATCCCAGTAGGGAGTATCTATGGATCCATAGAAGATAGAAGTAGTTGTATCTTGGGAATCCCCTAAGATAGTGTCAGAGGTGTGAAGTTTCCTTGGTCTCACAGGATACTACAAGAGGTTCGTAGCTGATTTCCCATGAGTTGTGACTCCTCTGAAAACTTTGACTAGGAAGGATCAGGCGTTCATATGGACTGATCAGTGTCAGGAAGATTTTGAGTATCTAAAGGATATGTTATTAATTGATCCAGTTCTTTTTCTTCCAGTTGAGGGAGTTCAGTTTGATGTTTTCTACAATGCTTCGCATCTGGGTTTAGGTTATGTTTTGATGTATCAAAGATCAGTTGTTTCTTATGGGTATCAGCAATTGCGTCCTCATGAAATTAACTATTCCACCCATGATCTTGAGTGGGTAGTCATGGTGTTTGCTCTGAAGTTGTGGATACATTACCTCATTGGTGAGTGCTTTGTGGTTTTCACCGATCATAAGAGCATGAGGTATGTTTTCTCCTAGCATGACTTGAACTTACGATGGCGTCGGTGGATGGAGTTCTTACAGGAATACGATTTAGAAATATCTTATACACCTGGAAAGGGAAATGTTGTAGCTGATGCACTGATTCGGATGTCACAGAGTAACGAAGTGCGTAAATCAGGTGACTCCTGGAGAGTAATGGAAGAACTGTCAGCATTACATCTTGATATGGGAGAATTTGGTGGTAGACGTTGTCTTTTTTAGATGATGGTGCAGTCATCTCTAGTGTAGAAGGTGGAAGATTCCCACTTAAGGGATCTAGAGGTGGAGGTCTGGAGAGACCGAGTTATTTGTGGCGAGGCCCCTGATAGTTGGTTTGAGGATGAACAACACCGAGTGTTGTATCATGGAAGGATATTTTTTCCTTTGATTATGTTCAAGATGGTTCTCAAAGAGTTGCATATTTCTATTTTAGTGGTTCATCCTAGCATGAAAAAAATGTATCGAGCCTTGAGGATCCAGTTTTAGTGGCCTAGTCCGAAGTGTGTGGTTGCGGAGTTTGTGTCTCAATGTTTGGTCTGCCATAAGGTGAAGGTTGAACACTGTGTTCCTGGTGGTCTGCTCCAGCTGTTAGATGTTCCTCAGTGGAAGTGGGAGGACATCTCAATGGATTTGTTAGTGGTATACCTCGAGCTATGGGAGGACAGGATGCTATTTGGGTGGTAGTGGATCGTTTAAAAAAATCGGCCCACTTCATAGAAATCAAGGAGTCAAGATGAGTGGAAGTTTTGTCGAGGCAGTATCTAGAGGAGGTGGTGAGACTTCATGGAGTCCCAAGGATGATAATTTATGATCAAGATCCTCATTTTACCTCTAGGGTGTGGAGTGGTCTCCAACATGATTTTGGTTCTCAGTTATTCCTTAGAACTACTTTTCATCCACAAATAGACGGTCAGATAGAGTGAACCATCCAGACTCCTGAAGACATGTTACGCTCTTGTGTCCTAGATTTTGGAGGTTCATGGATAAGACACTTACCCTTGGTGGAGTTTTCTTACAAGAATAGTTTTCACTCCACCATCGGTATAGCGCCATTTGAAGCCTTGTATGGCCGACCTTTCCATTCTCCATTATGCTGGACTGGGGTCGGAGAGTCCACAATTCTCGAACCCGAACTAGTGCAGAATACAATAGTGATAGTTTAGGTTATTCATGAGGGGATGAAGATAGTGAAAGATCATCATAAATCATATGAGGATCAAAGGAAGATACCCTTAGAGTTTGATGTTAGGGATCACGTTTTTTTGAAGGTGACTACCTGTCATGGGCAGTGAAGGTTTAGTCATGGGAGTAAGCTTTAACCCTAGTTTGTTGGGCCTTTCAAGGTTTTAGCTCATGTTAGAGAAGTGGCATATTAAGTGTCACTACCCCCATATACGAGTCGGATACCTGATGTTTTCCATGTATCACAGCTCCGTCTTTATCTTAATAATGACTCTCACATCATCGATTGGGTAGAGATAAATGTTGATAATGATGAGACCTTTGAGGAGAAACCTGTGGAGATCCAAGGCCACAAAGAGAAGGTGTGGAGCTGTTGTTCTATCCCCTTGGTTCATGTCTTGTGGAAACATGGTGGCATGGAGGAGAGTACCTGGGAACGTGAGTCACAGATATGTTCTTAGTACCCAGAGATGTTTTATGTTTAAATCCTTATGTGTATCGAAGTAGCCTTTGTGGTTATAGACCCTTCATGTTTATAATATGGATTTCTTTTGTTGATTCTTGTGTCTTGATCTCTTTTGATAGGTATCTTGATGGGTGGATGTTCGGACCCTGTTTCGTTTTCCCTTTAGGTGTGTTTTGAATTCTCGGGGACAAGAATGTTTCGAGAGGTATCTGATGTAATTTCTCAGACCTCTCTAGTCCATTCCTTTGCAAAAATCAGTTGTATGAGGTGTTTCGGGAGGTCAAGGTGACTTATCCCCAACACTTTTCCAAATTTCCATTTCTGTGAACACTTCCATTGGTGAACAGTTCCAACTGTAGACCGTTGTGAACAGTGACATCAGTGACCTTATGTGAACAGTGTCATCGGTGACCTTCTGTGAACAGTGCTTCGGTAGCCCTAGGTGAATAGTTTCATCAGTAGCCCTTGGTTGGCAGTGTCATCGGTAACTTAATGTCAATAGTGCAATGGTGACCTTATGTGAATAGTGACATCGGTTACCATGTGTGAACAGTGTCATCGGTGACCTTCTATGAAAAGTGTCATCTGTAACCTTATGTAAATAGTGCAATGGTGACCTTATGTGAACATTGACATCAGTGACCTTATGTGAACAGTATCATCAGTGACCTTCTGTGAACAGTGTCATTGGTAACCTTATGTGAACAGTGAAATGGTGACCTTATGTGAATAGTGCATTGATAGCCCTATGTGAACAGTGTCATCGGTAACCTTCTATAAATAGTGAAATGATGAGGTTCCAATGGTGAGGTTCCAACGATGACTTTTTTTCCTTTGCCAAATTTTGTGTTCCTGAACAGTGTTTCCAAAACATTGAGGTTCCAATGGTGACCCTTTTCCTTTTACAAATTTTGAGTTCATGAAAAGTGTTTCCAGAATGGTGAGGTTCCAATGGTGACCCTTTTCCTTTACCAAATTTTGAGTTCATGAACAGTGTTTCCAAAACGGTGAGGTTCCAACAGTGACCTTTTTCCATTGCCAAATTTTGATTCCATGAATAGTGTTTCCAGAACGGTGAGGTTCCAATGGTGATGTTCATGAACAGTGTTTCCAGAATGGTGAGGTTCCAACAGTGAGGTTCATGAATAGTGTTTTTTCCGTTGCCAAATTTCAAGTTCATGAATAGTGTTTCCAGCTACCTATAGTTTCACCCCTTTAACGTTTCCTTTGACGTAAAATGCATTTAAATCCTTGTTTTAAGGACTCTATGGCTGATTCAAAGGTCATAACTCCTATATTAATTTCTCCTAAGGATTATGATGTTTTTACTTGGTCAACCAGTGTGGTTTAATGCGATCCACTTTTAATGGAAAACCCATAATATCATAAACCATTGCTCCGTTAAATCTACTAAAGGGATGATATATCTTCCTCCCTAATTCTTCCTCCTTGTTCTCAGGTGTGAGATGCTCGAAAATGCCATTCCTTCCTATATGAGTTGTGTAATCAAACTTTCCTCCTATGATTTTTTCACTCTATTTTGATGCAACCAAGCTCTATCGATCGGTCTTTGATATAAGGTATGATATATCTTTATTATTTTAGGTTCACCTCCTTCTTTCTCCTTGCCCTTTTTATTGAATTTTACCCCCATGTTCCTAATGGGATTCTCTTTAGTGTTGGTCGATGTGGTGGTGTCTCTACATCCTCAGGTGGATACAGTTGTCACAGGGGAGGAGATCATAACCCATTGTGTGGCTCATTCTTGTATAAAGAATGTCAAGAACTGTTTGAGGTGGGGGATTTGTTGCTTCTCTCTTCTTTTGCGTGAAACTGTATTGCTAGAATTTTTTATCCCACTAGATCATAATGGACTTCAAATAATAAATATCTGAATTGGATAAATTAATTGATATTTATCGTATTTTATTGCCTCTTGTTTCTTTAAGATAGTGTGATATCAGAACTTGCTTGTTTATCTTTTCGTTCTTGATGGAAATTGGTAATGAACATAAATATTGAATTAATTGATAATTGCTTGGATAAAGATAAAGATGCATGTGAATGAATCTGATTGATGTTGTTATAATTTTATGTTAATCAAATTGGTGCAGTAAGCATGTTTAAGTATTTCTGATAGCTTAATAATTAGGTTTCCCGAATTTGGAACCTACAAATAATAAATTAGTTAATCCAAGATGGATTAAAGAACTAGTTGTTTGATAAAAGATAATTCATTTTAGGGTTCTGAGTTACCCTCTTTCTTGTTTAAGGGCCAAGATCCCAATTGATATGATGTTTTTTTTCTGCTTCTTGTGTTGTGATGTGAGTTACGATGTCTATTGTGATATGTGGCGGCAGGGAGGCCTATTGGTTGTGGCAGCAGATGGCATCTAGAGTGGCGAGATGCATTGGTTTATACATGTGGGAGTTGGAGAGGACATCAGGGATGATGGAACGGGTTAAATTTGAATGTTTGTATGCTTGTTGTTTCTTTAATTGGTTGTCTTCTTTACTTTCCCCACTGCTCGAGGCACCTGGTCTTGCTTACCCTACTTCTGAAAGGGTCGAAAACGCATGGGGTATGCTATGTGCTTTCCATGTCCAGCTTCTCATGGGAGGATGGGTCTATGCTCTTACTATAGGTGTTAAAGACTCGACGGGTATTTACCTACTCGTCGTTTTGAGCCCCCTTGTGTTTAGTATCATAGAATGTTTTTATAGAATACCTGGGAATATGGGAAAGTAATGTTGTAAATGAATAATTTAATAAATAATGTCAACATATGGGGTTGGATCTTGCTGGAACGAAATGTTGAGGATACAATTTTAAAGGGATAGTGGACATTGGGTGTGATTCTAATGAAATATAACGTGGAAATTGTTAATGGTTAATTAATGTTTAAACAATTAATTAACTTAAAGTGGAACTGACAAAAAGGGATTGAAGTAATGTAATAAAGCTCTTTAAATGGTTGTGTGCTTATAGGATACATAGTCTTAGAAGTGGAATTCGGGAGTCCGAGAGATGTTAGTTGTAGTTGATTCTAAGACTAGGTTATTCCCATAGTGTGTTTGTGAGATATATTATATTATGAACTTTATGTATTTCTATATGCTACTCCACCCGATCAGTTAGGGAAACTGACACCCCGTTGATTTTGAGCCCTGGGGGTATTTTCCCCAACATTCTGGTGAGAGGATGGTTGTCTGACTACCCCCTTTGGCCCCTCTCTCTTCCCTTGGTAGTTACCTGTGCTGGTAGGCACAGTGGTTATTTTTTCCTATATATGTGTGTAGAGGGATATAATGGCTTGTGATTATTCACACACATATATTCTAGATATAGTATCATATGGACTACTATAGGTGTAATGTGTATAGGCTATGATGGCTTGAGGATCCTTACTTGGTGTACAGGATGTAATGGCTTGAGTTATAATACTTGATGTATGATACATGTTATACGGTCTGCGGTGGATCCTGGAATCTACTTGGTTACTTTCTTGTGTGTACGTGGTGGTTTTGTTTCACGAGGTGCATGTTGTGGTGCTTCACCCAGGTGTCTGCGGGCAAGCCTTTTTGGAGAGAGATGCTTTGGACATGCGGCATTGGGGGAAAGCGGAAAACCATTTGGGAAGTAGTAGCGTTGTACCCTTGATATTATTTATTATATTATATACTCTTGTATGCATTATTTGGTGAGAGTATCCCTAGTGAGGCTGGGAACTTAGTATACTTGTTTAGGTGATGAGTTAGTTTCACTTGTTTTTCACTATGCTTTTGCATGCTTTCTTTACTTTTTAACAAGAGGCTTTAGGGATAATCCTACTGAGTATACTATTATACTCACCCTATGTATATATAAATTGTTTTTATAGTCACTTGGAGTAGGTTGGAGATCAAGATGGTTTCTACTAGCTTAGAGTTTCAGGAGCTATTTGGGATTGTGGTTGCTGCTATTTTTTTCTTTCTTTTTTGTATTTTCAGTTTTTCCCCTTTCACTTGTAGTAGTTTGCATGAAATTATATATTTGTACTTGGTATTTATTTTATATTTCAGTCTGAGTTGGAGTTGGTTGGTGTCTATCTTATATCTCTCTTCCACATGTGTTCTATTAGAGGGTAATGCCTCCCATTTGTGTGTTTAATATACCCTCAGTTCTAGTCGCCAACCCAGGGCCTACTGGAGGTGGGACTCAGGGGTCATTATCTCCCTTCTCACATTGACGGCCCAGGAGGGGTACACTTTGTGGGGAGGGGGTCGTGACACATACATATTCAATGAGAAGAATTGAAGACTTAAAATTTAAGAGAAGTAAAAATTATTACACATCATACAAAGTAAATATAGATTTTATTCTTATATATTTAAGGATGTTTTGAAATTTGGTAAAGTACTCAAGAAGTTAACTGAAATTTTACTCTTATGTTTCTTAGAATTTTACTTTTAAGAATATATAAAAGTTTTAATTCATCTAAGTTTTTATCCTTATGATAATGTGAATATTTACTCTTATGTTTTAAAGAAATTACTCATATAATAAGGGATATTAATTTCATTATTATATTTTAGTGATTTTATAAGGTGGGTTTTTGAGAATAAGAGAAGATTCATGACCATGAAGACATTATCAAGATTTAATGAACTAAAGGATTTGGAATATTCTTATGAATATTTATTTCATTTTAATAAATATATTTTCTAAATGTATGAATAGATTGTTGTATATTCACATTCAATTGTTTTATTTTTTAAAAATTTCATTTTGTGATTTCATGGATGATTCAACGAGTTAAAATAAGATTTAAATGAATATTATTACAATTGAATTCTGGAGAAGATTGAGAATTTTTTTACTCGTTTTATTTAGAAGTTACAAATCAGGTTATTCAGAATTAATTATCAAAGAGAGACACTACTGGAAATAGCACTTATACCAACGGTTTTAAACCGTGGGTATATCAATTGAAACCTTCGGTGTAGGATATACCCACGGTTTCAAGAACCGCTGGCTACAGTGTCGTCGCAAAGGGCTATACCCACGGTTTGCATAGAACCGTGGGTATAGATGAAGAAAAATTCACATTACCCACGGTTTAACAAACCGTAGGTATAGGAATCTATACCCACGGTTTGAAAACCATGGGTATAGTGATTTAAATCTCACCATATGTACCCATGGTTTGCAAACCATGGGTATACTGAATTAAACTCCTAGAATGTACCCATGGTTTGACAAACTGTGGGTATAGACTTGTTCCCCAGGAAGCAACTCCACCTCCTTACCGTTCTGCACCTACAGACATATCAATCCTGCCATTCAAATATATCATAAATCAACAATAATATAAAAATACCTACTCTGGTATATCAATCCCAACATGAAAATACAATGGAAATTAGAGGACCTCGTCAAAGCATCTTGACTAAAAAATAAAGGAAGACTCACATTCTTACCAAACACCGTACTGCTGCATGTGCACCTATGCAAGCTTGCTGCTAGAGTATCCAACTAAAATGGTGAACTTCCTTTCACCATAAATAACATTCATATCTTCAGAGTCGACAAAGCCAACATGATGTATCTATTTAAAGGAAGAGAAAAAATTATCTCAAACCCATAATTGTGGTGCAAATAAAGCAGTAATGAAATGAAACGCGGTCAAAAATCAGCTAATAAATCATGTAGATGTAATGAGTAAACGAGCAAAGCACTGAGAATGGACATGCTCATAAAGTATTGCACTTTCAATTTAAGAAGTAATATATAAAAGACAATGAATTATTCAGAAAAAAGAACTTACAACAGAATTCATGTTATCAATTCGACTTGGAGAAGCTCTAATAAGAGATGGAAAGAGCCAAACTATAAGTAATGCTGGAGCCAAATGATTCACTTGCATATGTTGCTTGTATCCATCCTCTAAAAACTTCTATTGTTCTAATTATAAAAAAATGTTATCTCATGTTGAGTTATTTGTGTAAGATTCTTCAACCCTATCACAACCTGACCCACTTTATGTCTAACCCAAACCTGTTTAACTCATGTCATGTCCAGATATCATGTCAAGTTAAAAATTGTCACCTCCAATTGAGGCAAACAGAAAATAATTTTAAAAAATCTCATACAGAAATCTGATTCCCCCATCAAACAGTATTGGCCTCCTACAATGAACATTAAAAACCTATGATCAAAGCACATGAAGGAATAATAAGTCATTTACCATTGGAATTACCAAAGCCTTAAGATCCCCATCACCCATGTGTAATAGGGCTGCCATGTCAACCTAGAAAACATGAAAACATGAAAACATGAAAACATTAAAACAGAAAAGAAAGAATGTGTAGACATGAGTTGAATTCAAAAGCTAAAATAAATAACCCTCACTTATGGTTAACAAATAATAATGAAAATATTAACAACATATTAATGCTCTTATGTTAGTTTATTTCTCCGACCAAGAGAACTAGATTAACCTAGGCAGAATCATTGGACTTGACCATAGATAAGTTCGTGATTTTAGAACGATCTTGTAGCCAATTTATTCGACTCCTTCATGAATGAAATAGGTGGACATCGCTTGTTAAACATCCTTTGAAATTGATATCTCGCTTCTATGTTTATTAATTTTCTTTAAATATCATTTAAATTCTTGTTTTAAAATTCTGTTTGAACTAATTTTTGCTTACAAATCGCCAGGTTAACAATTAAGTAATGTCATGCTCTTGCAGATCACTCGTGTTCCTTGTGGGATCGACCTTGGAATCTCGTTTTTCTACACCTTAGTAGTATAGTGAAGGATCGAGTATATTCATAAATTCTAAACTTGATAGTCAATTGAAAGTAAAGACATCGGTCAGAGAGTCAAGTAACTTCACCCGTTTCAATTATAGAAATACCATTTTATCCTTCAATCAATACTTGTATATCTCTTCCAGTTTCAAAATCATAGGTCTCATATGGGTACACAAACATGTACATGAAAATGAAGGCATTGTTCTAGAAGTTCCATAGAATCATCATGTGATTTATTTAGTGTTTTAACATATTCATTCTAGAGTGACTGGGATGAGACCCTTTTCTTCTATAACCAGGCCTAGTGAACCAGGATCTTCCAAGAGGAACCTGACCCATTTCAAAGATAGTTCTCTAATTTAAATTTTTTGATGGTTAAATACATGATCCTCCCCCTCCCCCATGCCCAGCCCCTCCCCATCCCTCCCCACTACCCATCCATCACCCTCCCCCCCTGCCCAGCCCTCACCCTGCCCAGCCCTCCCCATCCCTTCCCACTGCCCAGCCCCTCCCCATCCCTCCCCACTACCCATCCCTCACCCTCCCCCCATTCCCAGCCCTCACCCTGCCCATCCCTCCCCATCCCTCCCCACTGCCCAGCCCCTCCCCATCCCTCCCCACTGCCCAGCCCTCACCCTCCCCCCTGCCCAGCCCTCACCCTGCCCAGCCCTCCCCCTCCCCCTGCCCAGCCCTCCACCTGCCCAGCCCTCCCCCTCCCCCCTGCCCAGCCCCTCCCCCTCCCTCCGCACTGCCCAGCCCTCCCCCCTGCCCAGCCCTCACCCTCCCCCCTGCCCAGCCCTCCCCCTGCCCAGCCCTCCCCCTCCCCCATGCCCATCCCTCCACTTGCCCAGCCCTCCCCCCTGCCCAGCCCATCCCCCTCCCTCCCCACTGCCCATCCCTCCCCCCCTGCACAGCCCTCCCCCTGCCCTGCCCCCTCCCCCTCCCTCCCAACTGCCCAGCCCTCCCCCTGAATCTCCCTACATGAAATATGTAGATGCATGACATGTTTTATTTGGATGCAGACCCAACCAGGTTAGGTACTTAAACTGTTATAAAACATCCTAAAATTTTGATAAGGTACTACAACTCACTGTATTACAGAACATATTATAACAGAAAACAAATCTAAAATCGGATGTCCAACTAAATATGTTCCCTTAAGGTATGTTTATTTAAGGTAATACAACTCACTGTAATACAAAACAGATTATAACACAAGAAATACCAGTCAAACTCATGAAGAATGTGATTATCACTGTATCATTTACTACTTGAGTTGTAAACAATATAAACTTCCATACATCCTATCCTGTTGAAGAGTTAGTTGGGAAAAAAATACCTTCATCAATCCTCGCCGAGACATAAATGATACACATCTCTTAAGGTTCTTCTCCATGCTTGTAAATCGTAGGAATTCATTCCATCAGCCCATGCACATTCACCAATACTTCGGTTCATCGCTATGCTGGGATGAGAACAATCAAAGTATGTCTAGCAACTCTTCGACATGACCCACAAATATCAATATACAGTGGATTCAATAGTGAAAACATATCACCTGCATTCATATGTTGGATGAAAGGGATGTTAACTACATGATTTTACGACCAATAACCTGCATTCATATAGTGTGTAAATGAAAATGAAAAATGATGCATGGTAGGGAGGTTAATTCCACAATTTTAGGAAAACATAACTGTTGTAGAGATTTGGCACTTATTAGTGCAGGATTCCCTTGATCTCTTCATGTGCAGAGTGAGTCACCTGTAATATATAAATAAAAATAATCAATATTCATCTTAAAAGATGAAGTGCATAATAACGTATGAAAAAGTATTATGCGAAGGGAAATACTACAAATTTTCTAGGATATTATTTCAACGATATTACGAGAACATACCTATTGCGGGGTGAGCAACACATCGGTCAAGATTCGATTGAAGTGGCTGATCTGGGCGGTTTTGTTAACATCCACCTCACCCGTGCACTTTCTTTGTGTTTCCAGTGCACCCTTCAAGAACACTTTCATCTTCCAAAATGTTGATTCACTCTGCATACCACATACCAATTATGGCCAGAAACAGAGAGGAAATAGAGCATTTGTGCTGCAATGAATAGTCAGAAATTTCAGGTTTAATGATAACAACCAGAAGTGTTTACCTTCAACTGGAAGATAGTGCCCCATTGATAACTGTTCAGAAGGCGCTGAACAAAGGTGATGTCCTGGGAGTGGTCGATCCTCTAATGCGCCATGGTAATCAACTAAATTAGTTGAAAATTCATTTCTAGGAGCACTTGAAGTCCTACTACATCATATTATGAAAATATGAGTCTGGGGTTAAATTGGATATTTGAGGATGCAGTTGAGTAAAAATAAAACTTGTCATGATGTAAAAAATGGTGTGGTAAAACCATACCTTTAGCGACGGTGGATAAGTCGACACCGTGTCCAACCCCTCCTCCAGCCCATCCCCATCCCCACCTCCCCCTCCCCCTCCTTCCCCACTACTCATCCCCTCCCCCTCCCTCCCCATTGCGCAGCCCCCCCTGCCCAGCCCCTCCCCCTCCCTCCCCACTGCCCATCCCCCCCTGCCTAGCCCCTCCCCACTGCCTAGCCCCCCTTCCCAACCCCTCCCCCTCCATCCCCACTGCCCATCCCCCCTTCCCAGCCCCTCCCCACTGCCTAAGCCCTCCCCCTCCCTCCCCACTGCCCATCCCCTCCCCCTCCCCACCTTCCCAGCCCCTCCCCTCCCTCCCCACTGCCCAGCCCCCCTGCCCAGCCCCTCCCCCTCCCTCCTCACTACCCAGCCCCCGCTGCCCAGCCCCTCCCCCTCCCTCCCCACTACCCAGCCCCTCCCCACTACCCAGCCCCCCTGCCCATCCCCTCCCCCTCCCCACCTGCCCAGCCCCTCCCCCTCCCTCCCCACTAAACAGGATTTTTCTTTTGTGTTTGGAGTCTTCCTAAAACACACAAAACTACATTAAAAAATTAGAGAAAGGAAAGCTGAAAACCACGAACAACATATGAAACATCTAAATCAGTTAGTCAGCTCTGAATATTCATATAACTGTCATATCACATACCAATCGGTGCCTTTACGTTTAAAGTAAAAGATCATAAGTAACTAAACCTTCTCAACGCCTTCAATAGATGAGCTCTTCTACTTCAAAGTGGAGGACACGGTCATACTCGCCTGATGAACATCCTCTACATGTCGAGTATATGAAAAAGATATTACGTGAATGCAGCCCCCTCCCCTCCCAGCCCTCCACTGCACTCCCCACCCCCCTCCCAACCTTCCCCTCCCAGCCCCCCCCCCCCCAACCCTCCACTGCAGCCCCCCATCACAAGCCTCCCCTCCACTGCTAAGGCCAAGATTAGATGGCTAAATAATAATTAAAACACCAAACCATAAAAACAAAAATGGAATGTGAATATTACCTAAGGAATTATCAAATAACACCCCCAATGAAAAAATAATCCAAAATGCATTTCATTACATAAAGAAATTCACATACAAGAAGTCCACCAATACAAAAAAAAATTAAAACTCCAACACAAGTCTCTCTTATAAGTCAAAAATGGAGGGGATTAATATCCCCCCCATCACCATCATCGTCATCCCCATGTCCAGCATCATCATCATCAGCAGCAACATCATCAGCATCAGCATCACCAGCAGCAACATCATCATCATCATCATCACCAACAACAACATCAACAACATCCTCGCCAGCTCTATCGCCACCACCGTCATCGCCACTAAGACCCTCATGGGAATCACCTGAGGCATTATGTAAAGATCACATTGATTCTATACATGAATCAAAAGTGGCAGCAACCTCTGGTTCTAGTGACTGACTCAACATTGACATAGATTTCATGAAATGTTCATTCATTAGATTAATTTTTTCATGCTCCTCTAATACTATTTTCTTTGTCGCAGCTAATTCAGCACGCATACTTTCCAACTCAAAGGCCTTAGAGGCATTAGAGGAGTATGATGATGACCAATACCTAGAGGGGAAAATGTTTTTTCCTGGTCTACAACGGACTCTTCCTAGATGCTCCACACCTAACACCTGACTCAAATGATCATTTAGCCCTAAGTTGTCAGCTTCCTCATCCATGGCCTCCAAGGAAGACTGTTGAAATTATACACATATTAAATTATGAATTTCGTATAGATGTTTGAAATTTATATAAAAAAACTTACAATTTTTTCTTGTGTTTGTGAATTAACTGCAGTTCCATCTTTTCTTTTCCTGCTGAAGCAGAATAATTTGGCACGAGGTACAGGACCTTCAATGCCCCATTCAGCTTGCTGCATATGAGAAATGAACAAATTTGGATTACAACCATATATGATAAATGCAAAAAATTGGATTGAACGTACCAGCTTCTTCTCATGATCGGGAATTGTAGTGTGCCCCAATGTGTGTAAATATATCATTTCGTCTTTGTTTTTTTTTTGTTTTTCGCTGACACTTCCTAAGAATTGAGACCAAAAGCCAACACTCTTAATTTTTGAGAAATGAAGTCAGAAGGTAAACTCAATACCTGAAATACATATGAGTAATATAATTAAATATATATTTATATTTTAAGGTATATAATGTAATGTTCATACCTTTGATTTCAACCAAGATGGGAACTATTGGCTTTGCATAGCCTCTCTCCTTCTCATTGGCAAAGACCGATGAACTCTACTTATAATTTGTTTATGTTATCTACATAAAATGACAAAAAAGTATAAGGTATATGTGATATGATATCGTATGAGATAACATATATATATTCAAATTACTTACTTGATATAGGCATCGAACAAACCACAATTAAACAAGACTGTTCAATGTGCCATATTCCGCTCTTCAAAGCTCAATGTAACCAATGTATATGACCGGACAATTCCACCTGTTTGGGGAAGAGATGGAAATGAGGGCTGAATTTCCTCATACTGCTCATCTTTATTTCTTATTGGTCGATTATGTCTTATGCTCACATTAGACAAATACATTGAAGAAAAATCAATACATTCTTGTGCCAGATAACTCCTCACAATAGAACCTTTAGGATAATTCTTATTTCGGACATATGATTTCAAAGTGCACATATTTCTTTCAGTGGGATACATCCACCAAAAAGAGACTGGTCCCCCAAGAAGTGTCTCAGTTGGAAGATGAAATATTAAATGCAACATGCAAGTGAAAAAGGATGGAGGAAAAAAAAATTCCAACTCACACAGAATTAACGGAGCCTCTTGCTGCATTTTTGTCAACAATGATTTGGATAACCTTTTAGCACAAAGGTCTCTAAAAAATGACACAACCGAATCACTTCCACTCTTACATTATTGGATAGAAAATTACGAATTGATATTGGAATCAATTCATGAATCAGGATGTGATAATCATGAGTTTTTAGGGATTTCAATTTCAAATGTCTTCTGTTGACTCATTTAGATATGTTTCCAGAATAGCCATATGGAACCTTGATATTCTCCAATATTTCCAAAAAACGATCTTTCTCTATTGGTGTCATCACATAAGAAGCACAGGGAACTTTCCATTTGTTTTCACCGATACAAACAGGATGCAGTTCTGGTCTAATACCCCAATCCAATAAATCCAGATGAGATCGGAGGTCATCTTTGGTCTTCCCCTTAATATTCAAAATAATTGCAAGAAACATTTCACATATATTTTTCTAAATATTCATTACGTCTAAAAAATGACGTAACAAATTAGTAGACCAATATGGAAACACAAAAAAAATACTTATCTTTTTCCAATTTTAAGCGACTTCAGTATCAGTATTCTTCCTCTTTCGAGATTTCAACTGACCTTTCCCTAATGAAAAGCTGAAATCTTTCAATTCATCAAGAAAATCACTTCCTGACATACATTGAGGTGGTTCTTCAGTGTCAACATTATTATCAAACCTCCGACGATTCTTCCTGTATTGATGATCCATTGGCAAGAATCGTGGATGCCCCATGAAACTAAAACTACGACGATATTTAAGCCTTCTCGATCGTGTATTCTTCATACAAATGGGACATGATAGTTTTCCCTTTATGCTCCACCCAGACATCATTGCATAGGAAGGGAAATCATTTATGGTCCATAGAAGGGCAGCACGCATCTGAAACGTATTCTTTGAAGAAGCATCAAATGTACGCACAACTAAATCCCAAAGTGGTTTCAACTCTTTTATTAAATGTTGCAAGTAGACATCTATATCATTACCAGGATCCAAAGGTCCAAATATCATTATACTCAAGAAAGTGAAAGGTTTTTTCATACACATCCACGGAGGAAGATTATAAACATGAATAAAAACCGTCCACGTGCTATGAGCAGTAAGAATCTGACCGAATGGATTAAAACCATCACATGATAGGCCCAATCTAACATTACGCACCTCAGCTGAAAAATAAGGATGTTGTGCATCAAATGTCCACCATGCTAATCCATCTGCAGGATGGACCAGCTCATCATTACCTTTAATTATCTCAACATCATGCCGTCGCATATTAACTGAGATTTCTGGAGACATGAATAGATTTTCATGTCTGGGAATCAATGGAAAGTGCCACATGACTTTATATGGAACACAAGATGGTGTTCCATCGGCATTTGTCTTCCATCGAGATGTACCACATTTTTTATAGTCATTACGGTCAGCTGTTTCCTCCAAATATAAACTGCAATCTTTCAGACAAGCATGTACTTTATTAGTAGCAAATCCAAGCTGCTTAATTAACTTCCATGCCATGTAATGATTGGAGGGAATATCTACGCCATCAGGAAGCAAGTCCTTAAAAAATGTAAGAATATAATCAATGGAGGTATTAGAAATCCCATACATGGGTTTTCCATGATATAACCGCATTAAAAATTCCAACTTGGTCATTTTAGTACATTCTTGATATAATGGAGTTCTGGAATCATCCAATAAATTTTTCACTCTCTCAACATCATCGTCTTCAACATTTTCCTCGTGTGTACTGATATCATTGTCTTCTTGCATAGGCATGTTATCTCTCTCAGAATGATGCACATATGGAAAACAATCAAATATCAAATTCTCCATGTCACTTCGTTCATTTCGTTTATGAACAGTCAAAGATTGACTCGTCTCTCCATGGTGAAACCAAACATTATAGTTAGCTTGAAATCCAAATTTCGTTAAATGGTAACTAACTTCTTCTCATCTTAACCATGGTCTTCCAACACAATTATAGCAGTGACACTGTATACATCCTCCATATGACGCATTGTTAAATGAAAAATCTAAAAAATTCTCCAAATTACTTTGAAACTCAGTTGAAATCTGATCGGTACGATACATCCAGCTTCTATCCATTCTATAATAAGAACAAAAATTATCATTCAATCAAAAATGTAAATCATATTTAAAAAATTATTTACAATCATTTTTATTATTAAATTAATCAATGCATATTAGTAGCTAGCAAAACATATTTAATGACAAGAGGAGTCCATGATTGAATAAGTAGAAATAATAAGAATGATCAGGATAAACCATCTTTCCATATTTATTTTACATGAAAATCTAGAAAGGATCACATTGGATATCATTGTAAATCCTAAACCTGGATAAGAAATCCAAGATGTATTTCCTTTACAAGGATAATAAATTATATCTAGCAATAATAAGAATAACAAGAAACAAATGATAAATTATATTTAAATCTCAAGGACTGATTAAATTCTATGTAAATGGTTTGGTTTCTTGGCTTAAAAAATCATGCTCTAAACCGTTACATGTTGTTCAATTGACCTTTAAATATAACATTGAAATGTTACGTTAATACATAGTAAAAAACATTAAATTTAAAAAAAATTAACTAATTGTTTTTTATAATTTATGGAACATACATTATCAGGATTTGAAGATGATTTCCATGTGTTACTGGTCATAAAATTTAGTATGTTTATTATGAATCATTCCATGATTGGTTTAAGAATTATGTATGTACTCATATAATTATGTTAAAAATAAATTATAAATGGTATTTTCAGATAAAGAACTATATATGATCATAATGTGTCTTATATAGTCTAGCATGCTTAAATAATTAATTGAGCATGATTTTCCAAATGCATTCAACTAAAATGTTATTGTAACACTCAATACAATAATAAATTATTTATTTTGAAATACAAATGAATGTTAATTTCTCATTATTTGGGTTGTTCAAAATAGTTCAATACAATACAATAATATTTTGGAGTCTGTTTCAGCTTGGTGTTTAGTGAAAAGTAAGATATCAAAGAGAAAAAAATTTAGACATAGAAAAAAATATTGGTGTGTTACAATGAATATTAAATTATTCCTCCCTATGTGTTGTGATCATTACTATTTTGAAAATCTATTCTCTTTGGATGGTATGAGCTTGGTCTTCCTGGTTTCGCATCAGATGGATTGCAACAGGACATGACCACATGGAACAGTCCTAAGAGATGATTTAGATCTTTCAATTCATCTATGCATAGTTTTTTGGATTTGGTCATTTGAGAGGGTATGGCGTCAGCCATCGAATCAAGACTGTTCTTTGACACAGGACACCTGCTTGTTGAATCACTTTGCAATGGTGGAGAGCTTCGTCACATTAAAATGTTGGGGAGGGGCAGTTTTTATGTTGTCAATTTTGTTTTATTTTCCTTGACCCTTAGGGAATTATTTTTCCCAATTCATGATGTCTTTGGGTTTTCCCATTCATCCCTTAAAATGAAGTCTTATCTTAATAAAAATTTGAAGGCCTTCAGGCCATTGGAGGAGGTATAAGCTCGGTCAAGTGTCTTTCGAGTCATCTATTTATTGAACATTTTTTTCACACATAGATAGTTTTTCTTGATAGTCACCCTCTTCTTCTGGTATGGGTAAAGGTTAAATATTCCACCTATGTTGGGGCCTTCTCTAATATCATCTATCTATAATCAATTGTGCTCTTCAGAATTTCATTGAAGAAAAATCAGCCTTAAATGGTGTGGACCAATCTCCTATAAAAAGAATAGTAGACATGATGGTCTGTGAGGATGACCTCATTAGGTTTCTTAGGTTTTTGTATCTTGATTATGTTATTTTCCATGTATGTAAGGAAATAATTGTAAAACTTCTCATTTAATAAGTAATACACTTTTTCCATCCGTTCTTCAAGTCATGGGTGACCCATATCACTTTTTTCTTCCATTCAAAAGAGAATTTGTTGTTAATGCCGCTCAATGGGAGGTGTCATGTGATTTAGGGCCTTCCTAGGTGCGTGAATTGGAAATACTACTGTTTTTAGGGTAAGAGAAGAATTATCTACCTTACTAGTCCTTTTTCCATATGTCATGGGTGTCGGCCAAGATTTGGCCTTGGTTTTTTAAATAGAATCTTCTAAGCGTTGTGTTGTCTCTAAGAACTCATAGAATCTTCCTAGATAATTCATCAAGATAAAAGGTGTTCGTAGCTCATCCTAAATATTCCCATCACAAATTTCCATCCATTTCATTTTTGATAAAGGTATTCTGAGTGAATATGTTAAACTTTTCCATCTAGCGATGAAGTAAGAAACTCTATCACTTTCACATTGTTTGCAATCTGTGAGGTCAAAAATCATTATTTTCATTAACATGGTGTTTAAATGATCTATTAATTGATAACGAATCAATTTACATTCCACAATGGATCCTACCGAAAGGTTGTTTTACTAAAATAAGGTTGGTCCTACCAAATTACATACAAAAACATCTTAGTTTTGCTTCCTCCTACTGATCTTAGGGGCTCATCATAAAGTCTCTTTAGGACATGAAGTGTGTGAGAAGTAATTTTGGATCTCCCAAAAAATCAAGGCTTTAGAATATAGTATCGTAAAAATTGGATAGGGTAAAGGTTTTATCCACACATTCAGGATATAACTTATTTTTGGGTTGTATGGGGGTGTTCCTCCCTTCAATGGATTCCATTTTGGAATCTAATGATTCAGTGGTGTTGAGGAGTTCTTGAGGTATTATTGTCTAGGCCACCTTATAACTACAGGTATTGGGAAATTATTGATGAGGTGGCCCCACCTTCATATCTCATTGATTCTCAATCTATGATAAGACTGAATGATTGCTCTAATGGGGAAGATGTTGTCACCATAATAGAGGAAATTCATAATCATTCAAAACTTCTTCATTTATGTAAATCAATTTCTTGGATCTATACCCAACCCAACATTAAAATTACACCGTTTAATGCATATTATCCCTCTCCTAATGTATGTGATGAGAGTGTTTTGTCTCTTTTTGAAGACGATAGCCAGCAGAAATATTATCCCTGATAGTTCTTCATTGATATATCTGAGATTCTATATCAAATTCTCTTATTGTGCTTGTAGTTCCTCTATAGAGGTAATTTCAGTTCCCCTAGGCAGTGATTTGTATATATCCACACATTTCCCTTTATCCTAGGCAGAGTTCCATCAATGAGAGGGAAATTCCTCATTCGTAGGTTACATCCTCTACATATTTATCTGATTACGTGTATGTGTAGCCTTAGTTTGTTCATCCACATCACCTACCCCAAAATAAACAGTTTCCACATCATTCCCCTATATTTTTAAATCTTGGTTGACATCAATTTTTATATTAATTATGATGATGTTCACTAAGGTGTATCAAGTAGTGGGATTTACCCCATCACTCTCCACGCAAAAGGGAAATTATCCACTGTTTACTCCTCCTTTGAGGGTTGCATTAGGGTCATTTATCTGACCCCTGGTCATATTAGTCCATTTTGTCTTATGAAACTTATGGTTTTTAACTTCCTCTATCGTAAATTCCCCCTACCTTGGTCTGTGAATAGTGACCATAAGGGAATTTCCAATCATACTTATCGAGCAGACCCAAAATGAAAGAGGTGTATCTCATAGTGGGAGGAATGATTGGGATGTTGACCATTGATAATTATCTTCAAAACTAGAGAAGATTAATTCCTTTAGGGGTGATAATAATGATAAAAATTACCCTGGACCTATGGAATGGGAATGATTTGGGGATGTTGTTAGCACTTTTTGATCCCATTTTTGAGGATATAAGGAATAAAATCAAGGATTTTATGGATCCTAAGATGGAAATTGAGATATAAATTCCCCCATACCTAGATTTTGGTATTGATACAGATCCACCACTGATTTCTCTAGGACATAAGGAATCCAATCAAGGATTTTATAACATAAGATGAGTGAATTGTTGTGTCATTTCACACATATTACTACATCGTGTATGGATCAAAACATTTCTGATCTATCATTATCTATAACCCCATTTTTAGATCTTCCATCGCCCATGAAATTCACTCTTATATAAGAATATTTTCTTATTCCACACCTACCTATTGATTGAGAACCATTTACAACTTCACATTCCACATATAGAGTACCACACCAGTATCTCCATCCTATAACTAACATACATTTTCATATATTTTAATTTTTATCATTAATTATAATATATTTATTTGTATTGTTATTAATTTAGGAAGATATGTATTTGGACAAGAGGACTGTTAGCATACTTAATATATATAAGTTGATATTTATGATAACCCCAACTCTATCATAAATAATTCCCATTTATAATAATCTATAGATATCTATGTGACACTTAAATCAACAAGTATCTACAACTTCAAATCCTAGAGGTTAGTCATTACACATGGTAACCCCTATAATCAACCAAGAATCATCGATATCCTCCCATAACATTAATGGAGCATCACAAGTAAAATTACCTTGTTTAAGAGATGTCGAGGTGGAGGCGAAGGCCAGGAGGTCCAGGTCGGGAGCTGGGATGCGGAGCCGCGATGTGGAGCCAGGAGGCGAAGCCGGGATGCAGAGCTGGGAGGCAGAGCCGGGAGGCGGAGCCGGGAAGCGGAGCCGGGATGCGGAGCCGGGACGCGGAGCCGGGACGTGGAGCCGGGACGCGGAGCCGGGATGCGGAGACGGGAGGCGAAGCCGGGAGGCGGAGGCTGGGGAGGGGAGTCGGAGAGGGGAGGATAGGGCTGGGAGGCGGTGGTCAGGGAGGGGAGGACAGGGCCTGGAGTAAGGGTCATGGAGGTAGGGTTGAATGGGGGGAGCGCCGATTGAGGAGAAGCCCGATACTTCGGGCAGGATGATGTTTTAATACCCATGGTTTTAATAAAACCGTGGGTAAAGATAAATAAAAACAACCTTTTCCCACGGTTTATAAAACCGTAAGAATATATGTGTGGGGATAAACCCTATTCCTAGTAGTGAGATAAGTAAAAAAAGATGGGTATTCAATGTATTTTTTTGGGAAATAAATTTTAAATTACTATGCTTAAATCATAGAGATAATTAGATGATGTGTTTTAATGTATTTATTTTTAATTATTGAAAGACGAAGAATATTTTTTATACTAATATTATTTCTTTATTTATAGTATTCAAGAAGGATCTATAAGAGTTACAGAATTTATACAAAGTTACAAAAAAAACAAATTAAAAATCATAAACACAAAAAGTTTCAATTTTTTATACTCGTTATTACTGTTATATCATATTTTATGACTTGATGAATGAGGAGAAGAAAGATTAGAATAAGGAGAATAAGGAATCATATGTGATCCTAATAATCACTTGCTATTATTTTTGTGTTCATTGAATATCATATTACAAATAGGACCACTTTACTACTTTTTTCCTTAATGATTTGTTTTTTGTAGGAATTTCTATCTACTGCTGACTGCTACAGTTACAATTTTTCCCTAATTATGTCCACTCTCTATATCACACTTATTTCTTCTAAGTCAATACATCTTGTACTTTTTTATGGACATGGTTTCACCTTCTTTTACTCAACTGTGGTGAAGTCTCAACTACTTTTACTTAGTTTTTTGGTACCTGATAAAATAATCTAAAGGCCTGGTGAAATCCTTGTTGTACTAACTACCATATTCTTTCATTCTGTTAGGATATCCCCATGAAATGGATTTGAATAAAATCATCAAGATTTTATTTGGTGTTGGTGTATTGGACTAGAGGTTTCTCTTATTTCCTTAGACCACTATAAAACCCTTTTTTCCCTACACTTTATTTATTTATATTTTTTCTGTATAAACTAATTAAAAATTTAAGGACATAATTGAACTTGTTTAAAGAGGTTTTTTAATTTGGTTAAATTATTTAATGAACTCAATTCACCCCCCCCCCCCTCCCCTATTGAGTTTTTGTTTTCAACCAAGCTAGGAAAATTAGTGGTATTAGAGATTAACTCTTGATATTTCTACATTGGTCAGTTGAGGCTTGAAATTTGTTTTTCAAATAGATTATCTTTTTAATCTTAAAAATATATAGAGAAAGATCCAACAAGACAAAGAAAGTTTTCTATTTTTATGCAAGAAAAATAATTTTTATTAGTATATTTCCTTATTTTAACAGTGATAATTATGCTTTATAGAAACCTAAATTGGTTGTATTTTTAACAAATATTGGTTTAAAAGTATATTTTAAGGTAGAGAAACACTATAATTTTCTTATTGGTGAACCTGATACAATGAATGATACTAAAGAATTTTATTATGATTTGAATTAAAATATATGAATGCTATTATTTTTTGATTATAATCAAATGAATTCAACAAAGCTTCATAGTGGGTTATTATATATGATATGTGGGAGATTATTTTAGTTTCTTATGAAGGAACTAAAAATTTATGAAAATTGAGGCACAACACTGAAAATCTTAAATTTGATACTTTCAGGATATTTGATAGAAAACGTATAATTAAAATGAATGAAATACTCACTGATATATTGAAATTCCTTGCTGATTTTGGAACAATTATTCTATAATTTTAACAATATTTAAATATTAATAGAGTTCTATATGCTAAATGGAATGTAATATCTACTGATATTAGATATTATACACTTAATAAAGAATTGAAAATGAATATTCTTTTTAGAATTCTCATGATATATGAAGTAGCAATATATGAAAAATACGATGATAAAAATATAGTCAAAAATGAATGTGTTTATCTTAAGGTTTCTACTTCTAAAGAAAAATATAATTATTTTGTGATTAAGATTCTAGTGTTTTAGATTCCAGTAATAAACATATAAAAACTACAAGAAGATTAAAAAATATTTATAAGTGAAGTAAATAAAAATTCAGGTAGGATAATGAAAATGAGTTCAAATGATATGAATGAAACAAAAGGGGATATGTTATATCCTACTTCCCTCAACTCAAATCTAAAATAAGTTCTTGAAAATAAAATTACAAACCTAAAGGGAAGAAAACTATGAATGATGGATGGATTTACTCTAAGCATTCAAGTGATAAATCTAAATCTACATCTAAAGCTAAGAATTCAAGTGAAAATATAAATCTATATTTTACATATTGGACCTTTACTATTAAAATTTTGAATATAAAAATTATTCACTCAATGAGATTAATTAGAATTATTTTATTCTTGAAGATAAATTTGATGCTTTAGTTAAAGGATATAAAAAAACTTATAGAATATTATGATTCTATTCTTATTGAAAATTGTTATTTTTTTTAAAACATTTTGATATAAAGTATATATTTAATAAATTTGAATCTTTTTATGTTATGTGTGATACTAGAAATAAATATTTATAATGATTCTCTCCCGCTTGAGAGTGTTTCTCTCCTAGGGCTTCCTAGGGCTTGAGTTTCCTTATCCGTTCGGTTACGGTGGCTCCATCTCCCCATGTGCTCCCCGCTTCTATTCTGTGTTTCACCACCCTTCTTCAGTTTCAGTGTCAGTGGTTCGTTTTTTCCTTTCTATGCTGCTCCCCAACCCTCCAGGGCGGGAAAAATTTGTTCTTTTGCCCCTATTTTTCTCCACCTGGTTCCAGACCCCGAGTTCTGGGTTTCAAAGGGAGTCGGGCTTCATCTTCCTCTGCTTGAAATCACCTTCAGGTGCAGATCCAGCCTCCCCTGGGGTCTAAAAGTACATTCTGTTGCTGTCAAACTACGTCGGTGCCAGATCAAGGAGAGGGCGGGCAATTCCAGATCCCAAATCTCAAACTCCATCTGCATTATAGATCTGAGCGATCTTGTCTTTTGAAAAATACCAGATTTCAAGGAATACATAACCCTAATCGATTTTCCCTTTTCAGATTTCAGATCCGGGTGCTCAGAGTCCTGAGGAATAACCTAGAGTTCGTGGAATTCTTTACCCTTTTCTCTTATCTTACATGCTTCCGTGATGACAGGCGGTGACCTGTGGGAGGTAATCCGGTTCCTCATCTTCACAATGTTTCTGCCGCGATGTGTTTTCTTGTGAAGAACCTTCTGTAATTATTCACTGTGTTTAGAGAGTGTGAAGTGGCTGCCGCAAAGTTCCTGTCGTGGGGTGTTAATCCGCAAAGTGGTTTGATTCATGAAGCACCTTCCGCGAAGATTTACTACATTGAGTGATCGCATTGTGGACGCCATGAAGTTCCTGCCGTAGGGTGTTCATCCGCGAAGACTCAGTGTGCACTATGAAGAAGGTGGTATCATGTGGGTGTGGTCGTCGCGACGACTCTGTTCCGTGACATGCCTTCGCGAAGCATCAGTTTTGTTGTGAAGCCGTGAAGATCCAGCTGTGATGTGTTTCTCCACGACGACTGGTGTGTGCTGCGGTATGGGTTTCATGGGTGCGACCTCTCAATGGATAGGGTCAATCGTGAAGGTCGTGGTTCCTGTATGAGTGGACCACGTAGGGAGGCCGCAAAGGAGTGTCAGGTCCAGAGGCTTCCTTGATGGACCGGGCCTTGTTTCATGTGTGGCTGGACTGGGTTGGCATTGCCCATAGGGCATTTCCAGAGCATTAACCATGTTCCTAAGTAAGGTGTTTCAGGGCCGTGGGGACCACCAGGGTGCCGATCTTTAAATAGAATAGAAAAATCAACTTTCGGTTCTAATCTATGGATTTGAAACTTGTAATTCAATGGAAGAGGTTGTCCCCGATGGACAAAGAAAAGGTGATGATCGAGGCACGGAGAAACAAAGACACACTTTTGGAAAATAGCATGTCTCTAGTCGTGGTTGGAAAGTTCTTGGAAAAAAAATTGGTAAATCAGGGGGCTCTCAAAAACACTCTACATAACATCTACAAACTTGATGCAGGAGTGGCTATCCTGGAAGCTTGGATCAATCGCTTCATCTTTGAGTTCTTTAACGAGAGAGATAGAGACAAAATCTTGCGTGGAAGATTGTGTTCCTTCGATAATCAAATCCTCCTCATGGAAGAATTCCAAGGGGGGGACGATATCCGGCGAGTGAATTTAACCCCCTCCCCTTTTGGATACAAATTAAATGAATTCCCTTCCATGCCAGAACTGAATGAATCATGAGAGAAATCGGGGACAGTTTAGGTCACTTTCTAGACTGGGATAGCTCAAACCTAATACAATGGGGCCTCGCGGTTTGGATCATGGCATAAATTGAAGTTTCAGAGCCACTAATGAGGGGAATGTTCCTGAAAATCGAAGACACCAACATTTGGATATCATTCGAGTTTGAGAAACTCCCAATCTTCTGCTTTTCCTGTGGTCGCCTTGGCCATCTGGAAAGAAGGTGCACCACAAAACATAAGAGTGGATCAGGTAACATTATCCTCCAATATGGCCCTTGGCTCCGTGCCAAAATGAATATATATATGTTGTCATCCCCAAGACGGAAAAAAAAGGATTGTGACCATCTCATGTTGGCACATACCAGTCGGGCGGAACCCATACCTGAAAAGGCCCAAATGCTAGAACCATTGGATTTCCCTAATGCTAGCCCTCCCACTCAGAGAGAAGCTGGAGTTCATCCTAACCCCCTGAAGGAAAATACTCAAACATCAACAAAGTTGGAAACGAAGCACAAAGAAACACCAATACACTGCTCAAAGTCAATGCTGATGCACATCGAACCACTAGATCCAGACCCTAACCCACAATCGACCGTAGTAGGAGTTCTAACAATGGAGGCCCATGGAGTGACGAGGACTCCAATACTGGGCCCAATTACCCATCGAACGTGGAAAAGGGTGAAACAAGGAGAGAGTGATGGTCCTACGGAAGACCTTAAACCCAGGGTTGGGAAAAGACATAATGAAACAGGCCACCCATGGATGAATCCCACAAAAATATAGAAAACGACATGTGGAGAAACAAGTCTGGAGGAACCAAAGGCGGTGGTGGGCGATACCCAGCCCCACCTAGAGCAATGATTTCTTTATACAGGAACTGTCGTGGGCTTGGAAACCCACGAACGATTCGCATGCTTCAACTCAATTGCACTCAAAGTCTCCCCGATATGGTTTTCCTGTCCGAAACCATACTGGAAAACAAGGACCCCAATGGTATTGCTCTAAAGTGCGACTTCCAAGGATGCTTTCTGGTGCCTAGACAAGGACATTCCGGGGGCCTCTGTATCCTTTGTATGGACAATATCGACGTCAAAATATTGTCTTTCTCCTCACACCATGTGGCAGCGTATATTCAAACAGACTCTCACCCACCCTGGAATTTTGTGGGATTCTATGGCTGGCTATCCCATAACGATAAGTTAAAGTCATGGGATCTTCTTTGTAAGATGCAACATGACTTACCGAGCCATATCCTCTTAGGAGTAGATTTCAATGAGATTATGTTCTATAAGGAAAAGAGGGGCTGAATCATTCGACCCCCAGCTTCAATGTTAAACTTCAAGGATGCGGTCTCTAGGGTGGATCTTGTCAATCTGGGGTACACATGTAATTATTTTAAATGGTTTCACAACAATACTGAAGGCACCCGCATCACTGAGTGTCTTGATAGATTTCTGGGCTCTACTGATTGGATTAATCTGTTCAGCATGTTTCGTATCGGCCACATGGCCCTTAACTGCTCGGACCACTGTCCAATTCTCATTGATTGTATGCAAGGCGAACGAAATAGACAACTTAGAAGACCCTTTAGATTTGAGAGCTTCTGGTCAAAAGACCAGGAATGCGAAGAGGTGATCTGATCAAGCTGTAAAAGCACTCAAGTGGATGTTTGCCTCAATCTCTAACAAGTCGCATATGATCTAAGGTATTGGAGCAATAAGAAATTCTACCACCCCGACCGGCATTGTGGTGTCCTTGAAAATAGACTGAACAACCTCCTCCAAAAACCCACATCTAATTGCATTCTCTCTAATACTGGATCCACACAAAGAGTGCTGGACACGGCCCTATGTGTCAAGGAAAGCTTCTGGGCTATACGGGTGTGAGATAACCACATTAAAGAGGGGGACGCTAATACCCAGTTTTTTCACTAGAAAGCATCAGCCAAGACTGGAAAAAACACTATTACATACATCTTACAACCTGATGGAAGAAAATCTTCTAACATCAATGGTATCCATGAGGCCTTGACATACTATTTCCAGAATATCTTCGCTGTAGGAACCCCTTTCATGTCTTCCAAGGTGGAAGATTGTATTAGACCTATGATCACCGATGAGATCAATAGGCAGCTCACTAAAGATGTGACAGATGACGAGATATTCATGGCTCTAAAACATCTTCATCCCACTAAGGCCCCAGGACTGGATGGGTTCCACGCCCTATTCTTTAAAAAATACTGGCACATTATCGGTCCTAAAATCTGCAACATGATAAAAAATATCTAGGCTGGGAATACTAGCATTTCTTCCATCAATGAAACTATCCTTTTCCTTATCCCCAAAATTAAGAAACCTCTGGAAATCCCGGATTTTAGACCTATCAGACTTTGCAATTTCTCATAGAAGATCTTCCCAAAGATCCTTGTCAATCGGCTACAACCTTGGCTACCTGATATTATCTCTGAGAATCAGAGCACCTTCGTGTCCAAGAGACTGATCGCTGATAATGCGATTATGGCCCATGAAGTGTTCCATTCTATGAAATCATGCTCCACCGTGAAAAGAGGAACCATGGCCTAAAAATAGGATATGACCAAGGCCTACGATAGAGTTGAATGGCACTTCATTCATGTATTCATACTAAAAATGGGGTTTTGTGCCAAATGGATAGATATGGTCATGGAATGAATCTCGACCGTCTCCTTAAAAATCTAGGTTAATGGGGAGCTCACCAGAGGATTCGCCGCATCTGGAGGCCTTCTCCAAGGAGATCCCCTCTCCCATTTTCTCTTCATAATGGTGTCTGATTTGTTTTCTAATCTTATTTACAGGGCTGCATCCTCTAAATCTATTCATGGAGAAAAGTTCTGCCATGTTATCCCACCAGTGTCGCATATTTTCTTCACCGATGATTGCCTCATGTTTTCCAGAGCAACAATTAATGAATGTTGGGTGATCAGCCAAGTGATCGAACAGTATGAGAGGGCATCTGGCCAATCAATCAATCATGTAAAATCTGAAATTTATTTCAGTTCATGGGTGCCTCTTTATAATAGGGATGAGCTATGCGCATCAATTGGTATCCATATGGTTTTGACACATCAAAAGTACCTTGGGATTCCCACAGTGATTGGCCAATCCAAAAAAGAAATCTTCACATCTCTTGTGGACAGGATCAAGAAAAAAATTCTAGGCTGGTCACCTAAAGGAATTTCTAAAGCTGGCAAGGGGACCCTCATCAAAGTTGTCATTCAGTCCATCCCCATCTAATTTATGTCCATGTTTAAGCTCTCGGCAATCATCATCGACCAGATCAACACACGCACTTCCAATTTCTGGTGGGGGAAGAATGATGGAAGGAATCGACCCCCCTGGTTGGCCTGGGAGAAACTCTGCAAACCCAAATCAGAGGGAGGGATGGGATTCCGGAATCTGCGTCTCTTCAATGATGCACTGTTGGCCAAGCAAAGATATCACCTTCTTAACCATCCATTATTACTTTGTGCACGGGTTCTCTGGGATAATAACTTTCCCCACATGAACTTCCATGCTTCCTCTCTTGGTCCCTATCCTAGCTTCCTCTGGAGAAGAATCTGGGGGGAAAAAGCTCCTGGAAAAAGGACTAGGCTGTAGGATTGGGTCTGGCTCATTAGTCAATATCTGGCCTGATCCCTGGCTTATCGATAAGGATGGTATGCCGGCTACATCCCCCATCCAACCAGGTCTTGAAGACGCCACTATCAGTTGCATCCTTTCCGACCAGGGATAGGGGTGGTGTCTGGAAAAGATCGTTGATTGGTTTAATGAATGGGATCAAAGAATTATCCTTAGAATTCCCTGGGTCCCTAACACAGGTCCCGACCAGCTTTTCTAGATCAATGATATGTCGAGAGAATACACAGAGAGGTCTGGCTACAGACTGGCTCTTGGCAGCCACTCAGTCATCTGGGATGAGGGACCATGGAATTTGATTTGGAAGCTCAACGTTCCCCCTAAAGTGCGCCAATTTTGGTGGCAGGTCTACATGGGTACTATCCCAACCATGAGCCTCCTCACTTACCGACATATGGCCAGTACTTCCTTTTTCCCTTTCTACCCAAACACTCTAGAAACTCCTTTGCACGCTATCATTCACTGTCTGGGAGCTAAGCAAATTTGGAATAAATGGGGCCCGGCTTCTGCAGCTTCAATGGCATTGGCCTCTGACCTTCCCGAACTTTTGACGCGTTGTTTCTCCTCTATTTCCTCGGCTTCTTCAGGTCCACTTTGCACTCTAGCATTGATTATTTGGGTCTGGCACAACGATGATGTTTTTCATCAAGCTCAAAAACCCCATGAATTCTGGATTGAACGGGACACCTCTTGGATTGAGGGCTGGAATAACCACAATGGACATTTTATGCCAGGTGTTACCATCTCCTTCCCCCTTCATTGGAATCCCCCAACGGAAGGGACTCTTAAGATTAACATGGACACATCTCTTCCAAAGGTTGGGCTTGTTCCCCTCAGCCTCCTAGCCCGAAATCATCTGGGGTAAATCTTTGCTACAAAATACGAACCACATCAGGATTTCTAGGAACCTACAGTTGTTGAGGCCATGGCCATCCTTGCCGGTATATTGCTCGGCTTGGAATGTGGATGGAGTGATATCATTGTTGAGTCTGACTGCCTTACCGTAATCGATGCTATTAACCACAACGATGGTGGGCTCCAGTCATTTTGCATCACCATCAGGAGAATTCTCTCACTTTTCCAACGCTTCTATTTATGCACCTTCTCCTTTACCAAAAGGGAAGGTAACAACGCAACCCGTCAGCTAGTAGACTAAGGCCCATTCGACTCTAACCATCTCTGGCTGGAAAATTTCCCTTCATGGATTTTCACATGTACTTCTGCTGATATTATTCATTAATGTATTCTGTTTTTAAATAAAAAAAAGAAATAGATATTTATTAGTTTTAGTTTATTATTTAAGAAACATTTCTAGCATGCTTATTAAAGGAAGGTATTAACTTAATAAAATGATTGAAAATATCAAAATAAATAATGGAAGACTTGGAATTGTAATTAATGGTTAAAAAACTATGATTTAAAAGAATTATAATTTGTCTTGTTCAAATAGAAAATATGTGTCTACTATTGTATGTTTTCATTGTAAAATTAATGAAAATTATGTTGATGATTTCTAACTTATAATTCTTCAATTTCGTGGTGTTGAGCATGACTGTATTTTAAAATCGTTTTATAACATTAAGGATAGAATTTATGCTCATTACAAATTGATTTAGTTAGCTAATCCTTTATTTACTAACACTATTGTACCAAAAATAATATGGGTACAAAAAAATTGTTTTTGATGTTTTTATAGGAATAATACACAATAACTATGATGTTAAATATATGAATAGTGGATGTTCAAAATATGTGTATAGAGACTAATTAAATTTATATTTCTTATTAAACGGATGGAATTCATGTTACTTTTGGATATATTATTAAAATAATGATCATTGAAGTGTAATGGATAAATGGTTACATATTTTCAAGGTGTATCTATTTCATTTTTATTATGGCTATATTAGACGCCTCACATCCATTAACTATTAAATATAGGTAGGATTTTTTAAAAAAATATCTATTTTCCTTCTACATTATATGTTACTGGTTTACTAATTTTAAAACTAGTCTCATCATCTGATATTTTTTAATAATTTTTTTTCAACCTATGGCAATCATAAATGTTTTTTGTATTTATATTTACTACAATATTTTATAATCTTACTTGATGGTTGATAGTTTAGTAAGCATGAGATAATTGACTTATCTTTTAGATTACACACATGTTCTATCACTGCTTTATTATTTATTGTGAGTAAATTATTAAGTTCCCTAAAAATATTTGATATGCTTAGTTTTAGGGATATTTATCTTAGTTATATAGAATGTCATTAAATATTTAATTATCATGAGCTGAACTTATATTTATATTTTAATTCTTTGAATATTAATAAATTTTTACATAGATCCATGTAGTTAAAGTATTATACCGGAGAAGTTTACTATGATGTATATTCACCACCCTATCTTTTCAAGAAATAAAGTATTCATTGTTTCGTATTTTCAAGTGGAGGAAAATGTATCAAGGGGGATATTTTTTGTATTTACTCATGTCAATATAGGTTTTTATTTTCATAGGGAATTTTAATTTTTGGTTTCAGAATTGTGGTCATTCAAACAATTAAGATCTAGATTTGAATTCCAATAATTGGAGCATCTCAAGGAGATGTTTTTTAGACATGGATTGATGCCTAGGAGGTGTCTTAGGTTATCTATTGAATTTTTGGATCTTTGGTTTGATGTTTGGAACTTTTAAAAGTGTTTTACAGTTTTACACTATTACCACATGGTAAGGGAACTACCGTGAAGTTTGATTTTTCATAAGGTTTTGGATCATAGTTTTTGCAAGGTTGTAGAGAAACCATAAAAATTTATAATTAATGTTTCATAGGGATATTCATGGTTGGTTCATGGATTGGAATACCTTGTAGCCAAACCATGTGGGGAGGTTTGGTTCGAGATAATGTGATTCGCACGGTTTGGAAAATCATGTGATAACCATACAACTACCCATATTTTCTTAAAAATGATAAAAATGTTATTCTTACCACTAGGTATTTTTTCCATCACCCTCCCTTTCCTTCTCCCTCATTCACAACAGACTAGGGGTTTACCTCCCCCCATTCATTTCCTTTAAACCTCCACCGAATAGGTTTTTTTTTATGATAATTATATAGAGATTCAAGGTAGATCCTCCTTATTCCTACCTCCTAATTATACCTAGTTAGCTGCTAATATTGAATTTTATGGATTAGGTTTTAACTTATAATTCCACTGAATCATGGTGGAATCATCTCGATATTATGGAGATTTTGATTTTCATGGATAGAGGACATCTCAGAAGGATTACTGCATGAAATTGCATGTCATTTAAATAAATATGTGTCACTCAATAAATTTATTTGGGGTTTCTTCCAAAATTAGATGAAAATTTTAATTTAATCCGGCTTATAAATTTGGTGTTTTTGTATCTTAGTTTCAATTGCATATCAATAGGAGACCACACCTCATTTCTCGTGATTTCAACCTGTAGATGTCGGTAATGATTTTTTTACAATTTTTCCAATTTAAATTAAATAAAAAAAATAAATTTTAAAATTAAATTCAAAAATTAAATTTTATAATTAACTATAAATTATTATGATTAATTATTTTGGGTGATAAGGATTGATATAGGATCTCAGGTGCTTATTTTATCATGTATAAGGCTTGGATGAGCTTCGGTGACAGTCTCTGGCCTATGATTAATGGAAATAACTTCATATAAGGTTAGTAGTCCCTATAAATTTCCTTAAATAATTTGACTTGTGTTTTTGTGGAATGTGATATATGATGTCACCATTGAGTTTTATTAACCGTTAAATTAAATAACTTTCTTCGTATAGAGAATGGATCTTATCGATATAACAGGAGTGTCAAGGGCCCTAATGGACCCTTTGGAAAAAGTTAATGCCTTGGCTGATAATGGACAAGGCCATTATTTTGAATGTGTTACATGTGATAATTGGACTCTAAATGGTATAAATTAATTAAAATTAATGAGACATTTTATCCCATGGTATAGGTGACCTTAGACCCATCCTTGTATATGAGAGTGTTGGACTAGGAGTGATTGGCCCTAGTAGGCCATGACAGAACCTTGAGATGCCTTAGTCCCTTCAAATAGTTAACTATGAGATTAGTATTAGTATTTCTTAACTACTAGTAAGAAATTAATTGGGTGGGTATACCCTAGGTAGGATTATGGGTTGGATGGGTGTGATAGGACCGACCTTGAATGACTTGAGAAAAGAGATGGTCCTCGGGAAATCTCTCTAATGTGATGATGGAATAGTTTTTTCCTATGAGGATGACTAGGCCGTGATATGATTATTGTGGTATTGTGGCTTGTTATACACTCTAGGTTATAGTATTATGATTTATATAAAAGAACAAGATGGTGAAACCCATGTCATTTTTCTAGATTATGATGAGACCTAGGGGACCTCGGTGGGTGCCTCAGTGTTATGTTGACCTTGGAGAGGGTTATTTTTTGGAAGCAGGTATCATCAATATCATGAGTCACTTTTGTACTTGAAGATCAATGAAGTTAGTTAGGCATTGATATAGCAAGGAATATTGGTTTTCAACTTTAGAGGTCAACCTATGAGATATGTGATAGGTTTGGTAATGAGGCCAACCTATGTGATGAAGATGTACTATTTTCTTGGTAGGGTGAAGGTGTGACCTTGATTTTATAAATTATGATATATGTTTCCTGGTAGGGAGAGTCTACTCTGGCATTTTGGATGATCTGATATATGTTTCCAATCATGATTCAGGCATTCCCCTAGGTTCATAATGATAATTTTCCTAAAAGAGAAAGTTTTCCCTTTGGTTTGGGATGATATGGCATATATTTACTACTATGGAGAATCTTTCCTTGTGTTCTAGATGAACAAGATTATGTTTCCCAGTAGGGATAGTCTTCCATTAGGTTTGAAATGATCTGGTATATGTTTCCTGGTGAGGATATTTTTCCCTAGGGTTTCGAATGATCAAGTTATTTGTTTTACAAATGGGGAGAGTCTTCCTATGGGTTTCATATGATTGGGTAACATGCTTAGAGACATCATTCACTAGTCAAAATGGGTGTGGTTGATCTCAGGTAGCATATTGGTACTCTATAATTGATGGTTATTTATATTATAACTTTTATGAATTGTGTTCTTTAATTATAGAATATCACATGTTCATAAACTGTATTTACTGGTTATGTTAGGGTCTCTGTTAGTGGTTCACTAAAAAATTATACTTTCACCCTACATGAGTATTAATGACACTTGATTACATGAGAAGGTCCTCAATTTTCGTAGGATTAGGGAGGGTAAGTCCTAGTATTTCATGATTGAGTTGGAGAAGCGCTAATGGAGTTTGGATACTAGATTGAGATGAGTCTTAGGGATAGTAGTAAGGCCTCTTTGGTATTTTATTTATTATTTATTTTTATATATATGATAATATAGTGGGAAATAATTTGGGATGTATGAATTTAGTATTGTATGATATAATTTACAATTTTATATGTCATGGTTCATCTTATTTTTTCATCTCCCTAAAGTAATACACTATACCCTATCTTCTAGTCGATGGCCTCTAGAAAATTGGGAGATGTGTTCGTGGTCATGTAGCACTCTGGTCCAGTTACCAAATAGTGAAATAGGGTGAGGTATTATGAAGTGGTATCGAAGAATCTTTTTATTTTTCTTACTATTTGGGGATATGGTAGATACAAATTGTATATGTGATAGAAATTATGACAAGTCTTATACTAGTGTTTCATAAACATATTTTCAGTGAAAATTATAGGTTACCAGGGATATGGGGTTATTTTTCATGGTTTCTAATGAAATATTTGATATATTTATTCAAGTTTTATATGTTCATTTCATATTATTATTTTGGTTTTGGCTCTTAGACCAATGGTAAAAGGCTCATGTACATGCATCATTCTTTGTATATAGGACTCAGATGAAATTTATGTGATTTCATGTGATTAATATCAATAAAAATGAATGATTCAAATATTTAAAGTATCAAAAACTACTTATATGGTGTTTTTCTATATAACTTCTTTGCATCATTCTACTCAGTTGGACCACAGTATATTTTCTTCTGATGGAAGATTATGTAGATCTTGTGAAGGAATAATACTTGATGATGAATATATAATCCCTCTTATAATGATTTATAGTGACCCATAGTGGGATAGTATAAGCATTGGGTTCCTGCATGATAAACTCATAGTGGATGGTTCGAAATGGTTATAGTTACTTAAAGTCTCAATAACGACAACCTATAAGGTTTTTCCTATATATCTTTTTGGTAACCTTATAATTAATTCAACTATATAATTATGGTATACTTGAAACCGATCATTATAGTATTATGTAATTATATATATGTAAATTTGGTTTTCATCCAAAGGGGGTCATATCATATATTAATTCCAAATGAGGATTAGTACCCTAGTCTGGGACAATGACTTGGAATGTGATGCTTGATTTGTATATGTATACTAGAACCCCAGAGGGGGAATTTTATCATGTGACGTGCCTTCTGATATTTGAGATGGGTGTAGATATATTCCTCAAAGATATGATTTATATGAGAGATGTGATTTATGGGATAGGTATTAGAGACTAGTGCCTATGATATATGGATCAGATTATTGGTGAGTTGAGTAGTACATGAGGGTAACCTAATAAAGGGGTTACCCTAGGCTTGAGAATGCATTTGATATGGGAATCATGGGTAGATTATCCATATTATGTGACTAGTTCATGAGAGGTGTTATCTGATATGTAGTATACTCAAGGAGATTCCTTGTTCTTTTATGACGTAAATCACTTGAGGTTCTTTGGTATTAAGGTTTTATTTTATGATGACGGGCCGATAAGGTTTATGACCCTATTAATTTCAGGGATGGTTATTTATGTGATAGTAAAACATGATCTTAGAAAGAAACATATATGATAGATAGAGTGTGGGTAGGATTTTCTAGTTTCGAGAGATTTCCTAGGTGGTAGATAATAATGTGATTTCCCATGGCACGAGTGAGATACCATAGTCTTTTTGAAAAATTCAATGAGTTGATTCTAGTGAGATGATATTGACATCAAGTTAGCATGGTTTATGATTTAGGTGTGTGGGATTATGATTTATGATGAGTGACTCATGGATTTTGAGTTGGGTGGTGTGATCGGGTGGTAGAGGAGAAAACACTTTTGGGGTTTTGATGGGATTGAAGTAGTAGTGTTGGTTACATGCAATTCTTGTTGGGTTTTAGATTGGTGAAAGGTCATGTGTGGGATGAGGACTGATGGTTTTTATGAAAAACATGGGGGATTTCATTTCATGGGTTTTGATATAAATGGGAGGTTCCCCTCTATTGTGACATGTGGAATTGGAAATGGATCTGGGTACAGTGACATAGTTGATCCGGACATGATCCTAGATAGGTATTTATTGGGATGATATGATTATGGATTAGGAGGAGAGATACACACATGATATTGGAACCTTTTTAGGTTGTGCTCGAGAAGAAGTATAAGAAAATCCATATGGTGGGGAGTACATCCTTGGAAATTAAAGGGTGTTACCCTCATTATAGATGGAAATTTATTGGATGATAAGGATGATGTTCCTTGTGAGCTAGGAATGGGTATCGATTGATGTTTTTCATTGAAACTCGGGTTTGAGTGTGATGGTCCGGTGTGGTCACTATGTATGGTAATAAATAGAGTGTGGATCATGTAGATAGGTGTTTGGATTTAGTAGGCTGATGATAAGGATATTCATGTGGTGGGGAGAATAGAATTGGTTATATATGTACAACCCTTGTGTGTGTATGCCCATTGATGCAGTTTTTCACGGAGTCTAAGAGTTGAATTCTGGCTCAGGAAGGATTTGGGTATGATTTGAGGATGATCCATATTGGATATGTTTTAGTTATTTTGTGTGGAGTATGATGGTAGATTTTATTGGATGGGGATCTAGCCATGTAATTATTCTTAGTGTCAGGTATGAAATTCAGTGTTTGTGTGTGTGTGTGTAGATAATTCTTTGATGCCTTTAAGATTAAGGCATTAGTATCAAGTGATCAAATGGCACGTCTAAAGGTTTGACTATGCATTTTTTGAAATTAAAAATCAGAAAGTGGGGGACCAACCAATGTTTTTTCATGAAATTGGGTGTAGTTAAAGTGAAACAACACTGAACAAGTCATTGGACTACTAATAATTATTTTTTTGTAGGTGATTCCAATAGTTTGGATAACTATGGCTGGGGATCATCCTTCATGAGAAGAGACTTATGGTGGGGAGAATCGTGATCTTGAGAATGAATTGATCGATGAAACCTTAGTGTCTCGGGATAGATAGGGTTCAATGAGAATCACCTTTGTGTTGTTGATTATGATGATTAGGTAGCTCAAATCTTTGATGAATGTGTTCCTATTGTTTAGAGTTGTGAACTGGAATCTCATCTTGTGTTCAAGGATAGAATTCAACAATTTGATCATGAATTGATGATTAGGATAGGTTGGTAAAGATGGTTAAAATACATATGAAACTTCTCATGGATGAGAATTTTTATGTAGGGGAGTTTATAATGACTTGTGTCATTACAAGTTGTTAATTTCATAAGGAATTTGAATTTTTTATACTGGATTAGGGTTTTTCCCATGAATTGAGATTCTAATTGGTATTTTAGTATTTAAATCATTTCAATGATTTTTTTATATTTGTTGAGGCCTATGAGGTATCTCAAGTGATCGGGTGAATTCTTGGAGCTTTGGGTTGAATTTTGGAATTTTTAGAAGGGTTTTATCCTATTACATAGTTACCTTATGGTTAGGTCAAACCATATGAGTAAACTATGTGAGTTGGTTTTTCATAGGATGTTGGTGCATGGTCTTCACATTTTTGTAGAGAAACCAATAAAAACCTAGAATTTGAGTCTTAAATGGATCTTCATGGTTGGTGCATTGTTTGAAAACTATTAATCAAAAACGCATGAGGGGGTGTGGGTCAATATAGTGTAACCTTCATGGTTGGATCATGTTTTGTAAAATCATGTGGCAACTATGTGACTACTTATTTTTTATAAAAAATTTTAAAAATGAAATTTTACCCCCACCAGATTTAATCCATCACCTTCCCTTTCCTTCTCCCTCACATTCATCATATTAGGGTGTTCCCTCCCCCTTCCTTCTCCTCCAATCCCACTTTGAATGTGGTGTTTTTAGTGATTCCTTAGACATTAAAGGTAAGATTCACCTTCATCCTCTCTCTTTTCCCATATCATACATTAATTTTGGATATTCCAGCTTAGGGATTTGTGGATGATTTAGTGAGAACATGGTGGAATCACCCTGATATGATGGGCCTTTTGCAGTATAGATAGAGGATGTCTTGGGAGGAAGAATGTGAGTTATTGAAGGCATGTAACTCGATGAATATATATATATATATATATATTATTTTCCTAAAGTATATGATTTTTTCATTGAATTTTTTGTATAAATTTTTGGTTTTTGTGGCTTAGGTATGGTTAGGTATCGAGAGTGGACCTCAACTCATTACTTGAAATTTCAATAAGAAAGAGTTTCCTAGTGAGTTTTTTTGGAAATTATTCCTATTTAAATTAAATAATAAAATTTATTTGAAATTATTATAATTAATTAATTTGGGTGTTTTAGTTTGAGATAGAATCTCATGTGTTAATTTGAGCATTAATGGGTCTTTCATGGGCATGGTAAAGAGTCATTGGGATGTGATTGAAGGAAATAACTTCATATATGATAGTTGCTCCCCATATGTTTCCTAATTATATGCCTTATGTTTGTGTGGAATGTAATACAAAATCTCTCCATTTAGGTTGATTGCCTTTTAAATTAAATAAATAACTTCCTTAAAGAGAAAGATCCATGTTGATATAATGCATGTGTCAAGGGACCCAATGGACCATTAGACACTAGTTGATGTCTCGGTCACTGATAGTCGAGGTTGTGATTATAAATGTGCACCATATGATACTTTGAACTTGGAAGGGTATAAATTAAATTAAATGAATTAAATGTATTGGCCCTTTGTATAGGTTCCCTTAGACCCATCCTTGTTAAGGGGAGTTTCATACTAGGATTGATTGGATAAAGTAAGACAAGATGAAACCTTGAGATTCCTCAAAGTCTTAGGATTGTTAAATACAAGAGTGTAATGAGTGTCACTACAAAAAAATGACTCGGTTAGAGGGGGTTTATAACCCACATATAAAAACATTAGCAGTGGTTGTGAGTAATTGCTTCTAATATGGAGGCCCAAAACCACTGGTATAATATAACTGAATTTAGAAGCAGTTGGTTTAGGAGGGTTAAAACCCCCTCTAACTGCCCCTAAATTGACTTTTGAAATTGACTCTCCAATACTTAGTTTTAGGGGAAGTTTTAGAACAACTTCCCCTAAATTTTCCCTTCTTTTTTATTTTTATTTTTTTTACACCCACGACAACACCCCCATCCATGCCCAAGGGACAACCCAAAAATACCCCATCAATGGCACACCAATGACCCCATGAAAACCTTTCCTTGTTCATGGGACAACCCACAAGGACCCCATCACCCATAACCCCCATTAAAACCCATCGTTTTGTTTGTGTCGTCCATTTGACAACCACCCACCACCCCTAGACAACCCCCCCCCCATGACACCCTATGACAACATCAAAGACCCTAGACACCGTACACGCCACTATTGACACACACCCTACACACATTGATTTTATCCTTCCAACCCAACTGAAAAAACTCTTCCAGAAGGTTTTGAACCTCACTCCAAGCATTTCACCCTACATGCCTCTTTCATTATACAAACGTTTCTTTTTTTAATATACGTACTAACATTTATTTATTTACAAATATAAATACATGATAATATATATATATATTCATAAAAATATAAATGATATAATATATTTTTATATATAAATAAATTTATATCTGTGTATATTTAATATAATTAATTATATTTAAATATATAACTATATATTTATACATATATTTATAAAAATTTATTTGTGTGTGTGTATTTATGTATTTATATAATATTTATAGAATTAAATATATATATAATTTTATGTGTGTGTGTGTTATAATAATATTATAAATTATTATTATTATCATCACACCAAATTTTTAAACTGTAAAGATTTATTTGATGGTATTATAAATATTATACATTTATTCTAGGATTTATATTATATTAAATACATTTATATTATACATTTATGTTTTCAATTGTATACATTTATATTATATCATGTATACACACACATATACACACACAAAAATTAAATAAATTCATATAATTGGAAATATATAATATATTTGAATAATATATATATATATATATATTTACTAAGTTAATTTATAATTAATATGGAATACTGCAATATATATATAATATATATACATTTACATATATTAAAATATTTATAATATAATATATATAATATAATTATATAATATATATTTTTATATATTTTTATATATTTTTATATTTATATTTATATTTAATTTTGTCTATATTATATATATCTATATACATAATATAATATAAATGTATTTTTACATAAATATACAATACAAATGTATCTAATATAATATATTTATAGTATAAATGTATTTAATAAATGTATAGTATTTAGAAAACTGCATATACATTTTATATATTTGAATAAATATAAATATAAATATATTTATATTTATTTTTATATTTATTTTTATTTTTATATTTATATTTATATTTATATATGTATACAATTTTGTTTATATGTAAAAGTATTTACTTAAAGTGTTCACATAATTTCTTTATATATATATGTGTGTGTGTGTGTTTATAATTTATTTAAATACAATTATATAATTTGTTTTTTGTAATATATATATACACATATGTGCAATCAAACATATATATTATAAAATTTGAATTTATATGGGATTTATTTTAAAAAACAATCAGAGGGGGTGAAAACCTCCTCTAATCTAAGGGATTGTAGTGGTGATTCATGAACCCCTCTAATTTTTTAAATTAGAGGGGGTTCAAAACCACGTCTAATGTCATAAATTAAAGGGGGTACAAAACCGCCTCTAATCTAAAGGATTAGTGGCAGTTCAAGAACCCCCACTAATTTCTTAAATTATAGGGTGTTGAAAATCCCCTCTGTTGTCAAAAATTAGATGGGGTTCAAAACCCCCTCTAATTTAAGAGATTATAAGGTGTTGTGAACCCACACTATTTATTTTAAAAAACAAATTACATTATATATATATATATATATCCTCTAAAATCTCATTGATAATTATATATATATAACCTAAAAATCCTAAAAAATATTACGCATATATATATGTAACCTCTAAAATCCAACCAAACATATAGTTCCACTTATTATTAAATTAGCGGAGGTTCTAACATAACTCCCTCGAAAATCCAAAAAAATATTTAAAAAATAATGCTAAAAATTTTACAGGGGGTTGTAAACCCACTCTAAATTTGATTATTATTTGGGTTTGTGTGTTACCCTCTCTAATTTATACAGAAAAACTATTTTGAGGGTTTTTTTCATAACCTCCTCTAAAAACCCCGCTAATCACCCTATTTTTTTTGTAGTGTGTTACTTCCCCAATAGAATGAGAGTACTTAGGTGGGTAAACAGAAGTAGGGTTGTTTTTAGGTTCAATGTGAGAGGGATGGGATAGAATTAATTGGGAAATGAGATTTTCTTTTATCCATACCTCTAGTTTGACAATGGTATGGTTTTAGCCTATGATACTGTTAAGGCCGTATGTGATTATGGCTGTGTTAAGTGATGTTTTACCCTATTAGTGATGGGAGTGAGACCAAGGTATAATAATGGGATAGCAGATCTCATATAGGGTTTCCAAATTATTATGAGACCTAGGGGACCTCAGGGGGGGTCCATAGTTATTTATTAACCCTAGATAATGTTAGTACAGGGGCGAGTATCTTTGATCTTAAGTGTCACCCAAAAACTCGAGAATCAAAAATGATAGACTAGAATGGATATAGAAATAAATACAGTTTTTAAACATGAGAGTATAACCTAAGAGATATGTGATAGGTTTAAACATGAGTTCAACCCATGTGAGGATGATTTCATGTCTTCCTAGAAGGGTGTGGGCACACACATGAGTTTCTAAATGATGATAATATATGTTTCTTAATTAGGAGAGTATGGACCTAGGTTTTATATGAGATAATATGTGTTTCTAGGTAGGGTGTGTGAATTCCTTTGGGTTCCTAATTATAAGTTTCATTGCAAGGAGAGTCCTTTCCTAGGTTTTGCATGACCTAACATGTGTTTCTTTTAAGGGAGAGTTAACCCATAGGTTTAAGATTTTCTTACTTTTGTTTCGAATAGGGAGAGTCTACTCCTACATTCCAGATGATCTGGTATATGTTTCCAAATTGGGATATTATACCCCTATATTTCATAAGACCAGTCTATTAGTTTTATTATAAAGGAGATTCTGAACCAGGGTTTTGGATGATTGGGTGATATACTTAGTGACCTCTAGCACTAGATGAAGCAAGTACGGCTGATCCTGGGTGGAATGTTAGAACTTGAGAATTGATGGTGATTTATATTATAATTCTTTCTAGTTGTGTATATTATTCTATGCACATCTCATGTGGATACACTTTATTTATAGGTTATTCTAGATACCTCATTAGTGCTACTCTACTGAGTTGTACTCATACCCTACTAGGGAAACCATGGAACTTGGGAACCCAAAAATACGTCACTAATCATAGGTTAAAATAAGATATGTAGGTTACGAGCATAGAAGGGGTATGGTTGGGATGATACCCAACATTAATTTTTTACCATGATCAATGATTATTCTGGGATCAATACAACGATGAACGCCAGTCTCCACTGAATAGAATCAGAGATTTAGATAAACAAGGAAGAGGCCCAAAACCTTTAAATAGGATGCTTCACATCATGTTTATAATTAATTTAATTAATTTCATAAAGAATAGAATACCTGGATCTTTATTATTTTCTTCGTTGATGATGTTGATCATTTGGAATGGACATTTCGGATTATCTTGTTGCGCTTGAAAGGATCCAAACTAGAATCCCTCTAGTAGTGATCCACACATGCTCCGATGGCCTCTGATTGACACCATTTTTTCTCTGGGTGCTAGCACGGCAAAGTGAGTGTCTTGTGTCAGTCGTTATTGATCGCTTGTTCTTCAACCTTGAAGAAAATCTCTCATTCTTGAGAGGGGTGAGAAGAGGATTAGAGAGAGAAATTGTTTAGCACAAAAATTATCAATTCACCAAGTGTGCGGTGTGTTCGCTATGGTACAATAGACGTACATTTCTATTCATATGCACAAAACATCAGTTACAATATTTAATTGCATAATAGTAATTAAATATATTCATGAACTTAGAGAAAACCCATGATCAGAATAATAATACCGTGTTATTATTTAGGGTTCACTAACTTGCGTAAAACGGAATTATGAATAAAATTCTACGTCACAAAATAATAGCAGCGTCATTATTATTTTAACTTGTGCCGACTAATAATTATTTACCACCTTTCAAATAATTATTTCACTAGCAGACTGGCCTTGGACCGCTCGAACTCCACTTCCATTGATTGAATAACCGAATAAATAAATAAATAATTTATTTTCTTAAATAAATATTTTATATACAAACTATTAAATAAATATTTATTAAATGTTCAATAAAATAAATAAATATATTTAATTTAATTTATGCGATCATCTTAACTTGAATAAAATTATTCCATAGTCTTGAGAATACTATTTATTTCATTAATTATATTCAAATAAAATTTAACAGAGACCACCAAAAACACTTAGTGTCTGACCCACTAGGATTATTTCTCATTGGCATTTGGCAGACTTGTCTAAATTCCAAGAGTACTATCTAGAAACAGGTCAAGGAACCCAAGATAAATAACATAAATTTTCAACAATTACATCCATATATGAACGCTCATTGTGTAATATAATACCATTGTCTCCATATCTCATCAAGAAGGTTTCATGATAGTGTCATCAACCTTTATGCTTGATACGTCATTCTTTGACTACCTAAAAAAACTCCATGTTACACCATTGACAAACAATTTCGTGTGTCTGTTCAATTTCAATAAAATGGTCGAGATATCAACTTCCATAAATAGAAGGGGCAAATCCTTCCTCAACTTATCCATTAATATCATGTCACTCGTGAAGCACCCAAAGTAACCTACTTTCGGCCAAGTTTCTGCGTGACAGTTTACATCAGTAAATCAAAGTGTGTGAGTTATGAAACGTATTAATGATAATATTAAAGTCTAATGATTATTACACTTGCTCATAGATATAAATATCTAATGACACCAAAACCTGCAGAATTTCTATCGGTGGGTATGTTCTCATAATATTCTCTCTTGGATATTACCAAGTGAAAAAATCATGGGAGGAATTCTCATCTGATTATGAGTACTCACACCAGATGGTCTGCATGCTATGTTTCCCTTCTGTCATCTAACTGTATAACTATATTTAAGAATATTGTTATAGCATTTCATGGTTCTCATCATAAAGGGGAACTGCCATGACCTTATGAATGTAACAAATAATCTTGGACATTATTAAATCATAGTCATGCAGAATAATTCACAATATGTAATAAGATGTTTAATATTTAAATACTTTCAATATCCATGTAATCAAAGTAAAACCAGTTTGTTCTAGGACACCAACTCTTACAAACTCCCACTTGGACTTGAGCCAACTACCTACAAATTTCAGTTTTCTAGACCTCGCATGGTGATCAAGTTTCTACTGAGTCAAGGATTTAGTCAAGGTTTCATCCAGGATGTCTTCCAGGGAAATACTGCTCACTTCAACATCACCTCTCAATGAAAAATCCCTCAATAGATGATACTTCTTTAGTATGTGCTTCGTCCGCTGATGTGACCTTGGATCTTTTGCAAGATCCACTACTACAGTATTATCACATTACAACGTGATGTGATCCTTACTTCAAGGTATCATATCCAGCTTCTGGATGAAGCTTTGCATTCAAACTACTTCTTTAGCTTCCTTAGTAGTTGAAATATACTCAGACTCTACTGTAGAATCTGTGACCACACTCTACAATGAGCTCTTCCAACTCACTGCACCTCCATTCAAAGTGATGATGTATCCCATTTGAGACTTCATGTCATCTTGATCAGTCTGAAACCTAGAATCTCCAAATCCTTTGATAACTAGTTGATCATCTCCTCCATAAACTAGAAACATATCCTTAATACACCTCATATACTTTAGGATAGTCTTGACTTCCATCCAAATGCGGTCACATGGGTCAGCTTGATATCTACCTACCACACACAATGTGTATGTGACATACATCCTAGTACATAGCATGGAATACATGATGGGACCAATCGTTGATACATATGGAGTTATTTCCATTATCTTTATTTCCTCATGTTTCTGAGGAAACATTTTCTTGGAAATATGAATTCCATGTGATGCTGGCAACAATCCCCTCTTGGATTGTTCCATACTGAATCTCATCAGTATTTTATTAATGTATGTACTTTTACTTAGTCCCAACAATCTCTTGGATCTATCACGATGGATCTTGATCCCAAGAATATATTCTATCTCTCCCAAGTCTTTAATGGAGAAGCATTGTTTCAACCATGACTTAATATACTGTAAGACTCATATCTTGTTTCCAATAAGTAATATTTCATCAACATATACTATTCGAAAAATGATTTCACTCCCACTAAACCGTTTATAGACACAAGGCTCACATTCATTCTTGATAAAACCAAATTTCGTTATGGATTTATCAAAATTTTTGTTCCATGACCTGGGTGATTAATTTAATCCATAAATGGTTTTTTGCAATTTTCATACCTTATTGGCATCCCTTGGAGTCATAAACCCTTCAGGTTGTGTCATGTAGAAATATTCCTGAAGGTTCTCATTAAGGAATGATGTTTTGACATCCATTTTCCAAGTCTCATAGTCATGGTAAGTGGAAATATCCAATAGAATTTTTATGGATTTCATCATTGAAACTAGTGAAAAGGTTTTGTCGTAGTCAATTCCTTGACACTATTTGAACCCTTTTGCAACCATTCGTGCCTTATAGGTGCTGACTTGTCCTTCCTTGTCCAGTTTCTTCTTAAATACCCATTTAAAATAAATAGGATTTACATCTATTGGAAGATATACCAAAATATAGACTTGGTTTTGGTACATGGAATCCATTCCATAATTTATGGCTTCTTTCCACTTGGAAACATCTGTTCCACTTACTGCTTCCTTGTAGGTTAGAGGATCATTATTATCAACTAATAATGAGTCATCATCCTCGATAACTAGAAAATTGTACTGTTCTAGTTCTCTAACCTCTCATGTACTCCTACGTAGCTCTTGTGTCTCTGGAGCAGTTATTTCTTCCATGGGGCTTTGTGGAATCTGTTCCTTTACCAACTCTTATATACCTTGAGCCACAAATTCATCGAAGCCTATCTCATTCCCACTATCTCTTTTGCATATTTTCTCCCTCTCAAGGAATATGGAGTGTTTTGCCACTATAACCATTTTTCTGAGGGGTTGTATAGGTAATATCCCAATATTTCCTTAGGGTATCCTATAAAGGTACACTTTGTGCCTCGAGGTTCAAGTTTGTTACCTAAAGAGTCCTTAACAAACGCATCACTTCCCCACACATTTAAATTTGATAATATGGCTTTCTTTCCACTCTAGAACTCGTATGGAATACCATTTATTGATTTAGTTGGTACTTGTTTTAGTATGTGCACCGCTGTTTGTAACGCATATCCACAAAAGTATAATGTAAGTCTCGCATGACTCATCATTGATCTCACCATGTCTAGCAGGGTGTCATTCCTCCTTTCGCTCACACCATTCCACTAGGGTGCGTATGGAGGAGTGAGTTGGGATAAGATCCAAAAATCTTATAAGTAGTCAATGAAGTCTTGATTAAGATATTCTCCACCTCAGTCTAAGTAGAGTTTCTTAATATTATTACCAAGCTGATTCTCAACTTCATTCTTGTATTCTTTGAACTTATCAAAATAATCCAACTTATACCTCATTAAGTAGATATAAAAATATCTACTAAAATAATCAGTAAAAGTTATGAAGTATGAGTACCCTCCCCTTGATTCAACTGGAAATGGTCCACACTTATCAGTATGAACCAATTCAAGAAGTTATTTAGCCCTTTCACCTTTCCCACTAAATGGGGATTTGGTTATTTTTTCATGTAAATAATCATGACATACACCAATTGGTTTTAGTTTGAATGAATCTAAATATCTATCTTGATGTAAATTTTTCAAACATTTCTCATTTACATGACCTAGGCGGTGATGCCAAAGCTGGGTGTGGTATGATTCAGGTGAAGTATCTTTATTATCGATTACCATTACTTGTTTTTTGTAATCCAACATGTAAATATCATTGTATAAATGTGCCCTACCAAAACAAATTTTATCCTTATAAAAGAAGAAACATTCATTTACAAACATGAAAAAAAATCCATCTATATCTAATCTGGGTACATAAATAATGTTTTTAGTAACAGACATTACATAATAACAACCCTTTAACACCAAGATCATCCTAGTTGGAAATGTGAGGTGGTAGTCCCTGATAGCTACAGTAGCAAGTCTGGCTCTGTTGGCTGCTCGTAGATCAACCTCCCCTCAGTCAATCTTCCTGAATCTACTTGGTTATTGTATTTCGATACATATGTGAGCACCAAAAGCTGTATCTAACACCCAATTTGTAGAAACAGATAGATTTCATTCAAAAACAATTGCACTTGAAGCTTCCCCTTGCTTATTAGGATGGGTGCAGTTCTTCTTCCAGTGGCCCTTCTAGCCATATGTGAAACAAACATCCTCATGTTCCCTTGCCTCCCCTTTGATCTTCCTTTTCATGGAAGTTGGTGAAGAAGATTTGGGCTTAAATATCTTCACCTTCCCTTTCCACTTATTCACCATAAGGACATAAGGCTTTTTACGCTTCATATCTTTTTCCACATAGTGAATGAGGATAAGAAGATCAGATAGATATTTCTCAATGTTGTCCATATTGAAATTGACAACAAAGTTATAGAATTTTTGAGGGAGTGATGCAAGAATGAGATCAGTGCCCAGTTCTTCGAGGAGTTTAAACCCAAGAACCTTAAGGCACTCAATGTAGATAATGAGATTGACTACGTGAGGCCCAGTTGGCGCACCTTCTCCAAGCTTACTTTGAAATAGTTCCATAGATATCTAAAACCTTTCATATATTTCTCTCTCCTAGTAAAGACCATGGATGTGCTCGAGCTTGCTATAAGAATCCATGTTTTCATGAGACTTCATGATCTCACTAGACATTGATGATAGCATCAAACATTGAATGTTGAACGCGTCATTCATATGTTTCTCATAGACTAAGAAATCCTCATCACTCGCCTCTTTGGTAGGTGGATCGGGTAATGCTGACACCAGTATGTAAGACTTCTATTCATGGAGTAGGATAACCCAAAGGTATCTAAACCATTTGTAGAATTTACTACTGGTGAGGATGTTGTCTTTATCCAGAATTTATGATTGATGAGCATGTCATTTTATTTTAAAATTAAAAGATAAGATCATTAGTACATTCTTGATTAACTTTTATGAGAAGTAATAATTTTTTATTAAGTCTCCCACTATTTAATCAAGTCCAAATGGCCCTCACCATTGAACCCGGAATGTTCAGTTTCCATGAAATTATAGTGGAAAGGATCCATATTCACCTTTTCATAACCCCAATAAGGGTTGGTCAAGCTATTAGAAGGTATTTAGGTAGGAAGGTCTTTGCCAACTGTGGGCTTGCAGCTCCTTGATATGTTGATTTGACTCCCCAATCATGAAATCATGACTTTTGGATTTCCTCAACTCTTGCCTCCAATATTACACCAAGTCTAGCAAGGGATACTCCTCATGATGTAATATGGTTATGTCAACCTGAAACCTTTCATAAGGTCTTCATGTATAAAAGTAACTATCTCAACAAGGGTTGGTCAAACATATAGTTTTATTTAGTTTTTCCCTTAATCAAGTAATGGAATTTGTCGCCAGACTTAATATTTTATTTGAGGTATTTTTATCTCTTATGCGTGAATTTATTATTATCATTATCACATGCTTGTTAATATTATGTGGAACTTACTTAAGTGATTAACCATGTCCTGATAATATTTATGCATAAGTATGGTTTTTTAGTTCCATCATGCATGCTTGTTTAATTCATTAATTATGTGATCATGACAACACATCCATAATAATAAACCATGAAAATGATAGAAATAAAACAAAGGGAATGATCATGAGCTTTTCTAATGGTTAGTTTATCTAGTGGTTGATAAACTAACCCTGACCTAGGGGATAAACATTTTGGAACCTTTTAGGTTTTTGTTTACAGCTTTCCTTTTTTCCACCTCTGTTTCTCTTGGGATTGGTTTCATCTCGACTCCAGCTTGAACCACCTCTACTAGCTTGGGAGTTCCATCTATTACATATTCCTTTTTTAACTCACATGAAGGTGAGGTGTAAAACGGGGTTTTACATAAAATAAACCTTGGGCACACATTCTCTACATATTAATGAGGAGAAGGCTCGAATTCCAACAAGTTTAATTTAAATAAATTAATTAAAATAAACCATCCACATATAAAGTTCTTGGTCTAGCTCCTGATCATCCACACATACAATGATATTTACGCATAAATAAAACGAGCATTCAATTCTTTAATAGTTATTATTTAAGATAAATCACGCTTGAATCAATTAATTATTATCTTTAATTAATCAATCATTTTATCTTAAACCCTTTTCTGGATTTCCTTAAGATTCTCATCCATCGTAATTTTAAACAAATAAAGTCATTTAAAATTATCTTTCTATGTAACTTGTACCTTAGATGAAACCCAGTGAATTCCTATTCATAACTACCCAATGAGTAGAAATGAACATTACGCAGATGTTAAATTAAATTCATATATATATAACACATATCACATGTTGTGCCTTAGCTTTACTCCTAAACGATGGTGCACGTCTCAAGGGTTTGTATAAAATAATAATAAATTTTAATAAATTTATGTAATTTGGATGAGTACATGGTGTGTAGTTCCAAATACACAGTGTGAACTATTTTTCACCATCCATCTGAAGTACACGCCTGGGGAAATGGTGTGTGAGTGTACTTCGGATATATTTGGAGTACATGGTGTGTCCAGTGGTCCACATGCTGTGTAGTTCATCGTTACACAATCTCCAGTCGGGCAAGCCGTGTACGGGGTACATGGTCCAACCCTAACCCAAAGGGACTACACATCGTTTCGAGTTGGCCACACAACGTGTAATCTAGAAACCATGTTCCACCTGTAATTTTTCAACACACTGAGTCAATAAGACTTAGACAAACTCTAATGACACGGCTTGGTTTGGAAAACCAGACGCGATGCATTGAACCTTGTCTACACAGCGTGTACTACCGAATACACATTGTGTGTTGTGGTGTTGTGCGGCCAGGAACCTTTGGCGCCTCTAGATGAGATCCTCTGTTTTATTTTAATCAAAATTAAATAAAAATATAATTTTTATAAGGTGAACGAGAAAAAAAAGAGGAGGAATAGATCTCGATATTCAGATTTGAAGTACGGTTAACTTGAATTGAAAAAACTAAATTATTAAATGTGTAAATCATCAATGAAATATTTATATAATTATAAACTATGATGTAATTTTCTCTGATACCACTTGTAGGTTCTGGGAACAGCAGAAGAATGGTTGGGAAGGTACCGAAATTTAATTTTTTACCATGATCAATGATTATTCTGGGATCAATACGATGATGAATGTTAGTATCCAAGAAATAGAATCAAAGATTTAGATAAAGAAGGAAGAGGCCTGAATCCTTTAGAGAGGATCTTGCACATCATGTTTATAATTAATTTAATTAATTTCATAAATAAAAGAATACCTGGATCTTTGGTATTTTCTTCATTGATGATGTTGATCATTTAAAATGACCCTTCCAGATTATCTCATTGCGCTTGCAAGGATCCAAACTAGAATCCCTCCAGCAGTGATCCACACGTGCTCTGATGGCCTTCAATCGACACCACTTGTCCACTGGGTGTTATCACGATGAATCGAGTGTCTTGTGTCGGTCGTTCTTGATATCTTGTTCTTCGTCCTTTAAGAACATCTCTCATTCTTGAAAGGGGCGGGAAGAGTATTTGAGAGATAAATTTTTTAGCTCAATAATTCTCAATTCACCAAGCATGCGGTGTGTTCGTTATGACACAATAGATGTACTTGTCTATTTATATGCATGGAACTTTAGTTAAAATATTTAATTTCATAATAGAAATTAAATACATTCATGAACTTAGAGAAAACCCATGCTCATAATAATAATACTGCATCATTATTTATGGTGCGAAAACTTGCACAAAATGGAATTATGAATAAAATTTCTCATCACAATATAATAGCAGGGACATTATTATTTTAACTTATTCAAACTAATAATTATTTACCATCTTGAAAATAATTATTCTACTACCAGACCGGCCTAGGTCCTCTTGAACTCTACTTCCATTTATTGAACACCCAAATAAATAATTAAATAATTTATTCTCTTAAATAAATATTTTATTTACAAACTAGTAAGTAAATATTTATTAAATATTCAATAAAATAAATAAATATATTTAATTTAATTTATGTGATCATATTAAATTGAATAAAATTATTCCATAGTCTTGAGAATAATATTTATATCATTAATTAAATTCAAATAGAATTTAACTGAGACCTCCAAAACCACTTAATATGTGACCTTCTAGGATTAATTCTTGTTTGATTAGGTAGCCATGCCTAAAGTCCAAGAGTAATATCTAGCAACAGGTCAAGGAACCCAAGATAAGGAACATAAAGTTTCAAAAAAGACATCCACATACGAATGCTCACTGTGTAATATAATCCCTTTGTCTTAATATCTCATCAAGCAGGTTTCATGATAGTGTCATCAACCTTTATACTTGATAATTTGTTCTTTGAATACCTAAAATAAACTCATTGTTACACCATGGCCATGTAATTTTGCGTGCCGGTTCTATTTCAATCAAATGGATGAGATATCAACATCCATAAATGGAAGGGAAAATTCCTTCCTCGACTTATCCATTAATATCATGTCACTCGTGATGCACCCAATGTACCCTACTTCCCTCTAACTGTCTACATGATGGTTTTCATCAGTGAATCACAGTGCGCAAGTCGTGACACGTATTAATGATAATATTAAAGTCTAAGGATCATTACATATGATCACAGATAGAAATATCTAACGACACCAAAACATGCGGAATTTCTATTGGCAGGTCTGTTCTCATAATATCATATCTTGGAGAATACCTAGTGAGAATTTCAAGAGTGGAAGTCTCATCTGCTTATGAGTACTCGCACCTAACGGTCTTCATGCTATGTGTCCCTTCATAGTATTCCATCCAACTGTATAATTATATTTAATAATATTGTTATAGCATTTCAAGGTTCTCATCATAGCAGGGAACTGTCATGACCTTATCAATGTAACAAATACTCTGGGACATTATTACATCATAGTCATGCAGAACAATGAACAATATGTAATAATATGTTTATTATTTAAATACTTAAAATATCCATGTAATTAAAGTACAAACAGTTGGCTCTAGGACACCAACTCTTACAAGATAAGGGCCCAATATTACATTATTAGGATAAAGTTACTCGAATTGAGTCCAGAGACTGGGTTTTTATATGCCTCAAGGAAGTTAGTAGGGCCTCCATGTTATTTTATTTCTTTTGGTTTATTTTTTATATCATATAGATTGGTGGGTCATCATTTGGGATGTTTGAATGTAGGCATCCATATTAATTTGATATTGTATGGTTGTTGTTTACTGATTATTCATACTCTGATTATTATTGTTGATGTTCTTTGGTTATTTATCTATTATTTTTTACTCTAATATTAGGGTATTGTATCCCCATGGTAACACCCTAGACCCTTAATTATAGTCAGTATCCTCTTATGTATTGGGAGGTGTGCCTGAAAACATGTGACACCCCAATCTGATTGTTGTAAAGTTAACCAGGGAAGGGAATTATAAGTTTTCTGCTTTAATATTTCTTTATATCTTTTACAGTTAGTATATATTTTAATATGCATGAATTTAGGGGGATTTATCCTTTTAAACATTTTAATAATGATATTTAAAATAGTTATATTTCAGTTGAGCATGATTTTCTATCTCTTTTTTAGTATTTTTATGCAAGTTTTTTAGTCAGAAATTGGTTTTCTTAAGGCTCAAACATGATTTATATAGATTTTCATTACTGATGGAGTATTCTTGATCTATTTATTTGTTGTTATATATTGTAATCTCGATTTTTCATTATTTTTATCGATTTTTCATGACTATTGTTATCTCTAATGTTGTAGAATATTAATTTGTCGTAATCATTCTTGTTTTATTCAATTTTATTCATTTGAAAGCATGTGTTTAATGTGTTTTATTATTTATCAAAAGAGGATAAATTTACATTACTTATTTTTTATAAACATATTACGTATATTTTTTAATAAAAGGGGGATACTGTGTTTTCATGACCCTAGTGATTAAATTTTTATCTTTATCTTATAAGGAGAAACTTTTTACATTACCCTTATGATTAAAGTTCAATTCTATTTGGGGATATCATTTCATTTTCTTAATTTAACCTACATTATCTTTATAATATATGAAAGATTATTTTGGAAGTATGGTTGTATTTTATATTTGTAAGTAAGGGGGAGAATTTTTAATTGGCTCCTTGACACACTATTTTTATTTTCATAATTACACCCTCTCACTTTGTTTCATATATTTTAGTTGTTTATTTTATTATTTTATTCTTTTTTTTAATTATGATTTTGTTCTTACTCACTTTTTATGTTGAAATATTATTGAAGTGTAAGAAGAATATTATATACTAAAGTTAATATATTTTAAAGATATCTTACATATTAAAGATTTTATAAATGTACTAAATTCTAGAATGTTAAGAATCCATGGATGTTGAAGCAATTATCTTACATATTGGGAGAATCATAAATTCAACTAAGGAAATTATTTTACCCGGTTTTGAGAATATATTATATATTAGGATTCTAAGAATTTCACTAAGTCAAATATATTAATTATTGATTAAAACATTAAATTTTAATTATATAATATTACATGAGAAGGAAATTATGCTACCAATTTATAAAAATATGTATTTTTGAAAAATCATATATCTTACACATTCACATGTAGTAGTCAAATTATCTTGCATATCATTATTGGATAATGAAATATAATACATATTATTATATGAATTTAAAATATGTTATGCATAACAAATATGGATAAGATTGATATGTTAAATATTATATTGGAGTTAAAATATATTTATTACACATACAGTAATTCTATAATTATAGATGAGAAGCGAGTATTATGAATCCATAGAAAGAAATAATATATTAATTATTAGAAAGTTTTGATGTTTGGTAAGGTTATAAAACTTTCATTTTTTGTATAATATGTTACATATCATATAAAGTGGATGGAAATAAATTATTTATACAATGGATATTGAAAATCTTACATATGAAAATGTTGGAAATCCACTGAAGTAAGGAAACTTAAAAATATAATTAGAAGCATTGAATACATCAAATTCTAGAAAAGTATAAATTATTACCCGCCATTATAAGTAAATAAGGAATGTTTTCTTATGTATTGAAGGATCTTTGGAAATTTAGTAAAGTAATGAAGAATATAAAGGAAATTTTTCTCTTATTTTTCTTTGTATATAAAGTTTACAAATACGATAGATTTGTAATTTGAATAAATGTTTACCTTCACATTAAAGTGAATATTTACTCTTATGTTTTTAATAAATGAATCATTCACTAATAGATATTACATTTACACTTATCTATTTCAATTTTTAGAAGTTAGGTATTTAAGAAGAAGATAAGATCTATAACTATGATGAATTCAACACACTATAAAGACCTAAAGGATTTAGAAAATTTAGAATGATATCCATAACTTCCTATAAAAACTTTCAATATTAAGATATGAATTGAGTACTATAAATTCCAATTCAAATGTATAAATTTTAAAAAGATATTATTTCAATATTTGAGTTGTAGTTCAATAAATAAAAATAGTATTAAAATGAAGATTCTAACTGATAAAATTATGAAGAAGATTAAGGATTGTTTTGAAAGAGTTTATTTTGAAGCTACATGTGACAACTCAGCCATTATTTCCATAACTAATTAATTAATTTATTTACCTTTATTTTTATGAGAAGTTTTGAGTTAGGCCATTTAATATTTTTGTAAATTTAAATAATTTTTTCTGTCAAAAAGTTTGCATATGGTTAGTGATAATTGTGAGACGAATATGGGAATGGGTTTTGAAATATTTCTAAGAAATTTTGAATAATCGAAACATATTTTTTCTAACCATTTGAACCAATTGTGTGAGTGCTCAGGTGTGCCCGGTAAAGGGAACAAGGTTTGAAAAACCATGTAATGTACATGTATTCTTAAAATAGAAAATTACAAAATTTATCTTTACCCAATTTACCCCTAAATCATCCCATCCCTATCCCTCACTCATGAATCAAAACTAAAGTATCCTAGGATACTCCTCCCCCTCATCTCTCCTTTAATTTACGTCCTCTCCATCGATGATATAAAATGGATTCCAATAGGGTAAGGGTTCTGTTACCTCTTCTTTTTCCTCCCACTTATTATTTCTTTATTTTTCTCTTATCCCTCTCACAATGTAAACTTTATATAAAACTTAGGTGGGTTCTAGATTCTAAATCATTGTGGATTTGGTTTCTAGGTAATGAGATATCCTCTCAGGACTATCCACTCTACATTCTTAAAGGTTTCTCATAATCTGTGATTTTTCTAAGTATGTGTTTCTATGCCTTTTATTTTCCTTGATATATTACTTATTATTGATCATTTAAAATTGGTCTTTCGTAAAATTATATGTGCTATTTTGGTTCAACTGGACTTAGAGATGCAGGTTTGTCAAGGTTTTTAAAATATTACAATTGATCTCTAAATGGGTCCTTATGGTCTTTCCCTTGTTTATTATTTAAAATCTAGTAATAAATTATGCTTTTGATAGATAAAATATCTATGGTGGTTTTCAAAGATAAATTTGGTGTTTTAAAATTATTCGAATATGTTTTTTAAATTTTATTACGTGGATCATGAGTTTAAGGGATTAATTAATTGGGGTTTCCTTGTTTGAAAAAATTTATTAAGTATATTTGCTTCATCCTTGGGTTATTCATTTAGGCCTGATGTTATAGATATATCATTCCATGTTTCGTGCTTATACACATATGTGTGGGTGTATATATATATATATATAAATATAAGCACACATTCACATGAGAATATATTAATATATTCATTGAGAAATGTTTATATATATATATATATGTAATTTCATATATTTATAATATTAAAAGGAAAGTTTTATAATTTAATCATGATATTTGAATTTGGTTTTTAAACATGTTTCCAAACTTGTGTTTCTTAAATGGTTTTTTCATTTAAAAATAGTTTTTAACTTAAAAAATGCTTGTAATATGACCTCGAAGAAAATGTTTCAATTATTAATTCAGCTTCCAAATGGGTTTTCAAAAAGGTTTCATGGTTCTAAACTGTGTCATTGTTTGTGGTATTGTATTTGTTAATGGGAATTATGATTTCAATGTTAAATGTTTTTTAGTTGATACATGGGAGACTGTGGGTTAGAATCTAACTAGTTGGGTGTTTCCGTATATTTAGATAAGATACTAGATAAGGTTTATTTTTGGTGAGCTTAAAAGGCATGAGTTTTATAACATATGTTTCTTCACAAAAATATATAGTATTCTATGACTAGGTCCTTGTTACCTTTGGAACCTATAGGTCATATCTCCTCCTCATGTGTCTCAGATTACACTTAGGTTATTTCACATTATTTGGTGACCACTCTCACTTTTATGGATGATGTTGTGATAAATATTTAGTTTCCTTATTAATCTTTTTTTTAAATCTTCTACACTTTAGTATTTTATTTAACTTTTTATTATTTATTTCCAATGCTCCAGGATATATTTTTTATTTTATCTTCACTCTATTTTTTGTTGATTCTATTTATCATCGCCATTTTTGTTTTATTCTATTGCCTTGGGTTTTTCTTTTCAGTTCCATTTTAAAAGTAAATCTAGAAATGGGATTTCAATGGAATATTTTATATGAATTGGTTTTTATAGATGTATTTATAAATCTATATTCCAAAGTATGTTTTAAGGTTTTAGAAAGACAAATTTTGGTTTTAAATCTATTGTTTGGGTGAAAAAGAGACTTATGGGTTTATTTCCAAAAAGTAATAAAACTACTTTTTTTAATGGTACGTTTGAAATAATTATTTTTGGAATTTATTGAAAAATAAAACACATAAAACCTATAGTGATTTCCTATTGGACAGTTTATACTCACTTCCTACTCACACTACTTAGTGTATGTAGACCAAGTAGCACTTGCATGTTTTGGCTTTGAGACATGAAATGGGATCCAAGTTTTGATTATAGTGTGGCCTCGAGTTATATGGGATATCTTGATAAAGTATACCAATGTCTATTTTTAGTGTTTTAGAAATTTTATAAAATCATCAATTCATGTTTTCCTTTTCCTTTAAGGGCGGTGTTCATAAATGTGGTGTTGGGATGATTGAAAATGGGTTATTGTGTGTGAGAGAGGTATAGTTGAGCTATTGGATTGTTTTTATATTACATTGTTTCATTTTAAAAATTCTTGATTTTCCATTATCTTATTTATTTAATTCAATTTATTTTATTTATACATGGGCATCCAATTTATAGATGCATTATGATGAAATTATAGTTAAAATTTTCTTATGATTAAATATTATTTATCTGGGTTAAATTAGTCCCATTGAGTTAATATAATGTCTTGGAACCTATCACTGGGCTTTGGGGATTGGGAAACCCCTAAAGACTAGTGACTGGTTAATTCAAGTGCCGATTCATGTGGCATCACAAGTCATTTTGTTAAAAACTTTATAGATCCATCAATCATAAAAATGAGATAGGTACATATAACACATGGATATTATTTGGTAAGTTAGGTACTATGGATATAGGATATTCTAGACTCAATAGGTGGGTATAGAAAGGGGCTCATTATCTCTTCTACTTTCAGAGCCTTAAGTCACCTTGGTATGTTGGATTTCGATTCATAGTTTTTGGTTTTGGTATTTTTTATTTCATATTGAAGGTATTTATAATTTTATTGATGTTTTATAAGTTTATTGATGGATTTATTATGTTTGGAGATTAAATGGGAGTCTATCTAGTTGTACAACATAAGCTCACATGGCCAAATAACTTATGTGGATCCCATATTTTTGGTCATATCTTACTCATAGTTATGGTTTTGTGATTATCACATGGTTCACCAAGACATTCAGCCACTTTTTTCATGATCACTAGTCCCATTTATCATACCCTTATATAGTGTGATGTTGTGAAATTGGGTTTTTCCTAATATTTAATAAAGAGATTTTTAAAATCTTAAAAAAAATTGAGTGAATTTTGAAGATCTTAAAATGGAAATATTCATTTAAAAATGGTATTTAAAAGGTTTTAAAAAATAATTACTGATTTAAAATGGTGAAATTTGGTTTTTTATTTGGAAATTAGGGCTTTGTGATCGATAAATAATTTATGGGTGTAATGTTTTGTCCTTTTTTATTAGATAAACTTAGTTTTGAATAAGGAATGTTGGTTTTGAAACTATTATGTATATTTTATAAATAAATTAAAAATGAAGTCATTTTTTAGGGATTTAAAAAAAATAAATGGTGGGAGTGTGGGATTTAACAAGATTTTTTCAATTGGGGATTTAATATTTCAAAATTTGAAGTTGTGGTTTTGAAAAAGGTAAAAAATATTTCTTTTATTTGTTGAAGGTTCTGATTCTCTTTGGTGGTGTCTATTATTGATTCCTTTAAATTCTTTAATTTTAATAAAGATATGATTTTTGATAAGGGTAATTTTTTTCTTGGATGGCATTGGATTGGGTATTTTTTTATCTATGTTATTGAAAGTGTGCCTCCCAAGAAGGTCTCAATCATTATTGATTTTGGGTGATCATCTATTTTGGGGGTACAGTCGATTCAGTTTATAAGGTAATTATTTATCAGGTGTGACTCCTTGTGTTCTTTCTTGGTTTGTTCTAAGGAATGTAATTTTTTTCTTTTTTGTGTCTCATTGAGTTTTGAGTGTGATTTTGGTTGGTGTTGTTTGATTACAATTCCTTGAACTTGAGAAAATCTGTGGGATTGTGATTTAGGTAATTCAGATGGATTTTAACCAATTTATATTACACTATGACTAAAATCTATTTGTTTTATTACGATCACCATGATTTGTGTTCCAATTATTATGTCATAGATTACCATTTCTTTATTATTATCCCATGTTTCAAACCCATTTTGTTTAAAGAGGATTTTTCATGGGTTATACATTATTTCTTTTTCATGATTATAGGATGATGATGGGTAGCTTGATGGCCTGCATTATGTAATCATTTGAGTTTTCTTAATGTTATGATCCCCTTCAATAATGTTTTAGTGGGTCTTATAAGGTGTCTCTTCATCCTTTCATTTTCCTATAGATGATTAGTTACTTGTATTTGGATTTTTCCATATTGTTCTCATGGGAGAATAAATTGTTACTCCTATGAATTTTTTTGTGTCTTTAGGGGAGTGTTTGGGTTGACATATTTGGTCAAGGGTTCAAGTTTGTCTCATCAAAATATTTTGAAAATGATTTTATTCTTTTTTGATCGAAAATTCTATTCCAGTTCTTAAATATTGGGTAGACCCACAATGAGTATCAATTTCTTTATTTCCCTATTTACGATTGGGTATGATTTTTACTAAATGATTTAGTGATTATTTTTATTCTATAGATTATTTCTAGTGTGTCTGGTTGAAATCTAATTTTGTAGATTGTTTAATATTTTATCCTTCTAATTAATATTATTCTTTGGGTTTCCTCCTCAAGTTCAGTGGATTTTTATGGGAACAAATTGTTATAGTTGTGAGAATTATGACACCCCTACCATTAATTCTTTGATTAATTAATTTACCTATTAACAATTTTTTTATTGAGTAGTTTCAAGTCTGACCCTTTGATGTTTTTGTGAAATATAAGGAATTATTCATGTCTAATGATTAGTTCATGTTTTGTGATAACCATGTAAGGATTGTTTGAATGGGGTATACAATGTTGAAAATCCATTTCTCATTATTATTATTTAGTTTTTTGAACCCTTCAAACCAATCATGTAAGTGTTAATGTGTTCCCAGTTAAGGGTTCATAATTAGAATATAGTTTGATAAACTATATATAAACCATGTGATGTACAAATATTCTTAAAAAATAAAAATTACAAAACAGGTTATCACCCTATTTACCCATGAATCTTCCCTCCCATCTCTCTCACTTTTCATTCACACCTAAATGATCTCATGTTTCTTATCCCCTCATATCACCTTCAATTTTCATCCCCTCTATGAGTGAATCTAAAAGGATTTCATTTGGGTAAGGGTTCATTTCCCCCCCTCCTTCTCCTCCCCCTTTTTCTTTCTTTATTTTTCATATCTTCCTCACACAATATACACCTTATAAAAACCCTAGATATGTTTTCAGGTTATAAATATTTTTTTATGGTTATTAGGGTGTTAAATATCCTCTTGGAACTTTCCTCTCTTCATTCCTAAAGTTTCTGCATTATCTGCACATGGCCTAGGATTGTGTTTCCACAATTTTTATTTTCTTCAAAATTTCACATGTGATTTTGAATTTAAAATTGGTTTTATTTAAAATTTTATATGATACTTGGGTTCAACTAGATTTAGAGATGAATTTTTCTCAAGTTTTTTAATAAATTACAGTTGATTTCCAAATGGTTCCATATGGACCTTACCCTATTTATTGTATTCACTCAAAGAATAAGTTTTTTACTGATAAAATATATATAGTGGTTTTAATAGAGTAATTGAGTTTTTTAAATTTATTAGATGTTTTTATGAAGTTTTACTACATGACGTATGTGTTCATGGGATTAGTTAATTGGGGTTTCCTTTTTAGATCAATTTTATTAAGTATGTTTTTTTATACTTATATTATTTGTTTAGGTCTAATGTTATGGATGTCTCTTTTCATGTTTAATGTTTATAGAAGTATGTATGGGTATATATAAATTCATATATAGATATATAGAATAAAATATGTGAATATATGAATTTATAGAAGTTTATATATATATATATATGTAATTTCTAATGTGTATAATATTAAAAAGGATGTCTTGATATTTAAACATGATGTATGAATACAGTTTTTAAATACATTTTCAAAGATATGTTTTTAAATGGTTTTTTATTTAAAAATACATATGAATGCACCAAGTGTTTGTGAAATCAACTCAAAGAAATTTTTGGATTTTCAATTGAGCTCCCTAGGGGTATTTTTGAAAGGATTCATTGTTCTAAATTATGTTATTGATTTTTCATTGTTATAGTTAATAGAAATAATGTTTTCTATATGGAATGTTTTTTGGTTGTAACATGGGAGAATGTACATTGGAAGGTAACTAGATGAGTGATGCCCAAGATCTAGGCATGATTCTATCAAGGGTTCAATTATGGTGACATCAAGAGTCCTAGGTTGTATTACATTTTTGGGTTCACAAAATCAAAAAGTGTTTCATGTGATATTCCTAGTAACATATGGAATGTATTATTTTAAGATCCTCCCCATGAGTATCAGATTATGAATATGATGTTACACAATATTTTGTGTCTACTCTCACATTTATAGTTGATTTTTTTATTATTATTTAGTGACTTTATTCATATTTACAGTTTACCCCATATGCACTTTAGTTTTTTATTCAGCATTTTTTTATTTATTATCTAATCTCCATGATATGTTCTATTTGTTTTATCTTTACTATATTGTTTTTTGTTTCTAATTATACTTTTCATATTTGATTTATTTTATTAGCTTTAGTTTTCTTTCTCGGTTCCATTTTAAAAGTAAATCTAAAAAGGGGATTTCAAAGGCAAGTTTTATATCGGTTGGTTTTTATATAGATATTCCTACGACTAACTTATAAAGGATGGTTTAAGTTTTCTAAAAGACAACTTTGGGTTTTAAATTTGAATCATTGGAGAAAAAGAGGCTTGTGATTTGATTTCCAAAAAGTAATAAAACAACTTTCTTTAATGGTATTTTTTAAAACTAGAATTTATGGGATTTCCTAGAAAAGGAAGCGCATGAAATCTGTAGTGATTTATACTTGTATATTTATTCTCACAACTCACTCACACCACTTGGTGTTTATATAATGATTGATTGTTTTAGGTTCTATATTTGACTATCAGAATGGGGTATAAGTTTTCAATTTTGTGTGAATCCAAGTCACAGGTGATAGCTTGATTAGGTATGTTAGTGTTTAATTTTTGTGCTTTATAAGTTTTAGATAAATTGGTCATTCATGTTTTCCTATTCCATTATGGGTGATTTTTATTCTTGTGGTGATTATATTATGGAAAAAGGGTTTTTTGTGAGGGTGTTGGAGGTGATCCATGGGATTATTTCTATGTTATATTGTTTCATTATATATCTACTTGATCTCCCATTTTATTTTTTTTCACTTTAAAATATTTTTTTATTTCTAAATAATCACCCAACATAAGAACTAATCATGAAAAAATTCTAGTTAAATTCTATTGCATATTAAATATTATTTATCAAGTAAAAATAACTCCCATTAAGTTATTCCAATTCCCTAGAACTTGTTGCCAACCTGTTGGGATCAGCAACATCCCATAGGCCTAATGGTGGGTTAGATCAAGTGTAGGTTAAGGTTCCAGCTCAAGCTGGTTCATTACACTATATGAATCATTATTCTAAATTAAATATTGAAGAGATATAATTATTTATAGACAGTAATTTGATGTATTATTTTGGGAAATAGATTTTTACACGTTTTTCTAAAATCATGGAGAGAATTGTGATATGAATTTAACTATATTTATTGTTAATAATCGATATAATAAGAAGTGTTAAAATAGTCATATTATTTATTTATTTATTTATTTATTTAGATGTGTTCCTACGGGATATAGAAGAGCTAAAAATGTTTTATAAATTTAAAATAACACATAATAAAATTCATGCATACTAAAGTTACAATTTTTCATACTTCATATTTATATTATAAATTATTTTACAGCATGAAAAAGGGGGACGATAAAGAATAGAAATGCGAGAAAAATAAATTCTATGTGAACTTAAAATCAATTATTACTACTTCTATGTTCATTTTGGAACATATTACGGTGATGCTCACTTAATAACCACTATACCTTGAAGATTCATTTTCTAGAGTAAGATTCATCTACTGTCAGTTGTTGGAATTTCAATTGTTTTCTAAATCTATTAACTCTATAAATCACATCTATTTATTCTAAGTGGAACCTTATTTTACTCTATTATGGACTGAGTGTTTTCTAATTGTACTCATCTATAGTGATGTGTAAACTAATTGTGTTGGGTTGTAAGGTCCCTAGTAAGAGAATATAAAGGCTATTAAAATACTAATTGTAGGAAGTGAAAAATTGTTTCCACTATATTTGGAGATCCCTAGGAAAATGATATAAATAAAATCATTATTTCTATATTGGGTGTTGGTGGAGTGGAATAGGGTATGTTCATGTATCCTCAAACTGATATAAAAAAAATTCATGTCTTACTCTTTATTTCATTATATTTTCACTACATAAACTAATTTAATAGAGACAGATAGATTCAAACCCATTTAAAGGGGAAGTTTAAATTGGAGGAATTATTTAAAGGACTCAATACATCCCCCCCCCTAGAGTCTTTATCTTCAGCCTAGATAAGACAACATATAGAACATAAATTGTACTAGAAAATGAATGAAAACAAAAAACCCCATGATGATACAATGTGAAATGGTAAAAATTATGACACTTTGTATAATAAACACATCCAAAATAGATAAAATCTTGATCACTGGTGACATAATGACGGTCATTATGATGAGATCTCCACTCCAATAGTTACCCCATTAACTGTTATCCCTAGGTTATGTGATCAAACATCCTATGCACTAGCTGATCTATATGAACACAAGGTGAATAATATACAAGTGAAAAAGAAAGGGAGAGTATATAAATACCTAGTATATTCATCCCATGTAGTGTACTGACTAAAACAAACAACTAGTACCAATGTTCATAAATGATAAATAAGGTGTATAAAACAAACATCCTAGACATCATCAACAATATAGAATAATCCCAAAATCAATCCAAATTAATCAATCCATAGCACAAATCCATCATTACCACAAAATAATAACGATTACTTATATAGAATATCAGAAAATATAAATTGATCACACATACTATCACATATTTCTTACCTAGTAATTCACCCTAAATTTAATGATCATGAGTTGCTGGAGGAAATAAATATCTCCACCTATCTCGAAAGTACTAAAGATAATACTAATATCCATATATCTCTTTAGTGCTGAAGGGAATACACATTTATAGCTAAATGAAATAAACAACTTCAAATATAGAATCATATACACTTCTAGACACCAGTGGAAATACACATCACTAGGGATTAATTTGTATAAAATAATATTGGAGGAAGTATACATCTCATGGGTTTTAACTATATATTTGATCCTCCTAAGTCTTACAGATATGGGTAGGAAGAGAGATAATATTAATACATCCCCACCCACCTCAATTAGTGTGTTATGGGGGAGAAGGGGTGTCACTACACCAATGAATTACAGTTATTGCATTTAAATATTTATGATGTTATAAGTATTAAGCATAACCACCTATCCCATATAGTATTATAAAATTCATATATTTTAAATTCTATATTACTTTAAGACCAAATATGTTCGATAGCATGTGAAACACACAACATCGAACCACAACAAACCGAAAAATAATATCTAACTATTAAGATTTAGTCATAGAGTTGGTAGGTAAAAATATATGTAACTATATTATGAAATATATGTATAAATAGAAATAAAGTTCCGTATCCTTACTAAGGTATTGAAAAATTAAATTTGTGCAGAAAAATAACTAATGATACTGATCTATACTTTAAAGTGTAGCCTTTCTAAAAATTGACTTTTTATGTAAAACTAAATATATTATGGAAAAAAATTTATATGTATAATATATTAACCCAAATTTTATTAGTAATTGATAGTAAATAATAATAAGAATATTTAATATCTAAAAAAATATATTTTCCTATGAAAACGATTTTCATTATTTTATTTTAATTAAAAGTTCAATTCTAAACCTTTATAATTTTAATTTGAAAAAATATACTTCCTTTTCAGATTAATTAAGTCATTATTTTTTTTAATTTTTTTTTTTTGATATTTTTTTTAAAAGTTAATTTTTATGTGAATAGTGAAAATAAATTTTTTACCAAAACTTTGACTTTTATGAATTTATTATTATATAAGAAATATATAAAATTATATAAAATATTTTAATTTATAAAATATTTTTTTAATGACTAATTTTATACATTAATAATTACCTTTCTAAATTTATAAAAGCTACTTTTTACATTTTATGAACTTAGTAATATTTTTTCAATAAAAGAAAATATTTTTTATCTTTTATTTTAATTAAATATTATTTTGATAAAATTTGGTTTTAATTGTATGAAATCCAAATAAATTTTATTTTAATAAAATAAACCAATTTTTATCATGAAAACTAAGTAAACTGATAAGTTTATCCCACACATAAATTTTAATCTTAAAAAAACACTTTCTCTAAAAACGAGTCTGTGTGTTACATGCGCTAATGTTAAAATTGATTTTTAATATTAATATAAATTATTTATGGTAAATTTATTTAATATTTTGAATCATTAGGTCCATATTATGTAATAATGGTACTTTTATTTTAGTCATTAAAGTTTAATTACCTAGATAAAAACTACTTACCACAATAAAACAAAAAATGCTAAAAGTAAAAATTATAAGAGTAAAGGACATAAAAAAATATTTTAAAACATTTTTGAAAATGAATGGTTGATGGAATAAAAAAATTTATATCATACCTCACTCAATTATTTTCCATTTTTAGCCACTTGACATGTGAAATAAGTTCTCTCTTATATTAAGATGAAATATTTTTAAAAATGTCATTGTCACCACTTATATAAAAGGATCCTCCCACCACCCCTTAAATACCACTAAAAAGTGAAGTTATTATTTAAACTCTACCCTTATTCATTACCCAAAAATAATATTTCACCCTCTTATTATTATGGTTAAAAGAGAGTATCTTAATCCCTCCCTTTCCAATGAGTTCTCTATGGGAAAGCCCAACTCCTCAATGTGAATACTAATTTTCCCTAATTACTTTTCTTTTACATTTTAATTTTACAAAATATATTATTCTAATTTTTATAAAATTAAATAATTATTTTTTATTCTAAATTTTATTATTCTAATAGAATAAATATTAATCACCATTCCCTATTCCCCTTAAGGAAAACAAAAATGGCATCATGTGCAAGTGTGCGGATTACCGCCTCTATGAATTGTCATTTTTCATTTTCCTTAACCAACATACATGGATGGTATAATGTTGAATTTAATGAATATATATGATATTTATAACATATTTTAGATTCTTAAATGATAAAACATATTATACATTTATCATGTTTATTCTTATATTAGAATGATATTACAACTAAATTGCTTTGTAATGATCTGTTAATTATGGTATGTTCTTGTTTGGGTCGGTTTAACCACCTTCTTGAACAGTGATATAAATTCATGTAATAGATGAATATGGGAATTTAATTTTTGTAAATATATTATATATATAATTAATTAATGATTTAATTTTAGTTCTAGAATTGTAACATTAATATTAATCTCATTATTTAAGATACCAGTGCTCATTGTCAGTTTCATCTTTAAGAATAATAACCAAAAAACTCAAATAATGAAATTATTAAATTATAAATAACTATAAAACATAAATTTTAGTACATTTTATGATCTGGAAATGATAAATATTTGGAAAAGAATTAATAACAACACGATTATTACAAAAAAATCAAAAACAATCAAGATTACTCACACATGATATCGAAAATAGATAATAAATAAAAAATATAAATGGAGAGGATAATTAAAAATAAAATTTATAACATGTTATAGGTTTGAAAAATTTACTAAAATGGGTGATTAATATAGTTATTTTTTGTACAATAGGTTGGAACGCATTTTGACTATGTGCGAATTTGTGTAAGGGATTCTTTGTCTCAAATTTAATTTCTTGAGACATATTTCATATTTTGCACCATTATATCTTTGATATGGTTTTATTACTACCTTATTGATGAATTTTACCATATTAATATAATTTATTGGGTTTTAAGATCCATATTGTGTTCTTTCTTTAATTTTTTTTGATTTAAAAGATATTAAGGTTTTAATGGTTTTTACTAATTCAATTTGCATCCATTTAGTTACAAAATTTCTTAATAAAACTATATTATTAAAAGATTTATTCATTTAAGCTAATGTATAATTATTATTTCATTTCCTTATTATATTATTCAATTCTACAATTATTATAACTTCATTATCAAATTATTCTTACCTTAGTGATTATGTTACTCTTAAGGGTTCTTTATCTTAAATTTCAATTCCATAAGAGATTATTATGATGTAAACCATTTTTTATATTTTATGGTGTACTTATATAACATTAAATATTTTTTATCATGATCCTTTCATTATTCATGGTATTTAATGTTTCATTTAAAATTATATCATTATAGGGGTATTGATTCAAAAGTATCTAAAGTCAAAAATGCTATTTGTCACTATTTTCAATTCTAAGAGATAAGTTTGATATTTTTCACCATATTTTATTTTCTATTATGTATTTAGTACTCTATTAACTTCAAGTATAATTAATATATTTCATTTTATTATATTTAAATTTTAGGGTATCCTTCTTATGTTCTTTTTATTCTTATGTTATCAATATCATAATGGTTTATGCATCTCAATTTTTTTCATTGACATATTATTTATATTCCTCAATTGATTCCATTTTTTGGAGTATATATTGATCATGGATGAACATATAAATCCTATAATACTATAGTATTTTGGGGGATTAATCTTTTGTAAATCCTTTAATTCTTTTTTTGTGCCTAATCATATATTTTGTATAGGCATCATTTTCCCTTCCAATGTCTTTCCTCTATGAACACGCTATATTTCCTTTGATGTTAACCTAGAACACATACAACGATTTATCGGGTAATTAATTGACCTAACTATATACGCATTTCTCTATGTGATATTAGATTAACGGATGCTTACATAGAAATTTATTCCATTTATTTATTAGGGAAATAATGAAAATTTGTATACTTTTTATTTCAATAAGGATGTATATTGATTAAAAAATAATCTTGGTTATATTTTTCATTGATTATTCATTACATCATATGATGAATTCATTAGACTTAATTATTGGTTTTTGGGGCCTATTATATATAGCCCTCGATGCATCGATAGGTCTCCTGAGACAAACTAGATCGAGAATTTTGGTGTATGGTACCTAAAACAGAATATTTTCAAAATATAGGGCCTTAATTATAATATTATGATGTCTAAGATCATGATTACTTGTATTAGGGAATGGAATCATCTGTCTAGATTTATTCATTTCATCTCTAAGGAACTTATTATTGTTATAAATTCTTTTATTTATTAATATTTCAACCATAGATATGTTATGCTAATTGTTTATTTTGATTATTAAAGTATTTTTATTATCTATTCCTTTAATATTATTTATTCTCTTCTTATTCACACTTGTGATATTTGATTGTTATTTCTTATGTTTACCTCTACTTATCATTTTAACTCACTCCTCCTTGTTTCTTCTTTTCTCCAGGATATAAAGAAATGTGTTACACATGATATGTTTAACTGAATAGATTGTATAGATAATTTTTTAGAATATGTTGATGATTTATTATAGAGAAAATAGTTTCTTAAATAGTGGAAAATTTTTCTATTTGAAGTGATATACATGGAATTTGGTATTTGAATTTTTTTATAACTATCAAAAACTCTAAACCTAAAAGATCATTCAAATGTATGTGACTCAATATTTTTATGTGATACTATAATTATTGATAGATAAAATTTGGTCACTTTAGTTCACTTAAAATATAGTATGTAAATATGGTGTTTATTCACACTAGATTTCAAGAGTGTGGGTCCAGGGCATCACTAATATGATCTCAAATTGAGGAAACTAGATGAACTACCCTTCCCTATCTATTATATACTAGAGATATTTGTGTTATTTCCCATACCAAACAACCCCAATTTTAATATGAAACATTTTATATCATATCAATTAGTGAGTGGTGGTTGATATATGAACATTTTATCAACGGTATCTACCCTGATCAGTGGATGAGATGGATTTTAACGACCAGAACTTTTGATTAGTATTTGTTTCCTAAATTTGTGTGTTATTTCATTTTATACTCTACAAAACTATATCCTTTAATTAATGAAGTGAGTATAATTAAACGACACAGTTGGGTTTTGACCATTACATGACTATTGGTCAATATGACCAATGGAAACAAAACTATTTACATTATAATTATCATTTATAAATACAAGTGTTCTTGGTTAATACATAAAGAAGAGTCAATGGCCTCATCCAGTAGACTCGGTCCATACAAAGCCCATCTGTCAGAGCTTGGGAAGGATGTGGCTTCACTGGGCTTTGCTCTGGACTAAGCCCAAGCTGAACTCCAATATGTGAAGCTTGAATGGAATCACCTAAGGTAGAAGTTCAAGCTAATAGAAATCACCACTCGAGCAATGTTGTTTGAGCCGCCCCAAGATTCTACCACCATAGCACACCTTACACTTAGGTCATATGCAAGTGTTATAAGGGAATATGTAATGAGGCCTAAGATACTTTTTGTAATCCCTTGGTAAAAATAAAATTTTTATTTCTTATTATGGTAAAATTTGTGATTTTCAAATGTTTGTATAAATATAGGATGAATATTATTGATGAATTTTGGAAAAAGGGTATATTAAAATATTCATGTAAACTTTAAATAATTAATAATGTGAAATGATTTTCAAAAAATGGTCTTTTATAGTTATGATCAGTAAGAAATTTAGAGTCTACTAAGATCAACTGATTTTTTAGTGAATAGTAAAGTATGAATAGTAACATACCCTTATGAATAATAGTGAATAGTTATGAATAGTAAATCAACCAAAAAAAATAGAAACATCACCCATGAATGTATAAATAAAATTTAGACATCTTAAAAGTGAAAAAATGATCATTGTATAAGAGTTGTTATTTTTGTAAGTCAAAAATATTTTATTTACAATGTTATAATTAATTTAATAATTTAAAATTAAAATTTATTTTCATTAAATTTAATCATAAATTTTTACTTTATTTTCATATGGTTATATGATAATTTTATGGTACCTTGATTACTTTTTCAAGGTGTTACAAAATAAGTTATAGTTTTAGAGTTGTTTTTTCTCAAATAGATAATGTTTTTTCATAAAAGTTAAATTAAAAATATTTTAAAAAAATTATTTTCATAAAATGGAGTTCATTTTTGAATTCAGAGCATTTATATTAGGTTAGGGTAAATTTTTGGGTTTTTTCTGAAATAGTTGAATTTTTGGTGAATAGTAAAAATACAGTTTTGAGTTTCGGGTGTTTAACGACATCATTGATGATGTAATCATGATGTAATCAATATTTTAGACTTTTAAAAAGTAATATATTCTATTAAGCGTCCCAAGTGGCCAATACCATGGTCAAATACCATGGTCAAGCCCATGGTTTTGCAAATACCACCAATGAGTTGTCCCTTGGAAATTAATTAAATATTCCTTCACTTTTCTTATAAATACCAAGTCATTCCCTCATTATTTTCATTAAAAAGTCTCCCCAAAGAATATATGGTATTTATACCTCCCACGTAGTCCTCCCAAGGTTCCCTCAAGCCCCCCAAGGTCCCAACCTTCGAGCTTTCGAAGATACTTTTCAAGGTAAGGGAACTGTTCACCCTCCTTTTTTAAGTCATGACTTATTTTATGTTATGTCTTCTAGTTTCCATATTATTATGTTGGGGTATGTTCTTATATATCCTTATTAATTTAAATTTCATTTTCAATTTATGAGATACCCTTTCTGTTCTCATCAACTGATTTTCTGAATTTTTAAGTGACGTTGTTTGGCTTCCGAATTTTCGTAAAAGAAATCACATCTTCTCTTTTCCTTCGAGTGTCATTTTCATATGGTATTTCCTTAAAACATCCATAACATGATCTTATTTTTTTTAATCTATACTAATAATTTATTATGAGTTATTTATGAGTGGGTTACTCTTTTCCTCTCTCTTTTCAATGTTTTCTAAAACGTTGTTATGTAGTTGTTATGTTGCAGAATTTTTGTCTCAAAATCTCTCTCTTTTTCTCCAAAAAAATCTCTTGTATTATTTATGTGGATACCTAAATATATTTTCATTTACAGGGGTATTAATCAATAAATAATTGATCTATTTGATTCTAGAATTCACATACATATAACCCCTGCTCCCTTTCTCTGGGTTATAAATGACATAATGATTTTATTTTTTAGTACTTTTTAAACGTCATGATTTTGACATGAAACCCATTTCTTTGATTCTATTTGGGTTATTTATGAATTGTTTGATTATGATCTATGTGGATCACATGAATATAAATACATATTAAGGGTGTTCCCTAATATCACTCCAATGCATTAGGAAAAGAATTAATCTCTAGAGATGACAAGTTTCACGATACCTTGGTGAATAACCTTGGTAATTTTTATGACACCTTGGGAATGAACCTTGGTGATATGTTCATGAATTTCTAAATGAAATTTTATAACCAAATATTAATGTTGTGATTAATGTTCTTTTTATTATGATATTCCTCTTTTCCCATTACTCATGTCTTGTGGTTTTCATCAAGTTCTTATTGATATCACAAGTAAACGGATTCCCTTGATTTCTTTATTGGGCCTTCTTCTCACCCTTTCCTTTGATGTATGTCTCTAGGTTAGGAGATGAAGCATTTATACTTAGGATAAACTTATGATGAAGCCTTAAAAGTGTATTAGAATAATGTTTTATGTTGTTTTCATGTTTTATTGTTCCTGATTTCCAATAAACTAGACTTTAAAGATCCTCTATTTGTAAAATGTAATGAAAAGTTATGTAATAAAAAGGTGGGATTCCATATGAGGTGTAGTCACTATAATCTCATTCTAACCCTAGACAAAGGGTGAGTTCCATGGAGATAATTCCCTATATCCAATCACCATTGATATCCATAAATTACAAGTTGTATCACATCTCAAGATAGTAGGTACACCCAAAAAAACACTCAATAGAAATCAGGGGATCCTCATATCAATCATACATAACTTCTCACATAATAATCTAGCTATTAATTCATCCATAATGAACCTGCGTCCCAACCCCCTAGGATGTGAATGATTATTAAATAATAGAAAAAAAATTATTGTGTTATTTAGCCATCCCCATCACTACACATAGGATATTTCTTTCATACATTAAGACATGTTTGAGTCATCAAAAGAAACTCAAAGTACGTCACTAAATTCCACAATCACTGCCAAGACATATAAATATTAATCATAAATATTCCACAAATATATACCTTAAATTCAACATCACCATCATTTATTATATTTATATTATTCACTTAACATTCATTATTATATTAAATAACATTCTATAATTTAATACATTTGATTACCATTATATCATTCAATGATATATTATAGAGTGAAATTTTGTAAAACCAATTCATAGTTATCATCAAATATTTTTAAAGTCAATTTTCATTCAAGAAGTTAAATTATATTATTCAAACTCCACTTTTAATTATCAAGGATTATATGATTATTACTTCTATTATCCTATAACATAACATGAACTCTAAACATTCAGTTACTATTCACAACATAATTCCTTCATTAAATCATTAAACAAATTCATTATTTAAAAATGAATTCCATCATTACTATAAATGTTTTCGATATATTTTTAAGAATTATCAATTAATATTTGGGTAATTTCATCCCTTTGTTATAACCACTTGTCATATATTGAGATATCAATGTCATTTGATCATTATATTCTATGGTGAAGAAAATTCACTTAGTTGTTATTTTATGATCCCCTCTTAAGATCATTAAATCTCTCCCAAATAATATTATAATTATAAAATAATAATATTTTCCATGTTTAACTTAAATAATTATCGAAACCGTCCCAAGAATTTACACTTTACTAAGATCAGTCGAATCAATAACATAATACTCATTAATTGGTAACAATGTGGTACAAATCCTATTTTTTCAATATATTTTCAATAATTATTATTTTATAACAGTAATTTCTCATTAATTTCATCATAATCACCTTAAATTTCAACTTATATGATCTCCAATTGGCCCAAATATGCTTTCAATAGGTCTAGGATGTTGATATGACTTCAATAAAAGTTTCGGTGTATAAAAATCTCCCAAAATTTCCTACGTATTCAATAGATTTGTGTGACCACACTAGGGATTACATGAAGAACCCCAACATATCACCCCAAGTATTTATTCACTGCTATGTCATACAAACCTCTCTTGGTCATCTAATAAAGAGATTAGATGATCCTAGTTTTCACACCCCAAACTTTGGTTCATCTCATGTAAATATGTGGAGGTCATTCAAACAAATAAACTGAATGGTGGGTGGGAGGTCGTATTGTCATGAACCGCATCTTCATGAGTTCAAAAAATCAAGATAGATTTGAATTATTGTTCCTGGGAGTGTTTCAGGGAGAACATGGTAATTTATCATATGTTATGGTCTTGGAAAAATTTTCTAACCATTAAATTGGTCTACGAATATGGAGTTTATCCTAGTATGGAATTTGGTAGAAATATGAGTTGTTCAAATTTTCATGGAATAATAAGTACACTACTATTGATTTGGGTTTATCCAAAGCTATATTTTATCAGTGCTAGCTAAAAGCAATGATAATGGTCACCATTATCATGGCCAGAAAAATCACTGATAAAGGGTTTAATTTATCAATACTATAAAAAAAGCACAGATAAAAGGTAGATTTTATCCTCTCTTTTTTATAGTGCTGATAAAAGGTTCCCTTTATCATTGATTTTATTTAAGCTCTCATAAAAGGTACCCATTATCTGTTATTTTTTATAGTGCTGATAAAGGGTACCTTTTATCAGCACTTTTATTTTAGCACTGATAAAAGGTACACTTTATCAGTGCATTTATTTTAGCATTGATAAAGGGTACCCTTTATCAGTTATTTTTTATTAGTGCTGCTAAAAGATATATTTCATAACAAAATTAAATATCATTAAAAATCATATATTAATATATAAATATATTTATATTTATATAGATATAATATATTGATATAAATATAATATATTTTATTAAATATGATTTATAGAAGACTAAATATTCATTTACACTTAATATATATAATATTTATCAAAAATGACTTATAAAATAACTTTAAAAAATATTAATTAGTGATTTTATAGTTATAATTGAGTAATAGTACTTTAATGGAAATTTTATGTCATAAAAATCAAATAAATTATTGAATGATCTATGATAATTTAAAAACATGAATTGATCTTCAAACGACCATAACTTTTGATCCGAGTGTCTATTTGGGATCTACTGCATATAAATTCAAATCCTGTGAAGGGATTTGTGTTGTGTTAACTAAGGGGTACCTCAATCACAATTTTTCAAGGTCAAAAAAGGCCTGAAAAAAACCTATAAAAATGAGTTTTTATTTGGGATACCATAATTTTTTAATATTCAATGGGATTTAAACATCATTTAAGAGGGTATTCTTATCCTTTATCAATAGAGACTAAATTTATTCATAGATATTAAATTCAAATTGAAATTATGGTTTTAAAATTTTATCATTTTTCATATTGTACTTGAATTTATAATTAAATATATGAATCTTTTCTTATATTTACATGTAATAAATCAAATTTACAGATAAATATTAAAAATATTTACAAAAAATGTTTTTTTAATATATAAACCATATGGAAATAAATATTTATTATTCATTTTATTTATAATATAAAAATATTCATTTTATTTTCATTATAAAAATAGATTTAATATATACATATATTCCAACATAAGTAATGATCATATATAAATATGTGTGTGTCAAAAAAAGTATCTATTTGTGTGTATATTCTTATATTTGTAAATAAATACATATATGTAAAAAAAATCCGTGTACATGTGAAATATAATTGTGTGTGTGTGTGTCAATATTGTGTGAATATGTCATGTATAAATGTATTTTTAATAATATATCATGATCAAATAAAATATATCATATAAAGGTATTTATAGTAAATATTTATAAATACATTATGAAAAAATTATATAAAAATATTCAATTATATGTAAATATGTGTAAATATATATACATATATAGACATATAAATTTATATGAAATGTATCAAATTTATATCTTAATAAAAAAATTATATACATATTTTAAATATGTATTTAAAAATAATTATATAAATTATATGAAATTAATTATCTTTCATTTTATTTAAAACAATATCTAACATTTCTTACATTATTAAAATATATGAATATATATATATACTTATAAAAATGTATATATAATGTTTATATATATGTATGTGTGTATTAATAAACAGATATATATTTATAATTATATTCTAATATAAGTAAATAAATATTAATATATAATATATTTAAATAAATATAAGTATATATATCACACGCACAAAAATATATTTTATAATTTTTTTAAAAAATAATTATAAAAATATATTATTAAAAAAGATGTATGTAAATATATATATATAAATAAAAATATCCTAAAATATAGAGTAAAACAACTTAGCACAGTGGTAAAGGTGTTCAAATTGCATAAGGGATGTCCAAAGTTTGATTCTAGTAATGTGCACGGGTGAACATGTTTTCGGGAAGTATGAAAGCACTGACAACAAGGCATTCTAAGCACTAAAAAAGGGTGGGGGTGGGGATAGTGTACATTCCTGGGGGGTGGATGAAAAGAACTAACAAAGGTGGGGGAGAATCATTGAAAATAGAGGGGGTGAGTGCTCCAAAAAATAAAATTTTATCAGTACTATAAAAAAATCACAGATAACGCTATGTTTTTAATGGTGTTTATATCAACAATTCTTTTTAGCTCTGATAAAGATATTTTCTAGTGATTTTAAAAGTGGCATCTGTATTAGTGTTATTTAATGTTTTATTAATTAATCATTAATTTATTCATGCACATTTGAACTGAAAAATATTTTGAATGGAGAATTTTATTAGGATTCTGACTCCACATATGACTCTAAAACCGACAGTTTCTCCTTGGTGAGGAAAAATATCCTCGCAGGTGTCAAGGTTGGTCTCAAACCCCTTTTTTCTTTCCTTTTTCTTTTTATTCTATTATTTATTAATTTTTTCCTTTTCTTTTATCATCTACTCTATTTTCTTATCATGTATTCCCCACTTGGATCTCCTGTGTTGTGCAGCTGATATAGGGAGATAAGAGGAAGAGGGAGGAGGAGGCACCATAATGGGGCTTGTTTGGAGGTCGATCAGGTGTCTGCGGGTGTGTGTCATAGATCTGGTGCAATGCTTTGGCGCTTTATGTCTGAAGATAGGATAATTTTATTTATTAATCAGTAGATCACCATAGTTTAATTTTTTTTAAGTTTTTAAATCCTTCTATGGTTTTATGGGGACTCTGTGGCAATTGATCTATGGGTTTTGTAGAGAAAAAATAAGTTTCAGGAGGATCACAAAGGGTTCTCATTCAGAAAACTTGATCACACGACATGTAGTTTCAAGAATGAATGTCATATTTTCTTCCTATTTAGGTAATATAGTGTATTTTGGACTACACTCCATGTAGTGGTGCATGGTCATGTGGCTGATTACATAGCCAAATACCCCATATAAGAGGGACATGGTCATGTAATTGTACACATCCAGGCCCCAGGTCTGTTATGGCCATGTAGTACTACACAGCTAGACCCCAAGTGTACCTAGGGTATGTATAAGTACATGGACAAGGTGGAGATTTTGGATTACACCTCATGTAATTAGGATATATGCTGTGTACTCAAGGTACACGCCGTTTATGCCTCTTTTTCTCCACATTTGAGGGTTATGGGTATTTTTGTGCCCCAGATCACTAATTGGACATAAGAGGAGTCTAGTCTGAGCAGTTCTCACATAGATCATGATGGTGGAATCCTTTTTATATTTACAGGCTTCCATAGTAATGTTTTGGATGGGTCAAGAATTTATAAGTGGATTCCTTTAATGCTTGTATTTAGAATCCTCCATTGAGTTATGATGTACAATGTGAGACTCGAGTAAGGATAGTGATCTTGTTAAATGACTTGGCTTGTGGATTCTATGTCGGTTTTGTTCAAGGATATTTTAGAAAAATTGTGGAAGCTAGGACTAAGTAGTATCTCTAAGGATATCTTGGATGGTCCCTAGATGTCAATATCAGTTTCTCAAGGTTAGAGCCATTTAGGTTTAGATCATACATTGTTTTATCATTTTAGATGAAGCCTTCAGGATTGGTTGAAATCGTATGATAGAATTTATGGCCAAGTTTCATTGATATTACGCTGATATGAGTCTAAGGGACTCTCAAGGATACCCTTGTGGGTTGTTTTCTAATCAATATATCAGTTCATATCCTAATCAATTGTTGATAATTCCCTTGTGGCATCATGATTATTTTTTATTCTCTTATGGGTGAGGTGATACCCAAGGATAGGTTGTATACCTTGGAGTCCATGTGAGGTTTTCTTACGATGGGATTTTACCTAAGGCTTAACTTGTGATGAGGATATCCCAGTAGGTCTTCCTACTCTTAATTTCATTAGGATCATTTAGAATACACTTATAGGTGTTTTCTTTCTCTTGGATGCACTTTCGGGTGCATTTTTTATCAAGGATTAGTTGAAGGCCATTTAGGACCACTCTGAGATAATTTATCATAATGGAATTTCCCTAATTTTATGGATGAGATAGAGTAACACCAAATAGGTTATCCTATTCTCGTTGTGTCCCTTTGGTAGTTTGAGGTTTTGTTTGACAGGTGTGGCTCGAGTGATTAGGTGTGGCTTGGGAGCTCCTAGTAAGGTGTCCCATCATGTTCTGACCCCAAGGATTATGGGAGACTCATGTTTGTATGACCCATTGTGTGGGTTGGTGAGAGCACATTGTTCCAATTTCATGGATGGTGAGATCCAAGAGACCAAGGTAACCCCATTTTTTATTATCCCAGAGTGGATCGACACTGATAGTTCAGTTGTTTGGATGATGGGTTTAAGAGTAGTATCAACCCACATTTTGATAGCATTTTGATGAGATCTTGCGGTAGTTTCTACTCAGAAATTTGATGTGAGAGGATACCCTTAGGATATCTTGGACTATTTGTTGGACTTGAGATTTGATATGGTTATCTCCTTTGTTGGAAGTCTATTATTATATTGAACTAAGGATCTAATGTCTAAAATAGAGGATTGAATCCCCTCTCCAGGAATATGGGTGTATTAACCTAGATAGGGATTAGGTTTTCATGGTTCTTGATGTTTGATGGACCCAGATTGTAGGTTTATCCACCTTAGATTAATTTTATGGAGTTAATGAGTTCTACAGAACTATCATGTTCTGGACATGTTATCTCATTAATAGTAGTGATCTTCCCACTAGTTCGGATAATTACATTGTATTATTAGATGATAATGGATCTTTTTATTGTGTAGATGCCTATGGTTATTCCCTATGGTTCATAATTCATTACCATTTCATTTTAGATGTCTTGGATATCCTTTGTATATATCATGTACGTTTCTCATGTCATGTGGTTGGGCGAACCACCTACAATAATTCCTCTAGTGAGGGCTGGAGTGGGGGTATATTTACCTCAAGTGTCAGAGTGGAACCCATGGTTTCCTCTTTCTTTGTTTTTGTTTATCCCCATTTATTTTATGTGTTTTCTTATTTTATGCTATATATTAATAGTTTTCAACTATGTTGTGAATATCACATTTTCATGCACTCATTATGATAGTATATTATAGGTTCACAATTTAGGGTATCCTATAGAGACGTATTTATCACCCCTTATATGTGCACCTTGGTGTGTGTGAAGACCATATATCTTCATTCATGTTTCATCAAAGGATACATAGTGGATTAGGTAGAGTCCCAATGTTTCATGACCAAGTAGAACCACTTGTGTGGAGTCTCAATATTGGATTGGTGTAGCTTCAGAATCATGGAGACTAGTTATGTGGTACAACTTGGAGTTGGAAGAGTACATTTATAATTTTATTTTTAGTTTTTTATTTTGTATATATGGTCATTTCAATGGTTGACGAATTTTTATGTTCCATAATGACCTTTCAAGTCTTTATAATATCATTTCATTTATTATAGCATTTTTTGGTCCAATTTAATTATTATGTGAAACATTATGTTAATTGATGTGTATGAGTTCGGTTTATTTTCTACTATTATTGAAATATGGCTAGAGGGAATAGTCTCCCCACTATATCTTTTATACCATCACCACTAATCAATAGTCTCTGACATATGGAGATGCATTCTTGAGTCCTTATGGAGGGCTATATCGGTTGATGTGTTAGTTTGAACAAAGTTGTTTTTCTACAAAATTGTATCAGATCTGTCATGTATCCTCATTTGGGGAGTTAGTAGACAAGTGGTTTAGGGATGTTCCAAAACATGTGATTTATATCAAACTAGTGTGTTGAAAACACCTTTTTGGATAGGAAGTCCAAGTTTCTAGGGAATGGGATTTTTTTTCTTGGTTTCTGTTTTTACAGTTGTATGATTTCACATAGTGTGATGCACTTGAGTTTATAGATTTATGGTTTATTTTAGTTTTTGGATAATATCCTATGGGAAAGAGGCTAGTATTCATGGATCATTATAGGAATATAGTATTCACATGATATATTCTTTTCTATGGTGTTTTCACTGATGATATAGGTTTGGTTATTTAAAGTATATGAAAAATCATATGTGATGTGTCACATATATCTCGTTGGTGGAATTCTACTCAACTGAACTACATGTATACATTTTATTCTAATGATAGACCATTTGGATCTTATGGAGAGAGATTCTATAGAGGTAGATATATATTCCCTTTATTGAGGGGTGCATGGTGACCTTGTGTGGGTTATTAGGGGTGTTGGATTCCCCACCAATGTTATTGGTGGCTCAATAAATTCAAGGAATCCTGACTGATGCTTTGGGTCATAATCGAATTACCTTGAGGATGTAGTTTTCATAAAGTCCCATTTTTTACATTATTTGGAGGGAATTATTATTTCCACATATGCTCTATAAGGTCATGTTGTGGCACCTTGTGTGCCTGCTACCACTAGTGGCTTGAGTGGGAATGGATAATCATTCTTATGGTGGGACCCATTGGGGTCTATTATCATTAGGGGATATTAGGCATGAGGATGCCTAGTCTTGGAGAATTAGAACACTGGGAGTGCTCCTAGACTTGTTTCTGGATTGATATGGAAGGTTTGGTTGGATTCCTAAACTTTTTTTCTTCTAGATGCGAAGCGGGTAACATGGTGAGAGCTTGGTTGGACACTCATGGTTTTGGATTGATGCCCAAGTGGAAAATGTTTGTGTGGTGGATCTTTACCTAAGTTATAAGACTCAATTTTGAAGAGGATCACTGAGAGTGATCTAATTTATTGGAATTTACCTGTGTGAGGAGCATGGTCGGTGTTTTAGTCACATTATACTAGGTTCACTAGGACTTTTCTTGTGTGATCGTGAATCTTATTCTGTATTTGGTTGCATGAGAGCATGTGAGAGGTCATTGGAGGATCACTCTAAATCTAGGAGGAGAGTGGTTATGGGCATATATTTTTGGGATAAATTCTTTTTGTATAGGGGAATGTTCACATTGTGTAGTTTGGATTGGTTCACAGTTTTTTTATTACGCCATGTGAGGGTTTGTTTTGTTCATTTTAGTCTTGAGGAAACCTGAGTGGTGTAGCTATGGTGGATACATTTTGGTTGGATCTTGAGGAGTGTTATAAGAAAATAAATAAGGTATTTAGTGTGTCATAATCCATTGGGGATCATTAACCTCATTTTAAGTGGTTTTTTGAGTGTGTAAGTTGTCATTACTAGTGAGTCAAGAATGAGAATTTGTTTCAGATTTCATGTTCGAACTCTGGTGTGAGTTGTTTTTCTATTTCCATTCTCTTTTTTTATGGAAAGGTCCTAGGTCATGGAGTATTTCCATTTTTTATATGAGGAAATTATAAGGATACTACTATAGTGCAGAACATCATATCAGTCATGGAGGAATTTCTCTCATGTTGGAAGAATTGTGGGAATTGTAAGACTAATCATTAGATAGTAATGAGAATGTTAGTTATGCAATTTCTCAGAGGGAGAGCATTTATTCTGGTTGACCATTGAGGATTCTTGAGGTGGGAACAAGCATTTATAATGGAGAGTTTATGAAAACCAATATCTTTATGAGTTTATAAAATCAATATAAATTTAGGTTTTTTTCCTAGGAGTGTTTCAGGGAAAAATATTAATTTATCCCATGATAAGATCACAGATAATTTTTATGACATCTTTTAGGCCTGAAATAGTGTGTTTATCCAAGTAAAGGAGTTTGGTAGAAATTTTAGTAGTTCTAATTTTCATGGAATAATTAGTATTCAATATTTAATTATTCAAATACTAATTTATTAACGTGAATTCAAGGAGTGATATATTTTAAAAGAGTGTCATATTTGTATTTTAAGTTTTTGGTTGAGTTTAAAATGGGGGGTTTTATTATGAAATTCATAATCTCATCATGGGCGCCAGGTCCGTGTCTGGGTCCCATTTTCTTTTCTTTTTATTTTTTTTAAATTTTATTTTTCCCTTTTTCCTTTTATTTTCTCCTCTCATACCTTTTCTTCTTATATTTCCCCCTTGGGTATCTTGTGTTATATATATGAGAGAGTAAGAGGAGATAGTGAGGGAGGATGATGCACCACCTAGGAGATCTTCTAAACGTATATCAGGCATAGGCAGGTAAATGGTGCGAATCCAGTGCAAAGATTCATCATTTTATGCCCAGAGTTAATTTTATACTAGAAGGAATATATCCGTATGGGTTAATTGTTTTAGTTTTTTAATCCTCATATGGGTTGATGGGGACCCAATGGGGTTAAATCTATGGGATTCTTGGTGAAAACTGGTGTTTAGAGAGGATCACAGGGGTCTCTCATTTCGAAAACCCAATCAAATGGCATGTAGTTTAAATAACACACATTGTAAGTTCTTCGTATTCAGGGAAGATGGAGTTTTTGGTACTACACTTCATATATTGGGACATGGCCATGTGGTCAAGTACTTGTCTAAACACCCCATATATAGGGGACATGGTTGTATAATAGTACACATACAAACACTAGGTGTGTCCTGGCCTTGTAGTAGTACACTGCCAACCCCCGGGTGTACCCAATGCATGTAGACATTCATGTCTCATGTGGATATTTTGTATTTCACATCTTGTACTTAGGGTACACATTTTGTACTACTACTTTTTTACCTATTTTAGGGATTTTCGTGTTTTCATTTCCCAAAGATAGAATTGAACACAAGAGGAGTCAACTCTGGGTGTTTTTTTATATAAAACATGATGGTGGAATTATTTAAGTGATTATAGGCCATGTATATGGAGTTTTAAATGGTTTGTGTTTGTTTAGGTGGATTTCATTGAGGTTTGTATTTAGAGTCCTCTAGTGGGTTAGGATGTGTGATTATAGATCCAAGTGAGGGTTGTGATATTTTTAGATGACTTGGATTATATATTCTGGGTTGGTTTTTTTCAAGGTTCAATTGGATGGATCTTAGAACTATGATTTATTTTTATTTATAAGGATATTTTTTATGGTCCTTGTATGTCGAGACTGGTAGCTCTTGTTTAGAGTATTTGAGGTTTAGATCCTATGTTTGATGATCATTTTCTTTGAAGCCTTTAGGTTGGGTTGACATCGTAGGATAGTGATTTTGGTTTTGTTCCCTTGATATTATATTGAGATGAGTCTGAGGGACTCTTAAGGATTCCCTTATAGTCTGGTTTCTAATCAAGTGATTAGTGGATGTTATAGTCAGCTATTGAGAATTCCCTTGTGGCATGGTGTTTCTTTTGGATTCCCCTTATATGCATGGTAATACAAAAGGATGGGTTGTATATTAGGGAGTTCAGAGAAGGTTTTATTATGATTCACTATTCCCCAAGGTTTATCTTATGCTGAGGATCCCCCTTTAGGGTTTCCTACTCTTGATATCATGAGGACCATTTAGAACACCCATATAGATGTGTTAGTGCTCCTGGATTTCCTTTCATGCATGTTTTTGATTGAGGATCAGTTGAAGATCATTGAGGGCCTATTGGGGATAATTTCTCATCATTTACTTGTCCTAATTTTTTCGATGATATATAGGAACATAGAGTACGGTTTTCTATTCCTGTTGGGGCCCTTTGGCTGTTTGAGGATTCATTTGATAGGGGTGGCTAGATATCTTGGGTGTGGCTAAGGATCCCCAAGAAGGGAGCCCTTATAACGCACTAAGATTTTGGTGAAACATTTTTTAAAAAATAAATTTAATATTCTATATATTTTTGGTAACACACAACAGTAGTTTTAGTATTTTTTTATATGCAACACTTAGTTTAGCTTGTGTATATAGAAAACCAAATTTAAATGAAACATAAAATAATGTTAAAATATTCTTATTTAATATGATAGTTACCACCAAGATATTGGAAGAGGGTATTAATATAATTAAAAAATATGAAAATATATGGTTTACACATATATATATATAATTAATTATTTGGTGAATAATTAATTAGAAATTAAAATAATAACTATTTGAAAATAAAAGATATTTTTTCCTAAAAATCAATTTTTATGCAAAAAAAAGTATTCTATCAAAATAATTAAAAAAAACTTTTGGTGAATGGTTTTAATTAAATTTATATATTATATGTTAAATAAAATTTTCAATATTCATCATATGTGTTTTCTAGACAAAATATTATAATAAATCCAATTTTACGGTAAAAAACTAAGTGTTTCAAAAAAAATAGTTGTGTCTCCTTTTGCGCACTCATTTTAAAACTAATTTACGACACATTCAGAAAATTTATTTGAAAAAATAAATTTAAATTTTGAAATCATCATGTCAAAATTATCTTAGGGTGATGTTTTGATAATTGTTTGAGAATATAAAGTTTTTGACAAATATAGAAAAATATTGGTTTCTATTAATAATTTCCATTTATTTTAAAGATTTTAAAACAAAAAAGCTGTTTTTATATTGTTTTGAAAGAAAAAACAGATCAATTATATCTCTATTAATCCAATTTAGTTTATTTTATTAATTTTAATATTTAATTTTGATATAAAAACTTTTAAAAAAATTGAACATTTTCTCTTTGAAAACCTGCTTCTCATCTTGTTTGCAGAATTAATTTAAATTAAAATTTTACAATTATATAAATTGAATTTGGAAAAATGAATAACATATTGGGAATAATAATAATTTATACTGTATAATAATTTCAACTTAATTTTTTACCATAATTAATAGATAAAACAATAAAAATTATTTACCTCAGTTAATGTAAAAAATATGTTTATCGGAGGATAAAATAAAAAATAAGGGTTAAGATGACCCAAAACTTATAGAAAACCCATTTTATGACATATTTACACATTATCTCTTTTATGTTCAATAAATTCCCATTTTGGATTATCTTTTATGTGAAAATCATGGGAACGCCTTTTTCATTTCAAAAAATACAAGTGTTTCACTCACTTATAAAAGGCCACCCACTCTCTTCTCCTCTTAAAACATTAAAAACACATTGTTTCAGGAAATAAATACCCAAATAAATTCCACAAATACATCCTCTCATCATAGAATCATTATTTTTTTTCATAAAACAACCTAGGAAGGATTATAGTGCAAACTAAGGAGGTTACTTGATGAAGAGGTAATGTTATTCAACAAGAATTTTTATTTTATTTATTCCTCCACATCCTTAAATTATTTTTCAAAAATGATGATTTAATAACCTCATTATATTATATATACATAGGTGTTTTCATGTTAAGTTCTTGACCTACAACCATTTCCTTATCCATCAAATAGTTTACAAAGTCATCATTCGGGTGTACGGAAGACTACCACCTCACGAACTGATTTCATTTGTTTTTCCACTACCACATCTCACATCTGGATAAAAAATGGATTAAAATATTATAAATTATATTTATGATATTATTATACTTCTAAAATTATTATATCACATATACCTTCTTACTTTCAATTCTGTGGGAATACGATAACATCGCTCCTGTGTACGGTGGACTACCGCCTCGCGAAGCGATGTGATTCATTCATTCTTTACACGGAAGGTAATAAATATGGTTTTAACAAAAATATGTGATATTAATGACATAAAAATGATTATATGATATTAATATATTATTTACCTTTATTTCTTTATTTTTATTGTGAAAATAGAAACAACATTTATACATACATATGGCTTACAATCTCCATGAAATGTGTATTTCAGTTTAAATCTATACATTTTATGGATCATTATAAATAAATGTATATTGATTATATATAATATTTATATCATGGTTAACAATTTATAGATTATTTAACCATTATAAAATTAATAGGATCACAAATAAAAAATTAAAACATAAATGAAAAATAAATCTGTTATTGCCTGAAATGTGACTTTAATAAAGAATTGTAAATAAACAGGTAATAAAATTTCATAAGTAAATAATATATGGTATGATAAATTTATATATATATATATGTTTTTGTGTGTGTGTGTGTGTTTATATAATATATTTATAATATACTTGTATTTATTATATAGGAGTTTCAAACGTGCATGAAGGAAATCAATACTTATTGTAGGGGTTTATGCCTCACTTTTATTTTAGAAGAGACACAAGTCATATTCACCATGTGTTTATTTTTTTGTTGTGTATATACTAGACATGAATGAATTGTATTAATATTATACTTAAAATTATGTGTTCTTACATATCCATTGGAGTATCCTTCTTTCATGGGTTTTATGGTTCAAAAGTTACCAAATAGGAAAGGGAGTTTTATCTCAAATTTCCTTATTAAAGACTTAAGTTGTTTTATTCTCCTATATTCTTCAATGTGGTTTATATATAGACCATTTGATATGTTATATCATGAGTCTCTCCATTTTAATGATATTATAAGCTTTATTTAATGTTATTATTTCAGGAGTTTTATGATTCAAAGTTACCAAATTAGTAAGAGTTGTATGTTACAATCTCTCAATCTATTGGGATTGTTTATAATCATTGTAATATATCTATGAAGAAACTAATGAGTTTTATTCTCCTATAGTTATCTCATGAGAATACAAATTTTTTGTTAATTTCAAGTTTCAAAAGAATTTTTTAAGGAAAAATCTTGTTTTTTTCAGTCTTTAGTGGAAAACCCTTTTTCTTCTAAACCCATGTTTTTTAAAAATATTTTCAGAAATATTTGTAGAATTATCTAAATTATTTATTAAAGAAATTTTTAAATATGTTTCAATTTTTATAAAATTTTAGGAATGGAATATTAATTTTATTTTCTAAAAAATGGTCGTTGGGGTTTTTCAAAAAATGTGAATGGAATATTTGTTTTAAAGTGTATGACATGAATAAAATTTCCCTCCATCATGAAAATTATTTTCTTTGAAGCTTCCTTGATAAGTTTCAAGGAAATTTTCAAAGAAAGAGTTTTTCAAAAATAAATTAAAAAAAATAAAATTGGAAAGGTTATTTTCCTCAAGAAAATTTTTAAATGATTTTTAATGATTCCTTTATAATTTTTCAAGGTTATTTTCAAAGAAATGGATTTGAAAAATATTTTAATATTTTTTATTTTTACAAAGATATTTTAAAATAAAATATGTTTTCCCATGAAATGTTCCAAGTGGTTTTTCTCTAAACAAATTATATATAATATGAAATCCTTTGATGTTTCTTATACTTTATTGGGGATATGATCCAAGGATACCATTATATTCTTTCTTTGAATGGTTTATTATTTTAATGATAATATTTTTATGAATCCTATTTCTCTTCCACGGGTTATACCATGATAAAATTCTTATGAAACCTGGTTATTTTTACACAATTTATGCTATTAGGAAATGATAAAATGATTAGAAGACCCATTTATTATTATGGGTTCTTATAGGATGAATATTTTATAATTTGATGTCACACATATATATGATTTTCATCAAGTGAGTAGTAGTACCTATATCTAACTTCAATGCATTCGGTAATCATTAATGTATATATCCTTTTTCCATTTTAGGATTTTGAAATATATCTAGAAATATTTTTGGAGCCATCTGCTAAGAGAACAGATGATTCTGAGGTCTAGTGTGCCTATAATTAATTTTACAAAAATAATAAATATATTTTATATCATGCAAGAACAGTTTCTTAAAGAAAATGGTATATCTCATAAAATGGGTCTCATATTGAAAATATGAGACAACAATTGAATCTAGAATGGGATGTTTACCATATATATGACCTAATATGGTTGATCATGGGACATTCAGATATGGTGACTATTAGCAGTATGTTCTGTGGATTAATTAAATAATTAATTAAATTAATTAATTAAATGACCTAAATAGAAATTCTCTATAAATATAATGTTACAGTAGATCACCATAGTTATCTGCATAACTCTAGGATCATTGAGAGGAGATTTCTTCCACCCTCCATTAGTGAATCGAGATCAGATGATAATTAGCCTCCGTATCAATATGAATTAAGGCGCATCGAACGAAATAGACCTTTTTTCTTCATTGGCATGGGATTTATTCATAAAATATTGATATGAATTGAGGAAGGACTTGTCAATTGTGGTTTTCACCCTCTTGGTTAAACTATTTATGAATGGATTATCAATATACTTATTGATCTATGATTCTTGAAACCTTTTCATAATCCCTCCAAAAATAAATTGATTATTTAGTTTTTATAATCTCCATTATACCATTATTTCTCACCCCAGCTATCCTAATCTATGTTTGGTGGAAAATAATACTTATCCAACAATTTTTTCACCTATGATTTTATTTTTTTCCTCTATTTCCTTCATATTCTTCACCATAGTCCTATGAGTCCACTATTTGACATTGTCAGGTAGGATTGAGCTTGATCATACCCTCAGATTCATGATGAATTCATGTAAAAAAAATAGTTTGATGAAACAGGGGTGGATTTTGGTAGATTTGGGGATGTTGGTGATTTTACCATGGGTTAGGGGATCATATATGGAAACAATAAGCTCTACGGACGAGGACAATACCTATGGGATTCGAGCGATGAGCCAGATTTTGTTTTTCGGCCACCAGACGATCAAACACAATGGTCAAAGAAGATTTACCTCATTTTCAAGTGAGTAATAGGAGAGTTTCATGGTGTAAATACATATCTATAATGATGGAGAAGATCTAGGATTTCTATGAAAAACCCAATGACATGTTGTGTAGTCTAAAGAACACATGGCGTGTAGGGCTCTGTTTGTGACGACTAGGGTTTCTAGGTGAGTTAAATATTACACACTTAATGGGGCCCCGCACACAGTGTGACTCAGTGTTGTAAACCTAATGCATACTCTTGTAATATATGGACACAAGCACAGAAAGTCTCATGGTTAGGTATACTTATATGGCCATATGAAATTTTCAAAGCATATAGTATAGTGCACGGACACTTCCAGAGTACATAAACATGGCTAGGAGAGCTATCAGGACCTCAGGTGGTTGAGGCACACCATGTAGCGATACATGGTAAGTGATACGTGTACTATCAGGTAAATATCCATGTAGTTGGGTAGGACCACATTCTATGTGGGACCCTTACACATTGTGTACCCCCACTTCCTTTTCAAGAAACTTATACCTCTTGTATCTCCTTCATTTGGGCTCAGATTTCAGTATGTGAGTATCTTATCCTCATTGTTTTTATTCATAAAACATGATGGTGGAATTCATAGTGGCCCTTGGGACATGTTGTGATATGTTCTGAGAATGATTCTTCTTTAGGTGATGCTCGACAACGCCAGTGATTGGGCTGGTTCACTAGAGACATTAGTATGGAACTCTTCTACTGGGTAGAGCCTGGGTCCTCTATCTACTATAAAAGTGGAACAATCCTACTAGGTAGGGAATTGTTCATATATATATTATTATTGTGTCACCCTCATAATGGGACAGGGAATGGTTTCTCTATCGACTATTGAGTGCAACCCTCCTATGGAGTCAGGTCTTGGGTCCTCAAACATCATAGTGACACCCTACTACTGGGCAGGGCATGGGTCCGCTACTGATTACTAGAGTGGTACCCTCATTCTAGGATAGGGCATGGGTACTCTATCAACTATTTAGTGGCACCCTCCTATGAATTCAGGGCATGGGCACTCACCCATCAGAGTGGCACCCACTTACTGGGATAGCGCATGGGTCCTCTACTTATATACTAAGTGGCACCCTCCTACGGAGTTAGGGTATGGGTCCTCTATATATTGAGTGGAACCCTTATATTGTACTAGGTCATCAGTACTCTAGAAATATATTGTTCCCCTCAACCATTAGGCACAGTGAAAGGTTTGGATTGAATTTGATATTTCTTTAGACTGGCGTGTGAGATGTTGGGCATTATTGAAAGAACCATGGAAATTGTTTACTCTCTTTTCCTAGGCTAGGCTATGAGATTTATATTCCCTTTCTCACTAATTTGGGATTATTTTGTTGAGATTATATATATTTTCATTTATTTTGTTGTATTTTTTTACTCTCTTGGTGTGGATTGAGGTGTCTATTCCTATCATGTCTATTATAACTCACCCCTTAGCTTTCGGGGAATTCAACTGGGTATGTATATACTCACCCCTTCATGGTTTTTCCTACATGTTCCATGTCTTATGAAGATAATGGAATGTTTGTTAGTGATTACAGATTAGCATAGGTATTCCTTGGTTCATTTTAGCACATATGGTGCTTGAGTCTTGGAGATTCAGATTCAGGAACTCTCAACACTTTAAATTTCCAGTTTTTTCAGGTTATAAAATCTTTCTAGTTGGGAATGTATTTTTCACCTTTTTTACTTTCTAGTTTATGTTGTTATACTCTTATACTCCCTGCAGGTTTTACATTCATGGTTATTCTCTAAATCTTGCATGTTTTAATTTTTCCTCTACACTTCTACATGGATATGGTTGTGTGTGTGCGTACAAGTACTTAGGCAAAGGTCTCTCATATTAGCTTTGAATTTTAGTGTTTGTCACCATGTCTAGCCTATGAAGGTGGGATTGGGTTATTTTTGGCTCCATACCCATTGGTTTGGGTCATTACAAATGATATATGAGCTCAAAGGGTACATAGAAGGTTATCCCATGCCTGAAAGATAGTATAGGGGAGGTTATACCAAGCCTAAAAGATGGTAAATAGGATGTTATCTCATGACTTAAGTAGGTACATGGGTGGTTATCCCAAGACTAACATTTTATACATGACTTGGTGCATATCCTGGACATAATATTTTATATGATTATATATATGCTACAAATATATATATATTATTTCAATGTTATGCTCTCATGGATCATGTTCTTTGATTCCATTATGATTCATGTCTTATGAACTACTAGGAATTATGCCATATATTAATATTGTGATCATTGATATGCTATGAATTTTTTTAAAATGTTAAGATAATGTTATCATACCCTTATTCTCATTTCATTCTTATGTGATCATTAATATCACACTTTCTTACCCCGAATGATCATTTAAGCTCCCCCTTTCTTATGTTTTGTTTCCCCAGGTTATGAAGAAAGGTTTTATCTATGGTATGTTTGCAAAGATTACTAAAAGGGAAGATAGTTAAGGGAAATATAAAAGATCTTTCACCAAATTAGAAAATTGTACCTAGTCTCCAAAGACATAAATTATTACAGTCCTCATGCATGTGTTTGTGTAATGTATTGAATATTCATATAGGAATATGTAATATCTATGTATAAAAATCCTAGGTTACTATATTTGGTATCTAAGGATAGGTTTATTTATCCTTTGGAAACAAGAATGAGAAAAAATTAGTGATATCTCCAAGGACATGTCTAAGGATAAGTCTAAGGATGGGACAAAGTATAGGAAGATTTCTTAGATTTTGGTAAAGGATAGAGTGAGTAGTTTCCAAACAATTACAACCCTATCTGGATACTACAAGTTGATTTGTCTCCAACACATAGGTAGGTAGGTTTAATAAATCTGAAAAGGGAGTGTTTATATGGAAAATATCATCACATATTGCATGATAATGGGCCTTTCTATACACTTGGTTTGACACTCCTGATGGATATTCTTTGGAAATTCACACTGTTTATAGACCATCATAAAGGATTTAAATAGTTGACGACTATGAAGGACCTAGGATAAACCTATGGTGTCATATATTTATAATAAGGTGTCATGATTTAGACATCATATAAGTGATTTTTCATGATTATGTAGTTCCCAACTATGATTACTATTTCTCACAGTATGATTTTGGATTTAGTTGATGGTTGGAACCTAAATAAATCATGTTAATGATAAATTTGATGACAAATGGAATGATTTTACTCCTAATAATCTAAATATAATGGGATATAGAATGAAAAATCTCATTTCTATTCTCATACAACTTTCTCATTATATCAATCATACTGGACTTCCAAAACAAAAAAAGAGGGAAAATGTTATGTTGATTCCTTCATGAAGTAGCATCCACCTTATTTTAGTGGGTTTTATGATCCACTAGTTTCTGAGAAATGGATTAGTTCCACTGAAAATATATTTTCTATCCTCTAGTGTTAGAATCATGATAAATTCATTTTACTTGTATACCATTCGGATGGTGAAGTAGGTCAATGATGGACTCTTATCAAGAATAAAAAGAAATATGATGAAATTGTCTCTATGGATTGGTATGAGTTCATGAACTTATTTTTCAATAAGTAATTTCCTTGTATTAATTGTACGAATATATAAAATTATTTCCTTGAGATAAAGAAAGAAAAAGATGAAAAATCCATTGGTACTTATGAGGAAACTTTTACAAGACTTGTGAGGTATGCTTTTTGTATTATCATCCAACCTAAAAGTATGGTTGATTGATTATTAAATGGATAAAAACCAAGTATCGAAAGGGTGGTATCCATAATAGAATTTAGTAGCTATGAAGATATTGTATTATGTGCTACCAAGGTTTAAATGGAGGCTAGAGTTACATATCAATCTCATGCTATTTATATGAAGATAAAAAAGGAATTAAAATGAAAATATAAAACCCATAAAGAGAAAAATATGATCTTTAATTTATGCTCAAAGTGTTGGAATAAACATGGAGGAAATTTTCATAAGGAAAATAGTAATTTTTCTAAGTTTGTAAGGTAAGTTCATTGGGAAATTGAATGTCGAAGTGATGGGAAGAAGTTATCTAGTAATGAAAATATAAATAAAGTTGCACAAAATTCACCACCCACACTCCAGTGTTTTAAATTAAAGGAGTGTGGATATTATTTGAATAGATGCCCCAATATAATGTGTAATGAGTTTGAAAATCCATAAATACCTCTGAAGATAAAGGAAAAAGGTAAAGATATGAAATCATGACTGTTGACGTGAATCAGGATAATTTTGGCACACATATCCTCTACTCCCTATTAGGGAATTTCATGTTTGATTTTTTATGAATGAGCCCTATGAAAAATCTTTTTGTTCATCATTTAGTGAAATTTTATGTGATTATCAGTATTGATTCTCTCCCTCTACATGGATTATGAAATAATATTATATTTATACAAGGTTTAACCTAATATTTCAATGAAAATGTTTTTGTATAAGATAAGATCTTATTTGAGGGATAAAGTGTGACTTGTTTTTTGAAGCATATATGTCTCGATGTAAGATTAAATTAAGAGTTATGGATTCCATCATGGTTTTATAAGTTTAAGGATGATCATAAGTTCAAATTCTTATACACCTCACTTGACATTTTATGTGATAGAAGTTTATCAAGATTAAGGATATTTTGGGAGGCATTTATGGAAATACAAAACTTTGGTTTTGTATATGTTTTAGTAAAAAAATTTATTTGTAGAGGAATTACTTCACACTTTATGGACATATGATTAAAGGTAAAATTAACCTTTAGGGGTTAACATATATTTTATGTTTAGGAAATTATGGGTTGTAGTTGGTCACCTTAAGAGGTTAGTACACTTCATTGCAATCAGAGAAGATTTATCTACAGATCTGATTGCCATAATATATATTAAGGAATGTTATGATTGAATATATTACCACTTTCAATTGTATCTGGTTAGGATCTAAATTTTTCTAAAAAGTTTTGGTGAAGTATTCAGCACACTCTTGATTCTAAATTGAGTTTCAGTATTTTTAATTTTCCTCAAACTGATGTTCAATCTAATAGAAAATTTATAACCCTATAGGATCTTCTATGATCTCATTATATGTATTTCAAAGTTTTTTGGGATAAAAAACTTCCTCCATAGGTGTTTTATTACAACAATATCTTTCAATCTAGCATTAAAATGGCTCCTTATTAAACCCTTTATGGAAAGAAATGTATAACTCTAACATACTACAATGAAGTTTCAAAAAGAAAGCTATTGGGACCTGAGCTAGATTATGAAATGGAATAAAAGGTTATATCCTTTCAATAACACATAAGGGAATCACAATTTCAACATAAAGGTTATTATGATAATTATAAATATAATCTATAGTGTTTAGTTAGTGAGAAGGTGTTTCTACGAATTTAACCATGTAATAAATAACAAAAAACTATACCCTAGGTAGATCAGTCCCTTTAAAATTATTAACCATATTGAGATAGTATCTTATCATTTGGTGCTTCCCCTAAACCTCTCTTAGTTTAATGATGTGTTCCATTTATCTCTCTTGTGGATGTACAATCTTGATCCATCACATATACTGAACTAAGAGTTCATACCATTGGAGCATGATATGAAATAATACAACCCACCGAATCAATGTTTTGTGTTGAAAACACTAGGTTGAGAAGTTATGTGGGAACTTGTGGATGTAATTAGGTAGAATTATCCTCAATTTTTAGTACCAAAGTGATCAATTTCAAGTGTGAAATTCATTTTTAGGGGGGTTGGATGTAACACCCTAATATTTTCGAGAAATATTTTTAAAAAAATAAATTTAATCCTACTGATATTTTTTTCCATTCAGTACAAAGTTTAGTTTTTATTATTTGAAACACAGATTTTATCTTGTGTTATATGTAATATTGACTTTAAATAATTGTGACATACTATTAAAATATTATAATTTAATATGATAGTTATCACCTAGCCATTGAAATGGTGGGTTTGAATAGGGGTAACAAAATTATGAAAATATATGGTTTTCCGATTTATATAAAATGAATTCTTTTGTGACCAAATAATTTGAAAATAAAATAAAAACTATTTGAAAATAATGGAAATCTTTTTCTAAAAAAAATATTTCAATAAAAACAAATGTGTTTTACCTTAATAATTAAACAAATCACTTTTGGTGAATGGTTTTAATAAAATTTATATATTATATATTCAATAAAATATTTAACATTCATATTCTTTGTTTTCTTTATAAAAGATAAGAACAAATCTAATTTTACGATTAAAACCGTATTTTTCTAAAAAATAGTTTTTTCACCTTTTGTGAAATTTTTTTAAAAATAATTTATAACACTTAAATAAAATTTATTTGAAAAAAAGTTTATTTTTTAAATAATAACTTAAAATTTTTCTTAGGATGGATTTTTTATAATTTCTAAGAAAATAAACTTTTTGATGAATAGTGAAAAATACTTATTTTTCTTAATAATTTTCATTTATTTTAAATATTTTAAAACATTAAAAATTAATTTAATATGGTTTTAAAAGAAAAAATAGTTCAATTATATATAAATTAATCTAATTTTGTTTGTTTAAATCATTTTCACATTGAATTTTTATATAAAAGAATTTTAAACTTTTGAACATTTTCTCTTTGAAAACCTATTTCTCATCATGTCTGTGAGACTAATTTTAAATTAAGTTTTTCATATTATGTGAATAGAATTTGGAAAATTGGATTAAATATTTGGAATCAGAATAATTTATATTATCTAATAAGTTTAACTTAATTTTGTACAATAATTAATAGTAAAAACAGTAAAAATTATTTATCGTGGTTAAGGTAAAGATAAGTTCATCGGAGGTTAAACTTAAACGATAAGGGTTAAAATGACCATAAACTTATCCATAGACTATTTTATAGCCATATTTATACCCCATATCTTTTATTTTTTATAATTTACAATTTTGGATACTTTTTTATGTCAAAATCCTAGGAACGCGTTTTTGTTTTCAAAAATTACAAGTGTGCCTCTCACCTCACTTATAAAAGGCCAAACACTGTCCTCTCATCTTCACAAATTAAAAATCCATTGTTTCAGACAATTATTTCCTAAATAAATTACTTAATTCCATCCTATCATCCTATAATCCTTTTTTCTATCATAAATCCAACCTATAAAGGCTTTTGGTGCAAACCTAAATATGTTACTTGAAGAAGAGGAAACATTTTTCAAAGAGCATTTTTATTTTATTTCTTACTCCAACTCCTTAAATTATTAATAAAACATAATGACATAATGAAAATTTTATATTATATATACTTATATTTTTTTAATTTCATGACCCACAACCATCACCCCATCCATCAAAAGGGTTAAAAATCATCATTCTTACATACGGTAGACTACCACCATGGGAAATGATGTCCTTAGTTATTCCATTACAACCTCTCAAGACTGGATATAATGGTGGATTAAAAGTTTATATATGATATATAAGATATTTTTATTCTTATGGAATTATTATATCACATATACCTTCTAACGTTCCATTCTATGAGAATATGATAACACTGCTCATTTGTACAGCAGAGTATTGCCTCACGAAGCAATGTGATTCATCCACTCTTTACATGGAAGGTAATAAGGATGGGTATAATTAAAATATGTGATATATATAAAATGAAAATGATTCTTTAATTATAATATATTATTTAACTTTATTTCTTTCTTTTTTTCAGGAAAATGGAAACAACGTTCATGTATACGTACAGCCTGCCATCTCCATGAACGGTGTATTTTATTTATTATCTCTACCTTTTATGGATCACTATAAATACATGTATGATGAATATATATGATATTTATATAATTTTAAACATTATGGATATTATGGAACCATGATAAAATTAGTATTACCAAAAAAACAAATCCAAACATACATGAAAAACAAAGTAGTTGTTGCCTTAAACGTGGCTTTAACATGGAATTGTTAATTAAAAGGTAATAAAAGGTCATAAGTAAATCATGTATGGTATGACATATATGTTTGTGTGTGTTTGTTTTTATTTTTGGTTCTATAATAGATTTATAATAAACTTATATTTATTATACATGAGGTTTAAACGTGTATGGAGAAAATCGAGACTTACGGTACGAGGTTTTTGTCTCATTTTTATTTTTTGTGAGACACAAGCCAAATTCACCATGTGTTTATTTTATGTGGTATATATAATTCCCATAAAATTATTTTATAATTATTATCCTTAAAAGTATTTGTATTTACATATTAATTTTATTATCTCTCTTTCATAGGGTTTATGGTTTGAATGTTACCAAAGCAGTAAGGGCTTTTTATCTCAAACTGCCTTCTTAGAGACCTAAGTCGTGTTATGAACCTATCTTCCTCTATAAGGTGTATATAATTAACATTTTACATGTTATATCATGAATATATTTATTTTAATGATATTATAATTTTCATTTAATGTTAATATTTCATGGGTTTCACAATTCAAAGTTACCAAAGTGGTAAGAGTTTTGTATTACAATCTCATCATTTATCAGGATTGTTTATGATTATGCTTCAAATGATAAAGTATTATTATCAACATCTCAGGTAAATGATGAATTTTATTCTCCTCTATTTATTTCCTAACAATACATGTTTACCTATAATTTTTATCTCTTAATATACTAAATAGTTCAAAATAATGTTAATAAAAAATCAACATTTTCTTCTTTCACTAGAAAAAAATTTTTCTTTCAAACCCAGTTTTTTCAAATAAAATCTCAAAAAAAATTCATCATTATATAAATGATTTATTAAATATATTTTTAACAATTTTTTACATTTTAAAAAATTTTATGAAAGGAATCTTCATTTCATTTTCCAAACAACGCCCATTTGGATTTTACCAAAAATGTGAAAGGAATATTTGCTTTAACATGTACGACATAAACAAAACTTTTCATCATCATGACCATTATATTATTTGAATATTACTTTATAATTTTTCAATGTTATTTTCAAATAAATTTTTTTTTAAAATTTTTTATATTAAAAAGTTATTTTCACATCAGAAAGGATATTCTCCTCAATAAATGATTTAAATGATTTTTAAAGATTACTTTATAAGTTTCAAGGTTATTTTCATAGAAAAGTATTTCTGAAATATTTTATAATTTTTTAGATATAAGTTTTAATTTTCAAAGAAATTTTATTTTCATCAAGAATCATTCTATGTGATTTTTTTCAAAATCATTTTCTATCTAATATGACATTATTCAATTTTTCTAATTCTTTACTAGACATATGATCCAAGGATACCATTCTTATTATTTATCTAAATGGTTTATGTTTTTAATGAAAATATTTTTTATGAAACCCTTTTCTCTTCCATGGGTTATACGATGATAAAATGCTTATGAAACCTGATTCTTTTCCTATAGGTTATGCTTTGATTAAATAATGAAAATATTATGAAACCCATTTCTTTTGAGGGTTTCTGATATGATGAATTTTTTATAATTTTTGTCACATGTATGTATGGTTTTAATCATGTGATGGGTGGGACATATATCTTTCTCCAATGAATTGGGTAATGATTAATATTTTATGAACTCAAAGGGTACATAAAAGGTTATCCCAAGCCTAAAATATGGTACATGGGAGGTTATCCCAAGACTGAAAGAGGGTATACGTTAAGTTATCCAAATCTCAAAGAAAGTACACGGGTGGTTAGCCTAATCCTAACATGTTATTAATGTCTTAGTGGGTAGCCTTGACATACGATTTTCTAGGATTATGTATATGACACAAATATATGTCTTATTCCAATTTTATTCTCTCATGGAACATATTATTTGATTTCATTATGATTTATGACTTATGAAGTGCCAATATTTATGACATGCCTCAATATTATGATCTTTGATATGCAGAAACTTGTTTTCAAATGTTAAGATCATATTCTCATACCCTTATGTTCATATCATGATTATGTGATCATTAATATCCCACTTTCTTACCCTTTATGATAATATAAACTCACCCTTTCATATGTTTCCTTTCCCTATGTTATGAAGAAAGATTTTAAGTAGGGTATGTTTGTGAAGATTACTAAATGGGAAAATATTTATGGGATATGCTAAAGATCTTTCACCAAATTGGAATATTTCGTACCGAGTCTCCAAATATAATAAACTATTATGGCCCTCGAGCATGTGTTTGTGTAAAATATTAAATATTCATATAAAAATAAGTAATATCTATATATGAAAATCTTAAGACATTGTATTCCTATTGTTCTAGGACCCCAGGGACCACAAGATCCCCTTGTTTGGATGACACTTTTGTGGGTCAGTGATATCCCATGGTGGTTGTTGCATGGATGATGAGATCTAGGGGACCAGGGGAGCCCTATGCATTGTTATCTGAGAGTTGATCAGCATTTATTGTTAAGTTGTTTGGATAATGGGTTAGAGAGTTTTATTTACCCATGTTTTGATGTCCTTTGGCTAAAATTTTGAGGTACTTTTGATCAGGAATTGGATGAGAGAGGAGACCCTAGGGATATCTTCGATTATGCATTGTTTTAATGATTTTATATGGTTTTATCCAATATTGGTTGTCTATTTTTAGATAGTAATAGAGAGATAATGGACGATCAGGATAAGTGCATATCATCTCCAAGCTTATAGATGTATTACCCCATATAGGGATTGGGTGTTTATGGTCTTAGACATTTGATGGACTTGGGTTATAGTTTTATCCACCCTAAATTTATTTTATGTATATGATGAGTTATATGGGACTATCATGTTATGTACAAGTTCTCTTAATGATATTAGAGTTCTTTTCACCAATTCAGATCATTCCATTAGAGTCCTATATACTGATAGATGTTTATTATTGTGTGGAAATCTATGGCCACACTATAGGGTCTAATAGTCATTCATGTTGTGTTTTACACATCTTGGAGCTCCATTTTAAATACGGAGAATGATCCAGATGTTTGAGTATTAGGGTAATCTGTGTGATAGAAGTCCTTTGGTGTTGTCTAGAGAAGGGTTATATTTACCTCGATTATCAAACTAGATCATGTGGTTGGTTTTTTTTATTTTTTTAGTGCCCTTTAATTTATACAGTTGCTTATTTTATGCCATATTTTATTAGTTTTCGACTATGATGGACATATCATGTGTGTATGCACTTTTTATGAAGAAGACTATAGGTTCACCATTGGGGTGGCCAACTGAGATTTATTTCGCACCCCTATACGTGCACCTTGGTGTGTATACAGACTATATATCTTCTTTTAGGTAGGAGAACAGGTTTTATAATGGATTAGGTGGAGGCCCTATGTTTTTTGATTAAGAAGAATGGCTTTCTTAGATTCTAATGATCATGATAGTATAGCTTAAGAGTTATAGAGACTATGTATGTTGTACAGCTCGAAGTTGCACTAGTGCAGAAAATGTTTTTTACGTCGTCATTTTTTATGTCGGTTATATATAACCGACGTGATAATCTGTGAAACGTGTTTTTTTACGCCGGTTATTTTATAACCGATGAAAAAAATGCAGCGAGTAAATTTTTAACGTCAGTTATTTTAATAACCGACGTTACAAATCGAGCACGTTCGTTTTTTAAGTCGATTAATTTATCACCGACGTAAAAAAACTAAATCACGGGGGGTTTTATGTCGGTTATTTGATAACCGACGTAAAAAATGAGATATCGACGAGTTTTTTACGTCGGTTATAAAATAACCGATGTAATAAACGCGGCTTCTAAGACCTTTTTGACGTCGGTTATTTTATAACCGACATAACAAAACAATCCGCAATAGTTTTTTACGTCGTTTATACAATTACCGACATAAAAAACTGTGATTTCTGATGTATTTTTTATGTCAGTTATTCCATAACCGACGTAAAAAACCAACACGCGGATTTTTTACGTCGGTTATAAAATAACCGACGTAAAAAAAACTGTATATGATACATTTATAACATTAGTTATTATAATAACCGACATTATAAATATAAAAAAAATAGTTTATAACATCGGTTATTAAATAACCGACGTTATAAAACATTTAAAAAATTAACAAGCCCTGTGGAGTGTCATTTATGATTTTTCGATCGACAGTCCGGCGGCTCGTCTCTCTCGCGCGGTAAAACCTAATCAGATCGTCGGTATAGCTGCGTTAAACTCTTTTTTTCTTTCATCATTTATCATCTTTACTCTCCTTGGATCTATCATCTCAACTCGCAACACTCAAGTATGCCTTCCACAAATTTATTTCGTTCGTTTTTTTTTTCAGATAGTCTATATTTATGTTTTGAGATTTTTGTGTTTAAACTAGGTAAGATTCTTCCATTTCGAACCCTCTTACATCTTTTTTCCATCATCATATTATTTATCATCCCAAGATCTATTAGATCGACTCACAATATTCACGGAAGACTCAACTGCATCCATTTAGTTTGTTTTTGTTTCACGAATGCCCGACATTTGTGGTAATTTTTGTGGTCATTGAAAACTAATGATCTCATTCACCTATATTAATGCATAGAATGTTTATTGATTAAATGTACGAATTCAGAAATGATATTTCATGTGTTGTTGTTTTTTATGTTTATCCTATTTTATATGATAATCTATTAGACATATAATGTAATGGTTGTTGACCTCTATGGCCCTTCGATGCATCGCTATGTCTCATGATTCCAAATAAAAATGGCTTCTGCTGAGGGGTGGGGCGCTGTTTGGAGGGGTGGGGTGATGTCCAGGGGGTGGGGGGATGTCCAAAGGGTTGGGGGTGTCCAGTGGGGTGTCCAAGGGGGTAGGGGGTGGGGGTGGTGTCCAGGAGGGGTGGGGGTACTGTCAAGAGGGGTGGGGGCTGTCAAGGGGGTGGGGACTGTCTAGAGGGTTGGGGTGTCCAGGGGGGTGTCCAAGGGGGTGGGGGTGGGGGTGGTGTCCAGGAGGGGTGGTAGGTGCTTTCTATAGGGGTGGGGGCTGTCCAGGGGCTGGGGGGGCTGTCCAGAGGGTTGGGGTGTCTGGGGGGTGTCCAAGGGGGTGGGTGGGTGTGGGTGGTTGTCCATGGGGGTGGGGGCCTGTCCAGAGGGTTTTGGGGGTTTTCTGGGGGTGGGGGGCTATCCAGAGGGTTGGGGGTGTCCAGGGGGGTGTTCAAGGGGTGGGGGTGGGGGTGGTGTCCAAGAGGGGTGGGGGTGCTGTCTAGAGGGGTGGGGGCTGTCCGGAGGGTTGGGGGTGTCCAGGGGGGGTCCAAGGGGGTGGGTGGGTGTGGGGGGCTTTCCAAGGGGGTGGGGGCCTGTCCAGAGGGTTTTGAGGAAGGTGTTGGTGCCTTTTTGGAATTTTATAAATGAAATGTTCCAATTAGTGACATTTTTTTCAGTCCATGCCTGAAATGTTTGAATATTATGAAGTTGAAAAGTAGAGAGATAAAATATCATCTGATTTGTCATGGTTTTAATCTGAGTTACAGCCCTTTGATTTGACATGGTGAAACTAGACAGAATGTCACTGATGATGATGATTTGCAAGATAGTAACTCCGATGGAATTGAAGAAATGATTCGCGATATTGTAGCCAAACAAATTGAGATAGAACCAACAGTTTCGCGTCTATATGGCGATGCTGAAAATCCATTATATCCTGGTTGTACAGATTTTACGGTTTTTTCAGTGGTGTTAAGATTGATTAACCTGAAGGAGAAACATGGATGGAGTGACAGAAGTTTTACAGAGATGCTACAATTGATGAAAGACATTCTTCCAAAAGATAACAATCTTCCAGATTCACATTACAAAGATAAGAAAATATTATGCCCGATGGGATTGGGATACAAGAAAATACATGCCTGTCCGAATGACTGCATTATATATAGGAAGGAATATGAATTTCTGTCAGAGTTTCCTAAATGTGGGACATCACGGTATAAGGTGAAAGAAAAATCATAGGCTGATGTAGATATTACAAAGCTCCCTTCAAATGTATTTTGGTATCTTCCTATAATTCATCGTTTCAAATGTTTATTTGCTAATTCACATGATGCAAAAAGGTTAAGATGTCATTCTAATGAGCGGGTATGTGATGGAAAAATACATCATCCAGTTGATTGTCCACAATGGAAGAAAATTGATGCGCAGTATTCTACATTTGGAAATGAAATTAGAAATCTCATACTAGGGTTGTGCACAGTTGGAATGAATCCATACCTAACCCTCAGTAGCACACATAGTTCATGTCCTGTTTTATTGGTAATTTACAACCTCTCTCCTAAAGTTTGTATGAATCTCAAATATGTCATGTTGAGTATAATGATCTCTGGTCCAAAGCAACTTGGCAATGATATTGATGTTTACTTTTCACCGTTGATTGATGATTTGAAACTGTTATGGGATGATGGTATTAGGGTGTATGATTATTATAAAATGGAATATTTTCAACTACATGCAGTGCTTCTGTTCACTATAAATGACTTCCCAGTGTATGGAAATTTGTCGGGATACAGTGTTAAAGGGCATAAAGCATGTCCAATTTTCGAACAACAGACATCATATTGTCAATTGCATCATGGGAGGAAAACAGTGTACATGGGTCCTGGAATGTTTTTTCTTATGGATCACCTTTATAGAAGACTAAAAAAGGCATTCAATGGCTCACAAGAATTTGATACTGCTCCAAAACCTTTATCCCCTGATCTGTATTTTGAGAGGGTGAAAAACCTTGATGTGACATTGGGAAAGACACAGAAATCTGGTAATGATAGACATATTTGGAAGAAAAGGTCAATATTTTTTGAGCTACCATATTGTAGGTAACATGAAGTTAAACATAATATTGATGTCATGCACGTGGAGAATAATTTCTGTGATTTTTTGATTGGAACATTGTTAGATATTAAAGGAAAGAAAAAAGATGGGTTGAATGCAAGATTAGACTTACTATCAATGGGAATACGTTTGGAGTTAGCTCCCACTCCTAAAGGAAGACGAACATTTCTTCCCCCAGCTTGTCATACATTATCGAAGAGGAGAAAATTAGCTTTTGTCAGTGTCTTCATGATATCAAAGTGCCTCAAGGTTATTCTTCTAATGTAAAAAATTTTGTCTCATTGAAGGACTTGAAGTTGATAGGTATGAAATCACATGATTGTCACATCATGATGCAACAAATTCTACCAGTTTCATTCGGTGGAATATTGACCATTCGTGTCAGAAAGACTATAATGAAGTTGTGTTATTTTTTCATTTCAATTTGTAACAAGGCGATTGATGTGAATGCTTTGAACATTTTGGAAAAGGATGTAATTTTTATACTTTGTCAATTGGAAATTTATTTTCCTCCAACTTTTGTTGATATAATGGTGCATTTAATGATTCATCTGGTTCGAGAAATAAAGCTTTGTGGACCTATATATCTTCGTTGGATGTATCCTTTTGAAAGATATATGAAAATATTAAAGGGGTATGTTAAAAATCCATATCGACCTGAAGCCTCCATTATTGAAAATTATAATTCTGATGAGGTAGCAGAGTTTTGTACGAGCTACTTGGTTGCGGCACAACACATAGGTTTTCCTCCATCTCGCCATGAATGAGTTAATAATGAGGGAAAGGGGATTCATGTCTTGAAAGTCAAATCATTGTCAGCTGAACAGATGAAGAAGTTAGAATCATACATCTTGAATAACCTAGCTGATGATCAACCATTTATCACATTGCATATTAATGAGTTGAAACAATGTCATCCAAAGAAGAAAGAATTGTGGATTTTGAATGAGCACAACAAAACTTTTTTGTCATGGATTAAAAAGACTTTGATTGGTAGATCAGATGTATCAAAGACATTAAAATGGATAGTGTGTGGTCCATTTTTAAATGTGATAACATGGTCCGGTTATGAAATTAATGGTTATAAATTTTATAAGAAAGCTCAGGACAACAGAAGTGCAGTTCATAATAGTGGTGTATTGGTGTTTGCAGAAGCAATGCATTTTTAGAGTGTTAAGGATAAAAACCCAATTTCTGCATCAAGTGCATATTATGGAGTGATTGAAGACATATGGGAGGTTTATTAATTTAAAATTAAAGTTCATGTTTTTAACTGTAAATGGATTATCAGTAACAACAATGTCAAACACGATGAATTTGGAATGACACTTGTTAATCTGAATAGATTGGAAGACACAACTGATTCTTTTATAATGAAAACACATGCAAAACAAATTTTCTATGTAGTAGATCAATCAGATATGCAGTGGGCTTTTGTTTTACAAGGGAAAAAACAATATGTTGGTGAGGATGAACTTGATGAAGATGCTGATTTATGTGAGATCCCTACTTCCATGGAAAGATTAACAGAACATAATGATGAGCATGTTGAAGACATAGTTTGTGCCATAAGGAACGATCACGACGAAGGAATTTGGGAAAATAATCCATTTGTACATTCCTAAAATTACAGGTAACATATGTTTATTTCTTGTTTACGTTTATTTTTTTCATAAATGTTAGATATTGTAAGTTTTTTATTTATTAAAACGTGTTTTAAAACAAAATAAGTATATGTTTTTGTTTTTGTTTGTTTTAAGTTTGTTTAGTTTACTTTATCATGTTTATAACCATTACATGAATTATATATCTATTATTTTTGTTCAGTGAAAATTACTTTACCATGTTTACCATGTTTACTAGGTTTACCATGTTTACCGTTATGACCATCTTTACCATATTTACCATATTTAATATTGTTTAACATGCTTACCATATTACCAATTTTTAATATTATGTAACTTAGTACACTTTTCTATTTTATGATTACAGAAGTATTAAAATATTTGAATTTTTATATTTGTGAACTAATGTTTTTTTTATTTGAAGGATAATGAAAGATCATTCAGTTGACCAACCACATGATTCTAGAGATGAGAATATTGCTAGTCATACATCTGGGGATGAACATTCACATGCTCCTATTAAGACAAAGAGTTCAAAGGTTGGTAAACTTGGGTGCACACATTCACCAAAATTATCACTTTCTCGTATGCAGGATTAGAGGATAGTCGTTGAGTTTGATGATAATGATATTCCTAGAGGTCCGAATGCAAAAGATTTTAAGAGTTTTGTACCAACTCAGGCAAAGAGAAAAGTAAGTATTCTATATGATGATTGGAGAAGTGTGGATAAAGTGATAATCTCTCAGTTTTGGTAGAAGATTTTGGTAAGATCTTTTGTCATTGTTTGACTATTCTTTTAATGTTTCTAGTATATATAATATGTTTAGCCTCTTCTTTATCAGATGACATTTGATATTCCTGACACTGGAGGACTCAGGAAGAAATGATTATCGTTGGCTGCCAGGAGATGGAGGGATTTCAAATCAACCCTCTCATCTGATTTCATTTATGGTCATAGGATTCATTACAATCCATGTCGTATATATCCTTTTATATATGAAGACACATGGAGACAGTTTTTTGAAAGTAGAAGAAAAGAGTCATTTCTTGTAAGGGAAATGTAAACTTTTATAAAATTTCTTATATAAATGATTTTATTAATTTTTTTTTGATGATTTCTTATTCTTAAATTACAGCAAATAAGGAAAGCTCATCAGGAGATCCAATCTAAAAATGTATACCCTCATAGTTTATCTTGGGGAGGGTATGCATTATTGGAAGAACAAATGATGGCGGAAAAATTTCAACAACTAAGAGCTGAGTCTTCAAGCTCTGGAAAGGTGGCCCCTGCATCCCCTCCATCTAGACATGAAAAATGGAAGAGAGCTCGGAAGGGAAAAAAGGGAAATATCTTTCGGAAGAATAGAGAATCATAGCTGAGAGGATTGTAAGATATCTATTTTATTTATTTAAGTTAACTAATTTCTTCATATAACTTCAATCATTACAGAAATGTTCAATTAATTAATACAGGACTCTCTTGAGGAGCAGAGTTCACAGGGGACATTTACAGCTACTGGGAGGGAAGATATTTTATCTGTAGCATTGGGAAGGCCCGAAAATCTTGGTCGTGTAAGAGGATATCCGACAGGTGTATCGGTAAGAAAACTGTTTCCATGTTCTTCAACTTCTAACGCTGAGGGGGTTTATAAAAAAATAGAATCCTTAGAGGCTGAAGTTCAAAATATTAATGCGACGATGGAGGACAATATTAGAGTGTCGGTGCAGTCTATGTTTGCAGAAATGAAAAGACAATTTCAGACTGCATCTCCCACTCCTCCACCTCCCCCTGCAGACCCCATTATTTATCCTCCACCTCCGCCAGTAGCTTCCACTTCCCCACCTCAGCCTACGGACCCCATTTTTTATCTTACTCCTCCGTCGCAGCTTCCTACTTTTTGCGAGTTGTATGTTGATGATTCTCAACATCATATAGTAGCATATGGGTTGGTATATTGTATAGGAGATACAGTTCATCATCAACAATTAGAGATAGATAATCAGAGGGTCACTGTACAGGATATTATAGATAGATCATCTAGGGTACCAATACCTACAGATGAGGTGGCGACAGTTGGACAGAGTATCATCCATTTTTTAATTTGGCCATCCAGACTTCTTCGACTCATTACCATAGAGGTATGAATGTTATATCTTTTATTTTATTTTTTTATTAAAGTTTTTTTATCATTTGAAAACTAATATATTTTTCAATTTATTTTTACAGGAATACTTCAAAGGTAAATAAATATTGTATAGACAACAACAAAGACAAATGGCTATGACATCAGATACAGATTCTAGTAGTCTTGACAGATTTTCAAGATATTCAAATTTTTGGCGGGTCATTATGAGTTTCCAATGGAATCTCATGTTTTTGGATGTGAAATAATTGCGGGGATTATGAAAACTGATATCATGGAGCTTGTTACTAGAGATAAGTTGGGCATCAATGTGGTGAGAATTTTTTACATGTAAGTATTAACACCATTTCCCTGCATTATATTTATTAAAAATGTATACTTATGTATGTTTTGTATTAGGTATCTTTATAAAATTTGTGATAGGAATGAGCTGACAGATGTATATGGATTCATGGACCCTCAATTGATTTCCCCTGAAGCATGTGCATTGAATGAGGAACAATGAATGGTTTATATTGCTGAAAGACTTGAAAATAATATAGTCACACAATGTTGGATGATGCCTTTTTTGGGAGAGGTATGAAACACATTTCTCTCAAAGAGTTAATTATATTTTAACATAAAAACCCACTAACATTAAATTTCCTTTTATCAGTGATCATTGGATGTTATGGGTTTTTTTTCAAGGGAGAAAGCACTTTATTGGATATGCTATGTCCATGATGATGTGTGGGAAAGTTTTAAGAATATATTGGAAAAGTAAGTTTCAATTTCTCAATAGTTTTATATATTATAATGAATTTTAAATTTACCCCATTTGTATTATTTTCTAACAGTGCGTGGGCCTACTTTTGAAAAAACACAAAGAAAAAGAGTGAAAAGATCAAATATGTAAATGCGAAGGTAAATATCCATTTATAATTTTTACTTTTTGATTTATTACATAAAAATAATATATTGAATTTATACTCATTCAAACAGAATTGTCATGAACAACAAGGCGTCATCGAATGCGGATATTATATGTTAAGATTTATGTATGAAATAATAACAACTGGGATAGTTGTGAATTTTGACCTGGTATGATTTCCTCTTAAACTTTTCCATAATATTTCAATTTCATTTATTCATTATACATGTTAACTAATTTCCTTTTCATTTGTATCTTTTTGATGACCCTCAACCATATATTGCTGAAGACATCAAACACTTATAAGTGGAGTGGTCAAATTATTTTACAGTTTTGATTGAATTTTAGTTGTTTGTAATGTAAAATGTAATTTTGAATATTGTCATTGTAATTTTGTATTTGGTAGTTTTTTAGGTTGGATTTAGTTTTTTTTAAGTTGATAGTGTAATTTTTGAATGTTATATATGTGAATGTTTAATTTTTCTCTACTTCTTGTTTTGGTATACTTATGATGGTTTTTCTGGTATGGATTTTGGTCTGTGGGGGATGGGTTCCAAGGGTGTGGGGGTGTGTTCAGTGGGGTTGGGGGGTCTAGGGGTCTGGGAGGGTTGTCCGGTGGGGTGGGGGTAGTCCAGGGGGTGGGAGGGATGTCCAGGTGTGTGGGAGGGCGGTCCAGGGGTGTGGGAGTGTTGTCTATGGGGTGGGGGTATACATGAGGGTAGGGGGTTGTCTAGGGGTGTTTGGGGCTATCCAGGGGCATGGTGGGGGCTGTCAAGTGAGCTGAGGGGTGAGGGGTGCTTTTCAGGAGGGTGGGGGGTTGTTGAGGGGTGTTTGGGGCTGTCCAGGGGGTCGGTGGCAGTCCAGGGGTGTGGTGGGGGCTCCAATGGGGTGGGGGATGTCAAGTGGGGTGAGGGGGTGTTGTTCAGGAGGGTGGGGGTGGGGTTTTCGAGGGGTGTTTGGGGCTGTACAGGGGGTCGAGGGGCAGTCCAGGGGTGTGGTGGGGGCTCCAATGGGGTGGGGGAGGGCTATCCAGGGGGGTATACATGAGGGTGGGGGCTCCAATGGGGTGGGGGAGGGTTGTCCAAGGGGTATAGATGAGGGTGGGGGCTCTCTAGTGGGGTAAGTTTTATATGTTATCAATGTAAATGCTTAAATTTGATCTCCTTTTATTTTTGTGGTACGATTTCTTGATTTGTTTTCTGGTTGATTCTGGGGGAGAGTAGATGACTACATTCAATTTTTTAAAAAAAATTGTCTTCCACGTCGGTTATAAAATAACCGACGTGATAAAGAAAACAGGAAGGGTTTATCACGTTGGTTATTTCATAACCAACGTGATAAAAAGCCTGGGAAATGGTTTATCACGTCGGTTATTTAATAACCGACGTGATAAAAGGCATGGGAAATGGTTTATCACGTCGGTTATTATATAACTGACGTGATTAAAGGCCTGGTAAATGGTTTATCATGTCGGTTATTAAATAACCGACGTGAAACACGGGGGGGGGGGGGGGGGGGGGGGCTGGGTTTATAACGTCGGTTATTATATAACCGACGTGATAAACCCACCGCCCCCCCCCCCCCCCAGTTTATCATGGCGGTTATATAATTTATAACGTTGGTTATTATATAACCGATGTGATAAACCCCCCCCCCCCCTGGTTTATCACGGAGGTTATATAATAACCGACATTCTAAACCAGTCCGGGGGGGTTTCTCACGTCGGTTAATAAATAACCGACGTGAAAAAATGATTTCCCAGGCCTTTTATCACGTTGGTTATTTAATAACCAATGTGATAAACCATTTCTCATGCCTTTTATCACGTCGGTTATTTAATAACCGGCGTGATAAACCATTTCCCATGCCTTTTATCACGTCGGTTATTAAATAACTGATGTTATAAACCCTTCATGTTTTCTTTATCACATCGGTAATAAAATAACTGACATGATAAACATCGCGATTTTATCATTTTGACATCGATTTTTAAATAATTGACGTAAAAACGTTATTTATAACGTCGCCTGTATTAACGTTGGCTAGAAACTGACGTAAAAAATGAAAAATAACTGACGTAAAAAACGATTTCTGCACTAGTGTTGGGAGAGGAGCCTTGTACTTTTATTTTCTAGGTGAGTCATAATATCATCGCGAGCATCAAGGTCGTTCCTAGGCCCCTTTTTCTCCCATATTTATTTTTCTTCATTTCTTTTTTCCTTTTTCATTTTGTTTTATCCTCTACTCCCTTTTCTTATCACCTACGCACTTCTTGTAGCCCCTCTGTCACACAAATGAGAGAGGTTGAGAAGGGTGAGGAGGAGGCACCATCGGGGAGCTCTTCTTAGGGTAGATTAGGCATCAGAGGGTGTATTTAATGAACTTCAATAAATATTAGGTATTTTTTGCCCATAGGTAGGACAATTTTATTCTTAAATCCATATATTCCCATGTATTAAATTTTAAAAGTTGAATATCTGGGATTATGGGGACCCCATGGTGGTCTATATATGGGTTTTTAGAGAAATCAAAGGTTTCAGGAGTATCTCATGGGTTTCCCATTCAGTAAACCCAATCACACAGTGTGTAGTTTCAAGAATACATGTTGTGTGTTCTTCTTGTTTAGGGATATAGATTTTCTGGGACTATAAACCATGTTTTTTTACATGTCCATGTGGTCGAGTACTTTTTTAGACACCCCATATAAGGGGGACATGATCATGTAACAATACACATCCAAACCCCAACTATGTCTTGGACACATAATAGTATATATTCAAACCCTAGGTGTACCTAGGGTGTATAAAAGTACATGTATATAGTGGATATTTTTTAGTATACACTATGTACTCGGGGTACATGCCATGTACTATTCCTTTGTTTCTAGTTTGATAGATTTTATGGTTTTTTACCTGGGGATAGAATTAGACATAAGAGGAGTCCATTATGAGAATTTTTTCACATAGATCACAATGGTGTAATCCTTTTGGTGTTTTAGAGGTATTATGGAAGATTTTTTGGATGGGGGATAAGTTTTAGGAGGATTTTTTGGGGTTTTGATTTAGAATCATCAAGTGTGTTGGGATGTGCGATGTGAGACCTAAGTGGGGGTCATGAACTTGTTAAATGACTTGTCTTGTGGGTTCTATGTCAATTTTGTTTAAGTTTCTTTCAAAAAGATCCTGGAAGGAATTTTTTATTAGTATATTTGATGAGATCTTATATGGTCCTTAGATATTGGGACCAGTTTCTTAAGGTTAGAGTTTTTGAGATCTGGATCTTGTGTTTGAGGATCATTTCAGTTGATTCCTTTAGGCTAGGTTGGCATTATAGGATGGAAGTTATAGATGAGTTTTATTAATATTATTTTGAGATGAGTTCAAGGGACCCTCTAGGATTCCCTTTTGGAAGGTTTTCTGATCATGTGATCAGTGGATATCATAGTCAGCTGTTGAGAATGACCTTACATCATGGTGTTTCTTTCAGATACCCTTATAGGATAAGTAATACTCAAGGATGGGTTATATATTGGGTAGGCTAGATGAGTTTTTACTATTATGGGATTTTCCTAGAGTTTTTTATTATACTGAGGAACCCCTATAGGGTTTTCTTATCTTGAGGTTATGATGATAATTTTTCATGAACTTGTAGGAATGTTGGTGCTCTTGGATTCCATTTTGAGCATGTTGTTGAAAAAGGATCAGTTTAAGGCTGTTGAGGTTTGCTTGGAGATAATTTTTCATGATGGTATTAGAACAAGTTTTTAGGTGAAATAGAGGAACACCTGGTAGGTTGTTCTATTCTTGTTGCGGCCCTTTCCTCAATTGATCTTTCATTTTATGGGCATGGACCAAAAGGTTCGGAGTGTCTAGGGATCTCCTAGTAGGGTGTCCCATTGTGTTGTGACCCATATGACTGTGGGAGCCCCATATTTTGATTAACCTTTAAGTGTTTTGGTAATAGGCAGTGGTTTATATTTCATGGATGATGAGATTCAGGGGATCAAGGTATGCTCATACATTGTTATCTAAGAGTTGATTGGTGTTAATAGTTCAAAAGTTTGGATTATGGGTTTGAGGTTTGTATCGATCTATGATTTGATGGCCTTTGGTTGAGATGTTGAGTAAGATTCTAACCATGACATAGATGTGGGGTGATGCCCTTGGGATATCTTGGATTGGGAATTATCCCTAAGATTGGATCTAGTTCTTTCCTCCATTTTATGATCGTTTTTATATGGGTCTAGAGTGATAATGGTGATATGGTGGAGCTTAGCCACTATCTAGGACTGTGAATGTATTACCCTAGCTAGGGATTGAGTGTTCATGGTCTCAGATGTTTAATGGGTCTAGGTTATAGGTTTAGCCTCAACAACATTATTTTAGGGATTCGTTGTGTTCTGTAGGAATACAGTGTTCTGGAAAGGTTCTCTTAATGATATTAGAGTTCATATCACTAGCTTAGATCATCCCATTGGATTCCTAGAGGCTAGTAATTTTTTTTGGATGTCAATGGTTACACCCTAGGGTTTGGCATTCACTTATGATGCATTGTAGACATGTTGGAGCTTCTTTTTAGATCTATAATAAGTGCATGATGTCATGTGGTCAGGTGACCTACATGTTATAAGTCCTCTAATGTGGGCCAAATCAGAGGTATATTTACCTTAAGTTTTATACTGAAGTTTTCAGTTTGATATTTTCCTTATTTTTTTATCCCCCTTTATTTATTGAAGTTTCATATTTTCTACCATTTTTTATTAGTTTTCAACTAAGTTGGGCATATCATGGATGTATGCACTTTTTATGATAGTAGATTATAGTTTTACCATTATGGGTGGCTTGATAATATTTATTTATCACCACATATACATGAATATTGTTAAGTGTAAAGACCATATATCTAGATTTAGGTTGGAGCATTGGTTTCTTAGTGGATCATATAGAGTCCAAGTATTTCTTGATCGAGCGGAGTCACTTGTATAAAGTCTCAATAATGGGTTGTCGAAGCTCTAAAAGCATGGATACTGGCTATGTTGTATGGAACAAAGTTATAATAGGATCCTTGTACTTTTATTTTCAGCTTTATTTATTTAATATATGTGGTATTTTTATTGGGTGAGAAATTTTTGTGTTATAGCAAGATCGTTTGAGTCTATATGGCTACATTTCATCTATTATAGCATGTTGATGCTTAAGCTTATTTATTAAGAATACTCTTTTGTTTATTAAAGATAATATTTTTTATTATTTTCCATTTTATTTCATTATAACTAGATTGTATTGTATCCCCACTATATCTTTTAGACCCTTGTCACTAGTCGGAAGCATTTGGCATGCTGGGAGGCATGCCTGAGGCCTTATGTCAATATGGATCATGTGACGTGTTAGGTAAACCTGGGATGGTTTACTGTATAGACTGTTCCATTCCATATGATGTTATAATTCATCTGATCAATATATTGGATGGTTGAGGATCCAATCAGTGTTTCTATATGGTACGATCGATGTGGCTAGCTAAGTATCATCCATTCAAATGATTGAGAAAACCAGGTTGTTACTTTCTCTACATATATGGGAGAATCATACCTTATGTGATGGGCCACACATGACTAAAACCTATCCCTCTCTATCTAGATCGAATTCTACTCCAAGATCAACTACCTTACTCACCACATGTGAGTTATTTTTTCATGTACAATTACATTTTAGAGAGATAAAACTCCCAAATTCTTCCAAACATTAGCAGTAGCTTCATCTCATTCTGTAGATCATAAAAATGAAATAATTAACTTTTAAATCAATCAATAAAGAATTGAAATTTTGGAAATATTACCTAAATACATATATATATATATATATATATTATTTTCTATGTCATAAGAGAAGATATGGTTATATCATAAGACATGATTTAGATAAATCATGCCTCTATATTAAACAATCATAATATATGATTTGGTTATACCATAATATAGTGTATTGTATATTATTATTCACTTTCAATCCTATGATTTATAGAAATAAAAATGATAAATTTTATCACTTATAAATCTCCCACACAAGGATATCCTTGGAAACTAAATGTTTTATATGATGAAATGTATTGGATATTCTAGAGAATATTTATCTTATAATATCATGAACAACCAAATAATTAACTCATATATTATGTAATGTATGATTATATTCGAAAAAATATCAATAGTGTCTTCAATCCTATATAAAATTTATATTATCATTAATACTGTGGGTGTTCATGTGTCCCCATGAAAATACTGATTCGATTATAACTTGATCTCACTTTCTCATACTCCCTTTGCCACTTGAGACACTAGCATGTTGTGGATGGGAGGATAATCTAGCTCGAGCATATAGTGATTCAATTGATATATGGAAATACCATGGAGGATAGAGTTTGATGGCCATGTCTCATTAATTTTTAACAAGCACATTGATAGAAGACAACAACATCAGCTTTCATTAGTAAAAGGTATATGAGTTCTTTATTTTAGTTTATAAATGGTTTAAATTTCTTACATGGTGATCTTCTGATTTTGAGATTTATAATTTCTTACATAGTGTTGAACAGGTGTTTTTAAATCCTTAGAGATCCAATGGTGGAATTAGAGAAAATATTAAATAGTTAACTAATTAATGGAAGTCACACATGAATGGTGTTGAAGTGTGATTTCCCACCCGAGAGCTTCATTATTGATGCAAAGAGTTTCATAGCCCAAGAGTTAGGACAACAATGTACTTTGATAAGTTCATATGGATATAATGATGGGTGTGTTTATATGAGGTAACATTTTCTTTCATAGATAGTGGTATCAAATATTGACTCTGCTCCATGATTCATGAAAACTTGCTTAAAAATTTACAAAATTCGATATAATATTAGTATCGTATATCCTATCATAAAATACAATTGATATTTTGTATTTTGGATTGTATTAAAATATGAGATATCATCATTTTCAATGGGTTTGTGTCATATGATATGTGATATCATAATGAAATATTCAGTACAAATTCTTTGGCTTTCACTATAACATAGTGTACAATATATGGTGTTGTCAGATACAAAGGCATTGATCCACAATGAAAGATAGAGCATCATATCACCATTAAGATATAATGTAAGTCATAAGGAATGAAACAAAGTAACTGAACGATTAATCATACATAGGACATGTGCAAATTTAATATCACATAATCAACTTATCATTAGTTTTGATAGCATCACATGCCAAGTTAATCATATGCAAGCCACTAAAAATATTGGGTTACTGCAATGTAGACCTACGTAGGTTTTTTCTTAGGCAAATTGTATTATTAATCATAAATTACAATTGATGTTTCTTAAATGGATTTCATGAATTTTGGTTTGCCATTATTTTGGTATGATATATATATATCGTTAAATATGATATATGGGGAAATTTTTAATTTTTATTATTTTCAATTATGACTTAAATTGTATGGTATATAAATTTTTTACAAATTATCAAAAAATATTTTGGGATATTTATTTAATTTATACAATATTTTTAAAATAATTAATTATAAAACATTTATAATTAATTAATAAAATGATAATGAAACATTTATTAAATAATATCTATAATACTAAATGTTAATATCTGATACCATTTAAAATTATATGGCATAATTTATAATTTGGAAAGAAAATGTATATATTAAAATTATAAGATTAATTTATAAAAAGTTTATAAATTACAAAATAAGGAGGAATATAAAAGGGTTTATATTTAAAATTTTGAATTTTTTATGATTACTTAATTTTAATTTTTAAAATTAAAATTATTCTTTGAAAAATTTATTTAAATAATACTTAATGGAGTTATGATATTTGATTTGATTAAGGTTTAAATAACATTAAATATTTGGTATTTAGATTGTGTAAATTATTTACATGATGGAATATAAAATGTTTATATTTTATTTAAAATCATATATTTAAGTAAATTATTAGATAAAATAATAATATGAAGGAGTTCATATTAGAGATGAATTTAAATATTTTATATTTATTTGATTATGGAATTCCTATAAAACATGGCTAATTTATAAAGTGTTTATAAATTTAATATAAGTTAAAATATAAAAGTGTTTATATTTATTTATGATTTTTTTATAAATATAAATATAAATATAAAATGTTTATTTTAAGGCCTTAATTAAAAATTTATTTAAACCATTACAAAAGAAGTTTTTAATGATGATATGATAAATGGTATAAATAAAATGAAGTGCTAGATGTTTGAATTTATTTAAATTTTTTACATAAGATAAAAAATATTTATTCTGTAATAAAAGTGTTAACAAAATATATCACATTTGAAGTATTAATTAGTTCATATAAAATATGTGTAAATCATAATATAAAATGTTAATTTGAAATAAAAGTTATCTTTTATGATTATACATGCCTAAATTATAAAGTGTTTATAATTTATTTATTTATGAATTGTTATTAAGTGTTTATCTCATGTTTAAATATATGAATTTTTATTTATTTAATTTATTCCATGTTTTATTCATAGATTTAATTGTTATAATATAAATGGCTGTATTTTATTATTTAAAGTGTTAAAATTATTTTATAAATTTTCATTCATGCATATAAGGAGTTGCATTCTAGATATGATGATTGATTCAATTTTTTTTATTCCTTAACTCTTAATGGTTCAAGAGTTTTGTAAAGACTTACATGTCAATATGATTTAATCATATTGATTTTCAAGGATCAAGGATTAAAATATAAATCATTATAATCATTAATACATATAAATTGAATACATAAGATTATATGGTGAGGTTAGATCCCCTTAAAAAATACTAAGTTTTATATTCCTTCCAAAGTGAACACTCGTTAAGACCTTGATCATCCAACTAGGTAGGTCATGCCAAAGTCGGGTTCCAAGGATTATATTTTTTAAGGAAAAAATTAATGGGTAACCCTTATAGTATTAGGTTCCCATTATTGGAATTGTATTTGGGTTAAATTTAACTAAGATACCCTAATAAAATTAGGTTACCGGAGGAATGGTGTTGAGTTTATTTATATAATGGATTGAGGAAAGAGTTGTTTTCTTAACCATCATAGATTCATATATGACATGATTGACATAATTGTCAGCCTAAATATATAATTAGTGATTAAAAACTAAATAATACTCATATCTGAGTGAAATATGGATCTTCTCACACTAATAGATATGGTGTATTTTAAAATGGGTCATCATTTTAATGGGAACACATTTAATAAAATTCCATAGTAAATAAATGTAAAACATGATATTCTTCTGATAAAATATTATATTATAACTTAAGTAATTTTATCCTACACTCATATACTCAATTTTATTGAGTTTTCCAAGTACATGGTGAGACTAAAAATATCCTTTAAGGCATGATTTGGCTATGAAATTCATTCTAAAATCATTATTGGAAATGTTTCAAAAATTTCAATGACTTCAATAAAATTTCAGCATAATCTCTTAGAGTTTTGATGATGGAGAAGCTGGGCTTGTGATATTCAATTTTTTGTGTTGTATTAAACATATAAAATGGTTAATTTTTTACACATAAAAAATAATATTAGACTTGTCTAATGGTTATACTAGGACACTGAAACCTAAAAGAGGTGGAAGGAAGGAAGGAAGGAATTTGTTTCTATATGATGAAATTATCCTAGATACCTATTAGATTTTGGGAAAATACATTCTAGGTATTAGGTTTATAGAAATAAATTCTTTATTTTTGAAAGGTATATGATAGAAAATGTATACTTTATAAATTTTGTAAATATACAAGAGTTCAAATTAAGGAAGGAATTGATGAATCTTGTAGTTTTAATTCAAATAATGATGCAATGGTTTTTTGAATCATGATGATGTAAAGATTTTATAAATCATGTATTTTAATGAAAATGAATATATTAATCATAGATAGATCCATATAAATGAGGTATAATTATGGATACTTACACATCTAGAATCTCTATCTCATAGGTATAGGGTTCTCCCTAACACCGCCATCCCCTTACCCCAATTGTTCCTCTTATAGAGAGTGTTTTTTTTTCTAGTGTGATCATATCCCATTACTTATCTTCCTCTTAGGGTCCTCCTTTAGTTTTTTCATATTATCATCATCATTATTATGGATTTTTTATCTCATTTTATTGGTGATGTTGGGTTTTCATTCCTACTCTGAGGGCTTCGACCTCTACTACCTCTACTATTATCACATGGAAACATCATTTTAGGACCCATATTGGTTTGACATTATGCGAATATGGTGGTTTGGTATTTTTTTCATGACGGAATTTGATAGTTCCTTATGGATTATTTATTGGTTACTTTTGGTGTTTTTACTCTTGTTTTTATTTCCTTGCTTGGGTTTTTGTTCTTACTCATGCTCGTGGTTGTAGGATCCTTAGTCCATCATTTACTCTTTCTATCTAACCCATCTTGCTAGAACACATTCATGTTCTAGTAAAAAGGTTCTTATGGTAGTTTTGGGACAGTGCTAGTAATTATTTTGGCATCGATAGTGCATCTCATGTTGTTTTTCCCCCTCTTTAGTTCTGGTTTCTTAGTGTATGTGGCCTAAGATATCCATAGCTTATGGTATTATTATGTTCTCTAATGGTGGGTTCAAGTTATGGAATCACTGTAATTTTTTACTTTCCCTAATATAGTCTTCTTAGTTCTACCTCCTCACTATACTCATAGGTTATCTATTATGTATGGTTAACTGGAGTTCTTGGTTTTTGTGGGAATGGTGTAACTTCAGTATGGTGACAGCTTCCTGAAGTGTCGATGTTGTGCCTATGTGGTTTTAGTTTGGGGTACACTCTTATTGGTTCTTCATCCAATGGAATTTTTTTGATCAACCTTGTATTGGGGATCTTTAGTGTTTTGGTGATGTTATTTTGGTGCAAGGTGATAAAAGTGTTTGGTGTTTAGTGGTTTCTATGATAATGATTTATTTTGGTTCTGGGGGGTAGGTGTGATTAATAAGGAAGTGGTTTGTGATGTGAGGAATATAGCGGGTTTCAAGGATTGAGGTGTAGGATTAAGTCATGTTCTTATCAAGGTTTTGGAACCACGGATACATGTATGGATAGCTTCTCCAGTCAGCATGATCATGATCTTATAGATTATGGGTCTCATTGGGTAGCATGACTCATATATAGAATCCATACTAGATCCAAGTTATTACCTTATTTTGTTTTTATTTTTTGAATATGTTTTTCATGTGTGGGGGTTTTGGTATATTTATTTTCAATTTTTTTCAATTTTTTTTTGTTTTGTATGGTTCCCACTCAACCATAATGTTTTTCTATCTAAAAATAAAAAAAATGGGAGTATATAACGGTTTTTCATCTTTATCTTATTTATCTTATATGATGAGAGAAGTTGTTTGTTAATAACGTTTTTTGAATGATATGAAGTTTTACACATAGTTTATGATAAAAAAACTCTATAACATGTTTGAAAAGAAGACAAGGATAAAATGAGTTATATCTTGGATACAATAGTTTATCCAAATGTTTGTTAAAATATGAATGATATGATATCACCATCCATCTGGGAAATATTTTAAGGAGTAAAGAAATATTTTCAGTATAATTATCTTTAAATATAAAATAACATACAAAATATCGAATTAATAGTTTTTTTTATTAAATTTACCCACTAAAAAAGATATAAGAGTTAGATCCTAACATAAAAGAATATTATGTATCATTGAATAATATTAAAAAATTAATATAGTTTCCAAGAGGATAGTAAGAGTATGTTTAAACTCAAATAAGTTCAAAACATAATAATAAAGGATTATTCTAGTATAAATACAATTAATTTCACTTAATATCCTAAAATAGTTCTGGGTATATCAGTGAAAATAATTTTTAAAAGTTTTATTTATTTTACCAAAATGTAATAAATATCACTTTATATCTTAAAGGTGTTTAGGATGTGTTGGTAAATAGATTAATATAAATATTTACATTAGTTTCCTAAATATCTGAAGGAAAAAAGTTTTATGGAATAAGTCCTAGGAATGACGATTATGATGAACATATAAAGAATTAAAAGTATACAACAGAAGTTATTAACATCATAACATTGGATATTTTGAAGTAAATGAGTTTGAATGCTATGTTCAAAGAGTTGAATATTGGGAATATGATTCCTAAGTTCACCATTATTTGAACTATCTATCATCATAAATGTAACTCACTAAAAGAGTCTAGTGGGAGGTTTTTATCATATGGTGACATAGAGATATGGAAATAATTACATAGAGATGTAATGAGTATAACGAAACCCTAAAAGTAAAGTACGCATAAGGATGATTTAGTGATCCAACATAGGGTATATGATTAGATGGGAATTTATATATTTTTTCCCTAATGTTCTTAAAGGAATTTAAGGAAATTTATCATGTTAATAAAAAATTAATTCTTAACTTTTTCACATTGGTTTCATATATTATGTGAATTAACCTCCAAAAGTTTGAATTTGAGTTATCCAAAACATATATTCAATATGGATTATTATAGTTTCTTATGAAATGTTAAGTTTATCATGGGTAGGATTTTTTTATAGAGATATAGAATATTATCAAGAGGCACAAAAGGAGTTTTGTGTGATGGATGGCATCACCCCCCCCCCCAAGTATACCATGTGTAGTTCTATACATTATGTATATGGTATTCTTGGGTTTTAGGTTTCGTATATTTATTTCCTCATACATAAGATTGGCGTGATACCCAGTTTGTTAACCTTTATAATTGATACCTTTCTAATAAAATCTTTGAGGAATGTCTAATCAGGGGTGGTTGGGAATGTTGTTGATCATGTCATTAGATGGACCTTATCTAGGATGGGATTTTTCCTCTTGTATGATGAGTATGGAATTTGGTCCCTTCATTGAGATAGATTGAGCATGTGTATATCAATACCTAGAAAACATCTATGGTTTTATTATCAATTGGATGAGTGGCATGTTATGTGATCATCCAATATGTATTCATCGACCTGGTTATTCTATACTTGGATAATTAAGAACAAATGTGTAGGATATATGGGATTGAGATACTCTATGTATGATTTTTACATGATTTATTTGATGAAGGTAACATATTAAAATGTATTCTTGTATGTGATATAATTAGTGGGCCCAAATATAGAGATACATGTGCTTGATGGAAATCTCAGCAAATCCCTTTTTATCTGGAGTAGAATTAATGATTTTATAGAGTAATTTGTTTTCTTACATTTATCAATTAATAAATTCATATTTATTTTTAAATCTAAAAAATCCTATATATTCACACATTTTGGTTGAATGAATGAGGACTAAGTTTCATAATACTTGAAGAGTTTCTATAAAAGTGTTTTAGAGTTTATACAAAAGTTTATACAAAATGATTCTTGGATGGATATTCACAAGGTATTGTACATGATATGATTCATGATGAATTTGATGATAGATTTTAAAAATTATTTTGTAATATATCCAAAAGGAGTTTTGGATATGGTTTCATAAGTTATTATATATGGTATAATATATGGTGGAATAGAACAAAGTCTACTAGGTTGTAGTGAAAGTGGTATATTGATGGAAATATTCCCTAAATCCACATATATTTATTTATGTGTGTGTGTGTTTTATATTTTCCATATCATAAGAGATGATATGGGTATATAATAAGTAATGATTTAGAGAAATCATGTCACTGCCTTGACCAATCGTAATATAGGATTGGGATATATCATAATAAAGTGTATCATCCTATACAATTAACTTTACACCCTATGATTTATTAAGTAGCTAAATGATAAGTGTTATCACTTAGGAATCTTCCACACCATTATATCCTTTGAAAATAAATGATTCATGTGATCAAATAGATTTAATATTATAGAGTACATTCATATAATGTATGCATTAATGGCCAAATTATTAACTCATATATTACATAGCATGTGAGAAATTCTATAAAGGAACAGAAGTGTCCTAAAGTCTATATAAAGGGGATACTATCATTGATATGATGGGTTCCCATGTGCTCCCATGATCCTACCAATTCACCCATACTATAATCTCTTTTTCTCCTCCCTTTACCAATAGAGACACTAGTATATCCTAGAAGGTATAAGAATCCCTCTAGAGTGATGGTTGATTCAGTTGATCAATGGATAAACAATAGAGGAGGGAGTCTAGTAGCCACCTCTTAAGGATCATAATCAAGAACATTGATCAAATATAGCAGTGGTATTTTGAATCATTGAAATCTACATGAGTTATTAAATTTTTTTATACATAGTTTCAGTTTCATACATGGTGATCTAAGGAGTTTTTGGGTTTTTAAATGTTTTTTCATTGAATAAGTGTTTTTAAATCCTAATAAACCCAACAATAAATCCTAGTGATAAGTGAAAATATAAAAATTCTATTTAACATAACTTCTAATACATTTATCAAATTGTAATAACATTGGTCTGATTAGAATCACATTAAAATTACCAATATAGGGATACATGTCTTGATTAGTGATTTTTCATAGATTTAAGTAAATCGCATAATTATTTAAAAATGGCATGATTTCATCTCTATAGAATATATCTAGAATTAAAAGTCAAAATTTAATAAAATTGGTTTCATTAGAAATATTTAGATATAGAAAACATCATATATGAATCTTGGATTGTGATTTTAAGGTTTTATCCTCTGAAATCTAGAGTGTGTTTTTTAGAATCCAATTTCTCTTGAGATTTTCTTGAAATCTGTTCATTAGTTTTGAAAAAAATAATTCTAGTATTTATATATTGATCACCATATTAATATACCCAAATTTCATATTAAAATTAATCCATTTAACTATGGATAATTAGAAAGAGGATTTGAAGGAAAATATTCAAGAAACGATGATAAAAATGTATTTTAAGAATTAATTTATTCCAAATTTGGATAATAATATTTCTTTATGTTATATTTATCATTAGATTAATCACATTATTATTTAAAATAAGAATAAATGAATTGAATTTTATCTATTATATATTTAAAATATAAATAAATATACTATTTATTTGTTTATAAGATGAATTAATATAATATGAACTAATTTATTTATAATTTAAGAGAATAAAAAAAATATTTATTCATAGTTTTTGTGAATATAATATATACTTTATCAAAAAAATATAATTTTATTATTCAAGGTTTGATAATATGTATTGGGTGATTCAGATCAACTCAATGATCCAATAAATATATATATTTTAGTATCATTTAAATAAATTTTTAACTCTTAAGAAATTTTATTAGATCATTACTCATCTCCTAAAATAATAAATATTATTATTTAAGAGTGGTGGCATGTGTAACATATTTTAATATCATTGAAATAAATATTTATTTAATTATAAGATGATAATAAAATATTACATGTTACCTTAAAATACTAATAATTTCTTTATTATTATTTTAAGAGAGAGGTGTAATGAGTTTTTATTATATTAAAATTAAAATATAACACTTAAATTTCAATCTTTTAGTTTTTAACCACGGTGAAAAAACTAAATTATGTCATTTTTTTGACATGTATGTCATATTCTATCTAATTATCCTCTCAAAACCTGTAGAGTAAGAGAGAGAGAGAGAGGGAGAGAGAAAGATAATTGGAGAGAATCCTCCCTCTTCTCTCAAGTTCCCAAAAAAAAACGGTAAAATATTTTTAAGTAAAATCAAGAGTAAATGATGTGACGAACATGATTTCCTTATAGTAGCACTCAATATATCAAGAATGAGACTCAGAGTTTCATAGAACACTTTTCGATATCATTAGTGGAATTATCATTTGGATTCTTAAGGAAAAACAATTTCAATATGATCAGTGTTCAAGTCATTGATATAAATGATGAATGGAAATCAAATCCAAAAATAAAATAATACATGTATTTATTTTATTTGAATTATTAATTATAAATTATGTTTGATGATTCTATTATAGTATTCAAACCAATTTCAAAGAGTTTCATTGAAAACTTTTAAATAGCCATCATGCCCCGCTTCTTATATACTGCATAGATCCTTCAAGTGGTATCAGAGTGATCACAGTAATTTATAATTATTATTGTTATTTGATTTATTAAAATTCAACTCAAAGTTCTACTTCAGGTCCCAATTGTTGAAATCACATGTGAATCAGAGTTTGTATGATCATAAATGGATCAAAGAGAACAAGATTTATTCACAAATAATGCATTTAGTTTATTTTATTAATTTATTTTATTAATTTATTTTATTAATTTCAGATAAAATAAATAAAATGAATCTACAAATGTAGTTTGACTAGGTCATTATGAGGTTTTATTTTTTCATTTTTATTTGATGCAATTTATATATGTATATACACATATTTTTTATATTTTTTTAAATATATTTTTATAAAAGTTAATGTCTTTCTTCATGTACTGAGTAATATAAATTTATTAAAAAAATTAGAAATAATAATGGGGGAGCATGAAATTCCCCCTATCATGTTTTGGTTCAATCATAATCCCACTTTTAAGGTGTGTTTATGTTTAATAAAACAAAAAAGACATTGGGGAAGGTGGTTGGGAAATGCCTCCCCCTCCCCTTTACCTTATTTATTATATATATATATATATAAACACACCCTAAACTTATGAATTAAATTTTAGGATATTTTAAAGGGGACTCAAAGACCATAAGTGGAACTGGAAAAATAGTTAAAATTAATTTATTAGTTAATTTAATTAAAAATTATTTAATAGTTATTGAGATGTATTTTTAATTTTAATCATTGTGAATATTTATTGTATTATGGATGATCATGAATTGGATTGACCTATTCAGGTTTTCATTTATTTATTTTATTTAGTTTCATTATTTTATGGTTTAAATTTATAATAATTAATAATCTATGCATCATCTCTACTTTAAATTGTATAAGGGTCTTTTTGTTTGAATTTAACTATTAATGAAATTCTTATTACCTAGGATTCCATCAACTTTGTGTGTGTATACAGTTGTAAATATAAAGATTATCTAAAAAGTTAGTTTAAGTGGTGAACCAATGTGAAATCTAAATAGAGGTTAAATTTAATCAAAGGAGACACATAAGAGAATAGAAGAACTCAAGTTGAGTCAAACTCAAGGAATTTTTCCCCTAAAGGTCTAGGTTGGTTTAACGCCACTTTACAAACCAATATATAGTTAATAATCATGTTTATATCATGTTTATATCAAGTTTATTTTTTTTTTATTTTAGTGATGCATGGTTAATTATTTATTTATAAGATGCATGGTTTTCTTGATAATTTAATGTGATCAAATGAAATATTTTATGATCATGCTTAAATATTATTGAATAAAAGTGTATAAGGTTTATTTTATTAGGTATAGTTAATTATTTATGTAAGTTCTCACATAATATAATTATGAAGTATATAATGATAAAATTATATATCTTATGAAATTATAAAAAAAAATAGTTCCTCAAATAAACTATTAAGTCAATATCCACCGTCCATTACCCAAGTATGAATACAACCATAAGTCAAATTACTTGTCTATCCCTTGTTAGGGTGATTTCACTTATCATGGTGTTTTAATAAGTGTTTTGGGTTGAATTACCCTCATTACATCAGGTAAATTTATACAAGAATGCATGGATTAATTTGTAGGTAAGTGTTGAGAAAATACATGTATAGGGTTTTTGGGTTAGAGAGTCCACTCAAAGGATCAAGGAAAGTGAGTTGATGTAGTTATAAATAGTAAATCCTACCTAAATACCTTCAAGTAATTTTACAGACCCTTATATAGATTATAATAACAAAAATATGGATCATTTCCACTAGAATATCAAAATAAATAGATATTCTTGATCCAATTATGAGTATATTTGAGATTTGATAAAATGGTGGCAGACATAAATGATTCGTTGATTAAAAAATGTTAATAAAGATAAATTAGTAATCTATTAAGTTAACTTATTGGTGAGAAATTATAAGAAATATCCTGAACTCATTATAATTGTGATCTTTTTTTAAAAAAATTACTTACAGGTGCTTGCAAATTATACTTTAGTAAGAAAGGAAATATTATATACTAGAATCATCACTTCCTACTAAAAAAACTTGGGAAGCTAGTGAGTATGATAAATTTATCTATTAGTGATATGTATATGATTTATTAGATGTACAATGCGTTATTATATCATTAATATCAAGTATGATGAAAAAACATGAAGAACAGGATACATACTCCATGATTTATTGTCTCTAAGATCTTTGTGTGGATAGATATAGAAATAAGTGATTCAAAATCTCTAAATCACTTTTCATGTAAAATTTATGAGAGGGAGTCCCTAACAAAACTCGTGTACTCAAGATGATTAGGCACATTAATAATTTTGAGAATTTGATATTCAACCTGAACAAGGATCTAATTATAGATCTCATTTCATCATCTCTAGCTCAAATTTTATCAAGTATTATTATATATTTTAACATGAATAACTTGAATAAATTAATTCTAGATATTTTTAAAATGATTTAACAATATGATAAATACATTAATAAAGATAATACTTTATTCTTTATAGTAAATGAGATGATTAGAAATTCTAAGAGACTAGTCAAAAAATCAATATCAAAGAGTTCAAAGAAACATTCTTCTAAGAAAAAAAAGATTGTAAGAGGGAGAAATGAATTGGAAATAACTTATTTTTAATGTCGATATAAATTTTAGTGTAAAATGGAATAGAACATAGTAAATAATCAAGGGGAATCTTTAGGTGTACTTATCATGAAATAAAAAATTTCTAATTCCACAAATTAGGTATTAAATATAGTTTATGACTCATATATTTTTTTTTAATTAAATAACCAAGTATATTATGAAAAAAATGGATAAGTGAAGTGTGACTTTAAGCTATTAATAGAGATAGTCTTGTTGTGTTAATTTTGGAAGATTTGAAATTCATATTTCTCAGGGGAATAATTCTAAAAAAATTTAAACTATTATTATATATTTCTCATAACCATAAAATTGTTTAATTGTTGAGTCTATAAGTAAGTGAATTTATTTCAAGTTTAATAAAAAAATATCATCATATGTTATGTAAAACAAATATAAATAATTTTTAAATATATATTTAAATTAATAAATCATAAGTCGGAAATAAATGATGAATTAATATCACAAGGCTTGAAGGTGGGGATTCTCATACTTTGTTGCTTTTTCCAATGTCATCAATTATTTTGAAAGATCTGCACATTCTATAACTCCCTTATGGATCCTCAATCGTGGAAAAGGTCAATAATTTTAAAACTAGCATCACTTAATGTCAACAACTATTTGAGGGAAATATGCTCCAAATTCTCAAACTGAATCGCTTTTATCTCTTTTAAACCTTTAAAATAGTTATATGAAATTAAATAATTAAATAACACTTAAAAAACACAAAACAATAAGGTGTTTACATGATTTGTAACTTAATCCCATTCCATGGTAGAAAAAATACTACTCTTTGTTACAAATAAAAGAGAAAGATTACAAGACAGGGATAGAAAACAAGTGATCTCACTTATCCTATTTATAGAGAAGTCCTACTAATATATATAATTCTATCTCCATCTTATCTTCATAAACAACCCCAACACTACCTAATATATATGGATGGACCTTCGATTGGTCAAAGTCCACCAAAAGATACACCACCACAACTCCTGATTACTGGTTTTAGTTTATTCATCATAGTCATAAGTTTTTCTTAAGGGGAAACCACCATATGAGTTTATTCATAGATAAACCTCTAGAATAATCTTGAATGGACTTTAAAAACATTAATTTGTTATTATATAATTCAATAAAGTTAATCATATAAAAGTGGACTACTTATTCCGAACTTCCCATCATCTAGATTCAGTTTTCTCTATTGCTTCTGCTACTCCAGACTCTATTATAGAACTACCATAATTCTACAATAATGTCTTTATTTGGTTATATAACATATCCTTTATAAACAAACCTTTTGTATAATATGTTTAATTTGTCAAAAAAACTTTATCACAACTCAATATAATAATCTCCTATTAGAGAATTTTTTTCTCAACTTCACCACCAAGTCCTTTGATCACTTAGGCATTTCAACAAACCATCCTTCTTTATTCAGTAGAAACATTTAGTGAGTCTTCTTAATCTATTTATTCTTGGTAACCCAAGTCCCTCCAAGGTATAAAACTACCTCATACTTCCCCATCTATGAAATTTGTTAGCATACTAATCAGGTTTTTGACTCCCACATATCTTCCATATCTCTAGACCTTATTCCTCCATGATCTTCTTGATAAAGTTATTTTTCATTCAAATATTTTTTTCAGGGGGTTTTAAGGATTTATTAAAACTTAATTAAAGTATAAAAAAAATAAGAAACCCAAATTCTAAGATCTATCATGTTTTAATACTAAAACCATCCATAAACCAAAAAGTAGAAACAATTTTGTACCTTCCACTATATAAGGTTACCAGACATTATTTAATTATTTTTCTTGATTAATATCCCTCAGAGATATCCAAAGGAAACCCACATCCATGATGTATCTATGGGGTGATGTAAACCACCTAAAGCTGGGGAAGGACTCTCTTCCACCCATGTTATGTTATTACCTCTCAAATTAAAGAGAGGAAGATAAAGACATATTTAAAAGGGAGGATTAGTTCAATCAAGGAATAGGAGAACTCATATAACAATCCTCATGGGAATTTACTCCTTTTATAAGACCCTGAGGACACTCCTGATTAATGTATGCATTCACTCATATGTCATGAAATATACAAGTTAATACCTTTCAGTTACAATTATTGTAACCATTAGCTACCCATATTTTCCCTTTCTTTACCATTAATGATATACATCGAAAATTTTCAAATGTTTACACTTAACATTGGGATGAATTAATCTAATATAGGGTATTTATGGGAATCATACCATGAAATTTACTACAACGTAATAACTTACAAGAAAACCCAATTATATAGTATGATTTGTTAAGGTTGTGGAATGAAACCTATATTTAATTCCTTAAGATATACTCATACTAGTAATTATGGTACAACCAAATTCATCACATGTATAATGGATTTATGGAATATCAAATTTAATATCCCACTTGAACAAAAGTCACATTGATTTAGTGTCATTTCACCTTATATTATATCATATAAAATAACTTTCTAAATCATATCCAAAACATATTTTAAATGTATTCTAAAAAACATTTGGAAATATATCACCAAATTCATTATATATCACTATATATACAATAATTTTTTAACACCTGCCTAAAACTTATTTTGGGTAAACTCTAAAACACTTTTAAAGAGAATCTATGAGTAAAAACTCAATCCACATAGAGTAAACTACAATGTTTGATCCCCTGTGACATTATAGCATTGAAAATAAAAATTAATTTATATATTCATAAATTTAAGTAATGAGCATCCTCAAACAAAGCATTATTACTACACAAGTTATAAAGAGATATGAAATGATCTACACCAAAAAAATGAATCATTGTACATGTATACATCAACAACATCATATGCAAGCATATATTTTTATATTATCCCTTTTTATAACACATAGAGTACCCATGGAACATGATGTATAAAAATCCCATGTAGCTACTCATAAATTCTTGATTCTTCAAGTATAGACTGCCCAGGTCGATAAATACATCACATGTCATTCATCTTTATGGATGGCTGCATCACATTTCCTCACAAAATAGATAATCACATCATATTTATTATCTAGGTGTGGTCATAAACTTCCATAGTTTATCTCAATCAAGGGCTCAATGTCATACTAATCATGCGAGAGGAAAAATATCATCTTTGTTAATATCCAACTGATGAAATGATCAGCAACATACCAACCACCCATGTAAGAGAAGTATAAAGTATGATTATTTTCATGCTTGGTATCTCACCAACCTTAGGTATTAGGTAAATAAAAATATTAATTATGAACATCTAGTATAGTAAATTCATAGTGTAGTACAATTCATGAATTATAAGTCATGGGTCACCCAGCACATAAAACCTATTTTGTACCACATAAACATATTCTGTATCAAGATAAAATAATCATACTCATACTGACCTTAGAATTTATTTACAATTTATAATAATCTATTATGAATATTGGTTAGGTATAACTCAATTTCGTACTTTGATAGGGCAATTATAATTTAATTTCATGAGTATATGTATTCAATATGAAATAATGATAAACTAGAGATTGTATTTTATATAGCATAATATATTTTATATTCTAAAACTCTTTTAATAACACTTGACAAAACTATACATAAGAACATGTCTTATCATATCATATATTATAAACTACTAGATCCACCATATGTTTGTTTCACTTTTATGGTTTTGTTAAACTCATTACATATCTATGTAATTCCTACCACATTTCTATGTAACCATCTGATAAAATCCTCCCACTAAACTCTTTATTAAGTAACATCTATGAAGCATGTTAGTTTTAAAAATGGTGTGGCCTAGGAATAAAATTCTTAATGTTTAATTCTTTGAATGTAGTATGAAAAATCCTTTACTTCATATTATTCAATTTAGAAATGTTAATAAGTTCTATTATCTTCTTATGAATATTTCTAAGTCCATTATCATCATTAATATTATAACCTTTTCAATCAAAATTTTACCTTGAAATATTTTAGTAACTAATATAACTCTTTATATTAAACATTTTTCGACATAATATAAACCATTAATGATATTAGGTAACATTAATTTTTTATCTTTACTAGTATAATCATTTATTTATTAACTTTTAACTTTTATAAATTGAAATATACTCCCATTATCCTCTTAGATCCAATATTTTTTCATAATATCATGCTAATATGTACAAACTCTTTCATATCCATAAGTAACACTTATTTCCTTAATGGAAATATTTAACCAAAAAAATTATTTTCTACCATATCTCATATTTTATTCTATGTGTTTAGATAAATTTCATGAAAATAATATTATTCTTTAAAATATACCACTAGAGGTGCTATCAAATCCCTCATATTTTAACAAAAAAACTTGATAAAAGTTTTTATCCTTGATAAAAAAATTATTTGTATCTTCTTATCAAGATATAATAAATAATTTGATGAATTATAAACCATGTGTATTAAAAGCATCGTAGCATATTATTTAAAAAAATCCGAATTTACAAACATCTTCTATTATTATATAAGAGAAATGAGATGAAAATACACATCCTTTTAAAATTCATCTAAGCTTGATATATTTTTCCATTGTATTCGTTCTTTGATTCAAAAACCCTTTTTTAAATCAAATGAAAAATATAAGATCCTTCCACTTTTTATTTGATTTTTAACTCTTTTATATTTATAACACATGTAAAACATGCATTTGGTATCATATACTTTTCAAAATTGGATAATTTATTCCTATAAAACTGATATTTGACATGGATATTGTACAGAATTTCAAATCCCTATATATATCTTGTACAATTTAAATCCTATGGAAACATTTACACTACCTCTTGAAACCTACTTTATTTTTTAATGAACATGATTCATTATTCTTAAGAAATATTATTGGACTTTCCAACTAACTTTTCTTCTTCTAGTTTTAACTTTTAACCAATTATAGTGTCAATGAAACACCAAAACCTAGACATCAGATACACTAGTTCATATAACATAAACACTGAGAAAATGGAATAAATTTTTTTAGACTCATTCACATCACTATAAATTTTTCAACAGTAAAAATAGAATAAATTGAATAACCAGAACAATCCTTAAGGGAAACCGTTTCTCTCTCCAGGTTATTTAACATATTCATCCATTATGAATATATCAGCAGAAAATAATATCCCTTTTTTCATCATGAATTTAATGTCTTTAAAACCATAATGTAATCCTCTTATGATTCTTATAAGCATATAGATTTACCTTTTGAATAAATTCAACAATTGGTAACTCAAGAAGGGGTTACTTTAACACATAAATTTTTTTAACTTGCTTAAGAATAGTTATAATGTTTTGTTCAATTCTATGGTGTTTCTTATATTAAGCATATCATTTTATATATATTTATCTCAAACTAAATTTGGATGATGATGATGTCACTTATATATATAAAATAAGATTTTATTATCTGAATATCTTGTTTTAAATTCATTTAATAAGGGCTTTTATTAAATGTGATTACACTAAAATGATGACCCAGTTTCAAATTAATCATATCCATTAGTGGGTAAAAACAATATTTCACTAAGAAATGAGTCCAATTTAGTGTTATTATAACCACTTAGCTATTTATTTATGTCATCATACCAATAATATCATACATGAAACTTATATGGTTGAATAGAAAACTCTTTTTCCAATCTATCATATTGAAAAATTCAATATCATTCCTCTAGTATCCTTCATACAGGTTCATAATATAAGTGTAACCCAAATAAAATACTAAAAATGAGGCACCTAACTCTTAGGGTCACCTTATTACTTTCTTTACTTACACAATATAATCTATGAGCACTCAGATTTAACATCAAACTACTCAGTTGAATGATTGAGGTCATGATAAGTGTTTTCTTTTGAAGGAATCTAACACTTTGTATTTTTAAAGGGAATTTATTCCCACTATCTTATCTCATGATATTTCCTTTAAATTTGTGAATTATTATAATGATGTAGTTTGGAATCTTATTGCTTCCACTAAATTAATATATTCAAATGATGTTGATGTATAACAATTTTTACAACTCATAGCATGTGTTACTGACCCAAATTAAAAGCCAATTATATTCATACCTATCTAAATTCATCTCATGCACAGGGTACATGAAACCCTATCAGGTAAATTTGTATAATCATATGAAATTAATAATCCCCATAAGATTAATATTAGAGCAATAGATAACAAACCCCCACTTTTCTAGACAAACCATAAGTCTCTAAGCTGGTGAGAAGTCTGACTCAATTTCCCTCAACACAATGATACTTTACTCAAGAGAGACCATGATTAAATCAAACTTCTAACAAATAATATTTATAAATTATAATAAACCTTTAAATTCAATCTCATGACCTAGTATAAGGTAAAATAAGACAAAAAAAATATCATACCTAGCATGGAACTCCTTAAATGTGTGTGCAACAATTTAATGAAGCAATTTAACACTTTAAACTAAATAATACATCAATTCATGATAAAAAAATTATATTAATAAATAAAGTATGGAATAAACTAAATAAATAAACAATTCATATATTTAAACATGAGATAAATTATTCATCAATAATTCAAAAATAAATTTATTATAAAGACTTTTTAATTTTATTATTCATTGTAGACATTCCATAATTAAATAAATATTAACACTTTATATGTATTCCCAATATTAATTCCTTCATATTATTCATTATATGGAATTTACTTAAATATATAATATTAAATGAAATATAAACATTTTATATTCCAATTCTATTATGTGAATTATTTACATAATCTAAAAATAACATAATTAATATTATTTAAATTGTTATCATATCAATTATCAAAACTAATTTTCAAATGGTTTAAATAATTTCTAAAATAAGTAATTTTAATTTGAATAATTGAAATTAAATAATTATGAGAAATTAATAATTTTAATATAAACACTTATATATTTTCCTTATTTCATAATTTATAATCACTTTATAAGTCACTCTTATAATTTACATATAAAAATTTTATATTAAAATTTTAATTCATGTCATATATTTTGAAAAAGTTATTTGAATATTAACATATAATATTATGAAATATTTACTTATTTAATGTTTTAAAAAAACAAAATAATTAATTATAAATAATTTAATGATAAATAATTTATAGAAAATTATAAATTTGATAAATATCCCAAAATAAATTTTTCCTTAATTCACAAACATTTTATAATCCATATAATTCAACTCATAATTGAAAATAATAAAAACAAAATTTTCCTTATATATCATATTATAAGATTATCACTGCATCGCAATCCATGATATATCATGAAATATATTTCACAGGTTATGACAAATACATTTGGCTTGTAATAGATAATTCTATTGCTATCAATCATAATCTACAAAAGCACTATCTATTGTAAGATTTGGTTTAATCATTTGGTGCTTGGAAATTTTATTCTACAATTGGTATCAGTATCACTTTATCAATATGATACTCTATTTTACAAGAACATATCAACCATTTTCCTAAAACAACTACCCACTTTGTATGTTATTACATGATGAAAATCAAAGGATTCAACTATGGAATTTGATACAATATACAATATCAAAAAAGATGATCCTATTAGGGAATATGATATCATATATCCCAAAAACAGGCACAGTTCAAAAATCCAATCATTTCCTATGTTAGGTAGAATGATATGAAATATAAAAACATATTTCTTTATTTGTAAACATGATTTTGATAATTAAGCAATATTGAATAGATTTGATACCATTGATGGGATTCTAAAGATCAATTAACTGTTAATCAATGCAGTGGAAATAATAAGAAACTCAAATTCTAAGATCTACCATGATTTTAAACCAAAACCATGAATAATCCAAAATAAAGAAACTATTGTGTACGTTAGACTATAAAAGATTTATTTAACTATATCTAGTTAATATGATTGATTGAGATCCCTAAGAGTTATAAAAAGGACTCTCTTCTCTATGGTAAATCCATGGGATGATGTGAATCACCTAATATATGAGTTCGACTCTCTTCTACCCATGGTATGCTAGTACCAATCATAGTAAAGGGAGGAAGTTATTGTGAACTTCAATAGGGAGGAGAGATTTGGCCAAGGATTAGGCAATCTCACTTCATAATCATCATTTTTATTACCTCGTTTTATAATCCCCAAAGGATACTTCCAAGTAATGCATGGATTCACTCGTAAGTTATACAGTTTTCCAATGAATATTGTTTGGTTGCAACTATTATAACCCTAAACCACCCATATTCTCACATAAATTACATTTAATTATAGACTTAGAATATTTCTAAATTTTAACATTTAGTGTTTGAATTCCTCAATCAGAAATAGGGTGTCTATATAAATCATACAATTCGTTTTACTAAAAAACAATACCTTACAATATAATGTATCATATGATAGGAAAAAGAAACGATATAAATATATAATTATTTCCATATGATTTGTTCATATCATTACTTATAATATAACCAAATACATCACATGCGTAATGGATTTTAGTCATATATCTATCATTTTTTTCCTTGATTGAAACACCTGGTGCTTTGTAATATCGATCATACTCTAACTATAAAATAATATCATTACATTCCCTTACTTCCTTCCAATTTCCTCAAACAAACCCTTCAACTATATCATCTCCTTCTATGCTTCCACTGATGTAATTCACTCTACTTCCATGGATGATAGTGTAACTACAATCTATTTTCTTAGCATACAACTTATGATAGTTCCTTTGTAGGAAAAACCCAAATCCTCTATTACTTATCTAAGTGTTCTCATCTCCTCCAAAGTCATTGTCAACAAAACTTTTCAATAGATATTTAATTTTAAAACATAATTATAGTTAAAATTATGGAGATATCAGTGTATCCACTTTATCACTTCTATGTGCTTTGTTCTAAGATTTTTTATGAACCTACTAACTAATCTCACTACTTAGGAAATGTTTATCCATTTAAAAATCATAGAATACATCAAAACTTTAACCAATAATCCATAATAAATTTTTTTCATATACTAAGCCTTATCTTCCATTCATATTTCATTTTATTTAGATGATTTAAAATGTTCTTATAACGAGGTAAGTATAGGATAGTATTCAAAATATCAGAGTATTTTCAATATCTTTCATATGTACTCTGACTGAGACAATATTAATTTTTTATTCTTACAGTCCCTTCTAATTCTCATCCCAATTATTTGTTCATCTTTCCTAAGATCCTTCATCTTGAATCATCTAGATAACACAGCCTTCATCTCTTCAATCCATTTTATATCCAAACAAACCAAGATTATATTATCTACATACAAGATAAGTATAATGAATATCACATCATCAAACATCTTTTGACAATATAAATTATCCACATTTCACTAGAAATACTCTTGATCTACCATAAACACATCAAAATTCTAGTTACACTGCCCAGGTTATTTTTTCATCCCAGAAAAACTTTATTTGATCTTACACACTATGATTTTTCTATATTTTTTAATCCTTCTGGTTGTCCCATATAAAATTCCTCTACCAAATATCCATGAAGGAAGGTCATAATCACATCTAATTGTTCAAGATATAGACCTTATTCTTCAACCATTCTAATCACCATTCAGATTATTGTTTGTTTAACAAATATTGATAAAATTTCAATAAATTACATTGATTCATTATATTGAAACTCCTTCACAAGTATCATTTCCTTGTAAATATTCTTACCATTCACTTATTCCTTCATTAGGTAGACCCATTTATTCTGTAGTTCCTTATTTCAAAATGAAATTTCTAAAATCTCCCATGTTTTTAAGCATACAAAGAGTTTATCTCCTCCTTTATCTCCAACTCCCTCTATTTTGAATCACTGAGACTTGATTCCTAATTTAGGATTATGGGTTATAATACATCTACAAAAAGTATATAATATAATTCAAATTCATATCTTTTCACTAATATTCTAACCTTGGTAGACCAACCCAACTCCTAAGGTTGAGATCTTTATTGTATTTCTTCTTTCAGAAATATTCTATGAGATTTCATAGTCCTTGATCCTTCCCATACATCAATCCTTAGTTGAACCTATGGAATCTAACCTCAATCTAAAATGTATCCTTATATATATTCAGGTTCTTACAAAACTTATGCGCTTCCTAAATTTTAAAGACTCATAGGGCTTTGGTTCAAATTACCCTTAACATGCACAACAAAATATTTGTTCACAGTTATATATCCCATCAAGTTTCAAACCTTCCATATAATATGTTAATTAAATTGAAAATTTTGTAATCTAATAAACTTCTTGATATAATTATCCCATAGAAAAAATTCAATGTCTTCATTGTTATATCCCATAAAGAAACATTCTCATGAATTTTCTTCCAATTTTTTATTCTTATTAGCATCAACATATAAATAGGAAATAAAACCAAGTAGTTTGAGGTGGGATATATCAAAATTTCCTTTAGACCACCTTTATTTTAGAAACTCAAACCCCAATGGTTCATAATAACTTCAATTTATTAGGTACACCACAAAAGTCATTACTTCACCAAAAACTACTAGGGAAACCCAATGTAAATTATCATACTTTTATCTCTCTCACATATCATCTAAATCATATGCTCCTCTACACCATTTTGTTCTGGTGTTCTAGGATAAATATTCTAAAAATGTATTACTTTCTTCTATAAAACTCATTGAAACTCCATGATTCTTTATTCTCCACAATTATCAGACCTTAATAACTTAAGCTTTAGATCGTCCTCTCTTTCCACCATGGATATCCATTGAATAAAGGTTCTAAAAACTCAGAATTATTCTTGAGAAATAACACCCACACCTTCTATGTCACATAATTTATGAAGTTAAGATAATATAATGACCCTCCATGAGATCAAATCATAGTTTTCCCCCATACATATGTATGTACTAACACAAACTTCAGATTCTTGGGTACATTTCCTTCCCCATTTAAGTACACATTTTGTTATTTTCTAAGGAAACACTCTTAAAATGTTTCTTAATTTACATTATTAATTTTCAGTATTCCATTTTCAGTCAATACAATCATCCACATCTCTCCCATGAGACCAAAATGATTATGTCACAACTTCATAGAACCAAAAGTTAATATTCCGGTAAGTAATGCATCTTTTAAACTCCTGTTAAGATATAAAATTATCTTCTTTACACCCTTGGTGTCCACCATGGAACTATATATTATTTTACACTATTCTTCTATAAAACTCATACAAAAATTCATAACATTCAGTTCACCAACTAAGATTAAATTCTTCCCTAATCCCAAAATATTCCACACCCCTTGTAACTCTAGCAAGTATTCTCCCTTTATACATACATTCACATCACCTTTTTTCAAATATATTCAGAGTTTCATCATTCAAAATATGTACCTTGTTAAATATTCTAGAGACATAATTCTATACATTACCCCTTTCATATGTTGTGTGAAATGAAGACCTGGAATAAATGATCCTTGACTCAAATATATTGTCAAAACTTAGGAATAAATTTATTTCTTCGTCAGCCATGGTATTTTTATAATTACTTTCATAAGATTAACTTCTGGAATTTACCCTTAGATATCTTTAATATTTATTTAATTTCCCCTTGTTTACTTTAATTCCATCATATAAATTTGGTCACTATAGACTTTCCACATATCTTATCTCTTTTATCTTTCCCCTTATTTTGACATTGGTTTTCCCTTCAAATAAAACATCCTCTACCTTCCAGGATATATATTATTCTGATAGATCCTTAGAATTCCTTCTTCTAAATCTCTTCATTCAAAACTTGGTCTCAAATTTCCTTAAAACAACAAGTTAGTATTATCATTGGTATTACTTATATTAGTAACTATAATATCCTAAGATTCTAGAATTGGTGAAAGAAGTAACAATTCACACACTAGATCATTAAACTTCACTCCCTGTAATTTGAGTTAACTATGAATTGTGTATAATTAATTTACATGATATTCTAATAAATTTTCTTATGATATATTTATATTGAATATTCTATACACCAGAGATAATTTATTTATAGTGGTAGTATTTTCATACATTCTGGAGAGTGTCGCCATCAGTCTAGTAGTTGTAATCGCCTCTTGAATGTTGAAGGCCATATTCTAGTAAAATGTTATTTGAAATAACATATTTTATTTTTGATTTATTCTTTAACATTATTATTTGTACATATATTTCAGTTTTATTTCCTTCAATGGAAGCTCAAGATACTTCTAATATTGATAATATTAAATCCAAAATTTCTAGAATCAGAATGTTGATCTATAAAACATCCAAATATATAACTTTACTTATTAAAATTAAATTACTTAAAAAGTAGAAAACCCCCACCTAGAAGAAAATTTTGAAGGCAATATAACTTCCTAACATCTCTAACCATGATTTTATACCACTTGTTGTGTTAGATCTTAATATCCTGAAACACCCTTCTATAAAATTTCATTTTGAAAAATCATAGAACTTCCAAAAATAGAAGAACCTGATGTTAACATCCAAATGAGTGAATTGAAATCCAACATCTCATGATTAATTTCGTTGACCACCTACAAATGTTTTGATAGACTCAAAAAAATTAAGTAATGAAATAACTCACACACCACATAGAAAAACAAGGGATTTAAATAATTCAGAACTTAATTATATTACATGGGAGAAACAATCCTACTCTTTATTACTAAAACAATATAATTATTATAATATTTAAAGAAAAAATAATTTATTCATCTCAACCTATTTATAGATTAGTTCAGCTACTAGATCTAGTACCACAGCCTTTCGATCTTCATAGAAAACCCCATTAATTCCTGATCTATGTGGACAGTCCTTTAATTGGTCAAAGACACCAAAATATAAACAACCTCAAATCCTTATTAATATTGAAAAATGAAATCTATCTAATTTTATTCATATGAATCCATCTTGAAGAATCTTAAGTAGCCTTTGAACAATTCCAAGTTATTCTTATGTAATTTAATAGAGTTAATTATACAAAAATTGATTAATTCTTACACACTTACCATCATTAAAATTTAGTTTTCTCTATTTCTTACACCACTTTGAATTCTACTTTTGAACTACCCAAGTTCTGTTGTAATGCCTCAATTCAGTTCCAAAATGTATCCTCTAAAAATGGGCCTTTTGGAAGATATGTTCACTTTTCCAAAAAATAATTATCACAACCCAGACTAAAATTAATAGATATAGATATGTATATTTGATGAATTATAAATTAAATTCCATTAAGTAATTAAATAATGTTAAAGTGAATTAGATAATTAACTTAGTAATAATATTAATTAACTTTTATCATAGTAATGTGAAGAATATCTTAACAAATACTTCATTAATCTTGAGTCATGAAATTATTCTCTAATCCATTTATGAACATGAAATATATATAGCGGTATACACACATAGCCTAATTTTTCATTCAAGGTGATAAAAAAGGTATCATAGTAGTTATATTATATAAATAGAACTTATATTATCACATGTATGTGCATATTGATGCAAAGTGTTTGTTATGGTTATTCATAGTTACAAACTTGCATCACAAGACATTAAGTGTATCGTTAAATAATCATAGAGATAAATGAGTATTGAGAAATGGGTCATATCTCCAAATGTGATAGTGGTAGAAATATAGTATTAAATTAAGTTTAGGATCAAGATATGCAATAGTTGTCCATGTTTAGGGGAGAGGGGTGGTGGTTGGGGATTTCTCGAGCACTTGTTCTTCATATGTGAATCGTTATTCATTCTTAATCACATAAAACCATGAATTCAAACAATAATAAATATTATAGAATTATAAATTATGATAATTAATGGAATTAAAAACAAGAATAATAAAATAAATATATAAATAATGGAGTAATCATAATTGAATTGATGCCCAACATTGTCTATGATTCACCAAAACTTCAATGTTTAGGCTCGCTTTACATAATTATTGAATCCCTCTCAAAGAATGTGCACATTGATCTATTTAGGTTTCTTTTAAAAATGATTCTAAATATAATCATAGAGACCAAGGGTAAATGTATATAATAATGTTTAAGTCAACAGGGTAATTTTTAAAGACCAGAAATTTGCCCAATCTAGGGCCTGAAAACCAAACACAGATTAAACATATCCAAATTAAAACCCACCATCCGGAGTAAATATATAGTGATGGGTTTCCATCTAAAGATCTATTTATGATATATAAATTATTTTTAATGTTCACACATATAGGATAAAAATATAATATTTTAAAATATTAAATATTTTATAAAGATTCCACAACACCATAAAATTTATCTGGCATTCGTAACTCTAAAAAAGATATGTAAAGGGTTCAATCAAAAAATTCAAGGTGCTACATAATTTCAAAATAATTATCTGTTATTCATTTTGGGTTATTAAATTTATTTTCTAGGTGTTCAAAGAATACTTTCAATAACATATTAACCATACATATCCTTCTATTTAATCATAAATCTCACTTAATAAAATAATCACATAGTTACATGTTTATAAATCACCTAAAATCATAATCCCCTACATATTAAATATTATAAAATCTTTTTTTATAATTTTAACATCATTATAATTATTTCCAAATTATAGTAATTTATTTAAGCATTACAAACACAAAATCATGTTCCAAACACATTCTTTCTGACACGTCATCACGCACCTGTTAATTTTGAGTTAGTGAAAACCTACTTTTCAAATTCATATATCACTTGGGGTATACCAGTGATGATTTGGTTTGTTCATTGGTCAAGTTTATGGGATATCTACTCACCTCACCCTTTTTGGGTGAATTATTGTGTACCATGGGACTCTTTTTGTAACAACTAGGCACTACTAACAGTTTTTACACCCTGATAATTATGTGTTATTCAATTTGGGTCATTACATTTAATTTCCTAGTGTTGAAATAACATTTTAAATAACATATTAACCATACATATTCTCCCATTTAATCATAAATATCTCTTATAAAAATAATCACATAGTTACAAGTTTATAAATCACCAAAAATCACAATCTTTTATATATTAAATATTATTACATCTCTTCTTATTATTTTACCATAGTTATAATTATTTCAAAATTATAGTAAATTATTTAAGAATTAAAAACAAAAAATCATGTCCCAGTCACATTTTTCTGATGTGTCATCATGAACTCATGCATTTTGAGTTAGTGTGAACCTACTTTCCAAATGAATACATCACTGGGGCATTTCTAGTGATGATTTGGATATTACATTATTCAAATATATTAGAGGCCTACTCATCTCACCCTTTTAGGGTGAATTATTGCCTACTCTGGGAATCTCTTTGTAACAACTAGGCCCCACTAATAGCACATACACCTTACCTTAACATGGTTTTCAAGTTTTATCCCATAAGGAACCACCAATTACCCCACAAACATGTGGTCTCCTACCTAGGGCCCACCCATATGCTCAAATGTATCATCAAACTAATGAATATTCCCACTAGCCAAAACATTTTCTTTCAATGTTCTTTTATCCTCACTCACACGCACCCTAAGAAACTTCCTATGAGGTTACCCATCCTAACCACTACTCCAATCCAAGCACACTAAACAATGGAGTTATAATTAGGTGGGATCCCAAAATAAAGGTGCACCGTGTTGACATGGGTAGTAACATTTATCCTTTTAACCCTTTAATATTCTAGGGTGTTACATTCACCCCCCCCCAATATCACAACTTCCTTGTTTTTAACCCTACATCTCAACCTAGGCAGTTCCACCACACTTCCAACTAGGCACCCCTCTAAAACTAATTTAATAACTATGAACCAATGAAAAAATAGACACCCTGCCTTAACATGGTCATTCGATTTAATCCCACCAAGCACCACCAGTTTCTTGACAGACAAGTGGTCCCCAACCTGGGGCCTACCCATGTTCCCAAATTGATCATCAGACTAATGACTTTTCCCACATGATAACACATGATCTTTCAGTGTTATTTTTTCCCCACTCACACACACCCAAGGAAACATCCCAAGTGGTAACCCATTCTAACCACTACTTCAAGCCAAGAATGCTTAATTGTAGAGTTCTAATTAGGTAGTTCCATGAAAATAAAGGTCTGCCTTATTGACATAGGTAGTAACATTTAGTATTTTAACCCTCTAACATTCTGGTGTGTTACACTCTAATATATATAATATTTATTCGTATATCCTTAATAGTAATGGCATTTCAATTTGTTACCGTTGATCAAGTTATTGATAAAAACCTTGCGTTGATCTGAACATCTTCATATTTCATAGGTTCACTCTATTTATTTTATTTTTTGATTTTATTATGCTTAAATCCGAACATCTGGGTGTTATTAAATTTATTGCAATCCATAGTAGTATTAGGTGTTCTGGAGTTGGGATCAGTTCTATGATAGTGGATTATTATATATCCTTATGAAGGTAATTAGAACCCATGTAGTTTAGTTCCACTTAATAGGACACACCATACCTTCTAAGGTCATGTGATAAGGACTTATGCAGTTCCTTTTAAGGTGTGAATCCATGACCAAGTGAATTTCCTTTTTATGTTCATGCATCTGGGACCTATGGGTTGCTAGGATTGAACCTCATAGAGGAATCCTATGTATTTTGGTTAACAAGAATCAAGTCCCATGTAGTTTAAGTTTTAAAATTTAGTTTATGTGTCAGGATAGGTCCATGAAATTTAACATCATATGGTAAGGATGTTATGTTAAGAAATTTAAATTCATGGGGATTGAAAAAATATGTGAAGGGTTTCTAGAAATGGTTAGTTTGGGATTTAAATATGGATAAAACTTTATGGTTCATCCTACTTATTTTTAACTAAATAGGAGAAGTTATGATTGGATGTGTAGGGAATATAGACCATTAAAGTAGAATGGCTATACTAACAGGGAATATAGCCTATTGAGAAAGGGTGACTGGACACATAAGGAATATGGACCGGTGAACAAGGTTTGATCAAAGTGAATATAACTTTTTGAGGAAGGTTTGGGTCTTATTCATGGGTGACTCATATGTGTGTATGGACCACTAAATATTCATAGGTTTGGGATCATTAATGAGGGTGTGAATGGGGCTTACACCCAAGGGGGAGGCTGATAACCAATCGAGGAATAAGAATGATATTTTTGGGGCTTATGAATATATTTAACTGAGGTTCTTCACATGGTTAGTGACTTAGTTAAAGGTAAGTTGATTATCTAACACCTAGTAGGAGTCCCATATCCTACCTATTAATAGGAACGATATATGTGGGGCCTACCCATATGATTCTTGGAGGTGCCTTACATGGTTAGTGACTCAATTAAAGGAAGGTTTTTGGAATTACCACAGGAGGCCCATATCCTTTATGTGAATAGGAAGGATACTTTTGGGGATTACAAATTTACTTCCTATAGATTACTAACTAGATCAGTGACTCTGGTGGAGGTATTTTTTGGGTATTACACCACATAGGAGGCCAATTTACTATCAGAAAATATTAAAAATATATTTGGAACTTACAAATATGCCTCCCTGAAGTTCCTAACATAGTCAATGACTCATGTGAATATGGTTTTTTTATTTTACCTAGTAGGAGGCCCATATCCTACCTTGGAATGGGAAGGATAAATGCAGGGGTTATGTGTATGTTGTCCAGATGTGACTATCTTGGTCGGTGACTCCAATAAAGGAAGGTTTTGAAGATTATACCTAGTAGGAGGCCCATAATATGTCCTTAACTCATTGAATGGAATAAATTGGTCCACTAGATTCTATTATTGATAAGGTTATTGAGATAGGGCAACCAAGATTAGAATCATGATCCATGGGATTTTTTTTCTGTTTTCCAATGATATGAGCCCTTATTATCAATGGGATACATGAATGTTGTTTCTATGATGGTCCTATTAATTTAGGAGAAAATCCTTAGGGGAAACCATTATTAAGGGAATACATGATTGAAGTGTTATATGTTTGAGTGCATCACCTATTCATGTATCAAAATATGCCATTGAGGGGACCTTCGTTGATGGGTATCTTGGTAGGAGACTTGGGAGAGGATGGTCTCTAGGTAGGAGATCTAGGAAAGGATAGATCCCATGTATGAAATTAGAGTTGATTTATCTCCTAAAACAGGAATGAGGTTAGTATGGAACCATATTATGGGTACCTGGGTGAAGGTTTCTCTGGTATGAGTCATAGGAGAATTGTGTACTGTCCTGAACCCAGAAGCCACTCAATAGTTCCCCAAGCTCAGTTGTCCACATGGCCTCAAGAACATGTCCCCAAATTCTAAAAGTGGGAAACTATTATTGAGGGCCTAGGTTTAGACACCCAAAGCTTGACGTACATGGACATTACATTACTTTAGCATAATACTTAATACATAACAAAAACAGACACACAAGGACCGTAATAGTTTAGTGTCTTTGGAAACTTGAAACGTAATCTTCTAATCGTGGTGAAAGATCTTCAACATCTACCATAAAGATATTCCCCTTTTTTTACCTAAAACCTTTCTTTATATCCTCGGGAAAAGAAAACATAAAAAGGGTGAGATCAAATGCTCAGTAAGGGTAAGCATGGATAAAATAAAACATACCATATACATTTGAACATAAAAATATGAACATAATGTTTAAACATCAAAAGCTTGATAAATGACATAAAACATGGAAGTACGTAAGGCATAGATCATAAAGAAACATTAAGAATGATAAAATAGCATGGGAATAAAACATTTAATTGTGGCAACCATTAAGCACATGATATGATTTCCATAGTATCCAAGGCATTGCTGCCAAGATCATCTTAGTGGACAAAGTCCCTTTTTGAATCGAGTTCACTCCTCGTTCCAGTCCTGTATTACTGAACCGGTTTAACTTGTCATTCAGACATGTCTATATCATGAGATATAAATCTTTACCCAATGCATTGGAGGGAGATATAGGTCCCACCCATATCATAATGAAATCATTATTACTTGTGCCACAAAATAAATATACATCATTCATAAAAACCCAATAAATAAAATGGGTTCCATAAACATCATCCCATCATCACATAATTCATATAAAAGAAATGGATATCATTTCATAATAAGAGAAGTGAAACCATGTAAATCATAGAGACATTATACTTGAAACATACACATATGAAATAATGTTATCTTATATGAAAAATGGTTTTGATAAAACACTTGAAATGAATTCTTGAGGAAAATATCCCTTTTTCTTCAAAATCATTTTCTTTTCACAAAATGTCATGAAATTTTAAAAGAAAATGATTTTTTTGAAAATATTAATGAAATATTTTAGAGTAATCTTCATTAAAACAAGGCTTTATAAAACCGTAAAAATCCGTTCGTGTCGTATAAGTTAAAAAAACATTCTTTTTGTACTTTTGCCGGAAAAGTCAAAAAGTACCTCGTAACGTAAAAAAAAGAAATATTCCTTACATACCATTTAGTAATATTCAAAAATGGTTAAAAAGAACTTTAAACATACATGAAAACATTTTTATAAAACATGCACATGGATAATAAAAATAACCCCAGTAAATACTTACGAATAAACAATCTCGGATAAGAATGAGATTGGAATATTTATCCATTACCTTAGGTCCGATATGCTTCGTACGTATCCAAACCTCCTGTATAATGATTTAAATAATGTTATTGACTTATTACAGAATCATATTAATTGTTATGATATCATATATGGTTCACTTATGACTTTATATTACCCGTTCTTTTGTAAATTCCATGTTAAAGAGCATTTTGGGTAAAATCATTTCATTTGTCGTCCGTGTTTTGACTTGTAATTATTCATATGATTACTTAGATCATGATTACTTACATCCATAATGTAAAACATTATTTATATATAATATATATTCAAAATATACATATATATAATAGATCGATAAATGTAAAGAAATACACCGTTCATTGAGACGGTAGGTCGTACGTACGGATGAACGTTGTTTTCGTTTCCTCATTGAATTGAATGGAATTAATTGGATGACATACATATATATATACATAAATCCAGAATCATTATTATGTAATATATTTCATGATTACTTATTATATATACTTTATAATCATTTATGAATAGTTAATCATTGAGAATGAATCTCATCGCGTCGTGGAGACGGTATTCCATACGTACGCACGAGCGATGATATCGTTCCCATGATCGTGGAATTTTATTGGAGTGTATGTATACTATTATAGAATCAATATCACTTTACAATAATCATATATAGTTATTATTTACACCATTATACCCATCCAAGTAAGGTGGTGGTGGAAAATATATTACACCACGGCGTGGAGACGGTATTCTGTACGTACACACGCGCGGTGATTTCATTTTCCATAGGATGGATAGATTGTGAAATAGGGTTGTTTCATACTTATAATAACATATCAGTATAATATTGATACTGATGTTATTACTTCATAATGAAACAACCTAATAAGAAGAAGTGGAAGAAGAAATAAAGGTGAAAGAATCGGTAACGGAAATTACCTCTTCTTTGAAGCGCCTCTTTGAGACCTCCTCTTAGGGAACTAAAATTGGTCTTTGAAGAAGACCAGGACCTCTAGGATGTTTATAGGGAAGTTTAGAAGATAATTGGGAAGGGGTTTTCCGAGATTTAAGGCTCAAATTGGTGTGTGGAAGAGAGGGAGGAGGTGCCCTTTTATAAGGGAGGAGAGGGGCAACATTGGAATTCTCAAAAATATTAATTTATAATAAATCTAACCCCACTTAAAAACCTCCAAAAATGACTCATATTAAAATATTAGATGATATAGTGTTGTAATATCATCAAAAAATTAAATTTAGACATGTTTGGATCTTATTTTAAACCTTATCATTTTGATTTATCCTTATTTAATCTATTTAAGGTTATTTGTGGTAATAAAATTCTAAATTTTAAATTATAACAAATATTTACTTATTTGTTTTGAATTTTCCATAATTGTTTACTTTATAACATTATAGACCATATAAATTTAAATTTATAATTTTTAAATATTTTTTGTGATTTTTAAACAATTTTATAATATGTTATTTTTATAAAATAACAATAGTGTCAATTTTGACACTATTCATTTATTTGAATTTAAATAAAATATATAGAGAAGATATGTTCGAACTAAAAGATTTAATAGATTCTTAAAAGGTCATATGTATCTATAAAATTAGTTTATCACATTAAATAGTTCATATAATATTTATTTTATTATTTTTAAAACCATTTATTTGGTTTATCTCTTAATAAAATAATTACTACAACATTTTTGTATAATTATTTAATATACAGATTTGTTGCATAAAAATTAAAAATAAAATCCTATGATGAATATAAATCTATTAACTTTTACAATAATACTTTTACTCTAATTTATCATCTTAAAATCACAATATTTAAATTGTTATATTAAAAGGTGACAACTTTGGCATCATTTAAAATAAAATAATATAAGTGTCGTAATAACTTTTATAAGGCTCCAAACGGTTATATATTACGTAATTGGATGATTAAGGTGTAGATATACACTACCAATAAGTTTTGGTCAGGTTTGTGGGCCTTTTAATGGGTATTATTATTTTAATAAAAACTATATTACTTATTTTCCACTTAATAAATAATTTCAGTATCATTAATGTATCACCATTAATGACAATTATTTAATCCCTAAAAATTTTAAATAAATTATCATGATGTAGATAATTTTATTAGATTTCTGGAGACTATTCATGTTTGAATTTTTATGATGTTTATCACTAAAATAAAATTATTATACTTATAAGATTTAAGAGAGTGACATGTTGTCACTTTCTTTGGTTTTAATAATAATTAAATTATTTTCATGGTCAAAAGTCCATAAAATGAATCTAATCCGACCCTTAGGTTATATGGTTCTACTTTTGGCCATCAAATATAATTTTGTCATGTGTTAGGGTAATTTTATAATATTATATTTACCCTTAATTACTCGATTTACCTTTAACTATGGTAAATAAAATTTATTGTAGTTACTATTCATAATTCCCAAAAATAAAAAGTAGCTTATTAACATAATTTGGACCCACTGATTACAAATATTTAATCCATTTTTCCAAATTCAATACACAAAAGTTTCAGAAATTAAATTAAAATTAATCTCGTTGTCGAAAGTAAACGGGTTTTTCTTTAAAACATTGCAAAAGATTGAATTGATTTAACCTATGCATTTAATGTAAAATCAATGCTAATGACATAAATTATATTAAATGGTAAAAATATATTCTATTTATACTTTAAAACCATTAAATATTATAATTTAACCATATAAATTATTGTGATGAAAAAAGTTGTTTTTAATTAAAATATAGCGTGTTTTTACTATTCATAAAAATATGAAAGTTAACAGAATAATATGAAAAATTTATCCAAAGTAAATTTTTATTTCTTGATTCCAAAGAAAAATTTTATTTTGTCAAATTGAACTTATAAACATGTCAAAAACTAGATTTAAAGTGGGTGCTCCATCAAAAGGCGGCAAAACTTCATTTTTTTAAAAATACTTATTTTACCCAAAAAATTTATTTTGTTCTTATACCATGTTCTAGAAAATGTGTAAGATGAATAATAATGTTATGAAATTAAAAATTTAGTTAATATTATTCATAGTGGCTAGTTCATAATAATATTATAATAATATATCATTGTTTAGTAAAACCTGGTATTGCGTACAACACACGCTATCGAGGATGGTCGTGATTGCGTGTAATGTAAGCCAAGTCAGGGTTGCGTGTTGTGCAAGAATCCTTCATTTTTTCGTATAACAGAATCCAACCATATTTCATTTATACATTAAATATATATATATATATATACTCAATGTTGCGTAGAATAACTATTATCAAAATTGTGTGTAACACGATCCAAGAATAGAGTTTCATATACTGCAAGCTAATACGGTGTTGCGTATAGCGCAAGGTAATCTTGGTGTAGCATACAACACAAGTCATTAATGAAATTAAAAGAATATTTTTCATAAAATCTTGGGTGTTACATTCTACCCCCCTTAAAATGAATTTCGCCCTCGAAATTCTTCGGGGTTATAAATGGTTTACTACTCGAAAGTTTGTTTAATAGAAAACCACATCATAAAAAGGAATACCAAAATATGGCTTTAAAAACTAAAGTATGAAATTTAACGGTTACCCAAATTAACTCACCACTGGGTTTCCACGTAGGAGAACATAGGTCAAAATATGGATATGGAAGAAAAATCTAACCATCAAGTTCTGATGGAGAGTGGTAGAGAACATGGCAATGAAAAAGCCAACAATCACAAAGATATTGATTTGTGATGATCTAAGGTACCATCTGATTCATCGGATATAAGGGAACTAGGACAAATTTTTTGGTTTTCAAGATCATTTCCCTAAAGTTGATGAATTAAAAGAAATACTTTCATGATTTTGGTACAATCTCACTGTTGTTCGTAAATTGAACAATTTCCACTTCATCACTTAAAGAAATGAAGTTGAATTTGTTATTCGTGATGTGTTACCAGAACATGTGATAGAATGATAGGTCATTCCATCTCTTTCAAACAAATGGTTAGCAAAAGTTATAAGTCCATCTTATGGTTAGATTAATCGTATATGGTTTCAAAAATGAACTTATACTTCATATATCATACCGCTTAATAAAATAAAACTAGTTTCTACTAACCAGGGACTTCCTGTAGGCCAGTGGTAGGCGATAAAGGTCCGTCGCACTTCGTTTGTGGGTTCGATTCCCACAGCCTTTTCCGATGCGATGGGCTGTCGCCCATCCTGCAGGTTTTCCTTTTTCTAAAACTATGTTACTATAACATCCCATCAATAATATTGAAAAAACTTCTATCCTTAAACAATACTAACTTATGTCCAACATAATCCATTCCAATCTTTAGGATTATCCATAATACTGCAGTCCACTCTCATAATATAGTGAAAATGATTACCAGAGATTTAATAACATCGGTGATCCCCATATATCATAAGATATGTCCTGTTGGTCACATTCCAAACATTCGAAGGCCTTAATCATGTATTCTCTTGAAAAATTAATACCCATTGAACCTTAGTGAAAACATGAATGCAGTTAAAAGTTAACACTTTCCACATACCAAAATCCTCAAAATTCTGTATACTCAAACCATGATATCACTTAGTCCTTATATCAATCATGAGCTCATGAATACAATCAAACATCTCATTATCTTCTTATTCCTTCATTATGCGCATATCATCTACTTTACAAAAATATCTGAATAACCTTCAATGGTTACTGGTACCATTCAACATATAATTTCAAATACTTTTAGGAAAAACAATAGTGTAACAATCCTTAAATGATTCTTTATTTCATAGTACCATTAACTATACAACATAGCTCTCGATAAACATACAATCATTCCACTACCTTTTAAAACAACCGACTGAGCTTCAACACTTGTTTCAGCTCATATATCATTTGTAGTCTCCTCATCATCATCCACATAAATACTACCCATATGACCATGCTGATTCTCTTCATGAGATTTTCCATTAGGGCATTGGTTTTCATAATGCCCGTACATTCAACATTTAAAACATCTAATCATTGTTGATGTCGTAGCAATACCATTATCCTTGTCCATGGTGTTAACTGAACCTTTTCATTTGCACTTACTGGCTTTGTGTCCTTCTTTTCCACACCCAAAGCATCTTCTAGTTCCTTTGAAACAATCTCCCTAATTCCTCTTCCAACATGATTTACATGAGGGAAATTGAACTTTCTTTCCTTTATGATCATCATGAAACTCCATCTTTCTCTTATTATCTGAGTCAGGAAACTTACCAAAGTTGAGATTATTGATCATATTATGAGATTTCTGATTAGGCATAATAATGATGTTTGGACTTCCATATCCCGTTTCATTTGGTTTCTCATGAATAAAATCATTCCATTGTCTATCATATTCCCCATTATCGTGAATCTTCCTATTTCCAGCCATTTTCTAAAACCCAAAAAAAATAGTGTGAGAGGAAAAAATCATGCTAGGGAAAACAACATAGTAAAGGGGGTGTATCCTCAATATCTAACATCTTAGGTTAAATTCTATGATCGTTACCATAGTTCTAGGACTGTATCCTATACGTATACTTATCCTTAGGGACATCCCTAGACATACCTTAGAAATATCTCTAGGGATCTCACTAACGTTTTCGCATCCTAGTTTCCAAAGGTTGACTAAACCTTTCCTCTGATACCAACTGTAGAGACCCAAATCTTGACGTACATGGACATTACATTACTTTAGCGGAATACTTAATACATAACAAAAACAGACACACAAGGACCGTAATAGTTTAGTGTCTTTGGAAACTTGGAACGTAATCTTCTAATCTTGGTGAAAGATATTCAACATCTCTCATAAATATCTTCCCCTTTTTTTTACTAAAACCTTTCTTTATATCCTGGGGAAAAGAAAACATAAAAAGGGTGAGCTCAAATGCTCAGTAAGGGTAAGCATGTATAAAATAAAACATACCATATACATTAGAACTTAAAAACATGAACATAATGTTTAAACATCAAAAGCTTGAGAAATGACATAAAACATGGAAGTACGTAAGGCATAGATCATAAAGAAACATTAAGAATGATAAAATATCATGGGAATAAAACATTTAATTTTGGAAACCATTAATCACATGATATGATTTCCATAGTAGCCAAGGCATTGCTGCCAAGACCATCTTAGTGGACAAAGTCCCTTTCTGAATCGAGTTCACTCCTCGTTCCAGTCCTGTATTACTGAACCGGTTTAACTTGTCGTTCCATAAATTTCTATATCATGAGATATAAATCTTTACCCAATTCATTGGAGATAGATATAGGTCCCACCCATCTCATAAGGAAATCATTCTTACTTGTGCCACAAAATAAATATACATCATTCATAAAAACCCAATAATTAAAATGGGTTCCATAAACATCATCCCATCATCACATAATCCATATAAAAGAAATGGATATCATTTCATAATAAGAGAAGTGAAACCATGTAAATCATAGAGACATTATACTTGAAACATACACATATGAAATAATGTTATCTTAGATTAAATATGGTTTTGATAAAACACTTGAAATGAATTCTTGAGGAAAATATCCCTTTTTTCTTCAAAATCATTTTCTTTTCACAAAATGTCATGAAATTTTAAAAGAAAAGGATTTTGTTGAAAATATTCATGAAATCTTTTGGAGGAAGCTTCATGAAAACAAGGCTTTATAAAACCGTAAAAATCTGTTCGTGCCGTATAAGTTAAAAAAACATTATTTTCGTACTTTTGTCGAAAAATTCAAAAAGTACCTCGTAACGTAAACAAAAGAAAGATTCCTTACATACCATGTAGTAAAATTAAAAAATGGGTAAAAAGAACTTTAAAAATACATGAAAACATTTTTATAAAACATGCACATGGATAATAACAATAACCCTAGTAAATACTTACGAATAAACAATCTCGGATAAGAATGAGATTGGAATATTTATCCCTTACCTTAGGTCTGATATGCTTCGTACGTATCTGAACCTCCTGTATAATGATTTAAATAATGTTATTGACTTATTAAAGAATCATATTAATTCTTATTATATCATATATGGTTCACTTATGACTTTATATTACCCGTTCTTTTGTAAATTCCATGTTAAAGAGTGTTTTGGGTAAAATCGTTTCATTTGTCGTCCGTGTTTTGACTTGTAATTATTCATATGATTACTTAGATCATGATTAATTACATCCAGAATGTAAAACATGATTTATATATAATATATATTCAGAATATACATATATATAATAGATCGATAAATGGAAAGAAATGCACCGTTCATGGAGACGGTAGGCCGGACGTACGCATGAACGTTGTTTTCGTTTCCTCATTGAATTGAATGGAATTAATTGGATGACATAAATATATATATATATAGATAAATCCAGTATAATTATTATTTCATATATTTCATGATTACTTATTATATATACTTTATAATCATTTATGAATGGTAAATCATTGATAATGAATCTCATCGCCTCGTGGAGACGGTATTCCATACGTATGCACGAGCGATGATATCATTCCCATGATCGTGTAATTTTATTGGAGTGTATGTATACTATTACAGAATAAATATAACTTTACAATAATCATATATAGTTATTATTTACACCATTATACCCATCCAAGTAAGGTGGTGGTGGAAAATAGATTACACCACGGCGTGGAGACGGTATTTTGTACGTACGCACGTGCGGTGATTTCATTTTCCATAGGATGGATTGATGGTGAAATAGGGTTGTTTCATACTTATAATAACATATTAGTATATGAGTGATACTGATTTTATTACTTCATAATTAAACAACCTAATAAGAAGAAGTGTAAGAAGAAATAAAGGTGAAATAATCGGTAACAGAAATTAACTCTTCTTTGAAGCGCCTCTTTGAGACCTCCTCTTAGGAAACTAAAATTGGTATTTGAAGAATACAAGGACCTCTAGGATTTTTCTAGGGAAGTGGAGAAGAGAATTGGTCAGGGTTTGTCCGATCTTGAAGGCTCAAAGTGGTGTGTGTAAGAGAGGGAGGAGGTGCCCTTTTATAAGAGAGGAGAGGGGCAACTTTGGAATTCTTAAAAATATTAATTTATAATAAATCTAAACCTACTTAAAAACCTCCAAAAATGACTCATATTAAAATATTAGATGATATAGGGTTTTAATATAATCAAAAAATCAAATTTAGACATGTTTGGATCTTATTTTAAACCTTATCATTTTGATTTAACCTTTTTTAATCTATTTAAGGTTATTTGTGGTAATAAAATTCTAAATTTTAAATTATAACAAATTATTACTTATTTGTTGTGAATTTTCCATAATTGTTTACTTTATAACATTATAGACCATATAAATTTAAATTTATAATTTTTAAATATTTTTGTGATTATTAAACAATTTTATAATATGTTATTTTTATAAAATAACAATAGTATCAATTTTGACACTATTCATTTATTTGAATTTAAATAAAATATATATAGAATATATGTTCGAACTAAAAGATTTAATAGATTAATAAAAGTTCATATGTATCTATAAAATTAGTGGATCACATTAAATATTTCATATAATATTTATTTTATTATTTTTAAAACCATTTATTTGGTTTATCTCTTAATAAAATAATTAGTACAACATATTTGTATAATTATTTAAAATACTGATTTTTTGCATAAAAATTAAAAATAAAATCCTATGATGAAGATAAATCTATTACCTTTTACAATAATACTTTTACTAGAATTTATCATCTTAAAATCACAATATTTAAATTGTTATATTAAAAGGTGACAACTTTGGCATCATTTAAAATAAAATAATATAAGTGTCATAATCACTTTTATAAGGCTCCAAACGGTTATATATTAGGTCATTGGATGGTTAAGGTGTATATATACACTACCAATAAGTTTTGGTCAGGTTTGTTGTCCTTTTAATGGGTATTATTATTTCAATAAAAACTATATTACTTATTTTCCACTTAATAAATAATTTATGTATCATTAATGTATCACCATTAATGAAAATTATTTAGTCCCTAAAAATTCTAAATAAATTATCATGATGTAGATAATTTTATTATATTTCTGGAGACTATTCATGTTTTAATTTGTATGATGTTTATCACTAAATTAAAATTATTATACTTATAAGATTTAAGAGAGTGACATGTTGTCACTTTCTTTGGTTTTAATAATAATTAAATTATTTTCATGGTCAAAAGTCAATAAAATGAATCTAATCCGACCCTTAGGTTATATGGGTCTACTTTTAGCCATGCGATAGAATTTTGACATGTGTTAGGGTAATTTTATAATATTATATTTACCCTTAATTACCCGATTTACCTTTGACTATGGTAAATAAAATTTACCGTAGTTACTATTCATAATTCCCAAAAATAAAAAGTAGCTTATTAACATAATTTGGACCCACTGATTCCAAATATGAAATCCATTTTTCCAAATTCAATACACAAAAGTTGCAGAAATTAAATTAAAATTAATCTTGTTGTCGAAAGAAAACGAGTTTTTCTTTAAAACATTGCAAAAGATTGAATTGATTTAACCTACGAATTTAATGTAAAATCAATGCTAATGACATACATTATATTAAATGGTAAAAATATATTCTATTTATACTTTAAAACCATTCAATATTATAATTTAACCATATAAATTATTGCGGTGAAAAAAGTTGTTTTTAATTAAAATATAGCATGTTTTTACTATTCATCAAAATATGAAAGTTACCAGAATAATATGAAAAATTTATCCAAAGTAAATTTTTATTTCTTGATTCCAAAGAAAAATTTTATTTTGTCAAATTGAACTTATAAACATTTCAAAAACTAGATTTAAAGTGGGTGCGCCATCAAAAGGCAGCAAAACTACATTTTTTTAAAAATACTTATTTTACCCAAAAAAATTATTTTGTTCTTATACCATGTTCTAAAAAATGTGTAAGATGAATAATAATGTTATAAAATTCAAAATTTAGTTAATATTATTCATAACGGCTAGTTCATAATAATATTACAATAATATATCGTTGTTTAGTAAAACCCGGTATTGCGTACCACACACGCTATCGAGGAAGGTCGTGATTGCGTGTAATGCAAGCCAAGTCAGGGTTGCGTGTTGTGCAAGAATCCTTCGTTGTTTCGTATAACAGAATCCAACCATATTCCATTTATACATTAAATATATATATATATATATATATACTCAATGTTGCGTAGAATAACTATTATCAAAATTGTGTGTAACATGATCCAAGAATAGTGTTTCGTATACTGCAAGCTAATACGGTGTTGCGTATAGTGCAAGGTAATCTTAGTTTAGTATACAACACAAGACATTAATGAAATTAAAAGAATATTTTTCATAAAATCTTGGGGTGTTACACTAGGTGTGTCAATGGGGAGACTATTACCTCATTACTAGAGTGTAACATAGAAGAATAAACATATATTCAATAATAATTAATAGTGGAAGCATTATAACAGTCACACAATAGATAATAGTAATTCCATAAGTGTATGATATACAATGATGATGATACATATCGATAAAAATAATCCAAAAGGTTCATAATAGTATAGTACAATATAATACAATTCTCAAAATACCAAAAAGAACAAAATTGTTATCTCCAAATAGCATCACAAGCCTCAGCTCGGTCTTATTCTATCATGCTCCAAAGCATGGTACAAAATCAAGAACCAAACTATGGGCACTTGACCCAGTCCCTACATTCATCCATAAAATCTATACGGGTACCCAACGGTAACCCAAACTGGGTGTGAGATACAAACCAAGTAGGTAACAACCCATTAATCTATAAAATTCTAAGTTGTGAAATAATAATATAAACAGAGTGCAAGTAAAGTAGTAAGCAGTAAATAAATGTAAAGATCCCATTGGATATCTACTACTAAGTAAGTGATACTATATAGACACTTGGGGATCCCTATAAAACAAGAATCAAATCTTATAACAATGTAGCTATAAAAAACAAAAGTAACCAACATGGCCTCGCCGTACACATGTACATATCATGTCAACCACAATTTTTTGTATATTGAAGTGTCAGAAAATCCATGACCATGTAAAATAATCGATCATATCACAATTTACCATGGTCGAGCTATATAATCAAATTTTAAGACCACGAAGGGCCAGATCCAAGGTGTAGAATACCATGGAATCCTCAACGAGTCCCATGAGAAAATCGGTGGAAATTTAGTTAGTCTAGAGATGGGTTCTAAGGAGCATGTCGATCGACCATGTCTATTGCCAGCCCAAGAGAAACTAAATCCAAGGGGTAGAAATTCCCAAGTCATCCCACAAAATCAATACCCAATGATAATACTCTATCCAAAGAATCTACTACCGTGTCAAGATCCAAGAAGGAACATCAAAGGCATCTAAATGAAATCCAGACCCCTGGTATACCAACTACGGTGTCCACTACCATTTCAAATACATCTCATTTCTTTCATCAATAAATTACATTACCATTTCATACCATGAGTATTCCCACTCATTATTCACAATTCACATTCAAAGTAACCAATGAGTATACCCACTCATTCAACCAATTCCATTTAACACATTTAATCAATTCAAGCATGGTATAACATGTTAACATAAGGCAAAAAGGTAGTATATCTCCTAAACAAGAAATTCAATTCCATTTAATTAATTATGGGCTTCCACTAACCAGGAAATCTCAAATCACACCTCTTGGGATCTTCAATCAATAATTAAGGGCAAAGGGAACACCCCATGGGTGTCCTTGGTTGGGAAACAATGACCAATATATCTCAAGGGTACCTAAGGGCTTCCCTAACATGTCCCAATTCATTTAATTAAAATTTTCAATTTAAATTTGAGGTCATGGAAAAATATTCCATGGGATTTATAATTTAATATATCCTAATAAAGAAAAAAAATAAATGGGAAAAGTATAGACCACCTACCATAGCTTAGTAATAGAGTGTTCATCTAGTATGAGCTCCTGATTCGACTCAAATCTAGAGAAAATCTAAGAATAGATAAAGAACCTAATAATAGGGAAAATTATCTTACACCAAAATAGAATAGCCAATACCAAACTAAATGATAAACAACATAAAAGGAATCAATAAATCACTAATTTGGATCCAATGATATGAGTGGTGCTTGAATCGGAGATCAAATCGAGATTCGGGATCAAATCCTAGAATAACCACCAAAGGGAGCTAAAAATGGTTGAGTTGGTGTCCATAGTAAGAAATGATATTTAGGTTTAGAAATAAATTTGAATTAGGTTAAAATTTTTAATTTAACAAAAAACGCATAGGTCGAATTGTTTAGGAGCATGGTTTGACAAACTGTACACCCACTGTACACGGTTAGCTGTATAGTAGGTCACATCATATGGTTTGTCCACATAGTTTGACTAACCATGTGCAAACAGTTCCAAACCCATTTCCAAAATTGTAGACCTTTCCACATGGTCATGTGGCCCATTTTTCATGGGTTTCTATAACCATATGAGCTCCAACTTTTCTCTATTTGGGCCTCGCATGGTTTATAAAACCATACATCCTACCCTACATAGTTTGAACTAACCATGCGTTGGGATATTTCACACCAAAACATGGGTTCTGGGCTTTGAACTAGCCATGGAAACCCCCAAAACACCCATGATCAAATTGGGTACTCACTTTAGACTTCAATTAAACATTTAAACCAAAATAAAAAGGATTTGTACCTCATATGAAAACCAAGGTTCTTATAATATTCCCCCATTAAATCAATTCATCCCTGAATTTCCCTCTCAAGGGTGGTTAAGATTTTTCTAAGAAGAAATCAGACCACTGAGCATGTACATTAGCCTACCACTCCCAAGTCTTGTCCTATAAATGGTTGTGCTACCATAGCACCCGTACTAGAGGAACTAACCAGCCTCAGAGAACCTTCATACTAATGTTAGTGATACAAATAAAATGATCTTCAAAGGATGAATAAACATATAACTCTTCCTCATTGGGAGTAAAATAATGAGACTGTTCTAAGTGATAGCAGCATAGCTAAGATATATGGAAGACACCCTACATGGCTCGGTACCGCTGAGGTAACTACAACTGATAGGATACTAGCCTGACTCTACCTATAATCTTGAATGAACTGACATATTGTAGTGAAATATTACCTTGTCAACCGATCCATCCATGTACTATCCTTAGTGAAAAACGTAAGAAAACCTGATTGTAATGCCTCGACCCTAGTTACCTAGAGTTGGTGCATTATTGCGTAACATTGGCATGATCACAAAAGATCAAGTCTAGAAAGACAGATTAGTTTAGTAGCCTTAGAAACACTAAATACATTCATAAATGTTACATTACATCATAAAGTGAAAAATCACAATAACATAGTCTTCATAGTCCACACTTCTATCCCCTTCAGACTATCCCTGTAGGTCAGTCATAAAATATTTCTTCACATCCTGGGAAAAATAAAACATTGAAAGGGGTGAGCTCAGATGCTCAGTAAGGAAACAATATTGCGGAAGCTTTCATAAATAAACATTAACATTTAAGGCAATGTATAACTAAAACAAAAGCCTTTTAAATTTGAGCTTCAACATAATATGGAAAAAGTAAAATGAAATAATTCCATTTACTTATTCACATGGATATTCTACTGGTCGAATAATCACATGCAATATCAATAACCACTTTCATAATGATGGAATGCATAATGCCAGACTATCATAACCATGTAGCCAAGGCCTCGTGCCAAGACCACAAATAAGATTTTGTCAAGGCCTCGTGCCAAGACACAATTTTGTCTCATGAGACCTGCCGATGCATCGAGGAGATGTAGCGGTCTCCACTCGTCACTTATTAAGTCCAATGCATTCCTCATATGAACAGGTTTAAACATATCATAAACCATAACATAATCGTATCACATAAAACATGAATAAAAGAAACATAACATTTCTACATTTCAATCACAAGATATCAATACAACACATTGATATAATAAAAACATTTTCAAAACCATTTTCAATACCAAAATTAAAGAAAATTAAAACTTTGTATTTATTTTTCATTAAAAAAAGTTATGGCTTGTAGAGGAAGCCGAAACTCAAATAATGGTCACGGCGGCGGAGAAGTAGTTGTCGTCGCATACGTATGGCAAGAAAAACATTCCTTTTTGTCGTTTAGTAAAACTCTTCATATAAAAAAGATTCCTTTTGAATAAACGTAAAAGTCAAAGGGTTTTATACACCGTATAAAAGAAATTTGTGTATAAAAAAAAAATATGCCTCAATGAAAGGAGATTGAGACGAAGTCCTTAAAAAGATCATTTTTTAAATAAAATAGATCTATTATTTGTATTCACTATAAGTACACATAAAGAAATTAAAAATACAAGATAGGACATAATAATATCTTGACATAATTTGAAATTAGGAGATTAACCCAAAGAATGGAAATTGGGTTAAGAAGTTCCCTTAAAAAGATCATTTTTAAATAAAATAGATCTATTATGTGTATTCAATATAAGTACACATAAATAAAGTACAAATACAAAATAGTACATAATAATATCATGACATAATTTGAAATTAGGAGATTAACCCAAAGAATGGAAGTCGGGTTAAGAAGTTCTCTTACCTCGTGTCTGACTTGACTCGATCATTCTTTAATCTCATGAATAATAAACTAGAGTTAATCTCTACCTTCTTAAGAACCTTTTTCAAGTTAATTATTCATTTTATATCACTTATTACCATGTTATGAACATTATGTAATTATTTAAGTTAATAACGGTCGTTTTGTCGATCCTAGGTACTTGAGTCAAAAATAAACTTCTTATAATTACACTTTGTTCATGTAGTAAAATATCCATTATATCCATAATTATATTCATGATTTAGATATCATATATATCATATATATCCAGTATATACATTCATTTATAATATTACATAACATTTAGAGGTCATAAATGAAATGCATCGTTCATGGAGACGGTAAGCCGTACGTACGCATGAACGCTACTTTCATTTCTATTTCGTACTTAATGGGATAAAGTTATAATTATATAAAGGTATAATATAATTCCAGTATAATATAATGTATAATACCATTTACCCCATCCTTTATACATCCCACATATGGCATTAACAATTCAAATCACTTTGAGGGGATGGTAGTCTGCACTTCCTAAAATGAAAATATCGTGTTTACCCATAATGGAAATCATAAAGGTATGACATAAATGAGAAATACAGAAGATTAAGTAAAACATAAAAATATTATATATCATATATAAATATAGTGACATCTTAATGGCCACCTTTGAAAATGTTATATGAGTTTTGAACAATCATCGTTTCATGAGGCAGAAATTCGTCATCCACAGAAACAATATGTTCTTTAACCATTAGATTTAGGTGTGTGTAAGTGTAGCTCAAATACTTTTTATAACAACATTCTATTATATTTAGGATACTGGTTTTTTTACAAAATAAATTGATAAAAAGAGTTTAGGGGTTTGGAGAAGCAAAATAAAACAAAATAACATAAGAGAAGACATTACCTGAAAATCGGGTAACTCTTTTTTGATTTGAGCCAAAGGCTTCCTTGGGAAGAATTCTGCCCAAAGAGAGGCTTCTAGGAGTAATATAGGGAAGTTGGGAGAGTATTTGGGCAGATTTTGTCCGAGCCAAATGTCTTGAAGGTGTGAATAAGGTGGTGGTAGTGGGGGCCTTTTATAAAAGGAGAGAAGGGGCACTCTTGGAAAGATTGAAATGTTACTTTATTATGAAATGCTTTTCGGATTATAAAGGTCCCACAAGGATATATTTCGAGGATAAGGTGATAAGGGTTCGAAATATACTCATCCAATAGGTTTTTGATAAGTTTAATCCTTGGATTTTACATTATCTTTTCATTTTCTTTAAATCGTTAATTAATGAGGTAATCACTGCATCATCATGGTGTCATAAATAATTTAATTTATTTAATGTCTAAAAATTATAAAAAAAAATATCATGATGTATTAAATATTTTTATCTTTCTAATGAATATTTATAGTAAAAAATATGACTTGTATAACGCCATTTAAAAATTGTTTTAGTAAAACAACTCATGTTTGTGACATATTTATTTTAACATTAAATAAAAAGTTATTTATGTCCTTTTCCTACCAAAGTGGCTCCATGGGGTCCCCAAGTTGACCCATGGATTTTATTGGTCTTCCATGACACATACAATAGGGGTAGGACAAGTGTAAAGGTATTTTCATATTTTTATAATATCATTTTTACCTTAAATTTCACTAATTACCTTTAATTGCGATTAATTAAACTTAAAAGTTACTATTCACCAAAAATTATTTTAATCCCATTGAACCACATTTTACTTCCTAATGATAACCATGTATGTCGGATTTTTGAAAATCAAATCACAGAAGTGGTTATGTTTCATTTAAAAGAAAAATCAGTTTTTTAACTACCACTTAGTGGTTTCACTATTCATCAAAAATTGAAGTTTTTCAGAACAATGCCAAAATTTCACCCTAAGATATAATTGATATTCCGAATTCAAAAATGATTTCTATTTTACAAAATTCCAAACATATAAGTTTCATTAATTAATTTTATAATTAATTTCCACTGTCATAACAAATAGCGTGTTTTTACGAAACAATATATATCAAAATATTGACAATTATTTATGTCCAATTTCATAGTGAAATTAATTCTAATGACCACCATTGGATAAAATGGTAAAAATATATTCTAATTATACTTTAAAACCACTCAATAGTATAATTTATCACTATAAATTATTTTTATTAAAAAAGTTGTTTTTAAGTATTTTTCATTATTCATAAAAAATTGGAAGTTCTCAGAAAAATACCAAAAATTCAACATAGGCTAATTTCGATATTCCGAATCCAAAAATGAAGTCCATTTTGAAATATAAAGTATATATAATTTCAAAAAGTGGGTATTACTATTCATAATGGCTATTTTGATTGGTCAGGGTGTGTTAGAATCTCGAACTTGCGTACAATGCAAGCTATTGCATTATTGAAAGAGAAGCATATCGTGGAAGCTTGGGGTGTTACATTGATCCCCAACCTCAAACTATAAAGGTCATCTACAGTGATTCATCTATGATTTGTGAAGAGACTACACAGTATCCATCTACTTCTAAATCAACTAGAACTACTCAGAAATCTCCTACACAAGATGAGGTCCTAGTAATGACGCATCACCTACCTCTATCCAGTATAGGGGTGATCGGTATGGCCTACCATAAAAGGCCTCAAAAGGTGTCATCTATATAGTCTCCTGATATCTATTGTTGTAGGTGAACTTCACCATGGGTATATGCCTCTCCTAAGATCCCCCAAAATCCAGCACGAATGCTCACAGCATGTCCTCAAGAAACTATATCATATTCTCTAATTGGCCATTAGTCTGAGGGTGGTATGATGAGCTTAGAAGCACCTGTATACCCAACGCCCTATATAAACTCTTCTAGAAACAATATGTAAACTAGAAATCCCTATCTGAAATGACAGTGCATGGGACCCCATGAAGGAATATTATCCAACAGATATACAAAATTTCAAGATCATCTACACTAAATGTATCCTTGATCAGAAGAAAGTGAGAAAACATCATGAGCCTATTGATAACAACCCATAATTTATCTCTACCTCTAAGTGACCTCGGTAAAATAGTCATGAAATCCATCACAATATCGCACCATTTTCATTTAGGAATTGGTAACAACTAAAATGGTATGGCTGGTCACTGATTCTCCACCTTCACCTACTAAAAGGTGGAATAGCTCATAACAAAACTAGTTACTTCTCTTTTCATACCTAACCACCAATACAAATGGAGTCATTCAAAGTACATCTTAGTGAATCTGAGATGCACTATCCAAGCTGAGGCATGAAACTCTCACATCAGATTCTCATGTATATCCACTAGAATCTAAACGTGACCATGGATACATATACTTTTATCCTCACCTACAATTCAACCAGGAGGTGGGTCCTCACTTTTCACACTCTCTTACAGAATTGGGCCCTCTGAATCTGATAGTTATCTCATCATCACTCTATCAAGTAGGGTAGAAGTCACATATAAGGATGAAAGATATGTTTTCCCATAACTCTCCTTCACCTCCAAGTGTATCTTAGAGAAAAAATCCATAAGATACCACTCACTATTGGATTACTGAAATTCTTGTAAATGATTCCTCCTACTCAGTGCATCTACAGCTATATTAGATTTACCAGGAGTGTAGGCAAGCTCGAATTCAAAAGACTGTAGGTATTCATCCAATCATTTTTGTCTCATATTTAGATCATGTTGTGTAAATATGTACTTTAGGTTTTTGTGGTTCGTGTACACCAAAAAATTCTCTCCCGGTAATTAATGTCTATAACAATGCAATGTATTAATGACTAAAACTAACTCAAGATCATGCATCGGTTAGTTCTTCATGTTTTGCCTCAACTGTCGAGAACCATATACCACGACTTTATCCCCCTACATTAGCACTGCTCCAAGCCTAATACCTGATGTATCACAATAAACAATGTAGCTCCTTCCCTGCTCTAGTAGTATCAAGACCGGTGCTGAAGTCATTCTCCCTTTTAGCTTCGGAAAGTATGTTTCTCAATTATCTATCTATAAAAACTTTATGCCCTTATTATTTAAGACCTTAAATGTAACTACTAAGTGCGGTATGTCCTATATGAAATTCTTGTAATATCCAATTATCCTAAGAAACCCTCTATGTCAAATACGTTCTTGGTATTCTCTTAGGAAACTACATCTCTTAACTTCTCTGGGTCAACTTATACTCCTATCTCTGAGATGATCTGACCTAGAAAGTCAATCTAATTCATCCAAAAATGGAACATTGTAATCTTAGTATATAACTGATGATCTCTTATTGTATCCAAAATGATCTCAAGGTGTTTGGCATGCTTGTATCAACTGTGAGAATAAACCAAGATATCATCTACCAAAACCACCACAAACCACTATAAGAAAATCACCATTTAGTGGTGGTTTAAATTGCTACCACATGATTCTGTGAAGGTTTCAAAAAATCATCATTAAAGTTTTTTTCCGCAACCAATATGTGGTTGTTCTTTCTATTTATCAGCGGTTTATGGTAAGTGTCACATAATATATATTTAGCGAAAGTTTTCTTTGTTTTAGCAGCGGTTTTCCAAACAATAAAATGATAAGGATTTAGTGGTGGTTATAACCACAACTAAATAATAGTGCAGTATATTTAGAAGTAGTTTTAACCATATCCCAATAAAAAACATCATCATATAGTGGTAGTTTAAACCACCATGAAAAAAAATTCCATATTTAATGTCAGTTTAAACTGCTATTATATTACGATGTAAAAAAGCCAACTTCAGAATCTGCAACCCCAGAAAAATCCTAGAAATATAAACAATACACAGACCAAAACATTCCACCATATAGTAAAATAAACTTATAAAATCATTTCACAAACAAATCATTCCACTACACAAGTTTTCAATCAAAAATTTTGTTTTCATCTTAAAAGAGGTTTTTTATCAAACACCTATGAACCTGAAAACCATTTTCCTATGGTGGATGAAAAATCAACAATCAATCAAAAAATACATACTGGGAGGATGGGAGTCACCTCATTACATAACATGTCCCACACCTGAAGACTCCATGTATGGTAATACACCATGTCTAACCCATACTCAAATATTAATTGAAGGGTGTCATAAAAAATATTGATCACTATTTACAGAAATAGAGTAAGGTGTTTTCAAGTCCTAAACCATCCCTTATCACTCAAGGGGGGTTACATGATAATCACCTAGGTTATCCTTTCTCACTCAAGGGATGGCATACATGAAGCACCCTATCTATCCCTTCTCACTTAAGTAAAGTTTAACATCTTGTCTCAAGACACACCATATCACTTAAGATTGACCAAGACATCACACACAACTAAGACACCATCTCTATTATGGTGGAACTTCTAGTACTATCTCACTCATGGTTGTTCTAGGACTTAGTACCCCTATCCTACATAGAAATTCATTTCCAAACACAAGTATTTTTTAGAATCATGTAGGAAACAACATATAAGGCATGAAACTAGTCTCACAACTCACCAACTCACAACATGGCTAGTAGTCACTTGAGACATATCCCTAGGACTCAACAATCCCAATACCCATCTCAACTCTCTATGGGATCTATAATATATATCTAGAATAACCTTCCACATTGAAACCAACTAACATTATGGGGAAAATGAAAATTTAACAAACAATAATAAATAAATTAGTACATAAGGTAATCATGGAAAGAGGAATATACAAAAGCACTCAATTGGTTTTTCTGATATGTTTTGATCTTGATTTTGGTTTCTTGGAATGCCTAATGCATCATTTATAAGGTTTTTTATTTAATTTTCCATTTTCAATGAAGTTTGGAGCACATTACATTGATTTAAATTAGTTCTCAAACTTTATGTAACCTTTGATTCTACATGCCAAATATAACACAAATATTGATCAGGGAATTGCATCAATATCAAGTGTTCGTAAACTTCAACTCTCTTCAAACATATTCTAAATTTACATTTAGGGCATTGACATCTTATTCACCCATCAACAGATTTATTGGAAATTGGAAAATCTAGAAACTTCTCCAAACCCTTAACATACTTAGGTGTGTTCTTTGATAATGTGATCAAGCTTTTATCCACATCACAACATGCCTACACATTATTGAAAAAAATAAAACACATAAGTATTACTAAGTAGGAAAATAGATAAATGGAAGTGAAAAAAGCATAACTTAAGTAGTTATAAGAAGAGTCATATAAGTACTAGAAAAGTAAAAGAAAAAAAGGAAATAAATCATGGATAGTATTATTTAAAATAGAAGAAAAAGAAAAATCATAAATTCAATAATTTAAAATAGGAATCATGGTAGAAACACCCATGGCTGACTATTTCTAGGTGAACCTAATAATTATCTATCTCCATAGTAGTGGATTTAGAGTTTCAACACATATCTAGCTTGAGGGGTGTCACATAATGCTTCACTGTCATTTCTAGTGGTGATTTAAGAGATTCTATTTATGTATGTCACATTTTATTTTTCATTATTTAAAAATGGTATATCTCAAACCAACTAGACTAGTTTTAAAATTACCTAACAGATGCACTACATTCTAAGAAAGATTATTTGAAGATGTTTTATTTGGGGTTAATAATTTGATCTTACCTGTTGATTTTCATGTTTTAATTATAAAGGAGGATAAGAACTATTCTTATTCACCTATCATCTAGGATAAAACTTTCCTATAAATATAAAATGAAATCATAAATGTCTATGAAGGTACTATAATAATTTAGTTTAGTTAAAAAAATTCCACTTTAATATTTTTTTATTCCATCATGTACCCATAATAAGAGAACTCAATTTTTTAAATTGTCGCATTCTGATGAGTAAAATCCATGTGAATATAGTTGTTTTATATAATAAATTACCTCTATTTTATTCTATACATTCAATCAATTCAAAATTTTCACATCACATTTCTTATACCATAAATTTTATTGTAGGATTAAAAAATTATTTCTCCATTCATGATGTTTTTTTATTATTAAAGGTTTAGTTCTATGAATAGTAGTACTCAAGGGTGAATATGATCCCAAGGATTTGATAACTGTAAAACAATATTCATTTATATTTATTGTCCCATTTTATTTTATTCACTTTAATAGTATATAATCATTCATATTATATAGTATTGAATTTCACGTACTTTTATTATAATGTTATATTATGGGTGAATAAATTGGTGTTAGCTTAATTCATATGTTTTATGATTTATTTTTTAATCAAGGTAATAAGGATATGAAAAGTACAATTAATAATGATTATTTGTACTTAAATTTTGGATGCTACAAATCTAGTGAGTATTTGGTTGGGTTTGAAGAGTGAAATTAAGGTGCATGCTTGATCCAACCATGAAGGAACATGAGGAGGATGAAATAATACTGGTCAACTTATTTATGATCATTTGATTATTCTTGTACTTGGGTTTTAGGATTATCTTCATATTACACTCATTTTTCTATATGGATAATAATATAAGGAAATATATAGAATTATCCCAATAATTAGAATAATTAGTCCAAACAAACACTAATGAGGCCTAATATCCACTAATGAAAACCATAACCTGAATACCATCATAAATATATGAATAATACATACCACACAAATTGAGTATATATAATGAGAGAGAATTCTTAGTACAATTCCACTTAGAATCCACAATATTCCTTTTATAAGAGAAACCCAGAATGCTAGTTTGACAAAAAAAGAATAGAAAATTTATTTTTTATTGTTTAGATATTTAGAATATAAATAACACTCCAAAACCTCCCTTCTCAAAACACATTTCTTTTAGAGAAAATTCGAAACATGTCCTTTTTAAGCTATTAGAAAAACACCACAGAAAATAATATTATTTGTTTGAGTCAAAGAAGAGTTCCAAAAGTGTTTCTTTGAAATTATAGTGTTTTTAAATATACCACCCCTTTGTTCTGAAACTTTTACATGCACTTCAAAACGTAATGTAATCTATGAAATTTGGTAGCAAACATGTAAAATAAGCCATAAATGAAACATAACACATAATAATAATTTTGGGTTACTCCATTATGAACTAAGGCTATTAATAAAATGTTCCTTAATAAAACCAAATTTTGGATAATGTAGTGTTCCTAAAAAATAATCAACAAAAAACTCTCTTTATCCACATCAGGGGGAACCCCCCATAGCTAGAGAAAAATCCTCACTAGGGGATTCTAGCCAGTACAAATTATCAACTAGTATAGATACCATATTTCAATATCATAATTATATGCATAGGGGTTCCCATGATGTTTTCTAAAGGATGTGAGGAATGAAATTACAATATAACATTATATTATCAAATAAACACACCAAGTAGATCAAACATTTCACCTTTGTTCACCCCTCACAAAACAAATCTCTTTTCTTAGTTATATTTAATAATAACTCATTCAAATAACATTAATTTTATAATAAAACAAGTTGACACCAAAGGGGATTCTAAATCAATGGTGTTACTTTATATAACTAAAAAATTATATTTATTCTGAAAATAGGCTTTTGGTTTTTAAAATTCATAAATCATTTTTTCAAGATAAATCAAGAAGTGTAACATCATTTAAATCCATCATGAAAACAATATAAATTCCGATAAATAAAATAACTCCATAAAAGTATAATCACAATAAATAAACAAGGTTGTTAAAATTATTCCATTAACTAAGAACAAATATTTACAAACAAGGAAAATTTATATACCCTGGAACAACTAACTTTAGAAATCAATTTTTTACAAAAAATCTTCTATGAGTGATTTCTTTTAGTGGAAACCCCATTGAAATATTATCAAAAATGTAGTTCCAATTAAATTACACATGGATTCTATACATAAATTGTGATATTATAATTTTATGTCAACAGAAAAACAAGGTAAACCATTATAATTGGTTGATTAAACAATAAAACCCACCTTAAATTACATTTATTTAGATATGAGAACAAATTTCAAACTCCAAGGATCCAATGAACTCCCAAATAAATGGAATGAGTGGAAAACCTAAACTCAATCAATGGAATCAATTTTTATTTGATGAATAATGGAAGATTGGGTTGTGGTAAGAACTTCACACTCCCTAAAAAATAAAATCCATCTTACTTAGAGAACCTTATAGATGAGATTAGGAAACAATTTACACTAGGGATAGATAAGAAAGTAAAAAAACGTAATAAATACGGATAAATTTGGAGGATGATAATGAATATACCATAACAATTTGATTTTGATGAGAAATGAAAAATAAATCACACGAATTCCACCATAGTAGAAGATAGAGAGAGAGAGAGCTGACAAATAGACCCCCATAGATGTCTTAAATAAATGGAAAAATTAAATAGGGTGAAACTATAATTAAAATCACCTAAAAAGAAAAAATTAACCAATGTGTAAAAACATTAATGGTTTATCCACATCATTTACCAAACTATTCTGAAACTATGCATCTTCCACTAGATTTGAACTATTCCGACTCACACACATTAGATTCAATGTTCAAAAACCCAAGTGTAATTTAAGAGTTTTACAAAATTAAAACTTTTAAACCCATATGACTCAAAAACTCAATGTATTATGTAATATAACAAATGTACACCTAAAATTGACACTATAGGGGTCACAACTATCTCCAACATGCCAGTTTTAGTCACTATAAATTCATCAGTAATTTAAATATATATAACTACAAGACCACAACATCAAAAAGGATTCGGTTTACCTCATGATTATTTATCCTAGTAATTTTGAATTTGATTAGTTCATCTCTCATGAGATTCATCCAATACTGATTCCATGTTAACCAGCTAATATCATTCAAATAATTCTGAAAATTGTATTTTTTATTGAACATATAGAGTAGAGAACCTAGATGTAATAATTTTGGAAATTGATAATAATTAATATTTTATCCTTGTAGAATATTATTATTATGTAAATAACTTAACATAATAACTCAAAAATTATATAATATATTTAATGAATCCTATATATATATATATTTATTCTATAAATTCATCCATTTATAAAGCCACCAAATTACTCTATACTAGAAATTGATAAGGTTTGAATCCACAAGAAAAATTTTATAAACGATGTGTCTAAATAAGGAAAACAAGAGACCACACCCAATACCATGAATAAAAAATAGATGAATTGATTTTATAGGAATACCACGCCCTTACCTTTCCTAGGGAGCAATGACAGTATTGGTTTAGGGAAGAGAGGGGTCGGAAACTCGAGCTTAGGTTTAGGAGCTTGGGGGAGAAGTGGGCTGGCAACAGATTCAGTGGAGTAGGGAATGAAGGGGTATAATGGTGACGGAGAAGGGGGCTAGTGAATAGGGGGATAATGGGGTTGGCGGTGAGGGGTATAGGGTTTGATGGGTTGGGGGAAGAAGGGGTGGGGTGTTGGGTTCGGGGGGGGGGGGGGGGAGGGGAGTAAGTGTTGCGGGTAAAAAAATATTTTAGCAGTGGTTTAAGAAACCACCACTGAAAACCCGTTTATAATTACTGATTTTGGTGTAGTGGATGAATCTATATAAGGATGGAACACTCGATTCATTAGTTCCATGAAAACTGATGGCATGTTCATGTGACCAAACAGCATAACCAGATATTCATATAGACAATACCTGCTACGAAAGGTTGTATGAGGTATGTATGTAGGTTGAACACATATCTAGTGATATACTAACCTCAAATAAATTTTTGAGAACACTCGAGCTCCTTGAATCTGATCAAATAGGTCATCTATCCATAGAAGAGGATACCAGTTCTTAACAGTCAACTAGTTTATTTTTCGATAGTCCACACATTATATGAGGTTACCATACTCCTTTTTCAAAAAAAAGGATTGGAAAATCCCATGGATAAGTATGGGGTTGGATAAACCCCATTGGATCCAAGTCCTCTAGCTTCCTCTTGATCTCATGAAACTCTTTCATAGCCATCCTATAAGGAGGAATGGATATCGATGTAGATCTTAGCACTAGCTTCATGGAGAATTAAACCTATATCTCAGGAGGTAAATAAAAAAATCATCTAGTAAAACATCCCTGAAATGATCAACCATAAGAAGATAGTCCTTCTAATGCAGTCTCTAATCATCCAGATACAAACTAGTGGTCTGGGATTTTATTCCACCTAACCCACAATTTAGTGGTCTAGCTCAGATTTCATGTAAATATTATTCACCCCTGTGAGTATAAATTTCACCCCATAGTAATGTAGAATTAACTCCTTACTGATATTAGTCTATATAATCTTGATAAGATACTAGAAATTATATCCTAAGTTTGATGTCAAACTGTATTATCTTAAGGACATATAGATTCCAGATGAAGTGAAACCCACAAAGCTTATGGGGAACTCCATGCACTAATGTACATCCTCTATTATAATCCCCAATAGAGTGTCAAACACCATAAAACTCTTAGAAGATAGTATAATGAGTCCAAGGATATTCACCATAGGTGTATATATGAAACTCTGTGATGCACTTGTATAAAAAAAGAGCAGATGCAACGGTAGAGGCTATTAAGATCATACCTCTCACCATAGATAGTCTGGTGCCCTTCCCCTCAGGGGTAGTTTGTATAGAATATATATAGATTTAAACAAATCCTTCTGACACAACCTCACTACCCAGAGTAGTCCCACTTTAATTTATTGGAGTAAATGGTTCCTGGAAACCTTGGTCATGACCACCACTTCCTCGGCCTGATCGACAGACACTACTCCAAATCCCTACCTGATGTGGAGCTGAGAAACTTATTCTGGCACCCCAACCCCATATATCCTAGATCCAATATCTACTACCATTACTTTGGCATGATTTAAAGGAAGTGAAACTCAAAGGACCTGTCATTTTAGTCATCTTGGTAAACCATATACATACATGAGTCTTGTATTACAAATAAAAACACTAATTATAATATATTTTTTCTATCAAGGATAACATTATTTTATCTATTGTATCCTTTCGTAACTTTATTATTACTCTTCTTGGATTACTATTTAAAGGAAACAAAAATTAGGGAGAGATCAAATGCTTTGAGAAAAGTATAGTGGAAGAAATAATGAATCAATGAGAATAATTAATATGGAAAGGTAAATAATTGAGAACACATGCCATGTAATAAATAACTAAGAAGAAAGTGACTAAATAATATGGCAAGGTAAGTAACTATAGACACATTTCATTCAAATAACTAGATAAAGAAAAAACAATATGGAATGGTAAGAAACTGAAACACATGCCACTTAATCAATGATATAAAAATAAAATGTATCCATAGATATGTCCATGAAAAATCTCATTAATTAATAATAACTAAAACTAAATATGGTAAATTCTTAATTATGGGATTCTATGTTTCCTAGGTATATAGAAATATTACCATAAAGACCATTCACAAGACATTTTAGTATATCAGGTAGAAACCCATCTAATTTTCACAACTAATACATCTCAAGATACTACCAATGCATCGAGGGGCTATCTACAACCAGTACCCACCCATGTCATACCTATATGATGTATTCCTCATATATATAATAATTAATTTAATGATTTATTGTATCAAATATCCATATGGAGTGGAAGATAATAATTTATCAATATTTCCCCAAATAATCAAATAAATATGAAAGTAAACACCATATGAAAAATGGTATATGGTTTAGGCAATGAACATATCCATGAATAGAAATGATATGGATAATTTGGAAAAATTCAATGTTCAATGATCATAGGAAATATAATATTTCAAGGGTACTAGAAAAGGAATCAATTATGTGAATTTGAATACTATCCTGGACCAAATCAGTCATAAACCATCCAGAGGAAGAATAAGAATGGTATCAATACAATATATCCCAAGTGGAGTAAAAATAAAGGGTTATTGTCGTTGATCAATGGAAATTATATAAAAGATCTTTTAAAAACATTCTTGAAGAATTCATACTTTTTATTTTGAAAAACATTTTGAAAATACTTTTATTTGAAAATCTCTTTTGAAAACATTTTATTTTAAAAAGAATAACCTTTTCAACTTTCAAAGGAAGCTTCTAAGAAATGACAGTGGTTAAATCTATTCATTCCATACAAAGTAAAAATAACATTCCTTTTATGGGGTAAAAAGGTTAGCAAAAATCCTTGTTCGGAAGGTGACAAGAAGGTTACTTTGAAAATGTTGGTAAAAGTAAAAAAGGGTAAAAATTTCTTTAATAAAACATTTTGGAAAGGATGAAAACGTTTTTTGTAAACCTTTTTAGAAAATTGGGTTTGTAGAAGAAAACATGTTCTCTAACTAAAGATATATATAAAGTTTGGTTTTCTTGAAAACAATTTCTAAAATAATTTTAAGTACCAAAGAGTGGGAAATTGGTAATATTACTTTAAAAGGGTCATGAATAACCATAGGATAGTAAATTGAAAGGTTTTATTAAAAAATGGTTATATAATTTCATAAAATTGAAATGAAATATCATTAAAATTATTCATGATGAAAATAATCTTTAAATGTTCCAAAGTGTATCATACAACTTTGAAACATTTTTAATCATAAGTCTCGTGAAGGAAGAAAATTAAATGAAATTTTTAAATAACATGAAGATAAAATTATTAATTATATAATATATCAAAAGGAGTAGTAGATACATCGCACAAAATAATTAAGTGTTGAATATGTCATTTATCTCATAGATGTAAAAAGCGAGATGAAAATCTATTACCTTGCATTTTCTTTTTGAGTGAAAATCCTTTAACTTCATGTATAATGGTTTTAAACATGTCAATAACTAATAACAGAACCATGCTCATATTTATAATATCATATATTATCTTCTAATAATATCTTATTACCCATTTGTTAGTAAACTTTCATTATTTTCACTAATTGACTAGTCTTTCGAGTATGTTTTGATTTGTTACTTATTATTATTCTTACATAAACAATTGTTTCAACATATCCACAATATAAACAATAAATTAATTATCATATATATCCATTATATATTTATTTATAATAATACATAAATTTTTTAGATAAGAAATTAAAAGCATTGTTCATGGACATAAATTTTGTAGGTCATACGTATGCATGAATGCTTCTTTCATTTATTAGTCATATTAAAATACTAAAATTAAATGATATATATGTATATTATAATTAAATTATAATATATATTTCATATATTTAACATAGTTTTATTAAAATCACCCTTTATACAATTCATATATAGTGTGAACGATTCACATTGCTTGGAGGGGGCAGTAGTCCACATATCCACAAACGATGTTATCGTATTCCCACAAAATGGAGAGCTTAAAGGTATGTGTTATAAAATAATTAAAGAAGTATAAATATATTATGAATTTTATATATAGAATATATAACATATATAAATAGCATGTACATCATAATTTTCAACCATGAGAGGTGGTAAAGGAAAAAATGAACAACATCATTTTGTGAGGCGATAGTTCATCGTACACATAAATCGTAAGTTCGTTACCCATTAGATGGAATTGTGTGTAATTTTAGGTCAAAACCTTAACATTAAAACATCTAAGTATATTTAAGATACTCGTTTTTTATATAATCCTAGATTAATAATATTTTATAGGGTGGAGAATGGAAATAAAACTAAAGAGCTTGAGGAAAGATGTTACATCTTCTTTGGGTAACATTATTTCGTTTTCACCAAAGGGAATCCTTGGTTTGATTTCTGAACAATATTAGGATTATAGGATTAGTTGAGGTATGTTTATGATCTATTTTTGTAGATCTTGGTTGATCCAATGTGGCTTTAGAGGTGTGAGGAAGTGGGAGGCTTGCGTGCCTTTTTATAGTGGAGGAAGGGCACTCTAGTAAATTTTGGAAAATGGAATTCAACCCACGATTTCCCCAATTAAATTGGATCTGATAATAGAAAACATTCAATAAAAGGGATTATAGGGTCTAATTATGTCCATATAATTGATTTTTTATAGGTTTTTAGGTCATTTTGGAACTTAAGTTTAAGGTTTAGTCCCTTGTTAAGTTTAACTTCACCTTAATTGTGGTAATTAATTTTAATTAATTTCACTAATATTTTTGGTAAAAAACAAATTTTAACTTATTAAAAATTATAAATTATTATTATTAAAAATATGGAATCCATTTTTCCAAATTATAATCACATAAGTGGAATAAATTAATTTATATTTAATCTTGTAGACAGGATGACAATGCGGGTTTTTAAAGTAAAAATGTTCAAAAGTTTGCTATTTTTTTATATTCAATTTGAAATTAAAATCGATTCCAATGACCTCAATTGTATTTATTTATAAAAATTTAATCTAATTAAAATTTAAAACCAATTAAAAATATAATTTATACTTAAAATAAATTAAATTAAAGAGCAGTTTTGAATTAAAATTCGATATTTTAAACTATTCATTAAAAATGAAACTTCACATAAAAATACCAAAAAAATCACCCTTACCTAATTTTTATGTTTTTATTTCAAATATTAAGTTTATTTTGACATATAAAATCTATAAAAGTTCCAAAAATTAGAATTAAAATAGGTTCCTCATTAAAAGGCGGTAAAAGTGTCTTAATAAAAATATAGATTTTATGTGTAATATTGGGTTTGTTTTTATAATATTCTTATCAAAAATATTGGATAAATATAAAATGTAAGAAAATAGATCTTCATTTTAGTTATGGATCTTGATGTCAGGATTTTTTGAGAAAAAAAAAAGAGAATTTGGAAATTTTATATGTACACGTTGTGTACTTAGGAGTACATATTATGTACCCAATTATCGTGTATAGCTGCATCTTGGGCGTGTAATGGTTGAGACATGGTTGTGTGGGTGACGTGGTAGACTGCTAATGTCGAGGTCCGGTTAAGGAAAATACATAGTGTGTTCATTAAAAGTACATGCCATGTACTTTTTCTTTTAATTGATTAATCAGACTGGGGTCATGTCTAATTCCCAGAAACGTCTTCTTCTAGTCGTACCTCATGAAGGAGCATCTAGAATCACTGATTCTTCTCCAAGCCATTGTTTCTCTATCCAAGTTCCAATTCTATCTCTGGTGGGTGTGTTGGAATCCCCTCGGTGAGTTCTTAGTTCTTCTAGAGTCACTCCTCCTGATTTCTACTCTCTCAAGTTATTCAAGGTTGAACATTTTTGACGTTTTTGTAGATCTACATCATTCTAGGATGATTCAAGGGCCAAAGTTTGAGATTTCTCATCATAAAATGTCTAATTAGGTGGTTTGTTTCCTTTTTTTGTTTGTCTTTGAGTTTATATGCCAAAGTGTCGATTACCCATGTTTTTGGTATTTTGGGTTAAGGAAATTAAACCCTATTTTATCTGCCATAGGTTGATTGTTGGTTTAAGGGTTTTTTCTTATGGTATTATGTGAAATTTTCATGTTTAAGAAACACCCCATGGGTGTGTTTCCTTGTTGAAATGTTTAGGGTTATTTGGTCTAGGTTACCTATGAGGTAGACCTTGTTTCTTGGCCTTGCTTAATAGGATGGAACTGAATGCCTTTTGCTGCATGTTAAATGCTTGTGATATGCATTGGAATTATTAATCTATGTAGTTTTTGAGATTACTTTGGGAAACCTGATATCATATATACATGATTTAATTACACAAGGTTGTGATAACCTGGTGTAGTTAGACCACAGGGGAAATTGACAATGAGTGTTTCCTCAGAGTGTCTGTTATATTTCACACTACGAGCCCATAGGGGGGATTGATAGTGAGTGCTTCCTCAGAGATTCTATAGTTTATGTTATGAGACCACAAGGGTAATTGATGTTGAGTGCATCCCCAGAGAGGTTGTAGTTATTGTGGAAAGACCGTAGGGGGAATTGACGGTGAGTGCTTCCTCAAAGTTTTTTTTTCCTTTTTATTTCATTACTTATCCATAGGGGTTAGACTGTGTGAGATACCCATAGGGTTAACATAAATATTGAATGTTTGTGATGCATCTGCCAAGAAAAATCTAAATCTTGGATTCATTCTTTTTAGGTAGTCTTATGAGATACCTATTGTGATACTTACTTGATTAAATGATGAACATTAAATGCTAATTAATGTAAATGGAAACTGTAGGATTGTTCACTTTTGTATACATCTAGTTCCTTACTGCATTTCCATTATTACCTGTTATATATACTCACTTATAGTTAGGCATAGATCCTGTGGTGGTTTCCTACTAGGATTTGTCTCACACCCTATTTGGGTCATGTTTTTTTACCCAAACAGATTATGTGGTTGTAGGTGTAGATAAGGGCAAGCGCCCTTCATCATCAGTTACTTGATTGCTGTGGAGATGGAGATCATGGGACCAAGCTGAGGCTTACGATGCAGTGGGAGTTCACTTGTTTTATTTTTCTTTTGGTTTAGTACTATATTTCCATCATTTTTAGCTGCTTGGATATTTTCCTAGACATATGTGACATGCATCATTATATATATGCTCCAGTTATTTATTTACTTTCAGTCTTATGTTGTTTACTTTGTTTCATGGTATTACCATTTCTATTAATTTTTATCGTTTGTTGTTCTGTTGTACATACTCTGTCAATGGGGGAATAGTTTCCCCACTATCACACTCAAGGCCCTCGCTGCTAGTCATCAGCCTTTGACATTTGGGGAAATGTGCTTGAGGCTATGTGACCAACTGGGTATGGGGCACCTTTAAGCGACACCCAGAACTGGGACGTTACACAAAAAATATTTTATTGAATATAATATATATATATATATATTATTAATATCACTCACTAATTCAAATTAATTTTATTTATTAGGATAAAACATCTTTTTTAGCATAAAATAGTTTTATTTAAAAACATTCCCTTAATACTCAATTGGTACTTATATTCATTTATAAATAATTTATAACCAATGAATTCATTTAATATTTATGTAAACCATATATTTTTACACATTAATTAATCATATTATAACCTCTAATTTAATGTCTAGGATAAATATTAATATATTAAATAATAATTTATTATTTTTCAATAAAACTTGGTCTTGCATGTGATGTAAGCCATTGAAGAAACTCATTATTGTGTGTGACATATGCTAACTCAGTATCATGAGAATTTCAAGATATAAAATATATTGAATTTATTTAGAATATTAAATATATTATAAATTTTCTAGATATTATATTCCCTTACGCGCTTGGTGTTTCGTGTCATACACGCTATCAAATACAATATCCTACATTAGAATTTTGGGGCGTTATATTCTCCCCACCTTAATTAAATTACATCCTATAAATTTAAACTCGATCTTGGTAACATATTGTTTAATATTACCTATGTTTTAAATCCCACATCACGATAAGGGTTCGTAAACACCCACTAGAAAAAAGAGAATGGGAAGTGAAAAGGTCATATGGAATATCATATAACTAGGTTTCTATATATAAGAACATTAGTGGAAAGTAGAGATACATACATAGAGGAAAAGTGTAAATATTTATAGGGGATATTGAGGTCATTAATCACAAATAAGTGAATGATCAATGTCAAGTGTAGGGCCTCAAGGCCATAAATCTGTTATTATTTATATGACCATTGGTTCAAAAAAATATGTTATTAGGAAAAAAAATGATCAATTTATTAATTTTGATTAATTATTTTACAACCTAATAATATAAAAAAATTTACTTTCATGATACGTTTTAATTTCATGTGAAAAATTCCATCTTTTGGTTGTTCTTTGATAAAATTATAATTCGTACCTTTATTCAATAAATTGGTCGACAAAAATTAACTTTGATCCCTAAAGCACTAAAATAAACATTTAACAGATCTTATGGCCCATAAAAAGTGAAAAATCATTACATTTGTATCTAACTATTCTCAAAATCCAATATGTTTAATACAATAATCTATAAAGCTAAAAAGTAATACCACTCATTCATATTTAAAATTTATTCATCAAATTTTTAACTAAAAACAATGACATAATAACTTGTACATTATGTATGTTAGTTGTTGGTGTTAAACCCTTATCATCCTTCAATCATGGGCTCAAGACTCACGGCCTTGTCGGACATGGTTGGTTTTCACTCAACATATAGGTTTTCCTTTTCTAAAACCAAATTATTATAATTTATAAATTAAATATGATGGACATCCTTGAAATTTATTCATTACATAACCTTTTAATTAAGGTTTTTAATATAACCAAAATACATAAATACTTCATCCATTTTATTTCAACATGGGTCCTTCATTGGTCTAAGGTTTAACCTAGGTCATTCGTTTTCATTGTCTATTCAAATCCTTAATAATGATTTGTAATGAAAATGTGAATTATCCTAAAAATATCCCCTAGGAGTGTCAAACTAGGTGCATGGTAATGTTTTTTGTCATGTACTAGGTTACATCAAGTCTGGCCTAATGCAACTTGTTAGAGTTATTACCCCTAGGTACATCTTTTCCAGAACCATGTCCACTTGTAGTATCCAAACAGGGGTGTATTTCTAGGAAGACCCACATATATTCTCTAACTTACCAAAATTATAGGATGTTCTTCTATAATTATCCTCAAATTGTATCTTAGGGTTATTTTCTTTAAAATATGTTTTCATAAATCAATTTACCAAGGTTTCTACTAAACTTCTTTTGATACCAAATTTAGCACCCCAACCCTAGAGATCTCGGATCCAATGTCTACTACCAATACATTTGAATTATTATAAGGAAATGAATCTCGAAGGACTGATCAGTTAATTAGTCTTGTTAAACTAGATACATACATGAGTCTTTTATTAAAAATTAATACACTAATTACAAGACTTTTTTTCTATCGAGGATAAATTTATTCCATCAAGCGTATTCTTTCATAACTTTCTTAGTACTCTTCTTGGATTCCTGAGGAAGGGAAACAAATATAATGTTGATCTCAAATGATCATTAAGGGAAAATTATTGCGGAATCAATAAAGAATCAATGAGAATAATCAATATGGAAAGGTAAATAATTGATAACACATGCCATGTAATCAATAACTGAGAAGCAAGTGAATAAATAAAATTTCAAGGTAAATAACTATAATCACATTCCATTAAAATAACTAGATAATGAAAAATAAATATAGCAAGGTAAGAAACTAAAACACCTTCCACTTAATCAATGATCTAAAAATGAAATTTATCCATATATATGTCGACATAAAATCTCATGGATGAATAATAACTAAAACAAAATGAGGTAAATACATAATTATTGGATGCATGTTTCCTAGGTACATGGAACCATTACCTTCAAGACCTTTTAGAATATGGTTTAGTATATCGGGTAGAAATCCATTTAATTTTTGCAACAAATTCATTTCATGAGACTACTAATGCATCGAGGGGATATCTATAATCAGGCTTCACCTATGTTGTACTTGTCCAAAGCATTCCTCATATATCAAATAATTAATTTAAAAAAGTTCCTTATCAAATATCCATATGGAGTGGAACATATGGATTTATCAATATTTTCTGGAATAATAAAATAACTCTCAAATTAAACACCATATGAAAATTTTTATATAGTTTATGTAATGGACATATCAATGATAAATTATATGGATAATTAGGAGAAATTAAATGTGCAATGATCATAGGAAATCAAATTTTTCAATGGGACTAACAATGGAATCAAGGAAGGGAATGTGAATACTATCCTTGTCCAAATAAATCATAGACTTTCCGAAGGAAGAATAAGGATGGTATCAATACAACATATCCCAAGTGGAGTAAAAATAAAGGGTTTTTGTTATTGATTAATTAAAATCCTATAAAATATATTTTAAAAACATTCTTGAGGAAAATATACTTTTATTTTCAAAAATATTTTGAAAATACTTTTATTTAAAAATATATTTTGAAAACATTTTCTTTTAAAAAGAATAATTGATTCGACTTGAAAAAGTAAGCTTCAAAGAAATTATGGTAGGTAAATCCATACATGTCATACAAGGTAAAAGTAACATTCCTTTTACACGGTAAAATTTTTAGAAAAATGACTAGTTTAGAAGGAGATAAAAAGGTTCCTTTGAAAAAATTATAAAAATAAAAAAGGGTAAATTTTCATTAATAAATAATTTTGGAAAGTTTAAAAAAAATTGAAAACCTTTTTAGAAAACTATGTTTTTATAAAAAAAATAGATTCTCTGACTAAAGAGAGGAATTAAGTTGGTTTTTCTTAATAACAATTTCTAAAACATTTTAAGTACAAAAGAGTGTTAAATTGGTACTATTACATTAAAAATATTGTGAATAACCATAGGAGAGTAAAATTAAAGGTTTTATTGAAAAAACTTCATATAATAACCTCAAATGAAAATCAAATGTCACTAAAATTATTCTTAAGTAAAATAACCATTAAACATTCCAAAGTGTCCCATACCACTTCGAAACTTTCTAAATCATAAGCCTCGTGAAGGAATAACATTAAAATAAAGTTTTAAATACCATGTATATAAAATTATTAATGATATAATATATCAAAATGGGTATTATATACCCCACACAAAATAATTAAGTGGAAAATATGACATTTATCTTGCAAATGTAAAAAGTGAGATGAAAATACCTTACCTTGCTTTTCTTTTTTGACTGAACATCCTTTAAATTATTGTATTATGAATTTAAACATGTCAATAACTAATAACAGAACAATAATCATCTTTATAATATCATATATTATCTTCTTATAATATCTTAATTCTCATTTGTTAGTAAACTTTCATTATTTTCACTAATTTCCTAGTCTTTTAAGTATGTTTTGACTTGTTACTTGTTATTATTCTTACATCGATCATGGTTTCATCATCTAATTAATTTAAAACATGATTTAATTATAATATATATCCTTTATATATGTATTTATAATAATCCATAAATTTTGGAGATAAGAAATGAAATTCACTATTCATGAAGACTGTAGGTCGTACGTAAGCATGAATGAAACATTCAATTATAAGTCTTATTAAAGGAATGAAATGTAAATTATATATATGTATATTATAATTCCAGTATAATATATATGTCCTATATGTTGCATATTTATACTAAAAACATTAATGATATGTTCCATGTATATTGTGAACGAGCCACATCGCTTTGTGGGGACGATAGTCCACACTTCCACAAACGATGTTATCGTATTCCCAAAAAATGGATTGTTTAAAGGTATGTGTTATAAAATTATTACAGAAGTATAAAGACCTTATAAATATCATATATAAAATATATATATATATATATATCTTTTCCATCATAATCCCCAACCATGATAGGTGGTAAAGGAAAAAAATGTACAACTTTATTTCATGACGTGATAGTTCATCGTACACAAAAACGGAAAGTTCGTTACCCAATAGATGGAAGTGTTTGTAATTTTATATTTAACCTTTAATATAAAAAATTCTCAATATATTGAATATAATGGTTTTTATATATAATCAAGGAATAAGGAGAGTTTAGGGGGTGTAGAATGGAAATAAATCTAAAGAGCTTGTGGAAATATGTTACATCTTCTTTGGGTAACTCATTTTGGTTTTCACCAAAAAATCATCATTGGTTTGATTTCTGCCCAAGTGGAGTCTTATAGTATGAATGTATATATGTTTAGGAGATATTTATGAAGATATTGTTCAATCCAAAGTGTCTTTAGTGGTGTGAGTAAGTGGGAGGCTTGAGTTTCTTTTTATAGTGCAGGAGGAGTGGCACTCTTGTATGATTTGGAAAAGAGAATTACACCCATGTTTTTTCCATTTAAAGTTGATCTAATAATGTAAATAATTATAGAGAATGGAGTATAGGGTAAACATATTTCTATAAAATTGATTTTAGACAAGTTTCAAGGTCATTTTGGCCCTTAAGTTTAAGGTTTAGTCCCTTGTTAAGCTTAATTTCACTATAATTATTGTAATAAATTTTTATTATTTTCACTAATATTTTTGGTAAAAAAATAAGTTTATATTATTATAAATTATAAATCATTATGATTTAAAATATTAAATCAATTTTACCAAATTATAATCAAATAAGTGGTAGAAATTAATTAAAATTTAATCCTACGGACGGGATGACAATGCGGCTTTTAAAGTAAAAACATTCAAATGTTTTCTGTGTTTTTATAATAAATTTCAAATTTAAATTGATTAAAATGACCTAAATTGGATTAATTTATAAAAAAATAATATAATTAAACTTTAAAAACAATTAAAAATATAATTTAACTCTGTAAATAAATTAGACAAAAAAGCGGTTTTGAATTAAAATTCGGTATTTTTAACTATTCGTCAAAAAATGAAACTTCACAGAAAAATAACAAAAATTCACCCAAGACAAATTTTTATTTTTATATTTAAAATATTAATTTTATTTTTAAATATAAATTCTTTAAGATTTTTAAAATTTTTATTTAAAATAGGTTTTCCATTAAAAGGAGGTAAAAGTGCCTTAATAAAAATATAGGTTTTTATGTATAATGTTGAGTTTGTTCTTATATTATGCTTATAAAATATATTGTATGAATATAAAAAAAATATTTTTTTGAATATAATATATATATATATATATATTTCACTAAAATCACTCATTAATTGTAATTAATTTAATTTATTAGGATAAAACATTTTTTTTAGCATAAAATAGTTTTCTATAAAAGCATTCCCATTATATTCTATTGGTTATTATATTCATTTATAATTAATTAATAAAAATTTAATTCAATTAATGTTTGTGTAAACCATATATTTTCATAATTTAATTAATCCTCTTCATAAATTCTAATTTAACAGCTAATTTATATCTTATTATATTACATAATAACATTTTAATAATATGTTATTGTTTTGTAAAACTTAGACTTGTGTGTAACGCAAGCCATTGAAGAAACTCATTATTCTGTGCAACATACGCTAAATCAGTGTCATGTGCATTGAAAGATATAAAATATGTTTAATTTATTTAAAAGATTAAATATAATATAAATTCTTGGGATATTATATTCCCTTGTGTGCTTGGTGTTGTGTGTTATACAAGCTATTAACTAAAATGTTCCTACTTTATATTTTTGAGGTGTTACACCTACTCCTGAACTCAGCATCAGATCTGAACCCCTACCACTCACTAAATGTGTCCCATCCTACCGCAAGATTGGTACTCTACTAGGTCGTGATCATACTAATTCTCCATGTGTCCCCATATGCAACACTGATGATAGAAAATCGAGTTATCGGTACTCACAGCCTGACTGGTGTTCATATGATGGGAAACCTTAAAATGTCACTTCCTACCACTAGAAGTTTAGTTACTAGGTCAAGAGACTATACTTCTCTGTTATGAACCCATATCTTACCTTAGGTTCCACTCTGTAATCAGTACCTAATTCACAATTTTAGTAATATAGGTCAATCTAAACACATTGACCTCAGATTTGATTTCATGTTAAATAACTTCCTTAAATAATCTCACTTTCGATAGCTCATCAGTAAGGTATGTCAGTGCAAAATGATGCAAATATATAAAGTGTGATGAGTACTCCATAATAGTCATAGCACCTTTCTCTAGACGCTTGAATTCAATATCCCGTTTTCTCACAGAGTCTCAGAGTAAAAGTAGTCATATAACCTAGTCTGGAAATTAGTCTAATCCATGTCTCTAAGTCTATCATCCTAGTTCAGAACATTCCACCAGTGCTTCGATACCCCCCAAATCATATATTTCATGAGTTTCACTCTCCTCTTAGGAGGTGTCTCCTGATTCTCGAAGATCGCAAGCGTTCTCTCAAGCCATATCTCAAAATCCTTTAGACCTCCATCACTCGAAAAGGTGAGGGGATGCTCTTACTAGAACAAACATGTTAGCTCATCCATAGACAAGGAAGGTTGTGGTGCTCCCTTAAAATTTTGCATGATGCGATAGAACCCCTCGTGGAACTGTGCTTCAACACCCACGTCCTGAACAATAAGTGGTGTCGCAGTTGGTACAAAAAAAGGATCCAATGGTAGCTTATGTCCCACCACCTCTAGTGTGTGGTCATCACCTCCCTACTAGAGTATTCCTAGAGTTCATCATGGTTTCATACCTCTACAATGCTAAACACACTCCTTGGAAAATAATGATATCTAAAGATCACAGTTCAAAAGTATAGGACATGTCAAAACCCTCTTAAAAAAAGGTCACACCACACAACCTGCTTCTAAAGCCAGGAATATAAAAAGGAAAATGCAGAAATGTCACTAGAGACACTTCCTCTTTCCCACTAAAAATCCAAGTCTAGGTTAAGATCTATATTTATCAATTCAATCTTCATTTCAAATTTCATTCAAATTCATACTCATTTCATCATATATCACAATTCATTTTAAATGGTTGAACTAATGGTTCACCAAATTCAAATCCATAAGGTCCCATGCACCTCATTAATCAAAATTTGGCACCCATATAATTCACACCATATCACATTCACGTTAAATTATTGAATCAAAAGGTGTTTCACATTCATTTCCATAATAGATCATACTCCTTATGGAAAAAAAATTATGTCACTTCTCTATCCACTGCACATAAATCTATCTCAATAGTAGGTACATCTATCCAGCACCTATCACAATAGAATGCAACAAGTAATGAATCTTAAATGGCATGGTATAATTCATATCATGTGATGTCTAGTAAGTGCCTAAAATGATTCATGAGATGGAATACCCTCATCTCATCAGGTTTAAATAGAAATAGAACCCACAATCATATCATTAACAACATCAAAAATCAATTTCATCACAGAATGATGGAATAAAATTAGTTTTAATAGCCAAAATCTAGAAAATAACAATTCCATTTGAGAAAATTTGGATTTTTCCTATAAACGAGGTAGCTACTCTTGGGAACAGCTCATTACCAAACTCTTATTCCTTCTTATCCCTTTATATTATCACCAAATAGTAATGAAAACTAGAAAATATAGTGTTGATACTACTTTGTAGCATCTCGGACCCTAAATACACTCTATAGTGCCCCGAGCCTAGTTGTATACATGGCCTTAAGCGTATATTCCCAAACACCATAGGCTACTGACAATTAGTGAGGGACTATGTGTGTTCGTGGGGAGACTATGCCCTTATTACTAATGTGTAACGCATCAGAATAAACATACATTCAATAATAGTCAATAGAAGAAGTAGTATAACAGTAAGAAAATAGATAAAAGCAATGCCATAAGTCTCTCATATACAATTATAATGATACATGTCTCTAAAAAGTAGTTAAAATGGGTACACAAAAATACGATACAATACAATTCTCAAAATACCAAAAATACAAAAAGTGTTACCTCCAAATAGCATCATGAGACATAGATCAATCTCATGATCTCCTACTCCTAAGCATGGCAAAAAATCATGCATAAAACTATGGATGCTTTCCCTAGTCCCTACCTATATCCATAATGTCTATCCGGGTACACAACGGCGGCCCGAATATAATGTGAGATACAATCCCATTTGGTTACCACCTAAAGATAGATACAATTTCAGGCTATGTAATAATAATATAAATAGTGTGTAAGTAAATTATGTAAGCAGTAAATAAATGTAAATATCACATGGAATATCTACTACTAAGAAAGTGATATTTTATAGCCTCAAGTGGCTCCCAATAAAACAAGTGTCATCTCCTATAACAAGGTAGTTATAAAAAATATAATTAACCAACACAGCCTCACTATACACCAATACATATCATTTCGACCATAGATTTTCTATATATTAAGTGTTAGAACATCCACATTTATGATGTATAATCAATCATATCACAATTTACCATGGCCAAGATGTATAATCAAAGTTTCAGACCATGAAGGGTTGAATCCAAGGTGTAGAAGACCAAGTAATCCTCATCAAGTCCTATGATCATCGTGATGGAAACTCTGTAAGACTTGATATGGGGTCCAAGGAGCATGTCTACCAACCATGTATATTGTGATCCTAAGAAGAACCAGATAAAATGGGAAGCAAGGGCCAAGTCATCCCATGAACTCAAGACCCAAGGATCATACTCTATCCTATACATCCACTAAGGCATCAAGATCCAAGGAGTAACCTCCAATGCATCTAAATGGAATCAATACCCTTTGTATACCAACTGAGGAATCCACTACCATTTCAAATATATATCATTTCATTCAATAATCTATTCCATTACCATTTCATACAATGAGTATACCCACTCATTATTCATAATTCACTTTCAATGAAACCATTGAGTATACCCACTAATTCAACCAATTCCATTTAATCCATTTAATCAATTCATGCATGGAATAACATGTTAACATAAGTCAAGGAGTAAATAAATCTCCTAAGAAATAAATTCAATTCCATTTAATTAATTATGGTCTTCCTATAAATAGTCAATCTCAAATCACACCCCTTGGGTGGCTTAATCAGTAATTAAGGGGAAAGGGCACACCCCATGGGTGGCCTTGGTTGGGAAACAACATTCAATATATCTCAAGGGTACATAATAGCTTCCCTAATAGGTCCTAATTAGTTTAATTCAATTTTTAAATTTAAATTTAGGGTCGTGATATAAATTCTAGTCAGTATCATAATGGAATAAAGCCAAATAAAGCACAAAAATCAATGGGAAAAGTATATACCACCTATCTTAGCTCGGTATTAGAGTGATTTTCCAATATCAACTCCTAATTCGACTCAAATATAGATAAAATAAAAGAAATAATGAAGAACCGAATAATAAGGAAAATTAGTTTCGCCTAAATAGTGAATTTGATACCAAACTAAACAAGTAATGGCATTGAAGGATTCAAGAATTCACTGATGTGGATCCAATGGGATGAGCGACGCTTGAATTGATTATCTGACAGAGATTCAAGATCAAATGCTAGAATAACCACTAAAGGGAGCTCAAAATGGTTGAGTTGTTGTCCATATGAAGAAATGAGAGTTAGGTTTGGAAATTGATTTTAATTAGGGTTAAAATGGTAATTTCACCAAAAACAAGGGTTCACACGGTTTAGGAGCATGGTTTGACAAATCGTACACCAACCGTGCATAGTTAGCTATAGGGAAGGTCACATCACATGGTCTGTCCGCACGGTTTGACTAATAGTGTGCAAACCATACCAAAAACCACTGTCAAAATTGTAGACCTTCCAGTATGGTTGTCTGTTATATTTTTCATGGTTTTTTATAACCATGTGAGAACCTCCTTCTCTATTCCTATGCCTTGCACTATTTATCTAACGGTTTGTTCTACCCATACAGTGTGTACTAACCATGTCCCTTTCCATTTTACCCAAAAACAATGGTTCTGGGCTCCGAACCAGCCCCAGACACCCCCAAAATACCCATGATCAAATTAGGTACTCACTTTAGACCATAATTAAAAATTAAAACCAAAATAAAACCGATATTTACCTTATATGAAAACCTGGATTCATACAAATTGTATTCCTAATGGATGGTCTGGAGTGACTTTGGTGCATGGGCCTCTTATCTAGGTCACTCGGGATGACTTGGTCATATAGAACCTTAGTGTAGCTCCCATTCCCTATGATTCTATGGTTTATGCCACCCTAGTACAGTGCATTTATTAAATATATTACATGTGGTTCCTTATCCATTATCTCCCTTAAGTATGGACTTTAGAGTCACCTGAAGGGGGGTGTGAGATCAGCATGTGTGAAAGTCTGACATTAGGTCCTCTCATTCTTTAGTCTTTTCTCTATTTTTTGAATTTGAGTTAAAATTGTTTTCAATAGGTCTATTTATAGTCAAAAGGGGACTAGGTCATGATGATCAGTAGGTAACCACCTCTCACTCACTAATATATGAGCACCTCTCATAGGGGACTTGGGAATGCGACATGAACATAATGATGAGTTTCAAGCTATGAGAGAAAGGCAAACGCATAGGAAAACAAATACATGTTCATAGAAATAGTAGGTATCATACAAAAAGAGTTGAGAAAATAGTTAGAACTAGGAATCATTGATACTCCACTTTACTATAATTCCCTATGCCCAACCAAATTCTTTATCTTTTTTAAAAGGGATCACCAACAAATGACCACCACCCCCTAAAATTAGATCTGATGGTAATAAGGAGGAACAAATTCTAAGGAAAATATGACTTTGGAACTAACGCTTCATCAAAAAAGGATCTCCCACTAAGGTTAGGAACTAGGGTATGAGATATGATAGTGTGGAGTGCACCTTACACATTGGTATCTGAGTAAAATGAACATTAATACCTAGTATTATGATCAAAACTCCTTTATAAATAGTTAGGTCCACCCAAATTTCACACATAACTTCAACCCGAGTGACTCCTGAAGATTTTTTCTCCCTTCTCACTCATGTTGTACACCTTGTTTAAGGTGAGCATTGAATTTTTTATTCAATCAATCCTTATAATTCTAGGCTGGGTAAATTCGTATGGGCACTCATTTCTTATCATGTAACCTCATTTAGGAAAAATTACTTGGGAAAGTTGGATGAGTTAAGATGAATTGGTAGAAGTGGGTTGAGTGAGGGTACCTGAGGAAAATATTTCCTTTTTCAAATCTTCATTCGATGGTACTCATTCTTGGTTCATCTTCGCTCTATGGTATTTTCGTGTTTGATTTATATCCATCGGTCTAATATCATTGAAAATTATTTTACAAGAAAATATTTATCAAACATTTAATATGATCTTAAATTATAAAGAAGTATCCTATATCAAGTTTCTAGTCAAATATGTTGAATAAGGTTATAGCAATCATTGTAGACCACACCTTTCTGCACTTGTGAAAGTTATGTGAAATCACCATCATGGATACTTGGTGTCATATTTTCTTCTATTTTATGGGTATGAACTCTTTATAGATGTTAATTTTCCTAGTCTATGTGATAACATTATAAACTATTGGTCCTCAAATACACAATTCTGGGTGGATCCAACATCTCCTCGAAGGATTATTATATAAATGAATGGGATACATACAAGGAATGTATACTATGTCACTCCTACGATACCCCAAATAACTGTGTGTATATACCAGGGCCTCAATAATAATATTTATCCCCCATATTATATTATTGTTCTATTAATAAACTAAAATTATGTAATGAGGATTAGAATTTCTACCCTAGAGATGGTTCTAAGACTGTATGGGTGTGGGCATACTAGTTAAGGAATATATATGTTGAGTTCAAGAACCAATTGAAGGTGATGGTGATAAATGAAACCATTTTGATATTATATTTGTACATCTATATGAATATTGATTTGATCCAAGAGTTTCTGATTCACTAGAGTCTCCATAAAAACACATTTCATTTGATTCATGAGGAAGTGGGGATCAATGTGTGGGATGTGTACAAGGTATTTAGGGTTCCAATACTCAAATACATGTATAACAATCCCCCTAAAAGGATTCTTTATGGGACCTCAAACAAATTCCTTCATTGGATCAGTAAATATTGAGGGAGGTCACCAATGCCATAAGGAAGAATCCCCAACCTTGAATAGATATTGGTTTTGAGAACTATATGGATATCTTCTCGATCTCAGGGGAAATGTTCCATCCTCAATTTGACTAATAGGGTTACCCTCTATGCATAAGAGGGGGATTATAGACACATACTAGCTGAATTTATATAGAGGTAACTATTAGGAGTGTGGATATAACATCAATCCATTGATCCCATATCAAACTTATCTTTCTAGATGCTGTCCAATTTGGTTGAGTGGGAACCTACTCTCAGTCAACAACTCACAAAATATCCTCAATAAACATATATTTGTAATAATGTCAAATTTTTCATAGGGGAATACTATCATCCTCGCTATATGGGTTCTAACTAAGATCCACTAGTCTATGCTTTATATATACCAAGTGAAAAATCTATTTCACATCTCATAGTCATTCCAAGTGTTATAGGGCTATAATGAAGTTCACTTCAATGTATATGAGATATATGATGAAGTCAAAATCCCATAGTGAAAATTTAAGATTCTTATCAAGGACATATTCAGTATCAGGTGAGTATCACTGAAGGAAAATGTTGTAGTGGAGATCTTGATCCTATATTCAAATATCATCTTCCTACCTTATGGTGAACCTCCTACTGAGAAGAACATTTATGAAATTTGTGTTGACTATGAGACATGATCCTATAAGATTGTCTTGAGGGGTTATGTTTTAGTATCCTGATTTAACTATAAAATCAACTAGGAGACCTATGAACCCAATCAGTCTATACATCAATTCTTATTCTTACAATGACTAATATTGGTGATGATAGTGGATGTGAGTAGGTAGAAACATCCAATAGAGGGATGAAATATTTGGGTGATGATGGATCGGTAAAAATAATAGGATGAAGTTAGGTTACCTTTCCCAAGAGAATTCATCAGGCTAATAATTGGGTATACCCACACCTAGATGTCTTTGTACCCTAACAAGATAATTTTGGGAAACTTTCCTAGAGTAACTGGATCCTCATATCTAAATAGAGAGGAACGATCTTACAAGAATCCCCATATAGGACAAATAACTAGAAAAATAGCTAGTTCTATAGATCATTCCTACCCATAAGCCACTTAAAAACATAAATTCAAAGATCCAGCACATCATGAGATAGATCCAAGAAAATATAGTCCACAAAAACATGGTGATGCCCCACTTGAGGATGATATATTGGGAAAAATATGAATTTGATGAACCCCAGGTCTTCTTCAAGACCTTCATAGGATTCTATTAGTTCTTCTTCAGATTACTTATTCCTTAAGGGTATCCACTTCTAGTTTAAATAGCCTCTATTTTTCGATATCATGGGTATATGGACTACCTTTCCGGATGGAATCCATATTCTCTAACTCGATAACCTGAAATCATACAAAGAATTTAACTTTGATACCAATCCCTAAGAGGCTTGAAATTTTATTTAAGAAATAGAATCACTAGTATATTCCATAGATAAATGGGTCCCAATTACAGGACGAGTATAGGATATGATATATCAAGGCACCATTGAGGGGGTCAAAAACCTACCCATTGATGAGGAATGAGATAATCTCATTGATAGAGATCATTTTTTTATTAATTTTACTTTGTATTTTAATGATTTAAATCCCACAAAATTATTATTTTGAGGGTAATTGTTTCACATTTTTATTATAGGAGCATTTTGGGATCAATTAAAAAAGAGGTTTCAAACTTGATTTTTAATTTTTTTTCATTATTGGAATCATTATAATAAATAGAAAATAAAATTTGGGTATTTTAATTTTATTATAGGATGTATGGAGGTGATTTTTAAGTATTGAAATTAATTCCAAGAAGTTGATAATTTATTCTAGAAGTGATATTATGGTATTAGGAAAAATAGCCAAGGAAAATATCTTAGAGGCCCTTCATGGGAAAAATTGTGAACCATGTATCCTAGAGAGAAGATAGTTATCTTATGAATAAGTGAAATATCCTACATATAATACATTTAAGTGGGAAAAATATATTTTTGATCTACTGTATGACATTTTATGTGTGCCAAAAAATTTCAAAGGCAAAAGTCATAGGCATATGTAATTTTTCCATGCATTTGAGATTTCATCTATGATTGGGAGACTTCATCTATTTATAAAACATTTGGAAACATTTATTAAATTTCAACATTCCATATGAAATTTCATCTATGTTTCAAATAATTATCATATGTGTAACAAAATTTTCCATTCATATGATGATAGATCACATAGGAAATTTTACATTGAAAATTCGGCCAAAGGATGATCAAAAGAAGACTTTAAGGGACTCACCCATGCTTCATGTCAAAACTTTAGGGTGACACTTTAGCATCCATGAAACCAATTAGAGTATTCCATGTAGTTAATAATTTGAAAAATATTTTGATCTAGAATAAGGAATGAAAGCTACAAATTTTTAGGAAGGGATGATCGCTTGGTGATTTGAAGAAATTGGGAAAGAGAAAATTTTCCAAAAATTCAAAAGAGAAGATCTTTGAGTATTTACCTTGTCAAAATAATATGTGAAATTAGGATATATAATTAGAGCATGAGTTAAAATATTGGATAGAGTTTTGGGATTTATCTGAATTTAGAGTTGCAAGTTCATGTTGGATGATACCATTGATGGTGTTGTTTTAATTATTTATTTTATTTTCCATTTTCATTAGTTCTATAATTATTTATTCTACTCCATTCATCTTTTTTACACTTAAAATGGATGGGTATTTATCAAGTGATTATAGAAGGTAATTTTCTCCTTTTTTAATGCTAGAGTATTTTCACTTCAATGAATAAAACACTGTATTTTTCTTATCGCCTAGTTTTGATATTTAGTAGTAATTCCTAATATCAAATGTGATTGTGTTTGATTTAATTTTTTTCCTTGTATAGAAATCCATAATCTCTATCCATTAAAACCTAGTCGATATATAGTGGAATAAAAAAGGTCTGAGTGGTGAAGAGCTTGGTGATTTTCCGCATGTGTGGATGGGTAGTGGAAAATCATAGATTATTTAGGAATAATAAAACCCTAATGGGTGTTACCTAAGTCAACTAGGGGTGATTCACCATAACACATACATTCATAGGAACGAGAGTAAACCAAGATGAGATTCTTTATAGGTACATTATCACAAGAACCATTTATCCAAGGGTGTGAGGGGAAGTGATTGTGAACCCAATTACTTACAAGTTAATGGGAAGAATAATTGAACAATATGGGGACAAGGGTATAATTGAAAATGGAAAGCCAAACCTAGCCCAATAAATCTTCTCATAATATTTTTTTCAATATTTTAAAACCATAAAAAATTTAAAACACCCCCTTTTTATAACCAAAAGTGATGACTAATTTTGAGAACTAATCTCTAGAGATAACCCAAGGGTTACTACTAGAACTAAATTTAACTTATTAATAAATATTTGTTTGAGCCACCCCATGACATGCATATCAAAAACTTGAAACTTTTTTCATGGAGAAAGTGTCAAATAACTAAATTTAAATTTCATGACTAGATATTATACTAACCCACTTTATTTTTTTGACACAAAAATTTAAATAACATTGATAATAAATGTGATGAACTTGAATTTTCAACCCTATTTGGAAGATATTTCTCTAACAGACTCTAATACAACCATAATTGTTTATTATGAGCCTACCACCATGGTATTAAACACAAATAAAACACTAATATATTTACATTTACCACATTTTGAAAATACAAACAATAAAATTCCCACACTTTCTTTTCAAACTAACATTTAATTGAAAACTAGTTTAATACAATTGTTTATAATGTTTCATGGTCTTGCAGGTGAAGACCCAAACAAAAACCTCCAGGAGTTTACCCTTGTATTCTCTCCCTTGAATATAATAGGTTGGATGAAGAGTAATTAAAGTAGGGGGAATTCCTATTTTCACTTGAAGGGGAAGCTAAGAAGTAGATGTACTGAGGTGTCTAAAGAATTACTTGCATAATTATTACATCATTTAAGATGAATATTCAATATATATCATAATAATACATTCCCCGAAACAATATAGACTTAGGGTCATTGAATACTAAATACATAATCAACAAATTTCATGAATAATATTAAATATATCCCATAAAGTTTTTATCAAATAGTACCCTATTAAATACATTTCTTCATAATCAGTGGAAAAGGAAACATAAGAAAGGGTGAGCTCAGATGCTCAGTAATGTTAAACATGGTAGATATCAATCGATGATCAATGTGATCATAATATATGTATAAGGGTATAAGAAAATGATTATAACTTATGAAAACATACCCAAAATGTCATAGAAAATAAATTATCAGTCATGTTATAAGGATTTTTTATAACAAAATACATTAGTAATAAGATTGAGGAATCATCAATAATCAATCATGATCCATGAGAACATATTATAATAATAAAAAATAGTTTTTTAGTATAAAAATAAGTACTGAAAATCATTACCTTAGTTAAGGATCACTACCAATCTTATAATATTGGAAATATTCTCTTGGTGGATTGGGTTCACTCCCCATTCCATCATCACCTTAGTTAAGGATCACTACTAATACTATCATGGTAGAAATAATCCCTTACTGGAATGGGTTCACTCCTCATTATAGTTTATATTATATGATGAGACATAAATGTTTATCTAGTGCATTAGAGGTCCATATACTTTTAGGACCACCTTTCATATATAAAAACCCTATATAAGTGTACCACGAGATCATAAAAAACATTTGTCATTTCATCATAGCATAATTAACTTGTGGGAAAGAAATGTGTTTTTAGAAATCATCCTTAAAACATCATCATCATAAGCTATCCATAGAAATATATTTCATGGTATCATAAGATCATATCCTCAATGAATCATATAAATAATTAAAGGATATTGACATATATGAAATATCTCTTTTATAAAATCATTTAAAGTACACTTTGGAAATAAATATAAAACATCCAATTTCATTTAGTAACTTTTGAAAATTAAAATTCATTGAAATTTTAAAGTAGTATTTTCTTTGTAAAACCTTTGAAACTTGTAAATTAAGCTTCATGATGAAGAAAATACTTTATAATGGTAAAATATATTTATTTCTTATATATTAAAAGATAAAATTATTTTCACACTTTTATAAAACGATAAAAGTGATTCATATGAAAACCTTTGAAAATACTCATTTTAATAATTTGTAAAGAAATTAAAAGGTAGTGTAAATGAACTTTTTAAGATATTTAAGTGTAATTAGAATATTGTATAAAACAATTTGAATAAGTTGGATATGGAAAATAAATATTCTCATCTAAACATAAGAAATAATGTCATTTTTCATAAAATTATTTTCTCAATAATGTTATATACCATATAGAGAAGAATGAAATGAAAAAATAAAAACCCCTAGAAATAAACAAATAAGAATAAAATATATAGGTTTTAAAATATTAGTATCTTATAATTTCTCTCATTGAAATTTTAATATAGGTAATCCAAAAAAGAAATGATATTGTAGCATAAACCATAACCTCAAGTCCAAGATTTCATCATAAATTCTATAAACATCAAATATATTAAATATATATTTATTAAGATATATAAAAATAATAATAATACTAATATTATAATATATCATTTTCTTATAATTTCTAATCACCCATTTATTAAAAATTCTTCATTAAAATGAACATTTTGGTGTTAACTGTTCTGTTTCCCATGCATATTTTTATTCATGTATTCAGGTCCTTACACCTTGTTCATGGTTTTAACATATATATAATATTAACCATTCCATAATAATAATATTTATTCATTATATACACTTTTATAACTATTATTTTTAAGAGGTGATGAAAAATGAATGACATCACTACATGGAGATGGTAGTCCATATGTACCCACGAGTGATGTTTTCATTTTGCAACAAATTGAAAGGAAGAAAGGTAAATAAAATTTTATATTTATATAATAATTATAATTTAATAAATATAATATATATTCATTAATTATATCCTTGGTACCATCCATTTTAAGTAAAATAGGAAAAACAAATCACATCACTTCGTAGAGGTGGTAGTCCAAATAAACGCACGAGCGACATTATAATTTTCCAAATGATTCGAGGGTAAGAAGGTATATAATATTTTATCTTGAAATAATAATTATTATTTTATAATATATATATATATATATATATATATATATCCATTATATACATCTATATAACCATCTTTGAGAGATGAAAATGAAAAATGAAACACATCACTTCATGGAGGTGGGACTCTACTCGTACACACGAGCAATGTATTCATTCCCCATAGGATGGAAAAGGAAGTGAAAATGGGGTATAAAATAAACATAATAACATTAAATTATATTATATATACTGATGATATTATACCATAATTTTTTTTATAGTTTTGAAGGATGTAGAAGAAGAAATAATCATGAAATTACTCGGTTAAGAATTATACCTCTTCATTGAAAAAACCTCCTTTAGATTGCACTATAATCCATCATTGTTGGAATTCTGGTGAGAGAAAAAACTCTAATATATGGGGAGAAAAGTTTTAAAGGTGTTTAGTTAGGTCTTGGATAAATTTTAGTGCTTCAACGGTGCGGGGAAGTGATAATAATAGGTGCCCTTTTATAGGTAAGGAAAGTGGCACACTTGTAATTATTCTTAAATTCTAAATATAATAAGTGTCTAAATCATGGTCAATTGGCACAAAAAAAAATTAAATTTAGAATCTAATATGATAATTTTAGAAATAACCTCATCCAATAATAATTGAGATTCGATTTTTTGACCTTATTATAAATTTTTAAACTTAATTAACTTGTTTTACTCCTTTACTATGATGAAAATATTTTTACCAAGGTTATTATTCAAAATGGACAAAAATAAAATTGAACTCATTAATAAATTTTAACCTCATGATTAAAAATATGAAATAAATTTTTTAAATATTCAATTTATATAAGTTTCATAAATTAATTTTAATATAATTTTGAAAATGCAATGAGAAATAGTTTCTTGAAAAGTGTGTTTTTAAGCATAAAAATGAACTTACCCCAAAATAAAATATAATGTTGGTTACTATGACATTAATTGTACTATTTTTTTTAAAAAAATATTATTTTAGTTTAAAAATAAATCCACAATATAATGTTCCTTTTAAAATTACATGATTTAAATAAAAAAAATAACAGTTTTGCTAAATATTGGCATTTTTCACTATTCACTCAAAAAATTATCTTTTTAGAAAAATCTCAAAACTTCACTCTAAGATAATTTTGAAATTATAATTTAAAAAAAATAATTGGAATAAATTAATTATAATTATCATTCACGAAATTTAATAAAAAGTACTTTTAAGTATAAAATGAATTTATTCTCATTCCCTCACTAATAGCCACAATTAAATGGAATTTAATTCATTTTATTTCATATATAATCTAACCATTTAATTGAAATAATTTATTAATAATGATTAGTTTAATATATTAAAATAAAAATGAATTTCACACATAAAAATTGATATTTGAAAAAATATATCTTTAACCTTCAAAATATTTTATCTTCATTTGTAACCAATTGATAATCAATGTATAATTGATTATTCATTTTATTAAGGAAAAAATTTCTATATATTTTTCAATAGTATAATGTGGTTCATCTATGATCTATTTTTCATGTAAATAATTCTATCAAACACTTCATATTTAATAAATAGAACAAATTTATTCTAAAATAATAGGGTGTTAAATTCTACCCCCATATAAGAATTTCACTCTCGAAATTCTATTAATAAAATAAAAACAAATGGGGATAATTATGCCATATCACATCCTCGGGTTCCCATGTATCTTCCACAGACTTATTATTTCACCAAAAAACTTTGACCAGGTGAGTTCTCTTATTCTAAAACACTTTATCTCTTTGATATAGAATTTCCACTCATTGTTCCTTATATAAATGATCATGATCCATGAGTATAACCATTTATTTTGATACATGTGAATGATCAGTTTTGTACCTCCTTGAAAGAGATACATGTAACACATCATGAACTTGGGAGAGGTCCATTGTAAGAGAAAAGAAATAATATACCACTCTGATATGATCAAGGATCTCAAAGGGACCAATATATCTAGGGATTAGATTTTTCTTCTTTCAAAATCACATAACCTTCTTCCATAGAGTTATTTAAAGGAATACCTTATCAAAACTTTAAACTCTAGATCTCATTGATGATTTTTGTCATAACATTTCTATCAACTTTGAGCTTCCTGGATATGTTTTTGAATATCTCTAACCTTCTTTAACATTTCCTCAGAAAAATCATGTCCCAATAGATTTCATTCCTCAACTTTAACCCAACATGTTGGAGAATTAATCTTCTTTCCATAGAGGTATTCATAAGAAGTCATCTGATTTCTCAATTGAAAAATATTGTTGTGTGACAATTCAACTAGAGGAATGTGTTGATCCTAACCACCTCTAAAGTCCATAGAGAAATCTCTCAACATATCTTCTATGTTTTGAAAGGTCCTCTTAGAAAAAATGTCTGTCTAAGGATGATATGAGGTGCTAAACTTCAGCTCCTTATTTAAATATCATTACATTCTTCCATAAATATTTGAGGTAAAACTCATATATCGATGAAAATAATAGAATTTGGTTCTTTAAGAGACCTTAAAACATTCTTAATGTATATACTATAAATCTAATCAAGATAAAAATATTCTACGATAGTAATAAAATGAACTAAATTTTTAAGGAAATCAACTACAAACCAAATGTTGTTATGGACTTTAAATGTATTTGGGAGTCCTATTAAAAAATCCATGGTGATCTTTTCCTATTTTCATTCAATTTTGTGAAATGGTTGTAATATCCCATTATACTTATGACATTCATACTTAAATTTATAACATACCAAGAATCCATATACATACTCTATAATAACGCTCTTTATGTTATCCCACTAGAAATACTCATTAAGATCTCTTTAGTGGGGAGGTTATACCCTATAGAAGGAGGAAAATAATGGTACTGATATGAGCATAATATAAAATAGTGACTCTTCAGACTCAAACTAGGCCCACATAGTGGAACACAATCAATAGAAATAAACAGCAGAAGAAATAAATATAAACAACTACAGTAGAAAGTAAAAAATACAATATGCCCTCAAACACTTGTAACAACTACTAGAATAGACAATTCATGCATCCATAACAAGTAAATATATAAAGCGGAGCCAATGGCTAACCAATAGTAGCTACAAAACAAAGCATGCTGATACAAAAATGAAAGCTGAAAAAGTAAACTCCATCTAGGCATGACCTCAAGGTCCATACCAGTCTCCATGCCAACAACAGTACAATCCATCTCCTAAAGATGATCCTTTACCTGTACATAAAGACATAAAGTCTACACGTATCCCAAAGGGCATGCATAGGGTGTGAGACAAATATTAGTAGGACACCACCCAATGGTGTGTACCTAATATAAGTGTTTAAGTTGGAAACATTTATTAAGAAAGCAGTAAATAGTACGATACACAAATAAACATAAACCACATTGGTGCTCAGCATCCACCATGGAGTGTCACCTTCTTCGGCCAACGTTGAAATCTCTAAAGTAAATAGAGTGCTTAGCCCATGTCCCAAGAACCCCTGTCTTCACAAATCCCAAGTGAACCCTCTCGTTCCCCTCAATCATGTAGCCAAGCACCATGTGCCTCCTGACACCTCGTGTCTCAAGGTACCGACATCCTAAAGGCATGCCCAAAAAAAAGTAACTCAGAGTAACAACGATGCATGTCCTCAAATAAGTAACTGAAGGGACAATGATGTCTTCCCTAAAATAAATTAACTGGTGGGACAGTGATGTCTACCCTCAAATAAAGTAATCGGAGGGACAACAATGTCTGCCCTCAAATAAAGTATCCCAACCCACAGTCTCAATCACGGAGAGCCTTAGTCCCCAACCTAGTAGCCTTATCCCTATCTTCTGAAGGCTCCTCGCCTTCCACATGGATTCCTATGGAAAGCACCCCCAATTCAATAGTACCTAAACTGCAACTATCGAGGGCCTCTACCCACACGAGTGGTCAAAACCAACTCATCACAGAGTCTCTCTATGTGAACACTACTCAAATCATGGGTGATAGGTAATCACCAAAATAGTACCCAAGCCACAATATCTTTGGCACCTTGTGCCCCTGCGACCATGTCCCTCGGTAATCAATGGCCTTGTCATCCATGTAACCCAGGCCATGCCCAACCCGACTGCCGCACTACCTCAATCCCGTGGTCCATGACGCCCAATCCCATGGTCAAAACCACCCAAATTAGTCTGGTCCAAGCCCAACATGTGATCAACATCACTCAAGAAATATTTTTTCCAAGACCAACACAACCCAATGGTTCTAGCATATTTAATTAAATAATTATATATATATATATAATCAAAGAATCACTATATAATAGGAAAAATCAAACTAAAAAGTTTAAATTCACTAACCAAGTGTTGTCCCATACCATCACTAAGGTCTTAAAAGCCTCTAACAATTCATATCATACTTTAACAAATTAAACTCATAATCTTAATCAAAACAATTCATTTTAACACATTTTTGGCATACCCAGCCAAAATACCCCAATTGTTCAACGAACCCTCACCCGTACTCACTCAAAAAAATAGGTAAAGGGCATACCCAAAGGCATCCCATAGGTCTAATAATCAATTTAACATGAAACTTTAGAATAAATAGGGTCTCACTCAAAATACCAAAATATGCGCTAAAGGTCGCGCTACCCAAAAGTCCACAAAAACACGAAACGAAGTATGAACCACCTACCTCATACACGTTTCATGATCCTCCTCCTGTAACAAACTACAATTTGTTCTAAATCGAGGTAGATCTACAAAAGAAACAAAAAATTCTCAAACCCACATAACTTGGTTTAGAACAGAAATCAAGACAAACGGCTCGAGAGGAATCCAGGCCTTACCGAGGGGGTTCCAATGGATCAAACGGTGTCTAAATCCAACTTTGGATGAAGGAAAGAGATAAATTTGAAGTTCCAGATGATTAGGGTTTGAAGGTTCTATCCAGAGCCTCAAAATGAGGCTACTACTTGTTTTAAGGAAAAAAACAAAATACGAGGCATTTATGTAGGACTACAAGTCATGTGGGTTCTTTAACTATTCCAAATATGGTTGGCCTACTTTTTCGACTTTCCAACATGACTAAACAATGTATACCTAGGGGTACACAATGTATAGTTATCTACCTGGCCGACATCTCCAACAATCCATGTATATCCCCAAACATGGCCCCTCTACACGGCGTGTACAAATAGTAAATGGCTTGTACAAATAGTACACAATGTGTACTTGCTAAAATCATTATACCAGGCTAACAGGACTACACGCCATGTATGGACTTCATACACTACTGTAGTACACAGTGTGTACTTAGAAGTACATAGTGTGTACCTTGGAAAATTCTAGATCTGCCCAGTTTAGTCAAGAACTCAGCCAATGTTACCTATTTTCTCAAAAATAGCCCAAAACAGAACAAAAAAACCCATACCTTAAAGGAAGAACTGGGTTCTTACAAACTTCCCCCTTAAAGAAATTTTTCCCCAAATTTCCCTTCCAAGGGTGGAGAAGAAAACATTTCAGGATAATAGCATACCAAAACTCAATTCATGCAAAGGTTCACTAACCTGTTTCCAGACTCATACTCCTCTCGTGACGCATCATCACCCCTACACCACATTAGGTTCTCCCATGTTACTTCCAACACCCAAACGTATTTTCACTGCATTGGTGTTAACATCAATGATGTCCAACATCCCATGGATACTAAAAACAAAATATGGTGTCTTGAACCCCAAGTAACTCATATCCTCAACACCCTGATGCCCACGACACCTCAATAAATCGGTATCCCATGGATACCCTGATGTCCATGGAACCTCAAGTAGCTTGCATCTAATGACGCTCTTGATTCCAAGAACCTCAGACATACATATATATATATATACATATCACATACCTAATATGGTACCAAACCCACTGACCTGCATCTATTCAGTCCACATATATCTTGTTCACCTTGTGCACTCAAAACGGACATGCATCAACAGGCCATTCCAAATCAAGTAAAAAGAAAACAGATCACGACCACACCCATGGTGTACATCTAACCGTCATTGGCCCACCAGCCTGTTCATCCCTTAGAAGCTATATGGCATACACTTGGACTGACACATGACTACCTGATGCTTTTCCTCATTATGGTACTACACCAGTCACCGGCCACTAACCTCTCATCTGGGTCCCACAGTATTTTTTATGTCTTCCACGTGCAGCTGAAACTCATCTACCCTCTCCTGGTACCATACCTACACCAACTCCAGATGCCACAGTCTATCCTGGTCCCTGATTACCGGCTATCTGAGAAGGATTCCTATAAAACCTATCGAGATTCCCAACTTGTCCACATGCTCGGCACTTCTTTGGAGGCCTATCACACTGATTTCAAACATGCCCTGGCTACCCACACTGAAAGCAAACCACTGCTGAACTGCCACGAGGTGGTCTAGATGACTCCTTGTTCTAACTGCCCTGATGGAACTCATCCAAACCTCGCTTCTTGCTATCTGAATCGTCACCTGAATTTGTTTCTTAGCTCAAACAATACATGTATGTCAAGTTTTCCTTGGCTAGCACCTGATTCACTGCCTCTAAGAAATAGGTCAGTATAAAGATGTTTACTTGCACTTGGATGGCGTGTTGTAATCCATCTTCAAATCACCTCACCCTTGAGGTGTCATCACTTACCATACCTGGTGCAAAGTGAGACAACTCATTGAAAGTATCTGCATAGTCCATGACAGACATGTCACCCTGCTGGAGGCTCAAGAACTCCCAAACTCTCTCTACCCTCAGAATCTCTGGGAAGAAGTGCTTGAAAAAACTATCTTCAAAGTCCTTCCAAGCCGGCCCTTCGTGTCTGTGAACCTAAAACAACACATCCCACCAGCGATTTTCCAGTCCTCATAGCATGTACATCGCCAGCTTGACCCTCCACCCTGGAGGAATCTCGAGTTGCTCGAAGATCATCTACATTCTCTTTATCCAGTTCTCAGCCGCCTATGGACCACCCTCATCCTGAAAAAATGGTGGGTGCTGCAACTAGAACTCCCTCGTCAGATATTCCATAGAGGGATCTGTACCTTACACACCTCTGTCAATCCCCTACAAGACACGTACCAGGCTAGTTCGGAGCTGCTCGTCGAACCACGGCCCGAACGCTACCAAACCCAACCATTTTCCTATTTGCACTAGATCCTGAACCTGATCTTGTACCTAAGTTTGTACCTACGGAACTTGTTATACCTACCCCTCATGGGTCTGAATCGGATCGTGTTCCTATGGCATTGTACCATCAATTGCCAAACGCTCCATCTAAGTCATCCAGAAGGAACCCGCTGAATACCATAAATGGTCATAAAACCCATATATATCACAATATATTTATATAATGTAGATAAGGAAAGCAGTAAAAGGCAATGAAAAACTAATACCCTTACTCCCCCCTAATGTAACCATGCCCATGACATCCCAGCCTCATGGACTCCTTACCTGCCCTCAACAAAGCCAAGTATCAAAAGTACCTTGGGCCATGCTCGTCCTGACAACCTTTGTTTCCTCAAACTGATGACCTAGACACCCAATCCTAGTGACCAAAATCACCTCAACCATAGTACCTTCCTGCTCATAAAAGAGTTAGGGCCAAATCTCCTACCACATGTAATTCACAATATATAAATCATGGCATAGTATATTGCAATAAACTAGCCATTATATCAGGACTTTCACCTTTCACATTTCAAAAGCATTTATAACATGGAAATTGATATTATTCACATGGTATTATCACTTCACAAAGCATACATGCAGTTATGAAATTGAAATACCTTCAAAATGTGCCTATCAAAATCCAAACAATCACGCCTTTCCATACCGATCCAAGGTCCAATTATCCCTTACCGCACTGGGTCAAGGGTCACATATCACAATCAATAACATCACATACCAAGTAAAACATTGAGGTGGAAATCGTATAAATTGTAATCTGAGAAAAATGAAAACAGCAATTTCTACCCAAGGTAACTGGTTTATCCTTCATAACTGGGGATATAAGCACCCAAGCACAAGCCAAAAACCAAGTTCCAATTACAACCTATCTCTAGTTTACCATATCCAAAATAGTAAACTAGTATAAATAAAAAAGATAAGTCTCAATATCATTAGTAGCCAAAAAAATGCTACTACTAAATCCCTGTCAATAAATCCTTTGATACCACTTTGTAACATCCCAAACCTGAACATCCACATGAACAGTGTTAAACAGGTCATGTGTTACTACCTTAGGCGCACCTCCCCAACCGCCAAAGGATGCCGACTAGAATTGAGGGTGTAATAGGTATAGTGGGGAGGTTATAACCTCTGGAAAGAGGAAAATAATGGTACTGATCTGAGCATAATATAAAATAGTGACTCTACAGATTCAAACCAGACCCGCATAGAAGAAGAAAAATCAATAACAATAAACAGTGTAAGCAATAAAGATAAACAACTATAGCAGAAAGTAAACAATACAGCATTCCAGCAAACACTTGTAACAACTACTATAATAGACAAGTCATGAATCCATAGCAATTCAAGATATAAAGGGGTGTCAATGGCTAACCAATAGAAGCTAAAAAATCAAGAATGATGATATAGAAATGAAAGATAACAAATTAAACTCTAGCTAGGCGTAACCTCAATGTCCATACCAATCTCCATGCCAACAAAACTAAAATCCAACTCTTGGAGCAGATACTTTACATGTACATAAAGACATAAAGTCTGCATGCATCTCGAAGGGCCTGTGAAAGGTTTGAGATGAATATAAGTAGGATACACTACTGGAAATCATACTTTTCCCAACACTTGTATACCAACGGTTCTTTTGAACCATTGGTATAGGTGTTCTTTACCAACGGTTTGCATAAACCATTGGTAAAGATGTATTTTGATGGATTATTCCCAACAGTTTCATCAAACCATTGGGAAATCATTGTTTTCCCAACGATTTTTAATAACCGTTGGGAAAACCCCAAATTCGACTAAGGAAGGAAACCCCCCCCCCCCGATCCAGAAGAAGATTGTGAGACGACTCCCAGAAGCGCTTCCCAACTCCCAGAAGCCCTTGAGAAGCCCCAGCACAGGTGCACCTCTTCCATCCGATCAGCTGCCAAGTTAGACTCCTTCCACCTCTTCTCAAGGATATCCTTCCACCTCTTCTCAAGGATATCCTTCTATTATCAAGGATATTGTTATTCCCTATTTCTAGGGATTTTGGTAAAATTTTATGATTCACTACTCCACGAATTGTGTACTCAAATAACTACATCCATGAATTGTGTACTCAAATCACTACATCGGTGTACACATTGTCCAATTAATGTTTTGATTACACATATACATTTATAAGGGCATGGTGTCTCTTTCTTGTGTTCTAATTTTAAATATTCATAGTTTTTTTTAATCTCAATGCTTAAAATATTACATCTTCATGTATATGAACTCATAATAAATTTTTTGTAATGTTTATTCATAGTATTTCATGAAAATCACTCCTTTAATTAAGATCATGTCAAACATGAAGATATTATTCATCTTAATTTTTGTACACTATGTGTATTATATAACAAGTATGTATCATGTTTATATCAAAATATATATATATATATATATATAATGACACACTGTTCACATATCCTTTGCACAATAGAATATATAGAGTATCTTCTTGAACTTTGAAAAATTATATGTGGTATCTAATTATTCTTAAAAGAAGAAATAATAAATACTTAACCATACAATCCAATGTTCTTTATGAATAAAATATCTACAAAGGGAACTCTCAGTGGGACCTCTCCTTTTCCCATGTAGTACTTCTTCCTTCTTCATGAAACTAATTCACAGAATGTCAAATTCACAATATTAATGAATATTAGTTTTCCTAATATAACCATTAATCATTCTTCCTTCAACATCATACATGAGTTATTCAATTACCTTTTTAAAACACAATGAACATTTTCACTGATTTGGGGTTCCTCAAAATGCTTGGGAAAATTAGAAAAACACATTTATTGAATTGTGTTTCTCATATGGTTTCATGGATACAAGTTCATCTCTAAAATCATGACTGTGTGGTTCAAATATCAAGAGGTCCATGGGATTATTATTCTTCATAAAAATGAAGTTGTTTACTGCAACTATGTGTTTTTGTTTTAACTTTTGATTTGGCCGAAATGGGAGATTTGGGGTCATTAATCATGATTGTGGGTGGTCATTTAGGATGTAAGATAGTATGACTTCATTTTACTTGATATATCCAATATTATTATTGATTTATGTTCAATTTTATTATCTTTGACAAGTGATGTTGTTTAATAAGTTATTATTAATGGTTTTAATGATGACGATATGGTATAAGGGTTCACATGGTGTGTATAACGGTTGACATGGTGTCTATGATAATCTAGTGTCCTGGGAATGTACACATAGTACATGACTTGGTTAGCCATGTAAATATACATGGCCAATCCCTTATGGTGAAAAGTATGTTTGGCCAAATGGGGTGCTGAAAACGTCCCATTTACACATGGCTTTGCTTCATGGGTATTCCCACATGATGTGTTGGCCATACTATAGAGTAGGTAGTAATTATCTCAATCAAAACACTTTCATCCCTGAAATTAAAGACTACATGGTTAAATGGAAGAACCCATGTTCTAATGACATGCCTAACATGGTTTCTAACTCACCTCACCTAAAAATAAACTAGAACACTGGTTAAATGCAAGAATTCATCCTAAACGTACACTATAACACTGTTTAAATGGAATAAATCATCCTCGTTACTAAATTCCATACACATTTGGGCAAAAAACCATCATTCACGAACATCACTATAATGAATAGGCTTTTCACAAAACACATATCCCTTAAATGTCATGAAATTACAGTAGGCACTTATTTAAAGTTGTCATATATATAGGTGGAATCTTTATAGCTTTGGATAATATATTCTCAGAACTATAGAGTGGAACCCCATTCGGTGTTTTGAGGTCCACCCAGGAAAACCCCCTCCTTCCGGGACCCAGGATAACCCCCCTCCTTCTTGGACCTTGGACATCCCCCCCCCCACCCTCCTCCCTGGACCCCAGATAGCCCCCCACCCACCTTTATGGACCCAGGACAGCCCCCCCCCCCCACCCCCCTCCTTCCTGGAACCTGGATAGCCCCCCCCCCCACCCTCCTCCCTAGACCCTAGACAGCCCACCACCCTCCTCCTTGGACCCCGTACAGCCCAAAAATCGTTATTTGTATGTGAGATAAAACACAATATAACTTGAAGGTCCCTCTCCAATGAGTGGAAATCTGGGTTCGGGTCACTAATGAGTGGCATCCTGGTTTGGGATGTCACAATTCTTGAATATCCTTTTTATAGTTGTTTCTAATCAAATCCATACCTATAACTATTGAAGGCCCCTCTCCAAAATAAATTGGGACATGATTCAATGAATACACCCTACCAACCTATGATCTATGGCCCCAAACCTAGGATACTTTAATCTATGGTTAAGGTGAAACTTGATGAGGCCATAACTACTTTTGATGTGATCCTCATCCTACTCTTCATCCTGATCTCCCAGAAGAAGTTAAAGTATAAAACTCATGTACTCCCAACAAGACCCTTAAGGATTATATATTCCTTGATCCCCTTCTAATATGTTACTGGGAAATCCTTGAAAATAGGCATTAGAAATTCTGTATCTTATTTTCTTTTATAAACTGTATTTTGTTATATTTCTTAATATGATTCTCACATAGAGTAATGTGTCAGTTGTGCTTTTATTTAAAGTAAAAAATTTTCATTTACCTAAATATTTTTTGGATTGAACTTCAATATTATTGAATTGATTTGAAATGACTTATTGAAATTTTTTATAGAATGTATAGTAGTTGGATGTATGAAACTGATCAGATTTCAACTAATTTTCAAAATAATTTGAACAACTTTTTAGATTTTTCATTTGACAAGGCTTCAGATAGTGGTTGCATACACTGCCCATTTTCTAATTGTGTTGGAAGACCTTGGTTGAGTCACGAAGCAGTTAGCTATCATATAACCAAATATGTTTTCCAAACAAACTATTATGTGTGGTATCACAATGGAGAGAAAATGGAATCTCAAAATGTTGATGATCCAAATGATAGGACTGAATTGTAGAGTTTGATATATGATCAGTTTCCATTTATTCGGCATCATGAGAAGGAAAGGATGTCCAGCCAGCAATATTTCGATACAAGCACACATGATGCGTCCAATGAAAATGATGATGTTGATAGGGTGAAAAAATTGAATGATGCTGCGGCGACTCCAGTATATCAGCAATGTAGTAAAATGAAAATTTAGGAATTTTTAATCCGATTGTTTCATGGAAAAACTATGTATGGGATTTTAAATACTGCAATTGATTATATTCTTACCTTCTTAAAGTACTTACTTACAGATGATGCAGATATTCCCTCAAACCACTATATGGCATGGAAGTTAGTTGATAAACTTGGATTCTCAAAAAAATCATGCTTGCCCGAATGATTGCAGCATATTTTGGGAGGAAACTGCTGAAAGAAATGATTGTATCAAATGTGGAACATCCCGATGGAATTCAAAAGATGATGGAACACCATCTCGTGTGCCACAAAAAGTAATGTGGCACTTTCCATTGATCCCCAGATTACAAAACCTTTTCATGTCTGATGAAATATCAGTAAAAATGTGATGGCATGACACTAAGAAAAAAAAGAATAATGAAGAGTTGGTTCACCCTGCAGATGGATTTTCATGGCAGAGATTTGATGCTCGATATCCTGAATTTGCAGCCAACGTGCGTAATGTGAGACTGGGTCTTTCATGTGACGGTTTTAATCCATTTGGGCATATTCTTACTTCACATAGCACATGGCCAGTTTTCATACACATTTATAACCTTCCCCCATGGTTTTGTATGAAAAAACCTTACACTTTATTGAGTATACTGATATCTGACCCTTCTGATCTCGTCAATGATATAGATGTATACATTCAACCTTTAATAAAAGAGTTGAAACTTCTTTGGGATGTGGGTGTGCCCACATATGATGCATGTTTGAAAGACATATTTCAGATGTGTGTTGCGCTTATGTGGACGATCAATGGTTTTCCTGCTTATGCAATGATGTCTGGATGGAGCACAAAATGAAAATTGTCATGTCCTATTTTTATGAATAATAATCAATCGAGAAGACTGAAATATTGTCTTAGTTTTAGTTTTATGAGACATCAACGATTCTTTCTAATGAACTATCCATATAGAAACAATCGTCGAATATTTGACAATACCATGGAGACTGACGATCCACCTCAGTGTATGTCTGGAACTGATGTTCTTAATGAATTGAAAGATTTAAGTTATTCATTTGGGAAGGGTGTAATGAAATCTAGAAAGATGGAAAATGTTTCCAGTGATACCTGTTACAATTGAAATAATAATAGTATATTTTTGAGTTTTCGTATTGGTCAACCAACTTGTTATGTCATTGCTTAGACATAATGCACATTGAAAAGAATATATGTGAAATGTTGCTTTAGATTCTTCTAAATGTCAAGGGGAAGACAAAAGATGATTTACAATCTCGGTGTGACTTAGTAGATTGGGGGATCAGACCAGAATTGCATCCTGTCTGTATCAGTGAAAATAAATGGAAAGTTCCATGTGCTTCTTATGTGATGACACCTGCTGAAAAAAATCAATTTATAGAAGTGATAGAGACTATTGAAGTTCCTGATGGCTATTCAAGTAATATATCAAAATGGGTCAATAGAAAAGAGTTGAAGCTAAAATCTTTGAAGACTCATGATTATCACATCCTTTTTCATGAGTTGATTCCAATAGCAATCCATCATCTCGTGTCCAATAATGTAAGATTCTCAGTTATTCGGTTGTTCTATTTGTTTAGAGATCTTTGTGCTAAGAAGTTTTCCAAATCCTTCTTGTAAAAATGGTTGGCAGAGACACCATTAATTTTGTGTGAGTTAGAGAAAATATTACCTCCATCATTTTTTACATGCTAGTTGAATCTGACTATCCATCTTCTGACCAAAATACTTCTTGGAGGACCCGTTGCTTTCCGTTGGATGTATCCAACTGAAAGAAACATGTACACCTTGATATCATATGTTCAGAATAGGAATTATACCAAAGGTTCTATTGTGAACGGTTACTTGGCTCAAGAATGTATGGATTTCTGGTCAATGTATTTGTTTGATCTTACTACGAGAATAAACAGACCAATGAGAAATGATGAAGAACAGTATGAGAAAATTGAACCCAGTTTTCCATCACTTCCTCAGACAGGAGGAATTCTGGGATCATATACATTGACGACATTAAGCCTTGAAGAGCGAGAGATGGCACATTGCATAGTGTTGTTCAATTGTTATTTGTTTGATGAGTATATCAAGTAAGTAAATTGTACATGTATCTCTTATCTTATCTCTTGTAATTTTAAATATTTGTTAAACTATTATTATTTTTATCTATAGGGAACATAAAGAATTGATATATAGAAAGCATCGTTCTTTATCTTTGAGAAGGAAAGAGACTTTTCATAGAAAAGGGTTTTCTGCTTGGCTGAAATTGAAGGTAAAAATATTTTTGTAATAACTAAATAAAAATAATATTTAATTAAGTTTACTATTTGTTTATATTTCAGGTATTGAGTTTGCCTACAAACTCTGTTTCTGAGGAAATAAGAGTTTTGTCTTTTGGTTCTAATACCATGGTTCGTGCTTGTAAATCATTTGTGATCAATTGATACAAATTTATTTTCACTGAACAGGCAATAAACATGAGAACACAGCATGATGGTTTTATGTTAACTACCACAACAGACTATTATTCCAGTTCATCGGATAATATACCTCGTTCTAAAAATGTGGCCTATTATGGAGTTATGGAGAAAATAATAATTTTGAATTATTACTCACATGGTTGAGTCATGATGATGAAATGTCAATGGTTTGATTCAATGATGAGGCAAGGCACCTTTATTGATGATTGTGGATTTCGAGTTATTGACATTACTCACACTCTTGTCACCGATGAACCATATGTATTGGCATCAATGGTGAAACAAGGTTTTTATGTCAAAGATCATCTTCATCCTAAATTTGGTGTAATTATTGAAGTAAATCCCAGACATGTTTTTTATGGTGGTGATGATTAAGTTGACACTATCCCTACTGCAATTGGAAGAAATTTGTTTACTACTAATGATGACTCCATAGCTCAATTGTCAGAGTTGATTGTGAACCTGAAGTTGTGGTGGGAAATATATAGAATCATACAGTCGTGTTCTCACCTACATGTTTCACATACATCATTCAAAGTTTGTATCCTAGTACTTAACTTCAAACCACCATAAATATTCTATTTATTTATGTTTTTTTATCAAAATGGTTTTTCTATATATTTTTTTTAGTTTACACATTAGTTATCTGTTTCTAATTACTTCCATATTTGTTTTCATTGCAGAAAATGACACCCATTTAAGAGAGGCGGCGAAAAAAGATGACAGAAAATAATCATTGCATGACACAGATGGGCGTTCCTCCATTCATCCCTGTTGTGAGTATTTTATTTCAAATATATATATTTCAATAACTTATAATATCTTGTGTTTACTTTTGTGTTGAAATTTTTTTCAGGATCCACCGCCTAGATGAGAGATATCTGACAAGGAGCCTGATATTACTCCCAGTATAGAGGCTAGTGGTAGAAGTGGGGGAGGTTTCATAGTTAGAGGATCATCTAGTGGTCCTGGTACTGAGGCCGGTGGTATGAGGGCTCATGGTGCGAGAGTTAGACGATCCACTGGTCGTACCCGATTCGACTATGCCCCTACCACAGACGTATCTTCTATGCCCCATTTTGATCCTGGTGTGTCTTTAGGGACACACAAGATATTTAGGCCTCTAATGTTTACACTACCAATTGGACAGATGTCGGTGCCATCATCTTTTTCTTCTAATTCATTATCTCCAAGCTATTATATTCCACCTTCTTCGACTCCTGCTCCGACACAGTATATGGATGAGGAGCATACATTGAGGGATACTCCACCTGTACAGGGTATTCCTTCAGCTTCTACACATCCAGTGACGCCCATTTATCTGACTAACACAGGTATATTTATATAACTCTAACAAATTTTTATAACAAAATTTATTTTTATTATAACTTTTACTGATATTTTTTTTCTTTAAAAAAAGATGCATTCACTGATAGGAGGTGGGGGAGGGGGCGTACTCACTTGCGTGCAGTATGGAACCGCCAGACACAGTTTATGGTTGAATACAATGATGATGGAGAGATGATTGATAAATCTAGGCAGGAATGTCGGGGTTTTTTGGCGACACTAGCCAAATACTCTGACATCATTCCGATCAGCCCTCTTTCTTGGAGACATCTGCCACACGAAGTCAAGGATAATGCGTGGGAACAAATATGGGTAAAAAATCTATTGTATTTAATGTAGTATTTTTTTTGTATTTATATGAATTAATTTATTGGGTGTCATCTTCAGTTTAACTTCCCTGATGGAGAAGGTGCACGACCAGCGTGTTTAAAAGAGATCAGAGAGTTTTCGAGAGCTTATAAGCATGAGCTGTATGCTGGCTGGTGTGATAAAGTGGGAACAGAGTTGGAGACAGTACCTATCATGGATGACTTCCCGATAGAGCAATATTGCCAAATGATTACCCATTGGACGACTGCCAAATTTAAGGTATTAATCCCATTTGAGGTATTTAAATGACAGTTTTCATATTTTTCATTAATATAATATTATTTATTATTAAACATTTTTTAGGAATCTTCTGAAAAAAACAAAAAAACATTGATTCAAAGCAATACCTCCACACTTTGGGGCGCACTACTATGCCAGATCATGAGAGGAAGCTGGTATGATATAATTGTTTATAATTTTTCTTTAGAAGTTTCCCTTTTATTGTTTCCTACTTAAATTATGTGATTTATTGAATATTGAATATATGATTATACTTGCACTTTATATTGTTTCAATGTCATTACAAAAGCACAAATTTAATATTGAAAGATGTATCCCTCGAGAAAAATTGTTTTTCTCGAGTAGAAGGAAAAAATATGGAACTGAGGTTAATTAACTGACACAAGAAAAGATTGTAAGTTTCAATTTGTTTATTTCAAAGTTTAATATATTTTTTGAAATTTAATAATCTATTAATATTTTTAACAGTCTGTTTTAGAGGCTCTTGATGCCCAAGATCCAGACAATTTAGGGTCACACGATCATTTATATCAGGTTTTTGTAGATGAGAACTCTGGTCGAGTACGCTGCCGACCTGGTAAGAATATAGTCCCGAAGAGGTATTAGTCCTCTCCCAGTATCCATTATAGTACTACTAAGTTGGAACAGTTCAAGGAGAATGCAAGAAAGTCTGATAAAAGGGTCACAGAGTTGGAAGAATAGGTTCAAATGAGGGAGAAAGAATTTATGAAACTGATCAAAGCTTTATCTTCATCATTTCCACCAAAAGCCAGTGCAGCTTGTCAGACATATATGTCGTTGATGGGTGCATTATCCAATGCACCAGGTGGTAGTTCTAGTGGCGATCGAGATGATGAAGTTCCTGGTGATGACGAGGATGTTGAAGAGGATGAGGGCGAGGATGAGTATGAGGATGAGGGCGAGGATGGGGCTGAGGGTGAGGATGGGGCCGAGGGTGAGGATGGGGCCGAGGATGAGCATGGGGATGATGATGAGGATGAAAATGAGGATAGAGATAGTGGTGAGGATGAGGCTGATGATGATATTGGTGATGGTGATGGTGATCAAGGGCAGATTGATCCATTACATTTTTGAATTCTTTATAACTCTTTATTTTTTAACCTGGTTTTTCACTCTGGTATGGATATTTTTTAATTTAGTATAACTCTTTATTTTTGACCAAATACTAGACACTTTTGTACTTCCTTTTATAACCAAAATAAGAGATTTGAATAATTATTGCATCCACTAAAGCTCCTCCCATGTATATCCTTCCAAATATGTATTCTTTAGAAAAATAAATATTATCCAATACCACCAGGAAGGTTGGAAGGCTAAAAAGAACAAGAATCAACAAAACATCATCCCTTAGCCCCATCTAAAACCTACAAGATTTTATGTAATCATTTTTGAAAATATCTAGTGCAAGATTCACCAACTCAACAAAGTGGTTGGAGAACTCTAGAAGAGTACGCTTCACTTTTTCCAACTTCATAAACTCCAAAGTATTTTACACGTGTAAAGTTTCATGATAAAAAGCTAGATAAATGTCTTATTGAATGAAACCCAGGTAAGACCTTTTTGAAACTTATCCTACACTATAGAATCCCAACATATTCATTCTGGTAATTTGTGATGTGTACGAGTCGTCAACCGCACCTCAATATGAGGCACGGTTTGGCCGGTACCACTCAAAGTGTCTCACTTTTATTTGAAATGGACAACATTTTAAGTGAAAACAACAACTGGCATATGGAAAACCGACCAAACACATCTATATTATGTTGATAACTCAAGAAAACAATCCATGGGTCATTTTTTATGTGTACGAGTCAACCCCGACTCAATCTGAGGCATGGTGTGGCCAGTAACACTCAAAGTGTTGAACTTTTGTTTGAAATGGACACTATTTTAAGTAAGAACAACAGCCATATGGAAAACTGACCAAACGTATTCTGATTGTGTTGATACTTTATCACAATGATCCATGGGTCATTTTTGATGTGTAAGAGTCAACCGAACCTCAATCCGAGGCACGTTCTGGCCGGTACCACTCAAAGTGTCTTAGTTTTATTTGAAATGGACAACATTTTAAGTGAAAACAACAAATGGAAAACAGAAAACCGACCAAACGCATTCTGATTATGTTGATAATTCAGTAAAATGATCCATGGGTCATTTGTGATGTCTATGAGTCAACCCCACCTCAATATGAGGCATGGTGTGGCAGGTACCACTCAAAGTTTCACACTTTTATTTGAAATGGACAACATTTTAAGTGAAAAAAACAACTGGCAAATGGAAAACCAACCAAACACATTAGGATTCTATTAATACTTTAGAAAAAAGATCCATGGGTCATTTTTGACGTTTACGAGTCAACTGCGCCTCAATATGAGGCACGATTTGGCCGGTACCACTCAAAGTGTCTCACTTTTATTTGAAATGGACAACATTTTAAGTGAAAACAACAACTGGCATATGGAAAAGCAACCAAATGCATTCGGATTCTATTGATACTACAGGAAAACAATCCATGGGTCATTTTTGATGTGTAAGAGTCAACCCTGCCTCAATCTGAGGCACGGTGTGGCCGGTACCACTCAAAGTGTCACACTTTTGTTTAAAATGGACACTGTTTTAAGTAAAAACAACAGTCATATGGAAAACCAACCAAACGTATTCTGATTGTGTTTATACTTTAGTAAAATGATCCATGGGTCATTTGTGATGTGTAAGAGTCAACCGCGCCTCAATCTGAGGCACGGTTTGGCCAGTACCACTCAAAGTGTCTCGCTTTTATTTGAAATGGACAACATTTTAAGTGAAAACAACAACTGGCATACGGAAAACCGACCAAACGCATTTGGATTCTGTTGATACTTTAGGAAAATGATCCATGGGTTATTTTTGACGTGTAAAAGTCAACCCTAACTCAATCCAAGGAACGGTGTGGCGGGTATCACTCAAAGTGTCTGTCTTTTGTTTAAAATGGACACTATTTTAAGTAAAAACAACAACCATATGGAAAACCAGCCAAATGTATTTTTATTGTGTTGATAATTTAGAACAATGATACATAGGTAATTTGTGACGTGTACGAGTCAACTTCACCTCAATATGAGGCACGTTTTGGCCAGTAACACTCAAAGTGTCTCACTTTTATTTGAAATGGACAACATTTTAAGTGAAAACAACAATTGCATACATAAAACTGACCAAACGCATTCGAATTCTATTGATACTTCAGGAAAACGATCCATGGATCATTTGTGTCATGTACGAGTCAACCTCAACTCAATCTGAGGCATGGTGTGGCGGGTATCACTTGAAGTGTCTGTCTTTTGTTTAAAATAGACACTATTTTAAGTAAAAACAACAGCCATATAGAAAACCAACCAAACGTATTCTGATTGTGTTGATACTTTATAAAAATGATCCATAAGTCATTTTTGACGTGTACGAGTCAACCACGCCTCAATCCGAGGCACAGTTTGGCCAGTACCAGTCAAAGTGTCTCACTTTTATTTAAAATGGACAACATTTTAAGTGAAAAAAACAAATGACATATGGAAAACCGACCAAACACATCCAGATTCTATTGATACTTTAGCACAATGATCCATGGGTTATTTTTGATGTGTAAGATGCAACCCTGCCTCAATCCGAGGAACAGTGTGGCAAGTACCAATCAAAGTGTCGCACTTTTTTTTGAAATGGACACTGTTTTAAATTAAAAACAATAGCCATGCGGAAAACCAAACAAACATATTTTGATTGTGCTGATACTTTAGAACAATGATCCATGTGTCATTTGTGATGTGTATGAGTCAATAACGCATAAATCTGAGGCACGGTTTGGCCGGTATGACTCAAAGTGTCTCACTTTTATTTGAAATGGACAACATTTTAAATTAAAACAACAATTGGCATACAAAAAACTGACCAAACGCATTCAGATTCTGTTGATACTATAGGAAAACGATCCATGAGTCATTTTTGACGTGTACGAGTCAACCCCAACTCAATCTGAGGCACGGTGTGGTAGGTATCACTCGAAGTGTCTGTCTTTTGTTTAAAATGGACATTGTTTTAAGTAAAACCAACAGCCATACATAAAACCGACGAAATGTATTCTGATTGTGTTGATACTTTAGAACAATAATACATAGGTCACTTTTGACGTTTATGAGTCAACTTCACCTCAATCTGAGGCATGGTTTGGCTGGTACCACTCAAAGTGTCTCACTTTTATTTGAAATGGACAACAGTTTAAGTGAAAACAAAAACTAGCATACGGAAAACCGACCAAATGCATTCGGATTCTATTGATACTTCAGGACAATGATCCATGGGTCATTTTTGACATGTACGAGTCAACCCCGACTCAATTCGAGGCATGGTGTGGTAGGTATCACTTGAAGTGTCTTTATTTTGTTTAAAAAGGCCATTGTTTTAAGTAAAAACAATAGACATATGGAAAACCAACCAAATGTATTCTGATTGTGTTGATACTTTAGAAAAACGATCCATAAGTCATTTTTTGACGTGTACGAGTCAACCATGCCTCAATCCAAGGAACGGTTTGGCTGGTACCTCTCAAAGTGTCTCACTTTTATTTGAAATGGACAACATTTTAAGTGAAAACAACAATTGACATACGGAAAACCGATCAAACGTATTCGGATTATATTGATACTTTATCACAACAATCCGTGGGTCATTTGTGACGTGTACGAGTCAACCCCTCCTCAATATTAGGCATGGTGTGGCCGGTACCACTCAAAGTGTCTCACTTTTGTTTGAAATGGACAAAATTTTAAGTGAAAACAACAACTGGCATACGGAAAACCGACCATATTATAATTCTATTGATACTTAAAGAAAATGATCCATGAGTCATTTGTGATGTGTATGAGTCAACCCCACCACAATCTAAGGTATAGTGTGGCCCGTATCACTCAAAGTTTCTATATTTTGTTTAAAATGGACATCATTTTAAGTAAAAACAACTGGCATATGGAAAACCGACCAAACGTATTCGGATTGTGTTGATACTTGATCATAATGATCTATGGTCCAGCCTCACACAATCCACTTCTCATGTGAGGAACTCCTACCCCTATTCTAAAACACATGTCATTTATTACGCCAAGGACACCTACATTCCCTAAGTCACACAATCTCATTGATACACACCCATTATCATCATCACTAAGTTCAAAGACACCTGCCCCAAACCATGAGACATTATATTTGTGTTTGGTTGAAGTCATTTATCCATTTCCTTATTTTGGGGTTATTAGTTTCTAATTTATTTATTCAATCGTGTATGTGTTATACAAAATGCAATTTTGTATGTATTCTTAATTCTGTATAAAACATATAATTATGTATTCAGTTTTTTATGTATTGGATTCATAATTGATAATTAAATTATGTATGTATTCAATTCAGTATTCAATTATGAATTGAATTTCAAATTTCACATGTAATTGTCTCTCATAATTGAATTCTAAATCAATTATGTATGTTTATAATTGCCTTATGAGTTATGTTTACATTCTATATGTGTATAGTTTCTCAAAGGTGAAAACTAATTGATTTAGAATTATGTTTTTAATTGAAGATGTTTTCATTCAATGTATGTATTCAATTCAGGCCTGGAAATGCAAGCTTGGAAATCACTCAAGGAGACCTGGACAGCAGTACCTCACCACAGCAGTAGCTCAGAGCAGCCTGCTACTACAATTTCACAGCATGCCCTATGCCAACGGTTGTAAACTGTTGGAATAGGGAGTTTTATACCAGAATGTCCTATGCCAAAGTTTTACAACCGTTGGCATAGGGAGTTTTATACCAACTCTTTTCCAATGGTTTCAAACCGTTGGTGAAAATTTTATACCAACGGTTATGTAAAACTATTGGTATAAGGTGGATATCCAAAGATATGACAATGGTTTTCCACAAACCATTGGCAAAGCTCTTTCCCTATTCCTTACTTCCCCACGGTTTTGATAACCATTGGTATATATTATACCAACGGTTATCCAACCTTTACCAATGGTTTTGAACCATTGGTAAAGGCTTATTTTACAGTAGTGATACCACCCAATGGTGCGTACCTAAAATAAGTGTTTAAGAAGGCATGAATTTATTAAGAAATTAGTAAATAGTATGATTCACAAATAAACATAAACTTCACTAGTGCTCAGCATCCACCATGGAGTGTCACCTACTTCAGCCAATGCCAGAATATCTAAAGTAAATAGAGTGTTTAGACCATGACCCAAAAAACCATATCTTCATAAATCCCAGGTGAACCCTCTGGTTCCCCTCAATCACGTAACCTGGAACCATGTGCCTTCTAACACCTCGTGTCTCAAGGTACCAACGTCCCGAAGGCATGCCCAAACAAAAGTAACTCGGAGGAACAACGATGTCTATCCTCAAATAAGTAACCAGAGGGACAGTGATGTCTTCCCTCAAATAAATTAATCAGAGGGACAGTAATGTCTGCCCTCAAATAAATTAATCGGAGGGACAGCAATGTCTACCCTCAAATAAAGTATCCCAACCTATGGCCTCAATCATGAAAATCCTTATCCCCCAACCTTATAGCCTCATCTCTATCTCTTTAAGGCTCCTCCCCTTCCATGTGTCTTCCAACGACAAGAACCCCCAGACCAATAGTACCTAAACCGCAACTATTGGGAGCCTATACCCACACGAGTGGTCAAAACCACCTCATCATGGAGTTTCTATGTGTTCACAATATGAAAATAATGGATGAGAGGTAATCACCAAAATAGTACCCAAGAAACAACATCTCTAGCACCTCATTCCCTTGAGACCATGTTGCTCAGTATCCAATGGTCTTGCCATCCAAGTAACCTGGGCCATGCCCAACCTGACAGTTGCACTGCCTCAATCCTGGCATCCATAACGCTCAATCCTATGGTCAAAACCACCCAAAGTAATCCAGGCCAAGACCAACAAGTGATCAACATCACTCAAGAAATATTTGGGCCATTCCCAACACAACCCAATGGTTCCAGCATATGCAATTCAGCAATTATATATATAATCAAAGAATCACTTTATAACAGGAAAAAAAACTAAACAGTTGAAATGCACTAACCAAGTATTGTATCATACCATCACTAAAGTCTTTAAAGAATCTAACAATTCATATCATACATTAAAAAATTAAACTTAGCAGTTTAATCAAAACAATTCATTTTAACACATTTTGGCATACCTGGCCAAAATGCCCCAATTGAGAAACAGCCCCTTGCCCGACCCCGCTCAAGAAAAATACGTAAAGGGCATACTCAAAGGCATACCATAGGTTTAATAATCAATTTAAAATGCTACTGTAGAATAAATAGGGTCCCGCTCAAAATACCCAAATACGCACTAAAGGTCGCACTACCCAAAATTCCACGAAAACACGAAACAAAGTATGCACCACCATCATCATACACGTACGATGATCCTCCTCTAGTAACAACCTCCAATTTGGTATAAATAGAGGTAGATATACAAAATAAACAAAAACACTCAAACCCATATAACTTGGTTTAGAACAGAAATCAAGTCGAACAGATCAAGAGAAATCAAGGCCTTACCGAGGGGGTTCCAATGGATCAAATGGTGTTTGAATCTGACTTAGGATGAAGGAACGGGATCAATTTGAAGTCCTAGCTGATTGGGGTTTGGAGGTTCTGTCCAGAACCTCAAAATGAGGCTAATTCCCATTTTAAGCAAAAAAAAATACACACCGTGTACTTAGGACTACACGATGTGTGGGTTCTTTAACTGTTCCAAATATGGCTGGCCTACTTTTTCAACTTACCGACATGACTACACGGTGTGTTCCTAGGGGTACACAACATGTACTTCTCTACCCTTCCGACATCCCCAGCATGCCATGTGTATCCCTATACACGGTCCCTCTACATGGCATGTACAAATAGTACATAGTGTGTACTTGCTAAAATATTTCTACCTAGACAATAGGCCTACACTCCATGTATGGCCTTCACACATGGCTATAGTACACGATGTGTACTTTTAAGTACATGTGGTGTACCTTAGAAAATTCTATAATTTCCCAGTTTAGTCCAAAACTTATCCACTGTTACCTATTTTCTCAAAAACAGCCAAAATAGAACAAAAAAAGAAACTCGTACCTTAAAGTAAGAATCAGGTTCTTACAATTGTCCTTCACATTCATTGTTCATATTATTTCTCCTAGTTCCAATTATTGACTAAACTAAAAATCATGGTGAGATAATCAAGCATTGTTAATCAGAGTAAGATATTATATAATCATAAAAATCATTCCAAATATTAATGGAGTGGATCCTTAATCCAATTTGTTTATTTTTGTTTTGATAATTAAAGTACTTATTTATTGTAAATTATAATTTATCAAAGATTTTATTTTATTTATTTATTCACTCTAACATGAATTAAGAAAAAATATTTTGTGCTTACATTATTTATAAATGATTACCTTTCTGATGTTCATGTGTGTCATGTATTTTTTGAACTCATTTTGGAAAAGAAGTATTCACTATTTGTGTTAATATCACATATATTTTTAAGTATTCTAATTATTATGTTTTTTGAAATCTGTATAAGCCTTTATTAAACACATGAAATCAACCTTAGGATGGATAGATATAATTTTTCTAACTAATGGACTAACATCAGGAAGAAAATTGACTAACTGCATGACTATGGAGCAACTATAAGATAGAAAGACATGATATTTATAACTATGAAACTGGCCACATGTTTTATCAATTAATAATATGAAAAAACGTCAAGTTATCATGATTCTTGACTAATCACATGAACATACATGGATTGACCACATGAATAAAATTAATTGATCATGCCATTCCAAGTGACCACATGAAGAAATGTTAATTGACCCCATGATCATTTTTTATCGATCATAATGTAAATTTGTATAAGTATTGAATTAAACACATAAAGAGTTTAAATTTAATGTGATGACATAATTGACCATGATTTGTAAATCTAATTGACCAAACATTGTAGAATCTATCAACCACAAGTTGAAATCAATAAACTGGATGGGGAAAATAATGAATTTCTATAAAGAGTGACTTATCATGATCTTGGAACTGTCTCAAGTCATGAAGTATTATGATATCAACCTACTATGAATTATAGGATTATTTTCTATGATTATATATTTTTCATAATTTTTATATTTTATAAATTTTAATTTATTATAAGTTTTTTAAGGGTCTTCATTGATATTATGATTTCTTAAATAATTATTGATTATTATGATTCTAATGAAATTTACTTAAAGGAATTGTATGAGATATTAAATGATCATCATGTGGGTTAAATTTTCACTTTTTTCTTGGAAAACACACATTTCAAATCTAAATTGTTTTCAATTTGAATAGATTAGCTTTCTTATATTATGGTAATGTTTCAAGGGAATTTAATTCTATTTATTATATATTTTTTGTGATATACTAATTATTCTAAAATTTTCCACTATATAACCTATTTTAATATAATATATTGACAAATTGAAACATGTGGGAATATTTTTCATGTTCATTCCTTGAAGAAATCACATGTTATTTTAAGAAAGATAGAATATGATGGGATTTATGATCTGAATCTATTATGAATGAAATAACTCTATGTATTGAGTTTGATTGAGCCAGTGAAAAAAATGTTGAGGATATTATTTAATTGTACTATGTGATTCACATTAGTGATTTATTACTACTCTTGTTTGAACTTTAATTGTTTTATCCATTACTGCTAGAGAGAACCTTTCCACCTTAATACTCAGATAAATTCTTATTTCTCTAGTTTCTATGGTTCTTACTTATTTCTATTATCAATGTTATTAATAATGTCTAGGTTATACCACCCATAAAAGTTAGGATTCAGGTTATACTACCCCATAAAAAAGGTAGGTTCTAGGTTTTTCATTCAGGTGCACAAAAGGTAGGGTAATTAGTTTGTGACTCCAGGTGAGAAAAAGTTAGTAGTGGGTTGTGACTCCAGATGAGAAAAAGTAAGATTTTATTTTTTTCATCCAATGTTTAAAACGGTATTTTTAAATGGTTTTGACTCCCTTTAAATTTTATATATTCTAAGTCAGTAAGTTTCATCTCACAATGTGTTTATTAGGGGTTAATAATAGAGTGGGATAATTTAGATTCAAAATACTATAAAAAACATAGTTTATAATTATATCTTATTTCCACTATATTAATTATTAACTTTGATAATAATTTATAAAATATTTATAAAGTGTTCAGTTCACCCCCCCCCCTCCTCTTGACCATTAATCCATTCTCACATTGGGACCTAGCAATTGGTATCATAGAAATTTCCCAAGACTTATAATATTTATATCTTATTTTTTCAAATCAAATCATGACTTAAATAGTCAAGGACAAAAAATATATTTTGATATTGAAAAATTGAATGTGAATGATGGATGGACACCTCAAAGACCTCCATTATTAGATGGAACCAATTATAGTTAATGGTTGTCTCACATGGAAACTTTTCTTAAGAACCTCAACACTAATAGTTAGATGATCATGGTGAAACAATAAAAACTATATAAATTATATCCTAAATCATTTATTAGAAATTATTCCATTATATATGTTTTGAATTAAAATGTATTGAGTCTTTTATATTATGAAATTGGTAGTAATGACTACATCCATGTATCTTCATGTAAAAAAAGTACATGAAATATGGTGTATTCTTCAAGTTACTCATTTTTGGTTTTGATAATCTTAAAAGAACTAAATTGGGCATGTTAATATCTGAATATTAGGAGTTAAAATGGGAGAAGACGAAACAATCAATCAAATGTTTCAAAGATTTACAAGTATTCTAATTTATATGAGAATCCTAGAATTAACTATATATAATTCAATTCTAGTTGAAATAGATTTAATAGATTTACCAAATAAATAGCATGCTAAAATGGTTGTTATTGATAAAAGTAAAAAAAATCAAGAAATATACATTAGATTATATTATCAGATCTTTATTTAAATAAGAGTTAGAATTGAAAAAAAAATCTCAAGAAGATATTTTTAAAAATAAAGGTATTGATTTTAAATCAAAAATTCATGTTACACTTAATCTTCTGATTCTGAATTGAAAATAGTGAAAAAGAACAATTTTTTATGTTTCTAAAGGAAGAATAAAAAAGTATTCTCTAAGAGAAGAAAAATTAATTTCCTATTAAATAAAGAAACAAAATTGGTAATGATAATAATGAAGTTATCTATTATGAATGCAGAGAAAAAGAGAGCATTAATCCTAACTGGACAAGACTCAAGAATGATAAAAACAAGAGAGAACATTACAAAAAAGAAAGTAAATAAGTGTTAACTAATTGGGGTTAAACTTTGGATTCAGATTCAATAAATGAATCTAATGTAATAAAATAATCAAAAAACTTGTGTTTAATGGTGTTGGAAAAATAGGTAAGTGAATCTAATTTATCTTCCTATTCCAAATATAATTTTGATTCTTCTAGAGATGATTTGTATGAAGATATTTATATACTCAGTCATAAAGTTAAAAAGATTTCTATATTATTCATAAATCTTAATATAAAATATAAATATGTTCTTACTGAAAATTAAAAATTAAAAAATACTCCTTAAAGATAAAATGATAGATTATGTGTTGATATGGAAAATATTTAACTTGAAAATGTTAAACCTAAATATTATTAGACTAAATGTGAAGAATCTCAAATAATTAAATTAAATTATTTTTTAGAAGAAAATGATAATATAAAAAATGAAAATGGAAGATTAAAAGGATATCTATTTAATTTTGTTCAAGGGAGACAATGTTATGATAAAATGATGAGTTTAAATAACATGAATAAAATAAAAATGGTATTAGTTATGATAATATTTTTCCCAAATTTTATAAAAATTTAATTGCTAAAGGTTCAAGTGGACATGTTTCAAGTGTCTCATTCTTTAAATGTGATATTAAGGGTCATTATACAATTATTTTTCTTTAATATTTCCATAGTCTCTTGCTGACACCAAGGATTTTATCTTGAAATTATTGTCTTCTATATTTCCCATGAATTCATGTTTAAAATCAATTTGGATTCAAAAAGATTCCTATAATAATACCATTATACCCAAATTTGAATGGGTACCAAAGAAACCTTAAATCTATTTTTAATAAGAAGTGTGTCTTGGAAGCATCAAAAAATGTTGTGTGGTATATAGAAAATGGATGTTCTCAAAAAATGACCAGTAAAATATCTATGTTTTTATCATTTAATAAATGTGATGGTGGTGGTGTTTCTTTTAGTGATAACTCAAAATGAAATGTAAAAGGTTTTTGACAAGTTGGAATTTCAAATTTGGTTGTTATTTCAAAGTTTTTATTTTTTTAAGGATGAAAACATAATTTAATAGGTATTTTACAACTTTTTAATTATAATATGAATGTAAAATTTGAAAATTATGAATGTATTATTTTTAAAGAATAATTTGTTATGTTTTATATAAAAATAAAGGAAAATATCTATTCAATTAATTTTTTGAGATGACTAAATAGAATTTCAAATATTTAAATTTTGTATAATCCAATAATGTTTTATAACATAGAATATTGGGCCAAAAAAAGTTATGGTTATTATGTAATATTTTTTAAAAAAAGATGTTGGATCTGCTCGAATTGAAACTAGACAGCACCTATGTATGCAATTCATTTATAAAATGTAAGCAAAAAATAAAGAGTCATTCAAAATTGTTCAAGAAATATAAACTTCTAGAATATTTCAAATTTTACATTTGGATTTATTTAACCCCATGAAAACTGCTAATCTTAGAGGGAAAAAGGTATGTATTTGTTATTTTTGGTGACTATAGTATATTTACATGGACATATTTCCTTTCACATAAATCTAAGACTCTATCTAAATTTATTACCTAATGTAAATTATTTAAAAATGAAACAATGTTATCTAATTTTATCAATTAGAAATGATAGAGGTGGTTAGTTTTTTAATCTTTTATTTGATATATTTTTTGAATAAAATGGACATATTCATAATTTTTTAGCTTTTAAGACACCAAAAAACAATGTTGAATAAAAGAAAAATAGGACTTTGTAAGAAATGGTAAGGATTATATTAAATGGGTATTATTTGCTAATATATTTCGGGAAATAATATATTTACTCATCTTGTTATATTTCAAATAGAATTTTCCTTAGACCATTATTAAATAAAACACCTTATGAAATATGGAAGGTAATAAAGACTAGAATTGGTTACTTAACAGTATTTGATTGTATGGTATATATTTTTAATACCAAATACTCATTACAAAATTTGTATTCAAAATTGAATGAATTTATTTTCCTAGGTTATTCTAATTATAGTGAGGTATATAGAGTTTATAACAAAATAAATCTAGTTGTAAAAGAATATATACATGATAAATTTGATAAAAATCATTTAATGGAGAGAAATGTGATTTAGACCAAGTTGAGGAAGAGTTAATAGATTTTAACTTTGGTGAATCATAAAATTTAAAATTGAGCGCATTTATTCAGGGGGTAATTTCTCTCATAGAAAAACTTTAATAGTTCATAAATATTTTCCAATTTACAAAGTAATTGGTGTTATAATTTTTGGTTTTAAAACTGGAAATTACTGAAGAAATTTTATTTCATATTAAGATTTTATTTTTTATTTTCTGCCTAAAAATTTAGATGAATATTTATCTAATTCAAACTAGATTATGGAAATTCATGAATAATTAAATCAGTTTCATAAGAATAAAATTTGGACCTTAATCGAATCCCATATAGATCAAAATATTATTTTAACCAAATGGATCTTTAGAAATAAGTTAGATGAATCTGGAAAAAATTGAAACAAATAAAAACTAGTAGCCTAAGGAAACAATCAAAAGAAGAAACTGATTTTAAAGATTAATTCTTCCTAGTTTCTTGATTAGAATCTATAAGAGTTATTTTGGAATATTCATATCATTTTGGAATAAAAAAATTACAAATTTATGCCAAAAGATCCTATATAAATGGATATATTTCTAAAAATATGTTTATAAAACAACCCCTAGGTTTTGAGAATAAATCAAAAATTAATTGTGTTTTGAAAATTTCAAAATACTTTTATGGCTTTAAATATGAACCTTGAGCTTAGTATGAGAGGTTTTTATTGTTTCAATTGAATAATGGTTTTGAAAACTGAAAATTTAATCCAAATAGATTTATTAAAAGGGATTCAATAAATAGTTTAATTGTTCAAATAAATATTGATGATATTATATTTGGTTCTTCAAGTGAATATCATTGTAATAAATTTTTTGATTTAATGTCTTCAGAGTTTAACATGAACCTTATGGGTGAACATAATTTCTTTTTGGGATTCAAAATACCTCAAATGAAATATGGTTTCTTTCTTAATGAATAAATATATTCTAAATAATTAGTTAAAAGTTTTTGTATTGATGGTTGTAAAATCTCAAATATTCCAATGAGTACTTCTTGTGAGCTATATTGTGATAAAACTAAAAACCACATTGATAATAATATATTTAGTTATATGATATGTATCTTACTTTATTTAAAAATAACTATACTAAAACTAATGTTTTTAGTGCGTATATGTGCTAAATTCCAATATAATCCAAAATAATGTCATTTAAAGGTGTTTAAAAGAGTAATTAAGTATGTTAAAGGATCTTTGAATCTTGGATTATCTTATTCTGAACATATTATATTTGAACTACCTATATTTTCATGTTCTAATTTTAATGGTTGAAAAATAGATATAAAATGCACAAAAATTAAGCATCACTTTATTAGTAAATTTTTAGTTTCATGGAGTTTTAATAAAAAGGATTTAGTGGACTTATAAACTATTTAGAGTGAGTATGTTGTAGATTCATCTTGTTATTCACAACCTTTATGTATAAAACAAAGTATTTCTGATTTTTTTTAGATTTTGAGAAGATTTTGATTTATTATGATAATAGTTCTGAAATTTCTATCTCTAAATATCCTTTTTAAAATTTATAACTAAACACATTGATTTCATATATCACTTTCTTAGATACCAGGTTTAAAATGTTAATATTACATTGGAATATATTTCTATAACATTTTAATATGTTGACACTTCTACTAAGCCCATGGATTTATCTAAGTTTGATAAAATCATATTTGAACACGGTATGATGGAAATTTAAATTTATAAAAAGTATTTAGAAGCATTTAAATTTTTATTTTGGGTTGTTTCTTTAATTATATACAGTATATATGTTAAACTTTTATGTATCTCATTAGAATATTATTTAATAGTTGGTTATTAAATCATTAATTGAATATCATATCATTTATTTAATATCATGATATTATTTCATTTCTTCTTGAGTCTTGTAAAATAATGAGAAAAAAAAGTAATATTGCACTCACCTTTTTTAAGATATAGGGTATTCATATTTACATGAAGTTAGGGGGAACCTAGTTATGTGTTTGATATAAATTTTAAGTTAGTTTCTTTCCTAATAATTATTTTCTATTTTAGGGGGACTATTTAAACTTAAAATATTATCACATTAAAGAGCAATAAATTTTTTTAATTATTTTTATCAATTTTAAAAAGGGGGAGAAATTTTTGAATTTTTATTTGTTTTATAATTATCAAAATAGGGGATAATATTAAAGTGGCTTCCTAATCCACTTTTTTATTTTTATTTTTATAATTAAAATACTTATTTATTGTATAATTATAATTTATCATTAATTTTATTTCATTCCTTTATTCCCTATATCATGAGTTAAGGAATGTATTTTATTCTTACATTGTTTATAATTGATTAATATTTTTATGTTCATGTTTTTCATGTATTTTGTGAACTGATTTTGGAGAAAATCCATCAATATATGGGTTAATATCACATGTAATATGAGCATAATAATTATTCTATTTTGACAAATAAGGATAATTATTTACTGACCATATGACATTGACCATAAGGTGGACATTTAGAATTTTTCAAACTGATGAACTGATTGCATGAAAAAACTGGAATAATTGCATGAATGTGGAGTGATTGTAAGACACATACTCATAATATTTATAAATATTAAACTAAATTCATGTGTTATTAATAAACTTCATGAAAAAATTTCATGAAAACATGAATCTTGAATAACCTCATGACTATACATGGATCGACCGCATGAAGAAAATTAACGTGTTGTGCTATTACAAGTGACTGCATGAAAAAATCTCAATCGACACCAGGATTATTTTTAATTTACCATAAGGAAAATTTATCTAAGTTTTATATTTAATTCATGAAAAATTTTAACTAAATTTGTTGAAACAATTGACCAAACATTTTAAATTCAATCAAACACGCATTGTAAATAAAATTGACCTTGCATTGTAAAATCGATCATCCACAAGCTGAATTTGAACAACGAAATGAGGAAAATAATAAATTACCATAAAAATTGAATTACTATAATCTTGGACCTAACATATGTCATGACCTTCCACCATATCAACCTATCAAAACTTAAGGGATTATTTTCTATGATTCTTTATTTTTCAAACTTTTTATATTTTATATATTTTTATTTTCAACATGTGTGTTTTTAGGGTTTTTAATGATCTAATTATTTCTTAGATAATTATTAATTATTTCAATGATAATTAATTTTACTTGGAAGAATTATATGAATTATTAAATTATCATCATATGGGTTAAGTTCTCATGTCGTTTTTTAGAAAAATAAAAGTTATAAATTCAAATTGTTTGGAATTTGAATAGATTTACAATCATGCTTTATAGGAATGTATCAAGGGACTTTAATGTTGTTTATTATGAATTGTTAGTTCTATATTAATTATTCTAACATTTTATACTATGCATCCTATTTTAATATTATATATTATGGAACTAAACCACATGGGAATATTATGAATGTGAATTCAATAAAGAACCCATGTGTTGCTTTGGGGAGGATGAAATACAATGGGCTTCGAGCATTGAATCTACTATGCATAAAAGATCTCTATATATTGAGTTTGACAGAACTAGTGAAAAAAAAATTAAGTTAGGGATATTTTTAAACATTAATGTCTGATTCATTTTGGAAATCTATTATTTCTCTTGGTTAAACTTTTATTATTTTAGCTATTATTGTTGGAGAGAACCTTACTGCCTCAACACTCAGATTCATTCTTATTCATCTGGTTTTTGTGGTTCTTACTTCATTATATTTTAATTTTCTTAATCATTCCTAGGTTATACCACCCATAAAAAATAGGATTTAAGTTATACTAACCCATACAAAAGGTAAGTTATGGGTTGTGCCTCTAGGTGCTCGAAAAGTAGGGTAATTGGTTTGTGACTTTGGGTGAGAAAAATTCATTAGTCTTTTGTGAATCCAAGTAAGAAAAAGTTTTCTTTGGGTTTTCCTTCCATAGATTAAAATGGATGTTTTAAAGGGTTTTAAAAACCTTAAAATTTTATATATTCTGTATTTTTAAAGTGGTCATTTCACCCCTCTATTGAACATTCGACCATCCTCGCATTAGGAATTAACAAAGGTGTTATAAATCATGACACATTCTTATAAAACAATGACTCATTAGGTTCATCCTATCTCACTTTTATTTCATCATAAGTTGTCTTAGGCAATATCTTAATTTTACTTATAAGAAAATATCCAATAATAACTAAATCATGATTTTATTCCAACTGAGGTAACCAAATCATTAAATACATAAATATTAAATCATTTTATATGAATATTATATATATCTCATAATAATCCATGCCCTATAACCTTAAAGATTTAGTGGATTTAAAGACTCAATACATAATAAACATATTTCATGAAATATCTTAAACATATCTTAGTAAAAAAACATATATATTACCCTTATTAGACATACCCAACTCAATACCTGTCTTCGTAACCTAGGTAAAAGGAAACATGATAAAGGTTTAGCTTAGTTTCACAGTTAGGGTAAATATTAGAGATATCAACTGATGATCATAGGTGCACATAAGATAATCATAACGGTATTATAACATAATAATAACTTATGAAAACTTACCAAACATGTCATAAACTATAAATTATGGCTTAGGGAATAAGGATTTTTCATAAAAAATGATATAGGTCAAAAGAGTGTTGAATCATCAATAATCAATCATGTTCCAAGAGAGCATATCATAAGCATAAGACAAAATATTATGGCATAAAAAAATCATATAAAATTAATGCATTAGTAAAGGATCACTAACAATACTATCATAGTGGATAGAGTCCCTTGGTATATTGAGTTCTCCCCCTATTCCATTATTTCCTTAGTTAAGGCTCACTTATAATACTATCATAGTGGATAGATTCCCCTACTGTACTAAGTTCACACCTTATTCCAATTTATATTATCTCATGAGATATAAATATATACCTGATTCATTATAGGGATACATAATATTGGTCCCACACATCATATAATTAAAACCATAAATAATTGTCCCACAATATCATAAAAAACATTAATCATTTAATCATAGTGTAATTAACCCATGGTAATGAAATGGGTTTCATGAAATGACCCTTAAAAAATCACCATCATAATCAATATGAAGAAATAAAGTGGGTGGTATCATAAGATCATATACCTAGTGAAGCATAACAATCCTTAAAATATTATGATATAGATGAAAATTTTCTTTCATAAAAGAATTTAAAATCCTATTTGAAAATAAAGTGAAAACATCCCTTTCCTTTTAGTAAAAATTTCAAACTAAAATACCCAAAAAATGATATTAGGATTTTCTTTATAAACCCATTGAAACTATTAAAGTAATCTTCAAGATGAAATAAATACATGATAGTGTGGAAATCTATTCATGCATATAAATTAAAAGAGAACATTCATTTGACTGTTTGGTAAAAAGAAAAAAGTGAGTCATATGGAAAACCTATGAAAGGATTCATTTTAATAATTTTTAAATAAAGTAAAATTTAGTGAAAATTACCTTTTTTTTAAAAAAATAATATTTAAATGCTTCTGTAAAACTATTTGAAAACATGGATATGGAAGAGAAATATTTTTGGCTGAACAGAGGAAATAAGGTCAGGTTTTCTTAAAAACATTATCAATCATTTTAAGAACCACAGAGAGGAGCATAAAATGAAAAAATTAAAACCATACAACTAAAAAAACAAATAAATTACATTTTGTTTCAAACATAGGTATTATATAATCTCAATCATTGTTAATTTAATATAGACAATCCCAAAAGCAAATGAGATTGTAACATAAACTCATACCTCAAGCCCTGACTTTCTTCATACATGATATTAACATACTGTATAATAAATAGAGATTTATTATCCATAAATATTGTAACTAAATCATAATTATCTAACAATTAATCATTCCCTCATATTTTCTAATTAACCATTTATTAATAAATCTTCATTAAAATCAACATTTGGGTGTTAACTATTATGTTTCTCTTGCATGTTTTAGTTCAACAACTATGTTACTTGCACCTTGTTCATGGTTTTGTCATTAAAAATTATTAATCACTTCATAAGTATCATATTTATTCATTATATACACTCTTATAACCATTCATATTAATTAGTTATGAAAATTTAATTACATTACTTTGTGGAGATGGTAGTTTGTACGTATGCATGAGTGATGTTTTTAATTTCCAATGAATGGAAATAAATAAATATATATAATTATATATATTTAAAAATAATAATATTATTATATATTTCATATATATTTAATAAATATATCCTTATTACCATCCATGTTAATAGGAAATAAAAAAATGGATCGCATTGCTTCATGGAGGTGGCAGTTCACACGTACGCACGAACGATGTTATTATTTTCCAAATGATGGGATGATAATGATGTAGATAATATTTTATATCTTATGATTTATAATTATTTTATAAAAAACATATATATCTATTAAATCCATCTATGTAACTATCCATGAGAGAAAGTGATGAAAAATTAAACACATCATTTCGTGGAGGTGGTAGTTCACACATACGCATGAGCGATGTATTCATTTATCAAATGATTGAAAATGAGATGAAATGGGGTATAACATAACCATAATAACATTTAATTTTATTATATATATTTATTCTATTATACCAACATGGTTATAATAGGTTTGAAGGTGGTAGAAGAAGAAATAATCATGAAAGAGCTCAACTAAGAGTTATACCTCTTCTTTGGAAAACCTCCCTTGGCTTGCACCTTAACCCTTATAGGATAGTATTTTGGTAATAAAAACACATACAGGATATAGGTATGAAATATTTTAAGTTATTTTGGTACGTATTTTCCAAATTAGAGTGATCAAGTGGTGTGTATAAGTGATTAGATGTGGTGTCCTTTTATAAGTGAGAGGATTAGCACACTTGTAATTATTCTTAACTTTTAAATATTATAAGTGCCTTACTCATTGTAAAGTGGAACTAAAACACATAAATTTAGAATATAACATTTTAAGTTTCAAAATATCCTCATAAAATAAGAATAAAGAAAATATTTTGTGACCTTATCACATATTTTTAACCTTAATTAACCTATTTTACCCTTTTACCATGGTGACAACACTCTTACCAAGGTTACTATTCATAATGAAAAACAAATAAAATTAAATCATTAATAAATTTTAACTAAATAATTAAAAATATGAAATCCATTTTTTAATATTTAATTTGTGGAGGTGAAATAATTTAATTTTAATACAAGTTCACAAAACACAGTGAAAAACAGTTTTTAGAAAAGTGTGTTTTAAGCACAAAAATAAACTTATACAAAAATGAAATATATTCCAAATTCCTAAAGAATTAATTATATTGTATGGTTTTAAATTGATATTATTTTACTTTAAATCAAAATAAAAAACATAATTGTAACTTTAAATTTCTTAATTTAAAGAAAATAAATGATAGTTTTGGAAAATTTTGAATTTTTCACTATTCACAAATCAATATTTTCAGAAAAATTCAAAAACTTAATTATAATATAATTTTGACATGATGATTTCAAAAATTCTATCCATTTTTCAAATAAAATTAATATAAGTAGAAGAAATTCATTAAAATATCCACGCACAAAATGAAATAAACCCCATTTTTAAATAAAATGAAGCATCAAATAACATTATTCTCATTCCTAGACTAATAAACACAATTAAATGAATGATAATTAATTTTATTGAATTTATTATCTACTCATTTCATTATAATCATTTATCAAAAGTGATTAATTTAATCTATTAATATAAAATACATTGTGCATATAAAAAGTTTTATGAAAAAATATTTCTTTTACCTTCAAAGGATTTTATCCTCATTTATAACCAATTTATAATAAATTTATTATTTATTATTCATTTTATTATGGAAAAATAATTATCCATATATTTCAATAAAATAATGTGGTTTTACTAAGATTTTTGTTACTTTTATGGAAAGCTATCAAACACTTCTAATTTAACAAAGAGAAAATTTATATTTTAAATCATGGGGTGTTACATGTAAAACCTAAAACTAGATGTGGTCCATGGTTGGGATGAATTGAAAACATACTTTATTCAAATATTTTTACTTACCTATAGGAGTATATCCATCAGTGAAAAGTTTTATACCATTAGAATTTATTTTGAAGAGACTCCTTATGAGTACTATGTGAGGTTTAAAAATCTATGTGCCAATTTCCTATATCAAGATGTAGAGGATTACTACTTATTTGTCTTCCTATATAAAGGCCTCATGGAAAATGATAAAATTATATTGGATTCATCATTTGAAGGAGGCTTGATAGATAAATAACTAACATAAGTCAAAGGGTTGGCTGATAATATTTCCCAAAATTCACAACAGTTTGGAACAAGATGTACTAGTACCAAAATTATTCATGATTTGAGATCTTCTTATTCATCACCTTTGTTAAATAAATGTTGGAAAAAGTAACCAGACTTATGGTGCAAATGGATTTAAAACTGACCATTGAATAATAAGAAACATCTAAGGTTTATGGTTTATGTTCATCATCTCACCATTCCAACCAAGTAAATTCCAGAAAACATCCCAAGGAAGGAGACATAATTCACACGTCCAATATATATTTAGAGGTCAATAAAATCAGTCTATACAACCCTACAAGAATCAGAACCAACAACATCCCCCTTACTAAAAGAAAAAAAACTAATTTCAGAACCCAACACCCTTCTAAGAACCATATGAATAACCTTATAACCAACCATCTTATCATCCCTATCATTTATAATAAAATAAATATTTGGAACAACCCTACACCGGTGTAATAACTCTTATAAAAAATCAAAAAGATCCTAAAGTAGGTAATCTTAGGAATGAAGTTGGAGAGTTAACAAAACAACTTAGTATTTTAGTGGATATTCTATAAAAAACTCTAGGAAACTACCAGTTCAATCAGTTCCTGACTCTAAGGAAAATTTGAGCATAATGACAACTTGAATTGGTAAATAAATCCCACCACTATATCTACCTAAGCCTAAGAATAATCAATTTAAAACATGAATAATCTGAAGCTATAAATTCTTGAAATATTCCTAAAAAATAGTCCATGAAATAAGAAAAGAAAGAATGGGAAGATAAAGTTAGTAAAAGTAATAATAATAAAGAAACACCACTGAAAATATATAAATGGAGAATAAATAAATTACACTCACATTCCCATAAAGAATGATATAATTATATAAGGTCTAAGAAGATTAAATTTAAATAAAAATTCTAGAAACTTTCTAGAAATTTGAGATCAACATACTACTTTTGGAATCTCTCAAACAAATCCTCAAGTATGATAAGTTTATTAAATAAATTTTCACCAAAAAAACAGAGACTTCAAGGGAATTAATTATTTAATTTGGGAAGTTTTATATCAACTTTAATCACATTGAAACTTCCCATAATGTGTCAAGTTCTAGGGACATTTTTATTCCCTTACACTATAGGTTCTATGACTTTCTCTGATTATTTTTATGATTAAGGTGATTCTATTAATTTTATGTTTCACTTTGTGTTTAAAAATTTTTAATGGTAGAATTGAGTCCCATAAGAGTGGTGGTATAACTTTCAAACATATCTAAATCTTTTCCAGTAGGATTCTTGGAGGATGTTCTGGTTAGTGTACAAAAACTAATCTTCCCAATATAATTTTAAATGTTGAACATGGAGGAAGAAAGAGCAAATGTCTAATCACCCATCATTTTAGAGATATCTCTATTAAATACTTCCAAGATATCTATTAAACTGCATTAAGGAACCCTCATCATGGAGTTTAGAGACAACACTATCCACTTCAATATTTTTGACTTGATGAGTCACCCTTTAAAGGAATATTTACTTATTATATTTTCTTTCAATGAAGAGTCCAACCCCAGTGAAGATCTAGGAATGTTAAAATAATTCTCAGCTCTATGGAAACATTTAATGTTTAAAATACCATAGAGAATGATTTTTTCCTGAATTTTTTAAAAATTGTTTTCAAATTGTACGAAGAGGTAACTTATAAGTTTTTTTATCGATTATATTTTTTATTCCATGAAGAAGAATTTGATATGTCATATTTTATGTAGGAATCCCAACCCTTAGAAGTAAATATATTGGATTTAATTTCAACTTTAGAGAAACCCCCAAATATGGAATTGAAACCTTTTCCCACTGATTTTAAGTATGTGTACTTAATATAGGGAGACAAAAAACTAGTGATCATCACTAATAATATTTCCAAAATTAATATAAATAAATTGATTAGATCTTTTAGGAAAAATGTGTAAGAAATAGGTTGGATTTTAGGTTTTATTCCAAATATTTCCCAAAATTTTCATGTGTAGGATTTTATTTGATGAAAATTATAGACATGTTTGGAAGAACCAAAAGATATTGAATCTAACCAAGATGGATGTTGTGAGGAATTAAGTTGAGAAAGTGTTAGGTGTGGGGATAATATATCCCATTTTAGACTCATAATGGGTAATCCAAATTCATATAGTTATAAAGAAAATAGTATTTTCCATTGTTAAGAATAGCCACTGAATGATCACATTCATTAAAAATTCATCTATCTCGGGGATAAAGTGATATTATAAAACTCAAGAATCAAGTTGATTATAAGTAAAATTCATTCCATATGGGAAGTTTTATTTATAGTCACACATTCCTATGCTTTTGATTTTGTGTATATTTTTAAATCATGATAAGAAAACCCATTCATTATCAATGGTTATATGTCGAAAATATTCAGTGGAAACATTACTAAGAACAATAAGAGGATATCACACTCCTCTAACCTATTTATAAATGAAAAATCATTAGGATTTACATCTACTTAACACTTTTTTTATTGTTATAATTCCATTTAAATTCCATTTTCATGATAAATATATTCTAATTCATTGAGGACACTAGATCATTTACGTGTGATGAAGGGAACCTTTTTAGTTTAGGACTTTAAAATTTTGTCTTTATTTTGTAAATTCTATGTCTTTAAAATTTTTGTGTGTTTAGTTTTCAATTTTTAGTGTGTTTTTTAAACCATTTAGATAGATTTTAATTCCATTACACAGTTTTAATCCATTCTAATGTTGTGGAACTCATTTAACCCATTTAATCACCAAAGATGATTATTGAAATGAACTTGTTTTAAAATTATAAGTGAAGTAATTTTATGCAAATCCCACTAATTTTTTAATATCATTCCATGGAGTATTTACCTTTAATCACTTTCATGAGAGTCTTATAAAACTATTTTTACATATTCTTTACAATTCATTCTTTTAAGGGAGCCAATACTTTCTTTAATAACCATAACATTATAAGTAATCTATTTAAAAACTTAAATAATTTGAGGACCATGTGTTATGAATGATTGAGGAATTATTTTTTTTTAAATCCTCTTTTTCAATGAACATTAATTAATAGAATACCTTTATTAGGAAGTAACATTACGATAAAAATATCCTAACCTACTTTTCTCTATAATTTAATGCATAATCTAGGTTGAATTTAAGTGTGGGGGGTAGAAAGTGATTTAGAATAAGTGTTTTTATATAATCTATTAAATTAGATAGATTAAGTGTTGAAACTTTTTTACTAATGATTTATGAGAAAAATAATTATGGGAATAAAGGGAAGAAGGTATTGATATCATCAAAAGTTGGGTATAGAAATATTCTAATGTTTTGAAGTTAAAAAGACCTCTCTTTCCCAAAAAAAACTAATTATACACACACAAAAATTGATCATGAGTTGATTGAACAATATCATTAATTTCTTTTTGGTTTTGAAGATCATAAACAACCACATTTATGTTACTAATGAAGTTTCTCTTTAGTGAAATTAAGGAAGATAATATTCATTAAAATATTTATTCTTGAAATATATTCAATTCATTGATCTGTGAGAAATATTTTTTAAAGTATTCTGGATGTGTTTTGAAAGTATTCTGGAAATACTATTCTTACCCTACATTAATAAGTGTAATGTAAGGTTTGGAAACCCTATATTTGGAAGTAAGCATATTGATCGTATAACCTACATTTTGAAAGAAGCCTACATCTTATAAAATGAGAGTATTTTTTATCAACCCTATGTTTGTAAACAACCATACATCATCAACCCTATGTTTTTGAACAGCCATGTGTGTTCAACCCTACATTTTGATTTTTTTGTTACGTGAAGGAACCATACATAAGAATATTCAATGATAGAGTTTTAAATTCAATATATTATCTATTATTTCTACAATTTTTTTTAAAAGTAAATATATTTTAAAATCAATTTTATGATCGATTCAAAGGATCACATTCAATAGAATAAATTTTTCATATTCTTATGGGAAGTTATGACTCTCTTGAATGATTTTGAATTCAAATATTCACAATTTATTATGTAATATTTTTAGATCTGGTTTGACCTGAAGTTATTTGACCTAAAGTATAAATATCAAGACAATATTCATTGTAAAAAGAGATAATAGATACACAACATATATATATACATAGAAAATAATGAATTGTGTTTGAAAACAATAAGTGGTATCAATGGTTGGACTCTACTAGAATATTTTTTTATTGAAAATCCTTTAATATTTTTGTTTCTATTTTGATTAAAATTTTTTTTATCAAAGTATCAAAGGGTTGGAATTTATTGTTATACTCAATAACTATAAGAAATATTAGAATAATTTTTATATAAAAATCTTTAAAAATCTTGAGTTAAAGATTCAGATGAAAATAAATCTCAAAATAGATGATCTCAAATAAGGTATGTTGATGATTCATGTTCCTAACTTTAAAGGTGATAATTATGGATTATGGAGAGCTTGAATGATTATTTATCATAAAAATATCAAGATAAGAGTTTACTTAAGGTTTTTCAAGACTTGTGAAATTTCTAAGTAATATTTGGGAAAATGGGGTGATAATAAAGAAAAATAATATGATCTCAATTCAAAAGAAATGAATGATAATGTTTTTGGTTTAGAAACTGATGATTTTAATTAAGTTTCTCAACATGATACGACATATTAAATGTGAAAAAATATTATTGTTACTTATAAATGGAATTAAAATATTAAAAAATTAAGATACACTACTATAAAGTTAAATATTGATACCCTCATAATGCATGAAGATGAAACTATCACTCAAATGAATATGATATTGATAGAAATTGTCAATAATATTACTGCTCTAGGAGATCTAGTTTCAAAATCAGATCAAGAAATAAAATTACTTAGAGTAATACCCTCTAGTTATAATGAAATATCTATAGTTATAAATTAATATACACTAGTAAAAAATATCTATGAAAGAATTGATTGGAACTTTAATGATGTATAAAGATAAGATGTAGGTTAAAGCTAAAAATCATATCAAACATGAAAAAGATTCTCTCAAAACTACTATGGATGAATCGTGTGATTCAATTCATCCATATTTAGAAAAATGTTTATCAAATCTTGTTAAAAAAAATTGAAAAACTGTACAGCAATAAAAATAAAGTGACTGAAGAAAATAGATGTTGTGAATGCAATGAAAAAGTCCATACAAATGTTAACTATAATTTTCTTAAATATAAAATTAAATATAGTTATAAGTGAAAATTCAATAAAATTATGAAGGCTAATTTGAGTTATTCTTATATTTTACATGATGAATCATCTATAGATTTTGAGAATGAGTATAAAAAATGGTATGTCTTATTGCTCATACTTATGAGGTACCATCTTCTTACTCTCAAAACTCTAATTATGAGAAATGTTATTATGATGAATTAAATGAGTATTAATTTATTCTAAAAGATAAATATTAATTCTTAAAGAAGTATCATATAAAATTTATAAAATATTATGATATTTTTTACTAGATAAATAATGTTTTTCAAAAAAATCAGATTTAAAATCTAATTCTTCTAAAATTTTCTTACAATTAGTATGAAACTAATATTAAAGAATTATTAGTTGAAGTTAATAATTTAAAACAAGCTTCTAGTATGATAATAAAATGATAAAAATATTTAAATCAAATCATTGGTGAAAATAAAATTCAGAAAGGAAAACTTGTAAAATGGAGTAATGGTAAAAGACCAAAATGATATAGGAATTATTTTGTTCCTGGTTCAAATATTAAAAACATGTCAACTGTTAAATATTTTATTATGGTATTAATAGGCATTATGAAAATGATTTTTTCTTTATAAAAGCACAAATTTTTGGTGTCAAAAATGTTTATTTTTCAAAATAATTGTTTAACATGAATAGTAGAATCCTTACTCAAAATAAAACAAGTTTGGCTACCTCAAAAATTAATTGTTAACACTACTGGAACCAAAATCATATGGGTAACAAGTTTGGATCTTAGTTAACTCAAGTTTTGAATAGAAACATGGTTCAAGAGGAACGTCCACCCCCCCCCCCCCCTCCCCCCCAGGAAATAATAAGCCACAATCTAGAGCTTTATGAGACAAAGGCCTCCTACTTTTAATGGATCATTTGATCCCTCAATCGCCGAACAATGGATCAAATCCATTGAATTGATCTTCTTCCTCCTTCAATATTTTTAATAAGAGAAGGTTTTTTGGATACTTATCTTACGGAGGGTGAAGCTGATTAATGGTGGACATTGATCAAAAATATGAAGCCAGAGGAAGAGATCAAGGCGTTGGAATGGAAGGATTTATGAAAAAAAATCGATAAATATTTTTCACACACCCTCCAACTTAAGATGGAAAGGGACTTCCTTTCCATCAAACAAAAATATGATGAATCCATTAGAGCATATGAGGAAAACTTCACTGGTCTTTCATGATACACCTCTGGCTTTGTCATTACCCCAGAATTCAAGGTTGACCACTTCTTTGGTGGGCTAAAACCTAGCATATGGAAAGCTCTAGTGATTCATGACTTTTATATCTATGAGGAAATTGTTCGATGTTCCCTAAAAGTTGAAATGGAGATCAGTGAATCTCAGGTCTATCATGGGGATAAGAAGCGGAAAGGGGAATTTAATTCTGGTGGTCTGATGGATAAATCCAATAGTGTTAAGAAATTATAACACCCCACTCGCCAAAGGTGCAGAAAGAAGCACCCTAGATATTTCCTGAAGGGGATGAGGAAATGCTTTAATTGTGGAAGATAAGGGCGCCTAGCCATTAACTGCTGACAAGAAAAACCTACTGATGTGATAGAGGAGAGAAACACTACATTCGACCCTCAATGCATTTTTCATTTCTTTAACTACAAAGAACCAGAGCACTTTGAAAACTAGTTCCCTAAGCCAAGGGTTTTCTAAGGCAACCAAAAACCTCCAAGGCAGAAAGGGTGATCTTTTTCCATCACTACCGCTGAAGCAAACCTCGACAATTAAGTGGTGATAGGTATGCTAGATATTCATTCAATAATAGCGAACATACTTTTTTATTCTAGTTCTACGTATTCTTTTATATCCTGAAAGTTTAGTTGAACAATCCCAACACCACCACAAATCATGGAATAATAGATATTGGTGAGAACGACAAATGTGTAAATCATTTCATCCCATGAATATAACTCCTCCCCTGTCACAATATGTGGTTTGAACTTCCTGGTGAACCTCTTCATACTTCCTCTAGTGGAATTTGATGAAATTCTTGTCATGTATTGTCTTTCCCTATATAGATCCAACATAAATTACCATGAGAGGTAAATCACTCTCCATATGGAGAATCAACCCCCGATTATTTACAAGTTCAAGGAGAAGGATGAATCTTCTTTAGCACCATCATCTCAAGCATGGATATTATTGCCCTATTATCATGCGTATCTTACTCAAATGATCGAGTCTAAGAAAGAAACCATCCTTGAAGACATGCCTATTGTGAGGGAATTCAATGAATTGTTTCCCGAGGAATTTCCTAGTCTTACTCCTAGAAGAGATGTTGAATTCTTGATTTATCTTATACCTAGGGCATTTTCGATATCCAAGACTCAATATAAAATGGATGTTTTGGATCTTATGGGGATAAATAAACAACTATAGAAGAATCTAGATAAAGGGTTTATATGCCCAAGTTCTTTACCATGGGGTGCACCAATCCTTTTCGTTAAGAATAATTATGGGTTAATGTTCTTTTTCATTGATTATAGTGAGCTCAACAAAATCATGATAAAGTACAAGTATCATCTTCCATGAATTGATGACTTGTTTGATCAACTACTTGGAGCACAATACTTCTCCAAGTTCGATCTATGGTCAGGATATTACCAAGTAAGGGGTAAAGAAGGAGGATATCCCCAAGACTACTTTGCGTACAAGGTACGGGCACTATGAATTCATATTAATGCCTTTTTGAATCACTAATTCTCCAAAAATATTAATGGAATTTAGGAATAGAGTCTTTATAGATTACCTCGACAAATTTAGGTAGTCTTTATAGATGATATTCTAATATACTCCAAAACCAAGGAGGAGCATGGGGAGAATCTAATCAATGTACTAGAGACCTTATGAAAGGATAATATCTATGAAAAGTATAGAAACTATGAGTTATGGTTGAAGGAAGTATCATTCTTGGGTTATATCATCACAAGAAATGGGATATCTATGGATCCCTCCAAGACAAATTTAATTGAGGGATGGTCGAGGCTAAAATCTGTGGCGGATATCCGCAACTTCCTTGGGTTAGCTAGATATTATCACTGATTTGTGAGAAATTTCTCACGATTGTCCAATCCTTTTACCAAGATAACCTGGAAGGGATTCGAGTTTTCTTGGAGTGATAAATGAAAATATAGCTTCAAGGAGTTGAAAAGAAGTCTTATCACTACACTCGTGCTCACAATACCCACAAGTGGAGAACTTTTGTGGTATTCAGTGATGCTTCGAAGAAGGTCTTGGGTTGTGTGTTGATAAAAAATGGTAAATTCATTTCTTATGCTTCAAAGAAATTGAAATTTGATGAGAAAAACTATCCAATACATGATCTAGAGTTGGCTGCAGTAATCTTCACTTTGAAAATTTGGTGGCATTACCTATTTAGGGAGAAGTTTGAAATATATACGGATCATAAAAGTTACAAGTATATATTCACACAGAAATAGTTGAACATGTACCAATGAAGATGGTTAGAGATTATCAAAGACTATGATTTCTCAATCCATTACCACCTTGGGAAAGCGAACAAGGTGTCATATGCTCTAAGTAGAAAGGACCGAGTGATTCTTCCATTGATGAGAATTGAAAAGGATCCAATATTCTTAGATTTGATGAATATGGACATGGGAATCATAAATAAGGGAGCATCATCAATCCTTTCACAAATGATTTCTCAACCATATCTTTTGGAAAGTTTAAAGGATGCTCAAAAGGATGATGTGGGAATTCAAAAGAAAGTGGAAACTATCAAAAAAGTTAAATCCTCAAAGATCAATGTTAATAAAGAAGGAATTGTGACATTTGGGTCAAGACTATATGTTCCATCAAATCTGAAGATAAAGAATGAACTTTTGGATGATGCACATAGTTAAAATTTCTCCATTCACCTAGGAAACACAAAGATGTATTTAGATCTTTGAGAGTATTATTGGTGGGATAACATGAAGAAAGAGATCTCTAAGTATACATAAAAGTTCTTAGTGTGTCAACAAGTGAAGTATGAGAGGCATAAGTCTAAGGGTAGGATGAAACCATTACCCATAACAATGTGGAAATGGTAGAACATCACCATGGACTTTGTCAGCATACTTCTGAATAAATCCAAAGGAAACAATGTTATCTGGGTTGTTGTGGATCATCTTACAAAGACTGCACACTTTAATGCAATTAGAGAGGATTTCTCATTAGATCAACTGGCACAAATATACATCATAGAAGTGGTAAGGATTCATGGAATACCACTATTTATTATATCTGACTGAGATCAAATATTAACCTCTAAGTTTTGGAAGAGTCTTTAATACGCTCTAAATACTGAGCTAAATTTCAGTACGTATTATCATCCTCAAACTAATGGCCTATCTAAGCAGACTATCCAAACCCTTGAGGACATATTGAGATCATACTCAATGGACTTCAAAGGAGGATGGGATTAATATCTTCCTCTAGTTGAGTTCTCTTACAATAACAGTTTCCACTCAAGCATCCAAATGGATCCTTATGAATCCATTTATGGGAAGAGGTGCAGAACACCGACATGTTGGGATAAAGTTGGGGAGAGAAAACTCCCAGGTCTAGAAATGGTTGAAGAAATGGTGGAGAAGGTTAAGACCATCCAACATCACATTAAAGATGCCCAGAGTCGACAAAAGAGATATGCTAATAATTGCCGATGAGACCTAGAGTTTGATGTTGGAGACAGGGTATTCCTTTTCATATCACCGTGGAATAGAGTTATTAGATTTTGGAAGAAGTGAAAGATTAGTCCAAGGTACATCTGCCCTTTTGAGATCCTTGACTGCATTGGAGTAGTGGCACATCGACTAGCACTCCCACCGAACCTATCTCAAGTACATGATGTATTCCTTGTATCACTCTTGAGTAAGTACATACCTAACCCATCGCATGTACTCAATACATAAGTGGTACCATTGGATAATGACCTCTCCTAGGAAAAGAAGTTTGAGAAGATCTTAGATCATAGGGAAAAAGTTCTACGAATTAAGACAATTCCCCTCATCAAGGTCTTGTGGAGAAACCACAAGTTTGAAGAAGCAACGTGGGAATGGGGGGAAGTGATGAAGTAGAGTTACCATCATCTATTTTAGTGTGGGAAAATGATATTTTGAGAGTGAAATTTCTTAAGGGGGGAAGATTGTAACGACCCAAACTTTTATTAAATAAAATTCCTCTTGATCTGATTAAATATATTATTATGTAAAATGGTTATATAAAACATATGAACTTCCTTGGTTTAATGTTTCTGGATTTTAAAATACCATTAAGAATTGTTACCATTTCTAATATATCTATTGAATAGTGATCACATGATTAGTATAAATATAGGGCATTAATAAATACAATTTACTCAAACAAAGAAAATGATGGCCTCATATAGTAGAATTACTCCACAAAAAGCTCATTTGTTGGACCTCAGAAAGGAGGTAGCATCACTAGGCTTCACTCTTGACCAATAGCAAGATGAGATACAATGTGTTAAGCTTGAACAGAACTTACTACGATAGAAGTGGAAGTTAATAGAGATTACCACCTGAGCGATTTTATCTGAGTCGCCCAAAGAGTCTATCACCATCGCACACCTTACCCTTAGGTCTTATGCAGGTGTTATAAGGGGTTATGTAACAAGACCCTAGAACTGTGATTATGTGCATTATTTTTGTATAGAATAAATAATATACATTCATTTTATTATTATTACTTTGTAAATGGTTTTTAAAGCACAAATAATATTTTTAGTTAATATTTTAGTTATGTAACAAGACCCTAGAACTGTGATTATGTGCATTATTTTTTTAAATGTATGTTTTTATTTTAAAAGTAAAAAATTCACTTATTTAGAAAATTATTTAGATAAAATGAATATTATTTTTGGATTTAGGATGTTGAAATTATCTAATAGTGAATTTTTCATAATTTTCTGAGACATTTGAATTTTTGGGTAAAATTTAAATACCGTTTAAATATATAATGTGTTTTATGACATCATAATGAACCAATAGTTATGTAATAAAACACTATAAAATGGATATTCGGCCAATATATTTTTTATGTTTAAAATAATGTGATTTTAGATTTTTTTTGATTAATTTTATGGTGCCTTAGTGGACCCTCCAAGACTTATAAAATATTTTAACTTTTTAAAATGATTTCCTTGAGAGTGTGACTCACCTCTACATAAGAAAGCCTAATATTTAAATAAGTTCAGCCATTGGAATTGTAAAATAATTTTTTCCAATCGACTTTGGAAAAAACCATGGGTAAAAACCATAGTATGGTTTGTGTTTTTGATTAGTTTAATGTGTAGTATCCAAAACCTCAATAATAAAGAATTCCCTCTCATTTCCTATATAAACCCACTCAATCTCTCATTCCTATTCACTAAAACCCTTTGGAGCTCGAACAACCTATGATCTCTTCTCTATAGAATCCTCCCAATGTTCCCCAAGCTCCCAATAATCCTCTCTCAAGTCTCTCCCAATCCTTTGGTATCACACTTCCAAGTAAGGGATCCTCACTTTCCTTCCTTCCTTATTTATGTACAAGTTTCTTTATATTGTTATTCCCTTTTATTTTCAATTAAAAATGTTGGGGTATGATTTTTCACCTCCCCTATACTTCCCTACTTGTTTTTTAATGACGAGATACCCCTTTATCTCTCATTAATGCCGCTCATGTAGACCCGTTACCATACCAAAATTCCGTAATAGATTTATCTCTCCTCATTTACATTTAAGCAATTCTTTTATATTATGCATCTAAATTACATTACATATGTTGGAACATGTATCAATATGACCCCCTTACAGTCCATTTCACATAAATATGATGAGATACCCCTTTATCTTTCATCAACCATTTTTATGAATTCTTATGTCACGACGTTATGCTGTCGAAATTACACCTCAATTTTCCAAGCCAAAGTCATTGTGTAGTGAATACCATGTCCATTTCTCTATCAAGGGTATTCATCTTTATGCACATTTACTTATTGATTATATAGTTTCATGTATGTATTTCACATTCCTTTATCCTGGAATAAATGATGACTTTTAATGATTCCATGTTGTATGATCCATGTGGCACACTTATGCATGAAAAGAAATGTTTATAAAGGGTGTGGCCTAATAGCACTCCAATGCATTGGGTAAAGAATAGTATCATGATACGCCATGTGAAATGAGGGTTTAATCATGATAATTCAAGTGAAATTAGGGTTTAGTCATGCTAATTTAATTGCAATGAGGGTTTACTCATGATCCATGTGCAATGAGCCTTGGCTCATACTAATATCATGTTAAATGTTGTTTCCACATCTCCATGTTATGATAATCATGCTATATCAGGCATTTAGGTTCATGTTTATTGTATTCTCCATTGATATGACTATTGACTAACATGTATTTTATTATTCATGTTATTCCTTGTTTAATCCCTTATTGGGATTTATATCTCACCCTTTTCTTATGTATTTCCTCGGGTTATCCCATGCAATGCTAAGTACAAAGGAATTTTGTGGTCATGTTAAAGAAGTTTTCAATAAAGATGTTGTACTCCATGTATTAAGTTGTCATGTAATGTTTTTAATTTCCCAAGACACTAGACCTATCGATCCTTAGAGTTGTCTTAAGTGCAAGTTTATGTAATAAATCATGTTTAAGTGTGTAATAAATAGTAGGATTGTTATATGAGTCTTGTATTATGATTGAATACACACATTACAACATAATTTTTTTTTGATAATAACTATATTCCATCTAGCGTATCCTTGAATATATTTCTTATTACACTTCTTGGATTCCTGGGTTAAGGAAGCAAAATAAGGGTGATCTCCAATGCTCGGTAAGGGTTAAATATAGCTAAAATAATAATAAATCAATGAGAATAGTCAATATGAAAAGATAAATAACTAAAAACACATGCCATGTAATTAATAAACTAAATGGATAAATAATATGGTAAGGTGTTAACTTAAAACACATTTCATTAAAATAAATAGATAAGGAATAATCAATATGGAAAGGAAAATAACTGAAACACGTTCCATTTAATCAATGAAAAGATAATGAAATGCTTCCATAGATAATGTCAAAGAAAAAATATCATGGATAATAATAAATGAATTTAAATGATGGTAATGATTAATTATTAGATGAAATGTTTCCTAGGTACATGGTACCTTTACCGTCAATAACTTTCATAAGATAGTTTATAACATACTAGGTGAAAACCCCATAAGCTTAGTCTAGCCAATTAATTCATCCCATGAGAATATCGATGCATCGAGGGGATATCTATAATCAGGCCCCACCTATGTCGTACCTATCCAAATCATTCCTCATATAATGAATAATCAATTTAATTCATAAACAATGTGCCTTATCAAATATCATTATTGAGTAAAAGATGTGAAATTATCAAAATTTCTCTAGTTAATCAAATAATTGTCAAGTACACACTGTATGTAAAAAATTGTATACGATTTAGGGAATAATCATATCCATGATAAAAGATATGGATATTTAGGGGAAATTCAATTTTCAATGATCACAGTAAATTGAATATTTCAAGGGGACTAACAAAGGAATCAAGGAAATTAATATTAGTACTGTCCTTGGACAAATTACTCATAAACCATCTAGAGGAAGATTAATTATGGTATAAAAACAAAATATCCCAAGTGGAGTAAGGATAAAGGGTTTTTTTCATTGATGAATAGAAATACTATAAAAATATCTTTTGAAATCATTCTTGAGGGAAAATATACTTTTTATTTTGAAAAACATTTTGAAAATTCTTTTCTTTGAAAATAATTTTTAAAACATTTTCTTTAAAAATTAACCTTATAAACTTGAAAAGGATGCTCTGAAGAAATGATGGAATATAAATCTGAACTAGTCATACAAGGTAAAAAAGAACATTCCTTTTGCATGTTAAAAAGGTTAGAAAAGTTCCTTATTTGGATAGAGATAATAAGATTACTTTGAAAAAAAAATTAAAAGAAAAAAAGGTTAAAAATGTATTTAATAAATAATTTTTGAAATGTTAAAAACATTTTTGAAAACCTTTTTAGAAAATGGGGTTTTTAGAAGAAAATGGGTTCTTAAAAAAAGAGAAATGAATTCAAGTTTTCATGAAAACATTTTTTAAAACATTTTGAGTACCAAAGAGTGGGAAAATGGTACTATTACATGAAAAGTTCATGAATAACCAAAGGATAATAAAACTAAATTATTTTTTAAACAATGATCCAATAATTTCCTCTAATGGAAATTCTAGTGTAAATAATCCCGAAAAAAATGAGATTGTGAAGTAAACCCTTGAAAAGACCATAAAATTGATGTGAGAATCAATCAATGAATAGTTTATGCATGTCGAATGTAAATACATATAAAACAATTGTAAAAAATATATATTAAAATTTTATTACACGCATAATCTTATAATTATTAACAACAATGAGGAATTAATATAACCCAATGAAATGGAATCGGGTTATGAAATTTTTTACCACTTGGTAACTTTTAATTAAAATACCCTTAGAAGAAATAATTAAAATTGAAACTAAAAAAATAACATGAAGATAAAATAATTCACTATATAATATATCAAAATGTTCATTAGTTACACCACAAAAAATAATTAAGTGGTGAATGTGATATTTATCTCACGGATGTAAAAAGTGAAATGAAAATCACATACCTAGAATTTCCTTCCAGTTTAACATCCTTTAACTTCCTATATAATGATTTTAAACATGTAAATAACTTATAAAAGAACTATAATCATATTTATAATATCATATATGATCTTATTATAATATATTATTACCCATTTGTTAATATTTTTTCATTAATTTCGTTATTTCGGGTGTTAATTGTCTAGTTTTTCGAGTATGTTTTGACTTGTTACTTGTTGTTCCTATTAATTAGATCATTATTTCATAATATAAAGAACTTAAAATATGATTAAATTTTCATATATATGCATTATGTATTTATTTATAATAATCCATGATATTTGGATATGGGAAATGAAATGCATTATTCATGGAGATGGTAGGTCGTACGTATGCATAAACGCTACTTCTATTTCTTTGTTGTATTTAAAATAATGAAAAGTAAATGATATATATGTATATTATAGTTATAGTATCATATATATGTAATATATGTTGCATATTATTATTAAACCCATCCTTATATGTTCCATTTATAATGTGAATGAATCACATCACCTTGAGTAGGCGGTAGTCCACACTTCTACAAACAATGTTGTTGTATTTACACAAAATGGAAATCATGAAGTTATGTTTTATAAAACAATTAAATAAGTATTAATACATCAAAAATATCATATATAACATATAAAAATATATTTTCAATCATAATTCCCACTATGATAGGTGGTTAAGGAAGAACAAACAATCATCGTTTCGCGAGGCGGTAGTTCGTTGTACACGAATGATATTTTCGTTACCCATTTGATAGAAGTGTGTGTAGGTGTAGGTATAAATATAAACATAAAAATATCTCATTATATTTATTATATATATTTTATTATATAAGCATGGAATAATGGTAATTGAAGGAGTGGACAAAGAAATAAAATGAAATTGATCGTTGAAGAATGTTACCTCATTTTCAGGTAACTCCTTTTCATTTATATCAAAAGGATTACTTGTTGGTATTTATAACCAAATGGAGGCTTATGGGATGAGGAAAGGGACTTTGGGATATATTTGAGTAGATTTTTTTGGATTCAAATTGCTTTATATGTGTAAATAAGTGGGAGTGGTGAATGACTTTTTATAGTGGAGGAGGAATGACATTCTTGTAAATCTTTGAAAAGGGAATTACACTACGGGAAAAAAGGACTTTTTGCGATGGGTTTTTTGCGACGGGATTTTTGCGACGGGATTTATTCTTGTCGCAAAAGGTATGTCCAAGAGGTTATTTGCGACGGGTGGTTACCCTCGTCGCAAATAACCAATTATTTGCGATGGGATTTCATCTCCTGTCGCAAAAGGTTTCGCGCAAATAACGCGCCAAACCGCACGAAGTCGCGCGAGGGTTATTTGTGACGGTGAGATCCCACCATCGCAAATACTTCACTATTTGCAACGGGGCCCATCGCAAATACCCGATGGCGATTAATAGCTTTTTGCGACGGGATGTCGTCCCGTCGCAAAAGGTGTGTCGGTAGGGACTATTTGCGACGGGTCCCGTCGCAAATAACTTTTTAACCGCCGACGGTAATTAATGCGGACGTAGGTATTTGCGACGGGTCACATCGCAAAAGACACTATTTTTGACAGGATACCCGTCGCAAATAGTCCCGTCGCAAATAATCTAACCTATATATACCCCAATCCGTTTTTCCTCTCATTACTCTGTTTTTTTAGATCTTGTTTCTCTCTGAACTCTGATTTTAGAGGGAAAATTTTTCTAAGTTAATTTTTTTGTTCACGAGGAAGTTATGAAGTCGCCTACATCGATAGAAAATCAAGCTTAAAGGTATTTATGTTTTATTTAATTTATTATTTATTTCATTTTTTATGTTAATTTTTATTATTGTTGATTAGTTGTAATTAAATTAAATTTAAATTATTTTGTCATGAGTATTTATTTGTACTGATAAATTGAAATTTTTAGTACTAATTTTTAATAATTAGTAATAATTAATAATTACTAACGATAATTAGTAATGTATATAATTAATTTGTAGTAATTAATAATAATTGGAAATAAATAATAATAATAACTAATAATTAGTAACAAATATTAATAATTATTAATAAATAGTAGTAAATAGTAATAATGAGTAATAAATAGTAATAATGAGTAATAAATAGTAATAATTAATAATAAATAGTACTAAATTGTCATAAATAGTAATTAATTGAAATAATTAGTAATAAATTGTAATAATTAGTAATAAATTGTAATAATTAGTAATAAATTGTAATAATTAGTAATAATTAGTAAAAATTACTAATAAATTGTAATAAATTGTAATATTTAGTAATAAATTGTAATATTTAGTAATAAATTGTAATAATTACTAATATTTAGTAATAAATTGTAATAATTAGTAATAAATTGTAATAATTAGTAATAAATTGTAATAATTAGTAACAAATTGTAATAATTAGTAATAAATTGTAATAATTGGTAATAAATTGTAATAATTAGTAATAAATTGTAATAATTACTAATAAATTGTAATAATTAGTAATAAATTGTAATAATTAGTAATAAATTGTAATAAATTGTAATAATTAGTAATAAATTGTAATAATTAGTAATAAATTGTAATAATTAGTAATAAATTGTAATAATTAGTAATAAATTGTAATAATTAGTAATAAATTGTAATAATTAGTAATAAACTGTAATAATTAGTAATAAATTGTAATAATTAGTAATAAATTGTAATAATTAGTAATAAATTGTAATAATTAGTAATAAATTGTAATAATTAGTAATAATTAGTAATAAATTTCAATAAATTGTAATAATTAGTAAAAAATTGTAATAATTAGTAATAAATTGTAATAAATTGTAATAATTAGTAATAAATTGTAATAATTAGTAATAAATTGTATTAATTGGTAATAAATTGTAATAATTACTAATAATTAGTAATAAATTGTAATAATTAGTAATAAATTGTAATAATTAGTAATAAATTGTAATAATTAGTAATAAATTGTAATAATTAGTAATAAATTGTAATAATTACTAATAATTAGTAATAATTAGTAATAATTAGTAATAATTAATAATAATTAGTAATAAATAGTAATAATTACTAATAATTAGTAATAAATTGTAATAATTAGTAATAAATTGTTATAATTAGTAATAAATTGTAATAATTAGTAATAAATTGTAATAATTGGTAATAAATTGTAATAATTAGTAATAAATTGTAATAATTAGTAATAAATTGTAATAACTAGTAATAAATTGTAATAATTAGTAATAAATTGTAATAATTAGTAATAAATTGTAATAATTAGTAATAAATTGTAATAATTAGTAATAAATTGTAATAATTAGTAATAAATTGTAATATTTAGTAATAAATTGTAATATTTAGTAATAAATTGTAATAATTACAAATAAATTGTAATAATTACTAATAAATTTTAATAAATTGTAATAATTAGTAATAAATTTTAATAATTATTAATAAATTGTAATAATTAGTAATAAATTGTAATAATTAGTAATAAATTGTAATAATTAGTAATAAATTGTAATAATTAGTAATAAATTGTAATAATTAGTAATAAATTGTAATAATTACAAATAATTAGTAATAAATTGTAATAATTAGTAATAAAATGTAATGATTAGTAATAAATTGTACTAATATGTAATAAATTGTACTAATTAGTAATAAATTGTTATAATTACTAATAAATTGTAATAATTAGTAACAAATTGTAATAATTAGTAATAAATTGTAATGATTAGTAATAAATTGTAATAATTAGTAATAATTAGTTAGGAATAATTAGGAACAGTTAGGAACAGTTAGGAACAGTTGAATGAAATTTTAATAAATTTTAATAAATTTTAAGAACCTGGCATAATTTCCAGTGGATTGGTGACACTCCTTTTGCTCGATGAATTTTCTCTTTTCAACTCTCACCGACTCAAAACATTATGAAAATTGTGCTTATACATAGGTATATTCTATATCATATGCACAATATTGGATATGCACTCGTAGGATCATATTTTTTATAATGTTTTCAGGCGGTGACAGTTGGAAGAAGACAATTCATCAACAAAAAGGGGGCTCTTTTTTCCGAAGGCTCATTTACTTGCATCTTTCTCACACTAAAATCACAATGAAGAATCTGGTTAGAGGTACGCATATTCATTCTCATGCATATGAGAATGATTATGCGTACCTCCGACCAGATTCTTCATTGTGATTTCAGTGTGAGAAAGATTCAATTAAATGAGTCGTTGGATAAAAGAGTAGTCGTCAATCAACTGGAAATTGTGTCGCCCTTAATTAATGGTAATTTTTAATAATTAGTAGTAATTATGTATCTTCTTTTTTCAGATAGTGTTTTTATAATTTCAAATTATTCAAAAACAGTGATGATTTTATATTTTGTAGAAAAATATGGAACAAGGAAGTCGACATTAGTCATTATTAGATGATCGCACTTGGATAAATCAGCACAGAAATCCAAATGGTTCTGGTTTAAATCTTGTATATATTGAGGGTGTTGAAGCTTTCTTAGAGTTTGCATCATCAAAACCAGAATATGTTTTAGAAGGCACAATTAAGTGTCCTTGTAAAAATGTGATCTAAGAACGTTTGACACATTTGACAAGGTTGGGGGACATCTCTTACGGTTTGGTTTTCAACCAGATTATGTTTTTTGGTATCAACATGGTGAACGCAGTTCTAGAGAAGATACTAATAACTTGATTCCAGATCCATCACGGTTCCAAAATTTAGTATATGATGTTACAGGTCCATCTGTTCAAAAAACTGAAACTCACGATGATATTGATTCAACTCCTGAGTTGGCACCATCCAAATTTTATGAGTTGTTGAGGTCTGTTGAGGATGAATTATATCCTGGTTGCAAGATAAGAAAGTTAGAAGCGGTTTCAAAATTTATGGCTATTAAATCTGATAATGCAATGTCAGACAACTGTTTTGATCAGATATTTTCTTTGGTTAAAACATTGTTACCTAATGGAAATGTTTTTCTTGCAAATTACTATGAGAGCAAGAGGTTGGTTTGTAATCTAGGCCTTAGTTATCAGAAGATTCATGCATGTGAAAATGATTGCATCTTATATTCTGGTGAAAATGAGTCGTTGGATAGTTGTCCCACATGTGGACAATAGAGGTATAAAGAAGCTCAACCAGGGAAGTCTGGATCGATTCTTGTAAAACAGTTGAGATATTTCCCCCTAACACCTAGGCTGCAATGTTTATTTATGTCTCATAACACAACGTCAATGATTTCATGGCACAAAACCAATATTTCAACCGATAAAAGCTTGAATCATCAATCAGATGGTAATTCATGGAAACATCACTAGTGGAAATCACATCTATACCAACACTTTTTTCCCAACAATTTTTTCAAACCGTTGGGATAAAAAATATATACCAACAGTTATGTGAAAAGCTTTGGTATAGAGTAATATATGTTGGGTTTTCCAATGGTTTTGGGAAACCATTGGAAAAAACCACCTAAAATACCAACGGTTCATATGAATCGTTGGAATAGAAACACCTAAACCCGGTTTCCATCGGGATTCTTCTCCCATCCGCACTGCCCCTCACACCCCACTTCTCCATCCCTATGGCACCGCTCCTCTCGAACCCCCCTCGATGCCGCTCTCATCCCCCTCGCGCTCCCCTCCTCCCATTCCAACTCTCGCTCGACGCTCGACGCTCGCTGATCGCCGCTCGATGCTCGACACTCACCGCTCACCGCTCGCCTCTTCCCTCCTCCCATCCTGAGCCCTAGCAGTCGTCGCTCAGCCATCCCCTGCAAACTCTACACTTCGCGTGTCATCCACAATAAGTGCACAAAGGTGGCATTTCTGATTTAAGAAGTGTATGTTTCAGGGTTATTCATCGATTTCACTAAATTATGGTGAAATCAATCATTTGTGATAGATATTTTGCTATAATTAGGAACAAGGGAACATAAAATCAATGTTTCATATTCTGTTTTAGGGTTATTTAGTGTTTTATATTCAATGTTTTCTATAATTAGGATTAAGAAGGGTTATTCATGGATTTTTCTATAATTAGGAAGGGTTATTCATCCCTTCCTGTTTTTTCACATTGATCCATTGAGGTATTCAATGTTTCATATTCTTCCAAGGGGTTTTTCCCAAAATCAATTTTATTGGTTATTGAATAGGCATTTTCAATTGGGGATTTGTGCAGCTGAGATTCATGGATGCATTGGAAGTGACATAGCAGAATAACAACACTATATTAAGGATTCATTTTTCAAAATTATTTTCCTTTACAAATATATATATATATATATATATATGAAGTGCGTGTTATGTGACATTTCCAGTCTACCTATGCTTATAAGTCCTCACCACCACACTAACTCAGGTACCATGTTCTATCAGTATCAGAAGAGATCTCAAGACCACTTGTTGAAGGAAAAATATCTATGTCGCACCATTTCTAGTCCTTGAGAAATAATTCTACCTTTTTCACACATAATATGTCATTCCACAATTAGGAGTGGGCTACCTTCTCTAGATGGGGGGGTACTTTCTATTTTTTTTGCATGTGAATAGTTTTTGTATCATTCACAATATTTTGGTCCTATAAGATTATCCTCGACTCGACTTTACATGGATTCAACTTTACTGTCAATGTCTCCTTCTAGTAACATGTCTCATGTATTTTGAATTGAACCATCAAAATGGGCCTAACCCTTGCATGTCTTAAATTCATAATCCTCATCTTGGATATTTCCATTTAAGGATGATTTTATGGGTATTTTAAAATATGTTTTAGACCTCTTTTCCATTATATGTTAAAATATATAATGTTATCCCTATTGAATTTACTAAAACTGTGTGATACCTTAGTCCCCACCTTAGAGGATAATCCTTACATGACATTAGACTCCCACCACACTGCCCTCTAGGAAACTGTATGGCTTAATTCCCACTATACATGATACATAGTGATGTTTAGACATCATGTCCTGGACCAACACAATTTTCATTCCATCCTAGATCTTAGGTATTGTGACACACTCAAGTCGAGCACCTACCCAACATAATTCTCAGATGATTCCCCTTCCCCCGAGTATTAGTTATATTTGTGTGAGAGGTTCACTTGGTTTTTCTTGGGTGATAAGGACATACTAAATTCACATAAATAATTATTTCCCATCCTTATGTACATGATCACGATCTTTATAGAAATATTATAGTCCAAACACCATGACCTTAAAATCTATACACTCATACCTGAGGTGTTCCTAATAATCCCTAGGCTATGAAAACATGCTAAGTTCATTTTCACCATATTTATTTATTTTCCATATATCCCCTTGTTCCTTGCTACACGACCTTAAAAATTACTCCCCTACACTCTAGGATATATGACATTAAGGGTTATCCCCCCACTACTAGAAATAGAGCCTATACCAACACTTTGTTCCCAACGGTTTAGAAAACTCATTGGGAAAAAGCACTTATACCAATGGTTCTAATAAACTGTTAGTGTAGGCTGTTTTATTTTGTGTTTTCCCAACGATTTAAGAAAACCGTTGGGAAAGAGAACTATTACCTATGGTTTTAATTAACCGTTGGGAAACATTATACCCAAATTAGGGCTCCATCCCTCGCGACATTTCATCCCCGCGCACTCCTCCCCTACCCAACCTCGACCACCTCCCGGCCTCCACCTCCGCCTCCGCCTATGCCTCCAGGCCCCCCTCCCTATCCTTTGGAAACATTACCCTTCCCCTCTCAGCTCCTTCTCTGACGACAACATCCCCCTCCCCTCTCGACTCCTGATGACGTTCCCCCTACCCTCTCGTCTCCCTCTCTTGGCGACATCCCCCTCACCTCTTGGCTCTAACTCCTCCTTCGACATCCCCCAACCCCCTCTCCAGTCACGTGCGAGACCCCCATGACCGAACACCCCACGGGATGTCCCCCTCTATCAGCTCCCTCTCCTCCCGCCTGGGCAATAATATTGTCGGGTCTGACCCCTTCCCCCCAAGATCTAGAGGTAAATTTATTCCAAATCAATGTGTTGGACTGCCCATCTGAGGTAGACCTAACCTCTCCTGAAGTCTAATATCTTGGTTTCTGTGTTTATGGATATTTAGTTGTTTATTTGCTTATGGTTTAGGTGTAATCCCAATTTTCCATTTTTTACATTTGTTTGTATAGCCCGGATGGCCAAAAAATTTCATCTGTTAATTCGTCACAGGTCTAGCTCAACCATGTTATTTTTTTGTTTGTTCAAATGTGAAATTATTGGTTTAGTTGTTCCCATGATGTTTGTAATTGAAATATTTGGATCATGGATACTTCATGTGATGAGAGGTATAGGAGTAGGGGAATCTATTGGACTGTAAATGGTGAAAAATGTCTTTTTAAGTTCAGTAGGCATTTGGAAATGTGCAAAAATCTGGTTCGAAAATCAACATAATGAGTTCTTAGTGGCCTGTTTTCAAGAGTCTATTGGTTATAAAAAATGAAAATTTTAGTAGTTTGGTTATATTTTATAGATCATAAATCCAAATTCATGGAAAACTAATGATTTTCACTCATTAAAGGGAATAAGTATGAAATTAGACAGTTTGGTGTGGTGGGATAGGGGGGGATGAAATGCCAATGACTTCAACCGAATTGCAGACATAAATAGAAAGGGGTCGGTTGTGACGTCTGGTGCTATACAAATTGCTGAATAGGTATGTAATCAGGTATGGTACATATCAATAGTTTTGGACGGGTCCCGGTCTAAGTCTTTTAAAAAATGTAAAATGTAAAAAATAACATAAATTAACAATAATAAATATAGTAAACTTACAATTCATCAAACTAAAATAAGATTAAACAAAATTATCAATTGGTCTTGGCCAGGCTTGGTCTGGGCTTGGGTTTGGTCTGGGTTTTTTGGGCCTTCACTAGTTCGAGTCCTACCCTAAACACTACTTGGACTGGGCCTATTGTAAGAAATATGTCTCACAGACTGTCCAGGTCAACGCCAGGCATCAGGCCATCTTTACACCCTTATTGAGTTTAACAACTAAGTTGTTATGTTATTTTTTTTACATTCAAGAGTATTTTTGGACTCTAAACATTGCATTATTACATTCATGTTACTTTAAATAAAACTTTTACTTAAGTAAACATTGTGATGTTACAGTTTTTCCAATCCCCAACACAGTAACCACTTTCTCTACAATTATATTACATTATAACCACTCAACAGGCTAGTAAGATGGGGTGTTGAGAGTGTTGGATTGATATATGTATTAATTTTGTTTGAATGCATTGTAGACCGAGTTCACAATTGACCGGGGAATGGTGGATTCTAGCAGGAGAGCTATTTAAGACACAAGGGCAATCTATGCCGAATTTCATTTTATGATGCATTAGTTATTATTCACCATAGTAGTCAATCTCAGATCATGGTGCAATGCGGCGGGGTTCTAGCAGGGTTATGTGCACAATCTTCAACTCAACTAATGAATCATAGGTGCATATTCAATGGCTAAGTGTACTATTATGGTGTTTCCAACAACATGCTATATAAAGAACATAATGAAAAATGAAGAGATTATTAAATGGAACTATTTCCCCCTTGCTTGCAGGAACATTATTTGACCCATGGGGCGGTGCGGTTCTTATATATTGGGTGGTGACATGTATAGTCACAGGATACAGGTATGTTTTTGTTTAGTTTTTATTTTATTTTCTTTATCGCATTGTCCACTTAGGTATTTTACTTCTTTCTACGGACGGAGGGTAGTGATGCTATCCTGACTAGTTGACGCAGATCACTTGTATACTGTAATACCATGAGGTTTGAGTGTGAGGAAACATTGGAAGATAGAGGAGCCTTGGGGTCTTCCATGAGATGGAATTGTTTTTCTAAAACATTGTGTGAGAACATTTCTGGATTATGTTGGAGTCATGAAATAACCCCAAGTGTCTTCATGAGATAGCATAAATAATCCCAAGTGTCTCCAAGTGTCTCCATGAATCGTATTATCCTCGCATGGGTTGGCCACTCACCCAATCCTATCAAACCTATCCTATTCTATCCACTCAGTCACATTGTCTAGACTCATCTCTCGAGGATTATCCCATGCCTCGATGCACATCTCATCATCCAACTAGACAAAGAGGATTATTCACCTTATGATTTTCCTAGTCACAAAAGCACACCATGTCGAACATATCTACATTATATTCTCAATAATCCGGTCAAGAACCTCATCAAAATAATGTATTATAACCCAGCCCCACTAACCAGGTTCCATCCTAAGCTAAATCACACCAAGCCTCTTGGCATTATAATGCCAATCTGTCCGACAATACCCAATACCCACACTAGCATATCATCCTTCATCTCTTTAGTTTAACTCTTGAATCATTAAATGGATTAAAAACTTTCATAATACATTTTATATACTTAGAGGGACCATCCCACTCTAAGAACCTACCAAGATTCCAATCCATCCTCATAAGTATTTCCTCATCAAACGTTAGATGTACAATTTCCACACCTATCACTATAAGGCCCAATCCTATTAGGAATTTTTTACTTGATCTAAATCCTCATCATTAGTGACATCAATCACATTAAAGTGCATAAATGTCAACTGAACCCTATATTCCAAGAATTATTCATGTGGACAAGCCCCATAACAACAAACTAAGAACAAAATCCATAAATAATAATGCCAAATACATGCATCATTTTTAAATAAATATCTCAAGTGTAAACATAAAAACCAAGAATAATAATACCTCATCCCTTATATCGAACAAAACCAAAATAAGTTGAAACTCAGGCCAAATTGATTATATACCATTAATAGGAAGATTAATTGTTAATTAATAGGAATGTACTATTTGATAGTATCATTTTGAAACATTGATCTATTTCCCCTTTGCTTGCAGGAACATGATTTGACCCATGGGGCACTGTGGTACTTATATGTTGGGCGGTGATAGGTATAGTCATAGGAGACAGGTATGTTTTAGTTTAGTTTTTATTTTATTTTCTTTATCACATTGTCCACTTAGATCTTTGACTGCTTTCTATGGAAATAGGGTAGTTATATTCTACGAAGGGTGCCAGAAGGAGTTCAGATTGATTCAGTCCACCAGATTTTATCTGAGGTAATATTCTACGGTCACTACTTGTCTCGCACCTCAGGTATTTGGGGATTTAGTGTTTTTGACTCCATATTATGTTTTCGGTAGGGCATTGGATCGTTTTGTGTTGGTTCGGGTGGATTTGGTTCTCTGCTGCCAATCTAGGTAAGGATTTAATGCCATTGGTTGGTTTCTCACTGGATATGTAGCGTCCTTCATGTGTTTTAAGGTTCTTAATATCCTTTTTGTAGTGCGTTGATCCCTGCTCGTTGGTTTTGAGTCGCCAAGTCAAGGGAGACTCATCCTTCATGTGTTTCAAGAGTCTGTTTTTTATAACATAAGATTAGTTTCTATAATGTGAAGGAAAACTACATAGGATTTATTTGGAATCCTGGTCGGATGATGCTGCCCCACAGATGTCGCTGGACCGGGACAACACGCCGCGGTCTCGCTGCGGTCACGTCGCGGTCACGCCGCGGTCACACTGCAATAATGTCGTGATTTGGCCCTGCTCCAGGAAAACACCCCGCGGCGGTTCGCAGTCCTGACAGAATTCAATGTATGATACCTAGATATATTTTTAGATACATTACCCATCCATAGTTAATGGTGAGGGAGGCGACAGCTGGAATGTTTCCCCGCTCCCTTCGGTCCTGGCCGAAAGATGTTGCCCTGCGGATGTCGTTGGACCGGGCCAACACGTCACGGTCACGCCGCAGTCACGCCGCGGTCACGCCGCGGTCTCGCCATGGTCACGTCGCGGTCACGCCGCGGTCACGCCACGGTCTCGCCATGGTCTCTCCGCGGTCTCACTGTGGTCTCTCTGTGGTCTCGCCGCAGTCATGTCGTGGTCACGCCGTGATTTGGCCCCGCTCCAGGATGACACCCCACGGCGATTCGCAGTCCTGTCAGAATTTGATGTATGATACCTAGATAGAGTTTTAGATACATTACCCATCTATAGTTAATGGGGAGGGAGGCGAAGACTGGAATGTTTCCCCACTTCCTCCCGCTCCTTTCGCTCCTGGTCAGAAGATGCTGCCCTGCGGATGTCGTTGTACCGGGCCAACACAGCGTGGTCTCAATGCGGTCTCGCCGCGGTCACGCCGCGGTCACGCCGTGGTCATGCCGCAGTCACACCACGGTAATACAGTGATTTGTACCTACTCTAGGAGGACACCCCGCGGCGGTTCGAAGTCCTGTCGGAATTCTATGTATGATACATAGATAGAGTTTTAGATACATTACCCATCCATAGTTAATGGGGAGGGAGGTGACGACCGAAATTTTCCCCCGCTTCCTCCCGCTCCCTTCGCTCCTGAACAGAAGATGATGCCCTGCAAATGTCTCTGGACTGGGCCAACACGCCGCGGTCACACTGCGGTCACACCGCGGTCACGCGCGGTGTGGCAGGTATCACTCTAACTGTCTCTCTTTTGTTTAAAATGGACATCATTTTAAGTAAAAACAACTGGCATACGGAAAACCGACCAAACGTATTCGGATTGTGTTGATACTTTAGAAAAAAGATCCATGGGTCGTATGTGACGTGTATAATTCAACCCTGCCTCAATCTGAGGCACACTGTGGCCGACACCACTCAAAGTGTCTCACCTTTATTTGAAATGGAAAACATTTTAAGTGAAAACAACAACTCGCATACAGAAAACCGACCAAACACATTAAGATTCTATTTATACTTTATCAAAATGATTCATGAGTCATCTATGACATGTACGAATCAACCTCTCCTCGATCTGGGGCACAGTGTGGCCGGTATAACTCCAAGTGTATGTCTTCTGTTTAAAATGGACATCATTTTAAGTGAAAACAACAACTGACATACGGAAAACTGACCAAACGCATTTGGATTATGTTTAAACTTTATTAAAATGATCCATGGGTCATATGTGATGAGTACGAGTCAACCCCACCTCAATCCAAAGTGCGGTGTGTCCAGAACCACTCAAAGTGTCTCTCTTTTGTTTAAAATGAACATCATTTTAAGTGAAAACAACAAATGACATATGGAAAAGTGACAAAATGCATTCAGATTCTGCTGAAAATTTAGGACAATGATCCATGGGTCATATTTGATGTGTACGAGTCAGCCCCGCTTCAATCTGAGGCGCAGTGTGGCTGACACCACTAAAAGTGTCTCTCTTTTGTTTAAAATGGACAACATTTTAAGTGGAAACAACAACTGACATATGGAAAACTGACCAAAAGCATTTAAATTCTATTTAAACTTTAGGAAAATGATAAATGGGTCATATGTGACGTGATGAGTCAACCCCGCCTCAATCCGAGGCACGGTGTGGCCGGTATCACTCTAACTGTCTCTCTTTTGTTTAAAATGGACATCATTTTAAGTAAAGACAACTGACATACGAAAAATCGACCAAACATATTCAGATTGTGTTGATACTTTAGAAAAACGATCCATGGGTCATACACGACGTATACGAGTCAACCCCACCTCAATCTAAGGCGCGGTGTAGCCAACACCACTCAAATTATCTCACCTTTCTTTGAAATGGAAAACATTTTAAGTGAAAACAACAATTGGCATACGGAAAACTAACCAAACGCATTCAGATTTTGTTGATACTTTATGAAAACGATTAATGAGTCATCTGTGACGTGTACGAGTCAACCCCTCCTCAATCTGGGACACGGTGTAGCCGGTATCACTCCAAGTGTATGTCTTTTGTTTAAAATGGACATCACTTTAAGTGAAAACAACAACTGACATACAGATTACCGATTAAATGCATTCGGATTCTATTGAAACTTTAGGAAAATGATCCATGGGTCATATGTGATGTGTATGAGTCAACACCGCCTCAATACAAAGCGTGGTGTGGCCGGAACCACTCAAAGTGTCTCTCTTTTGTTTAAAATGAACATCATTTTATGTGAAAACAACAAATGACATACATAAAACCAAACAAATGGATTCGGATTCTGTTTAAAATTTAGGAAAATGATCCATGGGTCATATGTGACATGTACGAGTCAACCCCACCTCAATCTGAGGCGTGGTGTGGCCAACATCACTCTAAGTGTCTCTCTTTTGTTTAAAATAGACAACATTTTAAGTGAAAACAACAACTGACATACGGAAAACTGACCAAATGCATTCGGATTCTGTTTAAACTTTAGTAAAATGATCCATGGGTTATATGTGACATGTACGAGTCAACCCCACCTCAATCTGAGGCGCTTTATGGCCAGTATCACTCTAACTGTCTCTCTTTTCTTTATAATGGATGTCATTTTAAGTAAAAACAAATGGCATACATAAATCTGACCAAACGTATTAGGATTCTATTGATAATTTAGCACAATGATCCATGGGTCGTATGTGACGTGTACGAGTCAACCCCACCTCAATATGAGGTACGGTGTGGCCGACACCACTCAAAGTGTCTCACCTTTCTTTGAAATGGAAAACATTTTAAGTGAAAATAACAACTGGCATATGGAAAACCGACCAAACGCATTCACGTTCTTTTGATACTTTATGAAAATGATTCATGAGTCATATATGACGTGTACGAGTCAACCCCACCTGAATCTGGGGCACTGTGTGGCCGGTATCACTCCAAGTGTATGTATTTTTTTTAAAATGGACATCACTTTAAGTAAAAACAACTGGTATATGGAAAACCGAGCAAACGTATTCAGAATTCTATATGCAATATTATTCATTTTTTATGTGTTATTGATCACTGTTTTCAAAGGAACACTGAGGTGCGTGCCTTGGCGAGGGGCACGGCGAGGCGAGGTCGGAGCGCCTTGCCACCTACAAGGCAAGGTAACTTCGCTGAGGCGTTCCAATGGCACGCGCCTCACCCTCCATTCCTTGAGGCGCTCGGGTGCCATGCACTACACCTCACTCTCATATTTCTTGTTGGGAGGCAACAGTGCTGCCATGCAGAGAAGCGAATGATGTCGGCGACGGATGGGGTTTTGAGTGCGCGACAGATGAATCGTTGTAGCATAGATCAGGGTAGGAGGCGAAAAGGTGGGAAAGGTGGAGATCGGGGTAGGAGGTGGAAATCACGGTGCACCATGATGGAAATCGGGGCAGTCCTAATTTAAATTAAATATAATATTTAATATATTAATAAAAAAACACAACAGACTAATTTTTTTTTGCAAGGAAAAACATAGCAGACTATAAAAACATTGTTGTGACATCACTCATAGCAGAACCTCATAAAAAATATCAGTATGTATTTTAATTTGAATTTTTTTATTGAATTTAAGTTTTTTAAAATTTAAAATATTGTTCAAAACTGTATATAATTAATTATGTGCGCATGCGCCTTAGTTGCGCCGCACGCCGTGCCTCGTGTCGCATCCCCAAACGGTCTTCGCGCATTATTGCGCCGCGCGCCTTTGAAAATATTATTTTTCGCTACTTCAGTTCCTCTTGGATCTTGGTGAACTTCATGGGAAAGTCTTACGGTTTCTTCAAGTCTACCTAAGGCATCAGAAAAGGGGACCCTATCTCGCCATCGTTGTTCATCATCATTCAGGATATTTTGAGCCAGCTCATCTAGAGGAGTATCAATAATGGAGGCATTCTGACGTAACGTCATCGATCAAGGGCCCCAGAAATTTCCCACCTTATGTTTTTCAATGATACCATATTATTCCTGATGGGAAAGAGTAGATCAATACGAAGTCTGAACGGGGTGCTGGAGAAATACTGCCATTGGGGTGGCCAGTCCATCAACAAGGGGAAAAGTGATTTCTTTATCTCCCACAAGTGCTCCATCGAGAGAGTGAAAACTATTAGTATTCTGCTTGGCATCCAAAGGGGAGAGTTTCCTATGGTCTATCTAGGTGCGCTTGTCTCGCCTGGGAGACTTCAGATTCGGGACTTCGACGCTCTCTGCACTAGGGTTTCAGATAGGGTGTTTAATTGGAAAAATAAATTCTTATCCTTTAGCGGATGCATTTCCCTAGTGAACAGCATTCTGGTGGCCTCTTCAATTCATGGTTTGTCCTCTATCAAAGTTCCCATGGGCGTTATTAAATCAATTTATAGGATACTTTCCAATTTCATCTGGGATCCGTTGTCGTAGAGAAAGAAACAGTGGGTAGCCTGGGGAAAATGGCACGGCCTGTGAATAAAGGAGGCATCGAGGTGTGAAACCTGGAGGATACCCTTTATTACATGCATGTGAGGCTTTCATGGAGTGTCTTGGAATAGCATACCCTATGGGGGACTACCATGCATGCGTACGTGACGTGCCTTAGTGCTCCGGGGGAGGGGCATCTTTCTTCCCTTTGGTCGGTGATAGGCCCTATTGTTGATATCATTCATCCCTTTTCGATATGGGTGGTGGGGGAGGGAGAGATATCCTTATGGCATCAAGATTGGTGTAGCACAGTGCTAGGTTTCCCTGGATGTCCGGCTATGAATATTTCGCTCAAGGAGGCCAGCCTCTTTCCTAGCTTCACCGACTCGGTTTTGGATAAGGAACAATCGCAGTGTTTTCAACTCATTGAGATTAATGAATAGGAGGACAAGTGTGTGTTCACGGCCTCCCCCTCAGGCCTGTTATCATCGAAGGATTTCTTCCGCATTGGTAATGGACAGGAGTAGAATGAGGGATGGGATGAGCTTCTATGGGTGAAAAACATCCCCACCAAGATCAACATCCTCACCTGGAGGATTCGTAACAAAGGCCTCCCAACAGATGACAATATTTGTAGGTGTGGTATCCCCCTTGTGTCTAGGTGTGTATGTTGTAGTGTTCATAGTGAAGAGAGCACTGGCCATCTGTTCTTCGACAGTGACTGGGCACGCGAGGTCTGGAAAATCCTGGGGGACTTTGCGTTCCTTACCTCGGACGGTTCCTTCCCTGCCTTTCTTGATATGTGGTTCCATGGTTCTGAGGGAAGAGGTCCGGAGAGGGTGGCCAATGTAGTAGTGTTTCATGTGGGGTGTTGGACCATTTGGCAGGCTCGGAACAAATCGAAGCACGAGGGGGGTGGGGGTTTCGGCTCATGCCATTATTGTTTGGGCGAAAAATCTGCTACTGGATCTGAACATAGCTGTGAGGACATGGAAGGCAGCTCCTATATTTTTTTGGCTCTAAATGGGCTCCAATATGGACATGGCACCTAGAAGTAGGGAAGAAAATTGGGTTCAATGGAAGCCTCCTTCAATGGGTTTGAAACTTAATACAGATGGCTATTGTGTCCAAGGGAACCTGCGTGGAGGAGGAGTAGTACGTGACCACAATGGTTCAGTTTACCTCATTTTCTTGGCCAGACTAGGCCATGGGTCTTCTCTACAAGCGGAGTCGAAGGCAATTCTCATTGGGCTCAACCTTTGCATGGAAAAGGGTCTCGCAATCTCTGAAATCGAAACAGACTCCATTATTGTGCACAACTCCTTGAAAGGGTACACCTAGTCTCCTTGGTCGATTAAATATGTCATCAGAAAATGTAGAAGTATGATTAATAATGGAGTGAGTATCCTTTACACCTGGAGAGAAGGGGACAAGGTCGCGGATCACTTGGTCGTGATGGAAGTCAACAACACGGAGGAGGTGTTTCTTCACACTACAGGGAGTATCCAACCCAAGGGGGTTGACTGTATCAAAGGGTATGCACTGGGTCTTCATCACTTCAGACCACCCTAGGCCGTCTTGGCTAAGGGGGGAAGGGTTCTTCCCCCGGGGCCTCTTCTATGTTTATTGTTTTTCCCTTTCCCTTTTGTTTTTTTCCTTTGTACTTTTCCCCTCTTTCAATAAAAAATTACATGATGATGATGAGAATTCAATTATGAATTCTGTATTTCATAGGGTAATTGGGTTCATAAACATGATTATAATTATGGTACATTCCATGGTTATAATAGTATCATCTTTTTATGTGCTTTTGTGTGCTATATCAGGTGTTTGTTGTTGTTAAGAGTGTATTCAGGTGTATGTAGTTGAGTGTGTAGTGGTTTTTTTAGTGTATGTAGTTGAGTGTGCAGGTGGTTTTATTGGTGTTGAGTGTAGCGGGTGGTTTTTTTTGTGTATGAAAGTGTTTGATCTTTATTCCATGGTTTTTTTGAGTATGCAGGAGTGGTGTTTGTTCTGTATTCCATGGTTTTGTATTCCATGGTTTTGTTGAGTGTGCATGAGTGGAGGAGATTCTAGGTGGTTGGTCTGCCAAATTCTGGTATAACACTATACCAACGGTTTAATAAAACCATTGGAATACTGCTAAAACATGAAAATGAGTATTGCCAACGGTTTTCAAACCATTGGGAATACTCCCATTTCACACCGCCAGCAGCCAGTATTTCCAACGGTTTTCTAACCGTTGGGAATACTCCTATTTCACACCTTCAGCAGCCAGTATTACCAAGGGTTTTCAAAGCATTGGGAATACTCCTATTTTACACAGTATTTCCAATGGTTTTCAAACCTTTGGGAGTACCTTTATATACCAATGGTTCAAATAACAACTGGGAAACTCTAGGATTACACTGCCCCTCCCAACAGTTGTACTAAAATCATTGGTAATGGGCTATTCCAATGCCTTACTTGCCTACGGTTTGCCAAACCGTTGGTATATAGTATACCAACGGTTTGGAAGCCTTTACCAATGGTTTGAAACCATTGGTAATGCCTTAGTTTCCAATAGTTTATTTTGATCGCCTGCATCCATCTTTTTCTTTAGAAGCCTGAAACATGCGATTGGGTCTTTCTACTGACGGTTTATGTCTGTTTGGTTCTTATGGTAGTCATTATTCATGTTTTCTTGTCTTTATAACTCCATAAAATCTACCTCCGTGGATGTTGATGAAAGAGCCCTATATCTTTTTGACCTTATTAATCCCAAGACATCCGAAAAAGAATATTGATGTTTATTTGAAACCATTGTTTGATAAGTTAAATGCATTGTGGAGTAATGGTGTTAGTACATACGATGTTGCTGTGAAACAAAATTTCACATTAAAAGCTGCATTGATGTGGAAGATTAGTGACTTTATGGAATATGGCATGTTATCTTGATGGAGTACACATGGTCCGAAATCATTTCCTTACTGTATGAAAGACAACAAAGATTCTATGCTCTTCAATGGAAAAAAACCTTTCTATTTTGACTATCATCGCAGATTTCTTCCAACTGATCATCCTTTTCGAAGGAACAAATATCATTTCAGAAAAGGCACAATTGAAAGGGATGAGCCTCCAAAAATGATCTTAGGTACAGAGTTAAAATCAGTTGTATTTTCATTACCTCCCATCACATTTGGGACAATAGTAAACCAACAGAAAATTCATGGCTTTGGGAAAGAACATAATTGGATAAAACAAAGCATTTTTTGGGATCTCCCATATTGGTCTGATTTGTTGGTCTTCCACATGTTGGATGTCATCCATATTGAGAAAAACTGTTTTGATAATTTATTTCATACAGTTTTGGATACACCAGGTAAGACCAAAGATACTGTAAAAGCATGATTAGATCTTGCCCAAATTTAAAGGCAACCAGAACTTGAACTATTTGAAAATGTCAGATCACATAGGTTAATAAATCTAAAAGCAGTTATACACTGTCCAAATATATTCTCTTATTATTTTGTCAGTGGATTGTAGATTTGAGACTTTTAGATGGCTATGCTTCCAATTTGGGAAGATGTGTTAAGAATGGTCATATTACCGAATTAAAAAGTCATGATTTTCATGTTATAATGAAAATAATTATGCTGATTTGATTCAGAGGTTTGTTGAATTATATGATTTGAGATTCAATAACAGACATATCATATTTTTTTGATACATTTGTGCAGTGACAACAGACTATGATGCGCTAAGAAAACTGGAAGAAGATGTTGTTGTAATTATATATAAACTGGAAAAAATCTTTCTGTCTTCTTTCTTTGACTCAATGGACCATCTGATATTACATTTTCCACATGAAGATAAATTTGGAGGTCCGGTACAGTTTCTATGGATGTATTCATTCAAGAGATGCAGGCAGAAATTGAAGAAAAAAGTACATAACAAAGCATCAGTTAAAGTCTCAATTGCTGAAGCTTATTTGCAAGAGGAAATTGTTTTTTTCTGCTCTCACTATTTTGAATCTGAATATCCCTCAAAACGAAACCGCATGGGATAGAATGATGGAAATGTTAATTATGAAATGGATAATCAATTATCAGTTTTTAATCAGCCAAATCTTAGCTTCGGTGGAATTCAAGAATAATGGATTTCAGACAATGAACATCACAGAGCTCATACATATGTTCTGCTCAACTGTGAAGAAATGACAGCATTTGTACTATGAGTGCTTATATCACTTATTCTATAATTTCTGTTACATTATGTAAATTTATTTTATTTGTAGGTTATATGATAATCATATCAAGAAACAACTTCCACAAATTACAGCAGCTGCTCTTGAAGAACACAAACAAAAAAAATCTCAATGGTTTCAAAAATAGGTAACATAAATTATTGATGGTTTAATATCAATTCAGTTTACTATTTATTATATTGATAATTGTTTTAAAAATTTTCAGGTGTCTAAGCATACCGATAAAATTGATAAGAGACTGTGTATATTGAGTAGCCCACCATCCAAAATGGTTAAATCTTATAATACATATGTGGTGAATGGTTTTCGATTTCATACACGTGCATATGGGGAATCAAAAAAAACAATGAACAGTGGAGTTTGTTTGAGAGGATTGCATCATAGAGAAACTGAAGTTGACTTTTATGGAATTCTGGATAAAATTATTGAGTTATGTTATCTTGGACAGAATTACATAACAATGTTTAAATTTCGGTGGTTGGATACTGAGAGAGGATTTCATGTTCATCCGAATCATGGAATCGTCGATATTAAATATAAAAGTCTTATTTCAGTAAATGAACCATTTTTATTGGCTCAACAGGCACATCAAATTTATTACGCAAAGTACTGTGCTACTTCAAGAGACTTGAGTGATTGGTGGAGCATAATAAAAATGAAATATTGGGAAAATCAATTTACTCAAACTGAATGTGGTTCCACTGAAGTGGGAGGAATTGAAATTTTTCAAGAGTCTACTCAAAATCCATCTTTTTCAAAAAGAAACGTGAATATCGATGATAACACCCCACATTTAAGGGTTGATGATGATAAAGATGTTAATGATGTTACAAATGAATTTGAAATGACAAGGGATGGTGAAAGTGAAACTCATATGGATATTGATGATATCGAGGAGGAATATAAAGACATTGACATCATCAAATATGAATATGATGATGAAGGTGAACATTGACACAGTTAAATGTTGGTTATGATCATAACTAATATATATATATATATATATATAATAGTTATTTTCAACTCTCTGCAAACAATAATCATTGTGTGTTTCAGATGGACTCTGATCTATTACGTGATCTAGAGGAGGCTGAGCTACCTTTGGATGAGGGGAATGTGGGATCATCTGACCCTCAGCCTACTGGTGGTTCAGGAGGTACGTGGAGGGGGCGTGGTCTTGCGCGACTGATGATTCCTGACCCTATCCCCGAGTGACGTCCATGTCTTGGCTTTGATACACACACATGGAGGTATGGTAACCTGTATATTTTAGTTATCTTTCATTAATTTATTTACATATATACTAATTGTTTGATTATTTATTATTTTTTCACAGTTTTGTGCATGTAGCTGTTGCAAAGGGGAGCGCTATCTTGCGCAATTATTTTTCTCATCCATGGATCACATGGGAATAGATTCTTGTTGATGTACGGCTCAGCATATCCAATCATTGGCTGGTACGTAAATAAATAATATTTATTTTGAAATTTATTTTGAAATTTATTTTATTAATAACTTGATATTATAAATTATTTGTAGGGTTTATGGTATCCCATCGATGATAGAATGTGTGACGATATCCATGCAGCATGGGAGGTGGCTATGCGTGAGCGTTTGCGTCAATTTTTGCACAATTTGAGAAAGATGACCATTAAGAAAGCAGGACAGACAGTATTTGATGAGTCATGTAGAGCCCACCGACCAGGGTACATTTCATCTCAGGTTTGGGATGGATTATGTGTACACTGGTTGGGTGGTGGATTTCAGAGGAGGTCTTCATTGGGTCGGTAGAACCAGGGGGGACAGGAGGTGATGCATCGAGCTGGAATTCGTACATTCAGTATGCATAGAGAGCATCTGGTAAGTATTTTTTTAAATATTTTATATAACTTCAAATATAAATAGTTTATTTTATATTCATATAGGCAGTCGAGCATCCCAATATTACAGAGTTCAATGTTTATCGGAGGATGTACAGTGATCCAGCCACCGGAGATATTAGAGGTGATCATCAGCGTCAGATTGTGGTTAGTCTTATTTTTTCAGTTTGAAAATTAACTGCATATAATATTTTCACAATTTTAATTTCAAATTGGAATTGAAGGAGTCATATGAGGTTGCGACCTCTCAGACACAGGCTGAGGGTCAGGATAAGCCGACTGATCAGACCAGTGCCCACCATTTCGACGAGGCAGCATGGATGCAGGAGACTCAGTGTGGCTTTGAGAAGGGCCGAGTAGTTGGTATCAGCTCTCATGTGACTCCTGGCACTTATTATGGTACTACTGCGATGTCGGCGTCCAACTCAAGAAGATCTCATGGAGAGGCATCAGCTTCTGCCTCACAGTATTATGAGCAGTTCCGAGCTCAGAATGACCTTATAGAGAGTTTGCAGAAGCAGCAAGAAGAGATGTGTCAGCAGCAGCAACAACACGAGGAGGAGATGCGCCGATGGTAGTAGCAGCATCACAAACAGATGGAGTACATGCGCCATCTGACTCGTAGTTTAGGGATGAAGTTTCCTCCATCATCTCCTTCGGCTCCCCCACCTCCTCCAGAAGACGACCCCCCTAGTGATTTTTTTATTAAAAACATTTGAATTTAACATTTTTTGTAATATGAACTATTTACAGTTTCTGTCTTTTATATCGGTGCGAATATTACATAATTTAATTTTTAATATTTTATGATTTTTTTGTGAATATTGAGAATTTTAATAATTTTTTATTTTTTATTATTTTAATAATATTAATATTATTGTTTCATTAATCATAATTTTATTAAATATATTTTTTCAGTATTGTATTTTTTAATGTTTGTTTATTTTACTAATAATAATAATAATAATAATAATAATAATATTTAATGGTTTTTTTATATTTGTGAATATTGAGAATTTTTATAATTTTTATTTTTTTTATTTTTTTAATAAAATTAATATTATTGTATCATTAATCATAATTTTATTAAAATATTTTTTTAGTATTATATTTTTTAATATTTTTTTATTTTACTAATAATAATAATAATAATAAGAATAATATTTAATGATTTTTTTATATTTTTTGTGAATATTGAGAATTTTATTTTTTTTATTTTTTTATTATTTTAATAATATTAAAAATAATTTTTCAATAATCAAAATTTTATTAAATTTATTTTTTAAAAAAATTATTTATTATTTGTGACGGGATCTGTTGTGACGGGTTCTCGTCGCAAATAGCCTAAATAATTTTTTTAAGAAAAAAGTATTTACGACGGGATTAGGGGCCCCGTCGCAAAAAGTATTTGCGACGGGTCCATCGCAAATAGTCTAAATAAATACTTTCAAAAAAGTATTTGTGACAGTATTACGGGCCTGTTTCAAAAAAAGTATTTATGATGGGCCTGTCGCAAAAAAGTTTATATATATAAAGTATATAATCGGAGACTTATTTGCGACGGTGAAGCTGCCCATCGCAAAAAATTATTATTTACGACGGGCCCATCGCAAATAATATTTTTTGCGATGCCATTTTCTGCGATGGGCTATTTGGGATGGGACCCCGTGGCTAAAGATTATTTGCGACGAGATCCCATCGCAAATAACCCGTCACAAATACTTAGATTTCTAGTAGTGTTACACCCACATTTTTTCAATTTCAAGTGGATCCAATAATGGTAAAAATTAAATAAAAGGGATTATAGGGTACAGATATTAACATATAATGGATTTTTTACAAGTTTTTAGGTCATTTTGGCCCTTAAGTTTAAGTTTTAGTTCTTTGTTAAGATATTTTTTCTCTTAATCACTATAATTAATTTCAATTACTTTCACTAATTTTTTTTCAAAAATTAAATTTAACTTATTATAAATTATAATTTATTATGATTCCAAATATGGAATCAATTTTTCCAAATTCAAATCACATAGGTGGTATAAATTAATTTAAATTTATTCCCACGGAAGGGATGACAATGCATGTTTTTAAACTAAAAATGTTCAAAAGTTTGAGATGTGTTTATATCCAATTTCATTGAGAGATTGATTCAAATGACCTAAATTGGATTAATTTATTTATAATTGATATAATTTTACTTTAAAACTAATCAAAAATAAAATTTAACCTTATAAATAAATTATACGAAAAAGTAGTTTTGAATTAAAATTCAGTATTTTTCACTATTCGTCAAAAAAAATGAAACCTCATAGAAAAATACCAAAAATTTACCCTAAGAAAATTTTGAGGTTCTGATAAAAAAATAATTTTATTTTAACATATAAAATTTATAAAAGTTTTAAAAATTTTATTTAAAATATGTTCTCTATTAAAAGATAGTAAAACTATCTTTAGAAAAATATTTCTTTTTATGTGTAAAATTGGGTTTGTTCTTATTTTATGCCAATCAAATCTATTGGATGAATATAAAAAATATTTTATTGAATATAATATATATATATATCATTAATATAATTCACTAATAATCATTAATTTAATTTATTAAGACAAAACTCCTTTGGGGCATAAAAATAAAAATATATCATTTATATTCAATTGGTATGTATTTTTGTTTCTAATTAATTGGTAACCAATTAATTTATCTTAGATTTTTATAAAACATATATTTTCATAAGTTTTTTAATACTATTCATTTCCACTAATTTAACATCTAGGTTATATCATATTATATTAAATAATAATATTTTAATAATATATTGTTGTTCAGTAAAACTCGATCTTGCATGTAACACAATTCATTGAAGAATGTTATTATTGCATGCGATTTAGGATAATTTAGTGTTGTGTGAATTGAAAGATATAGAATATATCAAATTTATTTAAAATAGTAATTTTATTAAAATTTTTAAGGATAGTATATTCTCTTACATTCTTGGGGATGCGTGTCATACACGTTATCGAATAAAATGTTCTTATTTTATAATTTCAAGGAATTACATCTTGGACAATATATTCTCTTTAGAATATCTTATTAAGATGAAAAACCCATTTTCTATTAAGAAATAATATTTATTTCCTTTCATTAATAATATTTATAATGAACTATATCATATATGGTATTCTATGTGTTCATAACATTTTTATTTGAAAATAATTTTTAATTGAAATATACCACTAATGGGTGGTAGGAAAACATTCCCATGTATTTTAAAAACTAATTGGATAAGAATTTTATCCTAGATAAATTATTGTTATCCATGTATTCTTCTCAAAACATTTTATATAAATTAATGAATTATAAAATATTTTTATACATTTAATCATCTCATACTTTTTAATAAAACTATTTGTTATCAAACAACTTATCTTGTCACATAAGGGAAATGAGATGAAGATATGCATATTTTACATCAATTATTTTAAGATTTATAAAATCCTTTACATTCAAATCCTCAATGTAGTAACTTTTTACATCATCTCATGAATATAAACTATAATCTTAATCAATTATTCCTTTGATTTTGAACTTATTTATATTTACAATACTTTGTAAAATATACATTCGGTATCACATACCTTTCAAATTTGAAAAATTAATTTCCATAACATCCATACCAGAAATGGACATCCCATAGAGTTTTTCAAAATATTTTAGGTATATCTTAGATAATCTAATCATATTGATTTATTATTATTCATTCCCGATAACCCTGGGTTTCAACGACCTTGATTGTATTCTTGAAGAAAAATTATTGAACTTTTCAATAAACTTTTATTCATCTAGTTTGAACTTTTACCTACTTGTATTGTCTCTACAATATATTAGAACCTAAGAATCATATTCCTAGTTCATATATATTCCCAAAACTTTGAGAATATCAAGTAAAAATTCTTTAAATTCAATCCTATTGTTATATAATTTCAATAGATTAAAATTGGATAAATTCCATAACCTAAACAAATAATTTTTAGTCTCCCATTAAATCATATTATAGAATTAAAAAAACATAAACCTTGTGTATTAAAAACACCCATATCATTTAATATAAATAACTATTATTTACATGCTCTTATCAAGATCTAAATGAGATAAATTACACATCTTATGATAATTGTATCCAGAATTAAAGTATTTAATTTATCAATGTAGCAACTAACTTACTCCATTACTTGAAAGAAAACTTCAAGTTTTAATTATTTTCATCTTCTAACCTTCTGTGTATTTGAAACACTTTGTAAAATATATATTTGACATCATATATATATCAAAATAAAAGAATTTATTTCTAAAACAAATAAATATTTAAGTAAACCTTTAGTCTCTCCCATTAATTTAACATATTCAATCATATTTAATATCATTTGAAAACCCAATCATATTGAGTATATGAGACTAAAATCGATGTACCCAATCATATTGATTGAATGAGTGGATAAATCTTTGTTCAAGGCCATAATATGAATATAATCAACTCTATTCCTCTCATAACCAAATCCTATTAGGGTCTCCTGGCTAGTGTAACCCAAAATAATTTCCAATAACATGCTAACAAAGGACAATCTAGGGGAACCCAGCTATGCCATGACTTACCCAAGGATGATACAATGTCACCCATCCTTTCTTTACATACATAATAAAATCTAGGGGCACCCAGATATATCATGACCTACACATTTAGATAATAGAGGTATTAAAAAGTTTCATTTGGTAAGTAATCTAACAGTTATTATTTTATGGGAATTTAATCTTTTTATATTATCTCATATTATTCCATTTTATTCATGTATGATTCTTTTAATTTAGTTTGGAATATTATTCCCTCCACCAAATCAATATATTCAAACCATATTGATGATTAATTCTTTACACAACCCTCATGTTTTTGTTACTTACCCAAAAATAGAATTCAAATATATTCATACATATCCATATGCATCATATACATAGGGTACAATAACACTTCATGTAAAAGCATAGAGTTATTTGATATTAACAATATCCACATTAGTAAGCCTGGAGTGATAAATATCCATCCCCATTCACTAGCATAGACAAGGCATAAGGCTCTAGTTATGTTGGTAGTTCAACCCCAATTCCCTCTTCCTAAGGATAATTTAGTCAATAGAGAATCCAATTCATCATAACACTAACACCTAATATGAAAAAACTATATTCAACAACTAAATTAAAATTCATATCTTCAATTACAAACTTATTTCAAGGTAGATGAAAAACTAAATTCATTATCATACATATGATGGAATGAAAGGATCTATTTAGAAGTATTTTAACTATTAAAATAAATTTTACACCATTCATCATATAAAAAAATTTAAATATGAATAAATCAAGGAATAATATTTTAAATAAATGAAAAATTCAAATATTTAAACATGAGATAAAAATTTATAAACAATTAATAAATAAAATCTAATTATAATCACTTTATAATTTTAGATTTAATATTATAAACATTCCATAATTATGAATATAAAAAATTTATATTCACTCTAATATTAACTCTTTCATATTTATCATTATATGGAATTTATATCTAAAATATATGATACTAAATTAATTATAAAATATTTATAATCTAATTTATATTATGTAAATATTTTACATAATCTAAATATCATATGCTCAATAATTATGTAAACCTTTAACTATCAATCATCAAAATATTTTTTATCCAGTTTAAATAATATCCAAATAAGGCCCCCTTTTATTTTGAACAATTCAAAATAATTAATTATGAAAAAATCAAAATTTAAATATAATCATTTTATATTTTGATGTTATTTAATAATTTATAACTCTTTATAAATTATTACTTATGATTTCTAAATAAACACTTTTTATTTCTAGATCAAAGGTCATGCCATATAATTTGGTTAAAAGGTATTTCAAATATCAACGTTTAATATTTTAGGGAAAATGTTTCATAAACATTCATTTAATTATAAAAATTTTATAATTAATTAATCTATAAACATTTTATAAATTAAAATATCACAAAATACCTTTTAAAATTATTTATAAATATTTTATAAACCATATTAATCATTTAATATGTTAAAAAAATTAAAAACTTTTAAAATAATTCAGATTACCCTTATGCAGAATCCCTATTCTCCATAAGGGTAACCTCCGTATATACTAACATAGATTGTCTACATGATGGTAGATACCCATGACCCTTACATAGAATATTTTGCGTAAGTATATAACCTTAACATAGAAAACTCACGTAAGGGTATAACCATTATGTATACTTCTTCTATGTAAAGTTAGGTTTCATATATCTTAATCTACCCTTATAAAAACCTTGTTTACCCTTACATAAACTCTTTCATGTAAAGGTAAGTAACGAGTTACCTTTATATAAAAACTCGTGTATAGGTAACACCCTGGTTTTCCTTACACAATTGATTGGTGTAAGGGTAATGACCTGGTTTCCTTTATACAACCCATTTACATAAAGGTAGCACAATTATTACCTTTACTTATCCCTACTACGTAAGGGTAATCCATTTTAAAAAAATGATTTTTTCATAATATGAAAACAAAACTCTATTTTTTGTGATTTATTCTTCATTTATACACATGATATCATAAATATAAACGTGGATCCCTATAATACCACTGTTTGGTTTCATACCAAACTAATAACACTTATTAGAAATAGTGAAAGCAATTTTAAACCAAATATAAGGATATCCCATGCAATAAATATAAAACATGCAAAAAATTGAAATGAAGAACTACTGTAAATCTAGAATTCCTTACACTGAAGAGTCATTGTATCATATACAAACTCCATCACATGAGTTTGATAAATATCAATAAGTGGAAAATCATCCCAACTCTATGGTTTAACCCTGGGAGAAACTGAAAAATCCTATGTTCAAATGGGATTCATATTTTCTCCATAGTATGTTAGTACCTCAATATACAAAGGAGGAAGATGAAAGAGAGTAATGGGCCCATGGATATCATCCAATAAAGAGGAATTCACACACCTTACATCCATAGTATGGATATATAATTTATAATCCTGAAGTATTATACTTGATTTGTATCATTTATTCATATGTCAAAATGCATGAATAAATACCATGGCTCATATGAATGCATCATATGCATTTACCCCAAAACATTTCATCAAATGAAATTCAAAATTACATGATAGTAATGTGGATGATTGAAATGTCTATATGATAACTATTATTATAGGAATTATAAATGATATTCATATTTCTTCATGCAAATCATAATTTTCATGTAATCCATCAAATATAAATATAAGGATTTAGGGAATATTTCTATCAGTATGTAGATTGTTTTTATGGTGATTATATAGTGATTTGGGGTGGGTTCTTCCTCCTTCTCCCTCCACTCTTCATCTACTTTGTTGGATGATAATATTTTTGTCTTTGGTTAGGGAGTTTTTGATGATTCCATCATATCATGGGGAAATCATCCAGATATGATGGAGGATTTTATCGATGTGGCTATAGGATGTCCCAATATGAGGAACACATAACATTAATCACCATTTTTTTGAAGGTACATCACCATATAGAATTTTATAGGGTTTTTTGAAAAATTGGGATAAATTTACTATTTATTTGGGTAATTTAATTGGTAATTTTGTGTAGCATAGGCCCGAGTACATGTAGAGAGTGGGACGCATCTCATTGCTCGTGGTTTCAGTGAGATAATGTTTCTATATGAGTTTTTAAGAAGTTATTCCAATTTATATTCAATTGTAATATTGATTATAAATTGTTATAATTAAATAAATTCGGCAATGGGTCTTGATATAGGGCCTCATGTGGATAGGTGATAACCAGTTGGACTTGCATGAGCATGGAAGAGAGTAGCGGGGCCTTGATTAAATGGAAGTAACTCTATATGAGGTAGGTGGTCCCTATAAATTTCCTTAAAGTATATTTCTTGTGTTTATATGGAATTTGATATGTGGTATCACTACTAAGGTTGATTAATCTTTAAATTAAATAAATTACTTCCTTAGAAAAGAAATATGCTTATGAATAAAATGCAAGTGTCAAGGGACACAATAGACCCTTCAACACTAGTTGATTCCTTGGCCACAAATGGATGAGGGATTAATAAAAATGTGTTAGATGGTTTATAATTACCCTATAGGGGTGAAAATTAATGTGTGATACAAAGGGGACCTTTTGATAGGTTCTTTAGATCCCTCGAGTGGGGGTGAGTGCAAACAAGGAATGGTTGGCCTATGGATAAGTCATATGAGAACCTTGGGATGCCTTATAGCCTTTGGGATAGTTGAGATGAGAATGGGGTGAGTGTTCCTCCCCCATTGGGATATTAATAACTAGGTGGGTATACCCTGTATAAGATTTATGTAAAGGTTGGGCATGAAAGGACCGACCTTTTGACTTGGAAAGTGAGACGAGCATTCAGTCATCTCGCTAGTGTGATGCCATATAGTTTTTACTATGAATTCAGTGATATTTTTATATGGTTATGATAATTTTGATGGATATTATTCCCTTCGATTAATGGACTTAGCCCAAGAGTTAAACTTTAGATCAAGGAGACCATGCGGGGTATCCAATATGAGATGTGACCTAGGGGACCTTGGTAGGTCCCCTAATATCATGTTAACCTTATAGAGGGTTAGTGTAGAGGATCTATCATCATCAATTTCGGGTGGAACATTAGAAATTAATGGGGTTTCTTAGGTTATGTTAATTAAACCTAATGATATGAGATTCTTAGAGTGGTCCTAGGATAATTTTATTTCACTTGATGATATATAAGATTCCTAGAATAACTTCTAGGATATGGTGATTGAACATGATGATACACAGGATGTTCCTAGGATTTAATTATTACACCTAATAATATGTGTAATGATTAGGATGATACCTTGGATCCAATGATTTCATGTGATGATAAATGATATTACTATAGTGTTTCCTAGGATTTGATGATTCCTCCTGAAAAATAATATATATGCATAAATGAGATTGATAGGTGGAACGCATTTCTCTCTAGTGAGATGCACATATGAAATGATCTAGGTGGGACACTCTTCCCTCAAAGTGATCATATATACTTATGTTGATATTATGGGCGGGAATTTACTCAACCATTGGCATGGTATGTCATGTGATTAGAGACACTCTGACACTAGCTGAAGAAAGTATGGTCAATCCCATGTGTCACCTTAGAACCCAAGGATTGGCGATGATTATTTATTATGATTTTTACTAAATGTTTTACTCTAATCATGTCTCATATTCATGAATTACTTTACTAGTTATATGAGGTACCCCATTAGTGTTTCCCTACTAATTTTTACTCACACCCTAATTGAGAATCCATGGAACTTGGGTACCTGAGAAAAACTCATTGTTTGTAGGTTCGGGAAGGGTGGAGGCTTAGAGTTGCATGATCAAACGAGATAGCTCAGAAGGGATTTAGAGACCAGGATGGGATGAAGATTAGGGATAGTTTTAGAACCTCGTGTATTTTATTCTTTTACTTATTTTTTATATTTGATCATATTAGTGGGATGTCTATTGGGATTTATGATTGTATACTACATTTATATTTCAATATAGCATGTATATAATTTATTGCTTCCACGTACTTTGATTATTCATGGTGAATGTTTCTTGGTTATTTTTTCATTGTTATTACTTTTATATGAGGGTATAATATCCACATGAAAACACATTAGATGCTCACTGCTAGTCGGAAGCTGATAAAATATGAGTAGGCATGCCTAAGGTCGCATGATGCGTCCTTTGAGACATCGATCAGTGGTGTCTGACCAAGAGAGTGTCACAAAGTGGTATCAAATCATCTTTTTATTTTGTATTATTATTTTTGGATATATTATATATGTGATCTAGGAATGTTTAGAAGCTTTTGATGGAACTTAAACAGGTTATACATGAACACCATTTTCTATGGAAATTTCTAGTTACCGGGGATAAGAGATTATTGTCCTTGGTTTTCATTATTATAGTTGAGACATTTATTCAATATGATTTTTGTATTTATATTTTTATTACAATTTTTGTCTCTTTTCCCATTGGAAATAATCTTATATATTTAATTAATATTTTTAAAGTAGGGTTCATGGGAAATTTTCATACTTATGTGTCATTGATGTCATTGATGATGAGGGTTTCATTGTTTAAAATGTCAACAACAACTAATATGGTGGTTTCCCATATAAATTTTTAGTGGAATTATACTCAATTGAACCATATTATATTTAATTTTAATGAAAGGTCATGTGGATATTAAGAAGGTATTCTCCATGATGATGAATATGGAGTCCGTCGGTGTGAGGGATGTATTGTAGCTCCACAAGAAATTACAAATAAATTTAATATAGAATTCATGAAACACTGAGTATTTGTGAAAAAACACTTTGTTATTATATAAGATAGTTATAAACTAGTTGTTAGACATAATTTTTTCACTTATGTGTTTTGAATTTCGAAAAACAGACATACATGATTGCGATCAGTAAGATATTTAGAGTCTGATAGGATCAACTTACATTTTTTGAGAATAGTAACTTGACCCTTATGAATAGAAATGTACCCTTATGATTTTTAATATGACCATTGTGAATAGTAACCTCACCCATTTAAGTAGAAATAAAATTTAGCTACCTTATAAATGAGAGTGAATATTTTAAAAATTAATAATTAAGTGTTGATATTTTTATAAGTAATAAATATTTAATTAAAATTTTAAATTAATAAATTATTTAAAATAAAATTAATTTTTATAAAATTTATTCCTAAATAAATATTTTTTTGTCCTATGATTTTAATATAATTTTATGAGACCTCAGTTAACTTTTAAATGTATTATAAAATCAGTTTTAAATTTAAAATCTGTATTTTTCATGTAAATAATGATTTTATTTTAAAATTAAATTTCACATATTTTGAAAATTATTTTGATAAAATAGAGTCTATTTTTGAATTCTACGTGTTGAAAAATGGTTATGGTGAATTTTTTATATTTTTCTAAAATACTTGAATTTTTAGTGAATAGTAAAATATGATAATTAATGATAAATGTTAAATACATGATTTATTGAGTCATATGAGATGTATGGATTATGTAATAACACTTGGTTTGAAATCACATGAACCTATTACTATTTTTATCACAATAATCCACACTATTTATTGTCTTGAGAAAAATAATAAAATAATGAATAAGATATTCAAAAATCACCCCTCTCCTCCACTATAAAAGTCATCTCTCACCCCCTCTTCTCCTCAATCCCATAAGAATTTAAGCTCATAAAAGTTCTACCCAAATACTATTTAATATCCCATCACCACATCCAAGAGATATTGGTCTTTCCAAAATACCAAAATAACTTCCCTAAAGGAGGTTCTCAAGGAGGATATTTCAAGAGGTAAACCCTCTTCCTTTTTCATTTAATTTCACTTCATTTTATTTTATTTTGTTATTCTATCCTCACTTCCTCTATCCAAATGATCATTATAACTCTATTATAATTTATATACTATAATTATATCATGTTAATTTAATAACTATCATAAATCTCTTTACTCTATCTCTCTCTCTTTTATTTTAAAAATGAAATCATCATCTGGGAAGTGTCGATTTACAACCTTCGTGGACGAAAAAGTTTTGTTCCTCAATTTATTCTTCAAGGTTGTTCATTAAACATTTTTAATGGTTGAAATATAATTTAAAATTAATATTATAACTTTTTTATGTTCTGTATGTAACATATTTACATAATACCAAGTGATAATATAAAATGTGTTTGTTATGATCAATAATCACTATAATTATCTAAACAATTATCACTAAATGTATTATCTAATGATTAATACTCATAATATATGAACAAATGATATATATAACCATTTAAAATTCTTTATTATCATTAGAAATATGAAATTCCAATTCTGTATAGTTACACAAATTTTAAATGAACTCCATTACTTATAACCAAGCGAACAGATCATGAAATCAAGGAAACGAACACTCTGAAATGACAGAATTAAATAATATAACTTATCAATAAGGACATAAATGAAATTAATAAAACTATAATGAATAAAATATATGTATATAAGGTTATAAATTAACTAATTAATGGATTTAATTTTATTATCTGGGATGTTAAGGTCAAGTGCAGAACACGTTCGGACATAAGGTAAGGGTTTTCTAATTGACCCACCATTTTCTTTCGGGTTACTATTATTCTAAACATACCTCAATGAAATTATTAATTATTCTTATTTAATCCTCATTAATTCTAGGTTATTATTATATATATGTGTACTAAACATAATACTTCTTTCTTTTATGGTGAGTTACATGTTTTAAAAGGATCTTTCAAAAATTCTTCCTAGTAAACAAGCTCGTTTCAAAGGAACTATTCGAATTCTTACCTATTTTCAAATGAAATATATAATATATTTTTATCCACCATTATTTTTATAAAATAAATCATTTTATTATGAAGAAATTACATTAATTTACTTTTGGTTTTATGCAGATATTTTTCCAAAATAACTCTTCTTTTCAATGTAAAATAGTATTTATCTTAAGAATTACTCAATGATTTTATACATGTATTTTCTTCTATTTAAACACTCCTTTTGATTATTATGTTTAATTATGATTAATATTTTATGATATCATCTACCATATTTTATTGAATGTTTTATGATTAGTTTTAATATGGATTTTCTATCTTGATTCCATTCACCATATTACTATGAATGGTTAGTGATCATATTTAATGATTGGGGAAAGTTATTTACATTCCATATGTTAGTTTCAATATGAATGTATATGATTTTTTATTTTTATCCTCGTTCATATGAGGAATGTGTTGGACTTATTATGTGACAAGTGGGTCCCTCAATAGCCCCTCGATACATCGGTAGGTCTCCTGAGACAAACTAGTTTGTGTTTTTACCCATCTATGTATGGTCTTGGATCGAGGCCTTGAAAGAATGATTATGATAACCAGAATTATGAATTACCTAATTATGAAATGAGATATTGATAGTCCATGTGGTTATGAAACTAGATATTTATAGGCCTTGACAGAATGATTATGTTCGAGTTTGTTTTTAAAGGCATGTGTTTTTAGTTATTCATCATGCCTAGTGTTTAGGTTTATGATTACTTATGTTGTATTATTTACCCTTAATGAGCATATGAGATCACCCCTTTATTATATTTTATATTTAACTAGGATGAAAAGAAGTGTTTTATGAATGAATTGAAGGGATAATCTAGGAGTTATGGGAGTTACTAATAGATCTTTTATATTGTATATCATTTCAAGTTGTAATGTTGAACTTATGTATGTATCTGATCTTCCAAAACTACTAAATTGTTTGGTCCTTTGGGATTCAAATTTCTTGAAATCATAAAAATTTAATAAAATAATTCATTGGTTCTGGGAAATTGGGGTCGGGGCGTTACATGTATAGTTACACATAGTAGGTTTTTATAGGAATTGGATGACTTGACATTGGTTTTGAGAGGAAAATGGGTTCAGTTACTTAAAGTGTCAACAAAAACCTATATGGTGGTTTCCCATATAACTTCTTGGTGGAATTTTATTTAGTTGACCTATATGACTATGGTTTTACTCGATAGTAATAATTATAATATGATGTCATAATATATATATGGATGATATTATGGTCCTCGAGGGGATATTCTCTTATGTATATGCCCGATGAGGATTAGTGCCCTTGAGGGGATGATGACTTGGAATATGATTCCTGATATATATGTGTATATGAGAACCCAAGAGTGGGTGTTTTATCATGTGATTTTCCTTATGATATGTAATGACCCAAACTTTTATAAATGAAATTTCCTTTTTGAATAAATAAATGCTTTATTAGGTAATGTAGTTATAGAAAACACATTCACTATTTTGGTTACTTTGGACCATTATAAAATATAGTCAGTAAAATTTAAAATACCATTAATCATCTTAACCATTAATAATATATTAATTGTATAGTGACCATAAATATTAGTATATATTAAGGGTTATGTTAATTTTAATTAACACGGATGAAATAAGTGATGGTCTTGTCTAGTAGGATTGTACCCTATGAATCATAATTATCAGATCTTACCAGGGATATGGAATCACTAGGATTCTCCCTCAACCAATCCCGAGATGAAATTCAATAAGTGAAACACAAATTAAACCATTTTCGGTAGAAGTTTAAGCTAATTTGGATCACGGCCCAAACCATGTTCGTTTAACCACCCTAATAAAGTGCCATCATTGCACACCTTACCCTTAGATCATATACTGGTGTAATTAGGGATTATGTATTTAGACCCTATTAGTATGAATTTTTATATTTTCTTTTTGATAAAATATTTATTATGTTTGTCCCTTTTAATTATTACTTTATATGCATAATTATATATGAGTTGATGAAAATTGGATTTTGATACGAAGAAACCAAAATTGTATTTTTGGAAAATATATGGTTTTAATGCACTTTTTAATAAATTAAATAATTTTTAAATAAATGTTAATTTTATATAATATTATTATTAAATAATTTTTATTTATATACAAATGATAATATAATTTAATGAAGTCCAATGTAATATTTATAAGGGTTATAAAATTGTTATTATCGTAAAAATAAGTATTTCCCAATAAATAAATATTTTTACTTAAAAGTGTAAATTATCATATTTAGAGAATTATTTTAATAAAAAAATATTATTTTTTAAATAATCATGTTGAAATTATCCAATGTTTAATTTTTCATAATTTTTTGAGACAATCAAATTTTTGGATAAAAATTAAATATGGTATAAATATAGTCTATAGTATAACTTTATAATAGAGAAAAAGTGATGTAATGAATGATATAAAATATATTAATGAAAAAATATAGATTTTCCCTTTAAAATAGTTTTTTAATCAATTTTATTAATTTTTTAAACCCTTAATGAATCCTCTAAAACCTATATTATATTTTAAAGTTTTAAAATCAATTCTTTATGAACATGACTCACTTCCACATCACCAATGGTATTATTTTAATATTTTTTGTTCCTATACTTAAAATCACTCCCCTTTGGTATAAACAATTGGAAAACCATTATAAGGTTTTTGGTTTTGATTATTTTATCATATAGAGTCTAAAACCTTAGTTTTGAAATTAATAAATAATTCCTCTCACTTTTTCTATAAATACCCACCCAACCTCTCATTCCTCTTCACTCAAAAACCTTTTAGCATGAAGTTTCTCCCCCTCTCACTCTATCTCTCTCTAAATTCCTAAGAAGTGTTCCAATTCTATTAAGAATCTCCTCCCAATTTTTTAGAAGATCCCTCTCAAGGTAAGGTATTATCTCTTCCTCCTCTTTATTTAAGTACTTTATTCATATTATGCCATTTTATTTCTAATTATTCATGTTGGAATGTGTTTTTACACATCCCTTTTACCATCCTTATGATTTATAAGTAATTAGAGGCCATATTTAACTCTCATAAAACCCTTCCATGAATCTTTGTGTACACTCATTTTTTTATCTGAGTTATCTTGTGATTTTTTCATGCCAACCATTTGTGTAGTGAATACCCATCCCCATTTCTACTCAAGGTTATTCACCTATATAAAACTATCCTTTATTTATTGTTTAATTCTATATATGTAACCCAAAATCCTTAATCATGGTATTAAATTTATTAAAGTTGTTTTTATATTGTATGATCTATGTTCCACACTAATCCATGAACATGATATGAATGTGATGGGTGGGCTTAGAATTATGTAGCCCACCAATGCATAGGGTAATGGTTTTATCTCATGAGATACCATGTATGATTCATGGGAGGTTTTCCTAAGCACATTATGTTATGATATCTTGGTGGTTGTCCTTGACTTATGCTTATGATGTCATGTTTTATGTTGTTACCACATTCTTATATTGTCTTGAGGTTATCATCTTATATCATGCTTCAGTGTTCATATTTATGATTCTCACCCATTTTATGTCAAATAGATATGCCTCTTGACTAATATTTATTACTTTAATCATGTTATTCTTTGATTATTCACTTTCTGGGATTTATATACCACCTATTTCTTTTGTACACCCCCAGGTTATCCTGTGTTATACTAAAATATTGATGGAATATTAGGGAATTTTTTGGGGTTTTTAAATAATGTTGTTGTGCCAATGTTTAAATTTATTATGATTTGTATCTAATTATCCAAATACACTATGTTTCATGATCTTTTGGGATTTTATTAAGTGTGTATTTATGAAAATAATATTGAATTAATCTGTATTAAAGATATGGATTAACATATTTGGTATTAGATAAAGCTCTAGTTTTTTTTTCGGGATTAGGTTAGAACAATTCATTGAAATTCATAGGGATAAGAATAAATATAGGAAAAAATCCCAAAATTATGGTAATTTATTGAGTAAGTGGTTTTAAAGTAACAAAATCCATGTCAAGATACTGTAAGTGTATGTGGATATGGCATAGTTGTACCTAGGGTAATAAACTTGAAAAGGGTGCATTAGGTATTAACTTAATCATCACCTAGTGCTTGAAAAAGATGCCTTGTCTCACAATTATTTTGACACTCTTGGTTGATATGATTTGGTAAATTCACAAGCTCCTTATGAATCGTCATAAAGGGAATAATAATGACTATAAAAGTTTATGTTAGGAAGTTGATCATGGATAATATATACTAAAACCTATAAATTCATAGGTTAAGGAATGTATGTTATTTATGAGTTATACCTTTAATATTCATCTCTTACCTTTTATATGATTAATTGTTTGAAAAATTGTATCCCTAATTTTCCATTTATTTTAGTCAATGTCTGGAAATAGGAGGAACCAAGTCAATAACCAATGTGATGGGCAACATAATGACTTCCCAAATGAGATGCTCAACCAGAAGGGAGTTGGAGTCGAGAAATTCATGAAAATACTTACTCAATTAACTCAAGTTTATAAGATAAACTTAAACCAGGGGGAAACACATACCCTTCTAAGATAACTCAAGTTTTGAATAGAAACTTAAACCAAGGGGAAAACCCAGATCCTCTAATAAAGAGAAAGTTTCAATTGAGACCTTTATGTAACAAAGGCCTTTGACTTTCAATGGATCTTTTGATCCTTTAATCATGTAATAATGGATCAAATTCATTAAAAAGATCTTCTCTTACCTTCAATCCTCTTAGAAAGAGAAGTCATGTTAGTTGTTTATCATATAGAGGTAGAAGAAGATCAATGGTGGAGTTTGATTAAAAATATAAAGCCCTGGGAGGTGATCGAAGTGATGGAGTGGAAAGAATTATGGAAAATGATTTTCAATAAATATTTTTCTCACACTCTCCGACTTAAAATGGAGAGAGGCTTCCTTGGACTCAAGTGAAAGGATGTCGAATCCATAGAGACATATAAGGAAAACCTCATAATATTTTCATGATATGACTCAAGATTTATCATAGACCCCAAAAGTAAATTTGACTGGTTCTTTGGTGGGATAAATTCGAGTTTATGAAAAGATTTCGTGATTCGAGACTTAGATGACTATGAAAAAATTGTTTGATGTGCCCTCAAAGTCAAAATATAGATCAGTGAATCTCAAGGATCTCATGAGTCTAGAGATAGGAATTAGAGAATGAAATTTAATTTTTGGGGAGTGATGGAGAAATATCATTGTGGAAAAAGGGTGAAACACCCCACTTTTCAAAACTATAGGTAGAATCATCCCAAAAATTTATTTAATGGGATAAGGAAATGATTTGGGTGTGGTAAGGAAGGGAACCTAGCTAGAGAATATCGATGGAAGAAATCCACAAATGTTATGGAAGAAAAGAATACTCCAATCAACCCGCATCCTAAAGTCTAATGTTTCAACTGTAAGGAACAAAAACACTATATTAATCAATGCACTAAGCCAAGGGTTTTTATGATAACTAGTGAAAACAACTTCAAAGGAATAGATAATAATAGAGATATTATGTGATCATAACTGTTGAGGTGGATCCTAAAAATGACATGGTGATAGGTGTGCTGGTTATTTATTCAATAATTCCAAACATAGTATTTGATTTTGGTTCTATTCATTATTTTATATCATGAAAGTTTAGTAGAACTATTCAAACACCACATAAAAAAATAAGTATAGTTATCAGTGAAAATGTAAAATGGTGAATTATTGCATCCCAAGTATATAACATATTCCCTATATATATTTTCAGGTTGAACTTTCCGTTGAACCATGTAATACTCCCTTTAGTAGAATTCGATGCAATCCTAGGCATGAATTAGATTTTATTATATATATCCAACATAAATTATTGGTATAAGGAAATCACCCTCGGTATCATGAATCGCACTATGATTCTATAAAAGTTCAAGGAGGAAGATGAATATATTTTGTAATCATCATCTCATGTATGGATATTATTTCCTTATAAGAAAGTTGATCAACTCAAATAAATGGGACTAAGGAAAATATTATCCTTAATGTCATTCCAATTGTAATGGAATATTCTAATGTTTTTCTTGAAGAATTTTCTAGCCTTCCTCTAAGTTGTGAGGTTGATTTATTGATCAATCTTATAATAAAATATTTCCCAATATTCAAGACTCTATATAGAATGTCCAATGTTGAACTTGAAGGGATAAAGAAGAAACTACAGGAGAATTAGGATGAAGGTTTTATATGCCAAAGTGCCTCAATATGGGGTGTGTTGGTACTATTCATTAAGAATAAGAATAGGTCAATGAACCTATGAATTTATTATCATGAGATCAATAAGATCATAATAAAGAACAATTACCCTCCACCAAGGATAAATGAATTGTTTGATCAGCAACATGGAGCCTAGTACTTCTCTAAGTTGGATTTTAGGTTGAGATATTATCAAGTAAAGGTGAAGAAGAAGGATATCCCAAAGTTTGATTTTTGTATAAGTTTTGGAAACTATGAGTTCATAGTGATTCGATTTGGACTCACTAAGTATCCATTTATCTTCATGGACTTAATAAATAAAGTATTTAGGGATTACCTCAATAAATTTTTGGTAGTCTTTATAGAGGATATTCTTATCTACTCCAAATGTTAAGAGGAACATGGGGAGTATTTTAATGTTGTACTGAAGTCCTTACAAAAGGAAAATTTATATTTGAAGTAAATTAAATATGAGTTTTGGATAGAGCAGGTAACATTATTATGGAATGTTATCACTAGAAAAGGAATATATGTGCATCCTTTAAAGATGGAGGCAATTAATGGATGGCCTATACCAATATATGTGATGGGGATCCGTAGTTTCCTTGGATTAGATGGGTGTTATCATAAATTTGTGAGAAACTTATCAATATTTTTAGGCCCACTAACCAAGATAATTCAAAAGGAAGTGAAGTTTTTCTATAATTATAAATTTGAGTATATCATTAAAGAGTTAAATAAGAGGTCAATAACTAAACCTATGATAACATTACCCGCCATTGGGGAAGTATTTTTGATCTATAGTGAAGAGTCTAAAAAAAGTATTAGTTGTGTACTCATACAAGATGAAAAATTGATTGCATGTACCTCCCACCAATTAAATATCTATGAGTATAACTACCCAACCCATGATCTAGAATTGGATATAGGGATCTTCACAATGAAGATTTGGTGACATTATCTCTATGGGGAGGAGTGTGACATATATACAGATTATAAAAGATGCAAGTATATATTCACACAAAATAAGATCAAAATGCACCAATAATGGTGGTTAGAGCTGATCAAGGATTATGATTCCTCAATCCATTAAGATCCTAGGAAGGAAAAAAGTGGCAGATGCTCTGAGTATAAAGTATCAGGAAACCCTATACTTGATGAGAATTGAAAGTGATACAATATTCTTAGACATGAAAAGGATAGAAATTGGAATAATAAAAGGATATTCATCCTACCTTTCTCAAATAAATTATCTACCACCCATTCTTTATAGGATCAAGTAGGCCCAAAAGATGATAAGGAGTTACAACAAAAGGAATAAAATATTCTAGATTTTAACTTTCTAAAATATGGAGTTATAAGGTTTGGAACCCATATATACATCCTATAAAAACCATAACTGAAGAGAAAACTTATGGATGATGCACATATCTCATCGATATCTATTCATTTACGAATCACTAATATGTATAGATATATAAAGAAAAACTTCTGGTGGGATAACATGAAGAGGGAGATTGAAAATTTTGAAACTCAATGCTTGGTATGCCAAAAAGTCAAGGTTGAATGATATAAGTCTAAGGGTATGATGCAAACATTGTACATAACTATATGAAAATGGGAAAACATAACCATGGATTTTTTCAAAGGACTCCCTATGATATCTAAATTAAATAACTCCATATAGTAGGAAGTTAGTTTCCTTACAAAGTTAGTGTGTTTAATTGATATTAAGGAAGATTTCCCTCTTGGTCAAATTTTCAAGATACACATAAGGGAAGTGGTAATACTATATGGATTTTAACTCTCCACTGTATCTGATCATGATCCAAGGTTTAACTCAAGATTTTGGAGAAGTCTTAAACAAGCATTAGATACATAGCTGAGTTCCAAGACTTCTTATCACCCTCAGGAAAATGGTCAGTCTGAGAGAACCATTCAAACTATATAGGATATGATAATATCATGTTCAATGGATTTCCAAGGATATTGAGATCATTAAATTCTCCTAGTGTATTTATTATATAAAAAAAATTTATTCTAGCATTAAAATGGAACCTTATAAGGGTTTTTATACATAAAGGATCTAGACTCCAACATGATGGGATGAAGTTTGAGAGAAAAATATTGTGAGACCTGATCTTATACAAGAGATGATAGAGAAGGTTCAATCCATTCAATGTCAAATTAAATCCACCCAAAGTTGAAAAAAAATCTATGTAGAGAATAATCAATGAGGATTGGATTTTGAGGTTGGATATAAGGTTTTTCTTTTTATATTTCCATGGAATAAAGTTAGGTGGTTTTGGAAGAAGTTAAATATTATTCTAATTTACATCATCCCCTTTCATATCCTTGATCGCATCAGCATCAGCTTTGGATGGTCCCTGATGTGTCTCGGTGGCCGACGGCTTTTGTGTCAGCATCGGCTTCGGATTTGGCGGGCGACGACATTGAGGTAGGCGTGCGAAGGAACTTTTGCTTCGGATCTTGGTTGGGAATCAGCAGCGAAGGTGTTGTGGCTTGCGATCGGTCTGTGGCTTATCATCGGCCCCGGAGTACCGTGGAGGGGAGGAGGATTTCTATCCTACGGTGGTCTTATGTTTCTTCCAGCAGGTCTGACTTAATGTTTATTCATTTTTGTGATCAGTATTGATTTGTATTTCTGTTGTTGTGAGGTGGTTTGGTGTTTCTAGTTTCTATTTTCTGAGTTGAATCTGTGGATCTGATTTTGTGCAGCGGCCTGGATTTCTACTGCGCTTTGTACTTTCTCCCCCTATGGTCCGCATACCTTGGATTCTGGTGGGGTGTGTCTGAGGTACTGTTCTGAGTGGATCCATGCCCAGAGTGGCATTTCTAGTTCAGATTAGCTCGGATCCCTTCACCGGTGACGTACCCTTGATGTGCTGTTGGGACATCCAGTCCTAGGTGACGATGGCATAACTTTACATTCTCTGGATCGTCTTTCAGTTTCTCCGGTGACTGAAGTGGTGTATGGTAGTCAGAGGAGCACGGTGGGGTAGAGGTTGACTCTCCAAGTGCTTTATGATGATGCTGAATTTTGTTATGTGCTGCTCATGTTTGAGGTTTTGAAATTGCCCTTGGTTTGAGCTCGAAGGTGAGAAGTCAGTGCAACCAAATTCTACCACTTGGAATAAGCCCTAGAGGAGGATGCAGAGCAAGCGGTTCATCTTTGCAGTGCTTTACGGATTTGGTTGTTGAGAGGGTATGGCTTCAACCATCGGATCGGGCCTGTACTTTGACACAGGACACTTTCTTGCTAAATCGCCCTGCAATGGTGGAGAGCTTCATCATGTTCATATGCTTGGTAGGGGTGGGTCCTTGTTTTCAGTTTGGTTTTTTACTTTTTTCCATTCGGGTGTGATTTGTCTTAAGCTTGTGGAGTCTGTTAGGGTTCCCCCCTTCTTCCCTTAAAAGGGGGCTTTATCAAATAAAATAAAATAATTGAAGGCCTTCGGGCTGTTGGATGGATTTATCCCTCTTGAGAAAGAATAAGAATGGTATCCTTGGATCATATCTATAGTAAATCTAATTAACATCAAAGAATGTTATATTATATGAAAAATGGTTTTCAAATATCATTTAAAACATTTATTGAGTAAAATAATTTTTCTTTGAAAATGTTTTTTAAAAAACATAAAACCTTTTTGAAAATTTATTTCTTTGAAAATAACCTTGAAATATTTTAAAGGAATATTTAAAAATATTTTAAAATATTTTTTGAGTAAAATATCCTTTCTACTTTGAAAAACAATTTTTAAAACAATTTTTAAAACATTTTTAGGAAACATGATTTTGGAAGAAAAATATTTTTCAAATGAAAGCATAATTTTTATTAAAAACATTCTTTTGAACTCTTGAGTGGATAAGGGAAAATGAAGGGAAAATGTGTATTCTCATGAAACTACCAGAGGATAAGAAATTTCATGAGTTTCTTGAGAATTATATCATGACATATCAATATTGGATACTTAATCATAAACAATCCTGATAAATGATGATATTGTAATATAAAACCCTTACCACTTTGGTAACCTTCAATAATATTCCCCACGAAAGAAATAACAAAAAATATAACATAAAATATCATTAGGATAAATAAAATCATGATATTATATGTCAAATGGTTTTTATAAACACCTCATGAATTAATATAGGTGCATAACATGACATGTGTCTCAAAGAAGGAAAATTGAGACAAAACTCTCTTACCGATTTGTTAACTTTTGAAATAGAAACCCCATGAAAGAGAGATCCTAAAATGGATTTTTAAACCTAAATATTTTTCAGTATAATCATCATAATATAAATTCATGGGTATTATATAAACCACATAAAATAAATAGGTGGTGAATATGGCATGTGTCTCATAAAATTAAAAAGTGAGGTGAAAATCCCTTACCTTAAGTCTTAAATTTCATTATACTCAGTAAAACCACCTATATAATAAATATAAGTTTATTATAAATATATTATAAAAACATATTCATATATATATCATACCATATATGATTTTTTATGACTTTTTTATTACCTGTTTATTAATAATTCCATGTTAAAGTCACGTTTCGCACAATAACTGGTTTCTATTTCATATATGTATTGATTTTTTATTTTTGGTCCTATTAATTTGATCATGGTTCCATAATATATAGAATTATAACCATTTTATAAATATCATATATATTTATTATATATGTATTTATATTAATCCATTAGATTTAGTGATAGAAAATGAAATACACCATTTATGGAGATGGTAGGTCGTACGTATGCATGAACGCTATTTATGTTTTCTTATTAGATAAAAAGAATGAAAGTTAAATGATATATTATCATTAAAGAATAATTTTTATTTCACATATATCACATATTTTCATTAAACTCATCCCATTTAAATCATTAATGAATCACATCGCTTCACGAGGCGGTGGTATGTCATACACACGAACAACGTCGTCATATTCCCAAAAAATGGAGAGCACATAACTGTGTGTGATATAGCAATTAAATAATCATAATAACATCATAAATATCATATATATCATATATATACATTAAATACATCATTAATTTCAACCTTGATAGGTGGTAATGGAAAAAAAATGATATTGGTTCACAGGGCGGTAGTCAGCTGTAAACACGAATGATGATTTCGTAACTCAATTGATGGAAGTGGAGATATTTTTAGGTAATTAACTTAACATAAAACATCTTATCATATTTAATATATTTAGTTGATTATATTATCATGACATAAAAATAATTAAATGGGGTGAATTAAGAAATAAAACAAAAATTCCCGTTGATAAATGTTACCTCTTCTTTGGGTATCATCATTAGTCTTGCACTAAAATCCTTCCTGGGATGGATTTATTCCAAAAATAAGGATTATAGGATGACTGGAGTGACAGTTTTGTAAATACCTAAAAGCACACTATTGGGGGGTCAATATTACCTCATATAGATCTAAAATTGATTAATAATTTAAAGGAGGTTTTAATTATTATATAAAAACCTCAAAAACACAAAAATAAATTCATTTTTATCATTTTTTCCTTAGTCTTTAAGTTTACTCAATTTTACCCTTTTTGTTTTTACCATGGTAACTTGTATCTTTTTATTTACCTGGGAAATTTATCATTTAATAATAAAACTAAAATAAGATTAAATAGATAATTTATAAATAATTATTATAAATTTGAAATCCAATTCATTAAATAAAAATAATATGTGTGTGTAAAATTAATTTTAATACAAACACATGTAATGTGAAAAACTCCATTTTAACCTTAATCGCGGCAATTAATTTTAACAGTTCTCACTAATAATTATGGTAAAAAAATTAAGTTAACATTATTAGATAATATAAATTATTCATATTTCAAATATTTAATAAATTTATACAAATTCCATTCATATAATTGGTAGAATTTATTATAAAATTAATCTCGCAAATGAGATGTGAAAGCGGGGTTTTTTTAAATTGAGAATGTTCAAAAGTTTACCAAGATTTTATATTCAATTTCAATATTAAATTGATTCCAATTACATAAATTGGACTAATGGATATATAATTTAAATAATTTTACTTTAAAACCAATTTAAAATATATTTTAACTTTATAAATAATTTAAATAAAAAGGTAGTTTCAATTAAAATTCAGTATTTTTCATTATTCATCAAAAAATGAAACTTTTCAGAAAAAAACTCAAAAGTTCACCCTAATATAATTTTGACATGATGATTCAAAAAATTAATTTTATTTTATAGAATTAATTTTCTAAATATGGTAAAAAATAATTTTGAAAAGAGTGCTAAAATCAATAAAATCACCTTTTAGAAGAAATATAGTTTTTCAGAAAACATTTGTTTTTCTTTTAAATGATTATTATTTTATTTCTAATAAATAAATAACTAAAAAAATTTGTGTAAACTATATATTTTAAAAAATTATTTAATTCTATTCATAGCCTTTATTCCAATGTATAGGATATATATTAAATAATAATGTTAATAATATATTTTTGTTCGGTAAAACTCATTATTGCATGTAATGCAAGTTATTAAGGAAAAACATCATTATGTATAACACAAACTAACTAAGTATTGTGTATAATACAGATAAATCAGTGTTTCATGTTATTCAAGCTAAACTATATATTTTTTGTAACACGAAATATCAAAATGATTAAATTCATTTGAAAAAAATATTTTACAAAATCTTAGGGAGTTACATTATATCCCTCTTAAAATTAATTTCACCCTTAAAATTTATCTTAGTCATAAAAGGTTTAACATTTGAAAAATTACTTCATAGAAATTCACACCATACAAATGAATAATAAATATTCCTTTAAAAAGGGAAGGTTGGAAACATAATGGTTACCCAAAATAACTCATAACTAGGCTTCCATATAAGATAACATAGGTGGGAAGTGAAGACTTGGACATGGAAGAAAAACATAAATAATTATAGAGGTTGATAATGATCACTGATCACAAGAAAATGGGTGATCTAGATAAATTTAACACCCACAAGATCATAAATATATAATTATTTAATGGACTTCTTGATTCATCAGAAATAAAGGTATTCAGATAACATTTTTTGTTTCAAGATCCTTTTCCTAATTTTGGGGAATTACTTTTCCATCTAGATTAGGAACATATGAAAATATACTTACTTGATATATTTTTATTTCATAAGCACAATTTCATCCTTTATTTTTTCCTTGATCAACTTCCACTTTATCTATTATTCTCATAAATTAAGGTAAATTTTTTTTAATAGAGTACTAATATATCATAATATCCATAAATATAATGATAAGTCATTCCACCTATCTTTAGTTTTAATTATAAAAAAATAGTTATCAAAGGTTATGAATAAATCTATATATGGTGAAGTAATACATTAATATTTAAACCCATGTCTGAAGTTAAACTTATATCATTCCATAAATGGTTAACCTTATAAACCTTCCAAAATTAATAATTTATAAAAAAGGTTACTTAATTTCCAAAACTCAACTTAACATTAATCTTCTAAATATCATTAAGTAGCTCTAAATAGTCACATGACAAATAGGTGAATACTTTAGTTATATACTCTCCTAAATCTTGGTAATAACCAAAATTACCATAAAATATCAATAAAAACATGCATGATTCCTCATTCCATGAATAAATACAAAGATTATTGAACATAATACATAGATCTAATATTGTTTTAAACTCCATCAATGATAACATAAACCACTTTGTCAACAAATCCTTTATCAATTCTAAGGTCAGAAATATTATTCATTTTACTTTATCTATATCAATCATATCTTTATCCAAACTAAACACCATTTTCTAATCCCTAGAAAAATTTTAATGGTTATATTCTATTAATAATAAAATATAATCTTTCCATTAAATCACTTTTTTAGGCCATCAATTCCATTCAATATATTCTTTCAAATCCTTAACAAAAAAGTTATACTGAACAATCCTTATGTATTTCATAATTCTTGAATTCTGATACATAAACACTTCAATTATTTCACCTCATCCATAAGCCATTAACAAGTCTTCATCATCTTATTCCTTAATACGTCTTTACTACACTGTGAAATATGAATAATTTCTTAACATTTATAAACATTAATTTAATCATTCTTCTCATGTATAACATAAACAATACTGTTAGATCATCCTATACCTTTAATATGTCATTTATAGCCACCTCCTCATCAACATAAAAACCATTACTCATACAACCTTTCTAATTCTCTTCACAAATTTTCCCCTTAGTACAATGATTTATATAATGTTCATACTTTAAACATTTTAATTTATTCCTCCATTGATAATACCTTAGGGAGACCAATATTCCCATCCATTATGTTAACCAAACTTTTCATTTTTCCTTGACAATAGCTTACTTTTTTTCCTTCTTCTCCACACATAAAACATTTTCTCATTCCTTTGAGACATTACCCGAAGTGCTTCTTTCCACATTCTTGAAATATATGGAATTGAATATTCTTTCCTCCATAGCCAACACTACCCAAACTCTCAATAAACTCTATCCTTCTCTTATTTGGTTAGTCTGAGATTTTTTTAATGTGAATGTTGTTAATCATGATCTATATTTGGCATAATCACAATATCCTTCACTCCATTCATTATCCCCTTTAGTTTCTCATTAGAAAATTGTCCATAAAATTCAATGTGAACTCAGTTACTTATTATTTCATTCATTGAATAAAACCAAAAAGTATAGTGTGAGAAACTATAATCATAATTGGAAACCAAATAATCATGAAAATCACTTATATGATTTCTAAATCATGACACCCTATTATTTAATCCATGAAACCATAGGTTTATCCTAGGTTATTCATAGTCATTGTCTATTTAAATCCTTCATGATGGTTTGTAAAGATTTTGTGAATTTCCAAAACATATTCCCTAGGAGTGTCAAACTAGGTGTGTAGTAAGGACCATTGTCATGCACCAGCTCTTGATCCATTCTAACTCAAAATTGGTTTTTCAAGGTTGTTACTCCTAGGTAAATCTATGTGAGATCCACATCCACTTGTAGTATCCAGAAAGAGATTTGTTTATAGGAATCCATTCACTCTATCCTTTACAAAAATTCCAAGACATCTTCCTACACTTTAACTCATCCTTAAACTTATACTTGGAAACATCCCTAGACAAATCCTTATAAATATCCCAAGGGATCTCACTAAATTTTTATCATATTAGCTTACAAAGGATAATGAAACATTTCTTTTGATACAAACTATAGTGACCCTGAATTCTCTGTAAAGACCTGGAAATTTCAAGGAAAATTTTTTCTTAAATTCTTTGGGTTTTTATGAGTGCGCAGTTTCTAAAGGCACCTGATTCTGAGGCCCGGTGTGCCCGAAAACACTTTTCAAAGTTTAGCTTGGGTACTTTCAGTGAACAAGCGAGTGGGTTTTTCTAACTTTTGAACCGGTGCTCGGAATCGAAATCTGAGGGCACCGATGAAACTGCAGCGCCGGTATTTGCTTAATAAAACCTTTTCCAGAGTTGTGTTTGCTCAGGAAGAGTTGTTTAATTTTGTAGTTAAGTGAATAAAGTTTTGTTACAAATTTATTTTACTTTTTAGTTTAACTTCCATGTGAGGAAGTTGGGGTGTGACCCACACGAGCCCAACCCCTCACATTCTTAACTCTTAAAACCCTCTCCACCTCCCAAGCATAAATGAGCCCATCTCTCCTCTCTTAATGTGTGCCAACCCATTTAGTTAATGGCTTGATTTAATTAGGGTGTTTATAATTATTTTTGAATTTTAAACCTTTCACCCTCCTCTCTCTATGAAATATGCCAAACCATATAATTAATACTTTTATTAATTATTTTGGAGTGTCAACAATTCTTTGAATTTTTTATTTTTGCATGGAAATGTTTTTATTAAAGATGCCTTGTAAAATATTTGTGGAGGAAATATTTTGGGTGGGGAAAACCTCTGGAGAAATTGGAGGAGAGCTCCCTCCTTCCAACGAAGAACGTTCTTGACGAAGAACGCCTCCGGTGGAGAACGCGAAGTCACCGAAGACATGCCTTCTCTTCTTCTTGCTCCGCGTCAAGGGAGGAGACACCACCATGGCGAACGTCGCCATCGATGAAGACTCTTCCTGTGACTTCAACGAAATTGGCACCGATCTACCGTGAAGTCCGATCATCACGACGCTTGCCTCTTTCCACAGCTCCACGTCGTGCGACGACTTTACGAGGTAGGGGTTTTCGTATATAGTGTTTATGTGAATTATACCCTTGTGCATGGGTATTTAATTGTAGGGTGTTTGTATAGTTTAACTTGAATAAATTATACCCTCTTCAATGATTAAAATCATGTGTTTAAATTATTGCCAATTGATAACACCTAACGCGGAGGGCGCGAGCCGAACTAACACGGCCCGATAACCCTCCACAGCTTGTTTATTGATGTGCGGATTGACGGGCGATGAAGAAACGGGCTGAAATGGTGATTTGAAGTCTCCGCAATGAAATATGGGTTCTGTAGTGACCATAGGCGCAGACGGCAGGAGAAACGGACCACCGGTGCGCGTCCGGTGGTCCGCGGAGAGCGGCAGCGGCGTGCCGCCGGAGGAGACCGCCGCGGCTGAGCCGCAGCGGACCGGAATGGATTTTCCATTCCGAGTTTTGGGGAAGGGTGTGGCTTAATCCCACGCCATTTCAATCAGGGGGGGCAGCGTCGTCCCCCCCGTTTCCCGCTCTATCGGAACGGCCGAGCTGTCTGGTCATGCGGGTCGTGCCCGCGCCAAGACAATCGGCCACACCGCACGGACCGGCAGCGCCGGGCCGGGCCGCCCACGCCGGGCCAGGCCACCCGCGCCGGGCCGGGCCGCGCCCTAGTGGGATGGACCCAGACCCTGGTCGGGTCGACCTAGTTCGGGCCGACCCAGGGGGTCTCGGGCCAGGTCGGTCCGGGCCCAAAACCCCCTAAAAACAGACATGTTTGTTAAAACGCCCGTAACTTGGGCTACGAACCTCCGATCGACGCACCGTCAGTTGCGATGCGATCCTTGGATAGAGAAGGTCGTTTAGGTATACTATAATCAAAGTTTTGGAGAACTTTGGGTATGTCCGGGTTGGTTCGAACACGAAACTAACCGGGCCCTCCGAGCGGAAACACTTATAACTTGAGCTCCGGACGTACGATTGATGTGTCGTCGACTTTGTTGGATTCCTCTTAGTGAGACGGACCTTTTGTCTTACTCCGCTCGAGGTTTGGACATAGTTGGAGTATGTTCAGGTTGGTTTTTACTTAAAAAACAACCGGGCCCCTGGAACGAAAAAGCCATTAACTCTCAGACTGGGCGTCCGATTGACGCGTCGTCTGTCACGTTGAGTTCCTAATGACAAGGTGGAACTTTGGGATACATCAACTCCGGACTACGTGTCAGTTGATGTATCGACCCCTTGGCTCGTCGAGCAGACCCTCCCGAAAACGAGCATACTGTGTGCGGGAACCCTAGAGCTGGCTGCGACGACGAAGACTTTCGTACTGGAATCCTCTGTGCATTCGACGACGATGACAACCATATTGGAATCCTCCATGGGTTCGACGGTGAAGACTTTCGTACTGGAATCCTCCATGGGTTCGACGATGATGACACCCGTATTGGAATCCTCCGTGGGTTCGACGGTGAAGACTTTCGTATTGGAATCCTCCGTGGGTTCGACGACGATGACAACCGTACTGGAATCCTACGTGGTTTCGATGGTGAAGTCTTTCGTACTGGAATCCTCTATGGGTTCAACGAAGACGACGACCGTACGGGAATCCTCTGTGGGTTCGGCGGTGACGACTACAGTACTTGTATCCTACGTGGGTTCGACAGTATTGACCTCTATTGTAGTATCCTACATGGGTCTGATAGCTTAGCTGGTCTAGTATCCTACGTGGGTCCCAGCTAGATGAATCAGTAACTACATATGATCATCTCCTTTTGCTTTTCAAATGATGTATACATGTGTGAGCTGAGTCTTGACTTTCAAACATTATCTTTGATATGATTGACTTGCTTTCCAATATGGATTGGGTTGTGCTTTCCTATGTGGATTGGGTTGTACTATCCTGTGTGAACATGATCGAACTTGGGCTCGGATGTTGGATCCGAAATGGAATTAATGACTTAGGTATATGTATGGGTATATACCTAAGAAGTGTTGGATGTTACTTCGTGATTGTATCTTTCCTTTGTGGATTCTGGGAGACCTTCGGGGGTCTCGGGGTCCCTACTGAGTAGCATATACTCACCCCTGCACGGGCTATGCCCGCACTACATTGTGTTGGATGCAGACGACGGACAGCGCTGATCGTGGATGAGGCCTGTGGAGCAAGTCAGTACCTAGAGGTGGACCACTGGGAGGGACGTACACGGAGCGAACGGCTGGATCCGAGGAGCTGAGGAGGCTATTTGTACCCACCCTTCAGGTGGGACTTCCAGTGGACAGCTTGACGTTGCTGCTTTACTTTCAGTTGTTGTACTTTCTTTCCAGTTATACTTTACTTTCAGTTTGGATTTGTATTCTGGCCCATTTACCTTCCGCACTTACTATTGTACCCAGTTTACTTAGTGTTTACTTATGTTGGCTTACTCTGTGGTGTTTGTTTACTTTATAAGGCAATGCCTTCCCCTTTCATCGGGATCTATGCCTTTGGTGCTAGTCGCCAGCCCCTGGCCTATAGAAGGTGGGCTTGGGGTAGTCACGGCATGGGTCTCGAGGATGGTTCGTGACAAATTGGTATCAGAGGAGTTCGGTTCTACCGCAGAACTCAGGACATTGATCTTTCTTCTATGTCAAGCAATAGTGTTAAGGGTGTTGAGTGTGGTTATCAGTCCAGGGAGTCCAGTGTTGGTGCAGCGGCCGACGTATCCATACACCAAGACCCTGACTTCTGATTTCCGACTCAGTGCACGAAAACATTGATTGCATGTGTGTTTCGAGGTTTTCTTTATGATTAATTTGTGTCAGCTCACCAGGTATACTGTTTTGACCGTGGCGTACCTGTCTCTTTACGAGGATGGCCCCACAACGGCATCCAGCTAGGGTTCTGAGAGAGTACTCGATGATGGCCCATCGAGCAACGAGACTCCGGTGTATGGCCCTCTTTTTATGTTGGCGCCTTCAGGTGGTGTACCAGCAGCACCACCACCTGTTAGGCAGCAGATGCTACCAGTTTTACTAGTGGATGGTGCACGCTGATAGGGCATGTTGCATGAGTTACAGCAGCAGAGGCCTCCGAGGTTACGGGGTGGGACAGATTCTCAGGCAGTAGTGGACTGGATGGAGGCATTTGCTAGAGTTCTACGCATAGTTTAGACACTAGTAGAGCAGATGGTGGACCTAGATACTTGTGTTTCCCAGTGAGTGACCATGAGGTTGGTCTGTATAGTGAAGAGGCTTCGGTATGTGGGCCGATGCTTGAGATAGTAACTTCGGGTAGTGTGTTAGATACATCACTACATGTTGGTCAGCAGACACTACCGGCGGTACCGGTAGAGGACACTTGTAGGCTTAGTGCCTTATATGTTTCAGCACCAGATATCCCTCAAGTTCCGAGGCAATCCCAACTCAAAGGCGGCTGAGGACTGACTTAAGGAGGTGGTTTAGAGTCTTCTAGATCTTATACAGCTTTGGCAGGATGACATGTCAGTAGCTAAGAATTCATCGGGGCATACCAAACCATTCCTGGTACTCGATAACTATGATGTGATCGGTGCTTCAGGGCTCAGACTTCTGAGTGAGGTGTTTTTAAAGGGATATCTGAGCCAGCACTTCTTTCTCTATGAATTCCTACTTATACTAGGGTTCTAGAGAGAACCTTTGTGGTTGATAATTCTTTAGCTGAGTAGATGCAGCCAGTTAAGGTTAGTAGTGGGAAGCAGGAAACTGGCGCCAGTCTCGGAGACTTGGGAGTGTAAAATATTTCAAGTAGAGAAGGTGAAAAGGACAGATGAATCTGCAAAGCAGAAGATGTGGAAGCAGAGCTAGGAGAGCAGCATGGGGTGGTGAACAAATTGACATGTTGCAACCACCCACCTTTGTAATCCCCGCTAGGCTCAGGGAGCTGGAGGGTAGGGGAAAGAGTAGCTGGATGCGGTCAAGGAGTGTGACCGAAAGGCTCTAAGGACGATTCAAAGTACGGACTGTGTCTTCTACTAGCTGCTGTAACAATAGACATCGATACGAATCATCCCCTCCTTCCATGAATCTTGTCCCAGACCTAGAGTTTCTGATTAAGACATTGACTTGACCCTCACGTCTGGAGATACCGTTGGGAGGAGACTCGATAATCACACATACGCCGATGGTGTGATCTGACCCTTGAGGCAAGAGTTTCGGTTGGAACCTCTTGGTGGCAGCGTCGATGCCTTATAACGTTATTTTGAGTATGGACTGGGCAATCACAGTTCATACACAAATTGACGGTATTAGGAAAACTTCGGGATGGGTTTTCCTTGGTCGGCGAAAAGGAAACCCCAGGTGGCACAGGTTTAACTCATGCTTAGTAGGGTGTAGCCGATCACTCTTGGGTCGGCCAACCTCACCCTCATGGCGATAGGAGTTTTGAGTTTCAGTTCTAATCAGGAAATGGAGGCCTCTAGAGTTTGAAGATGGAGACCACGTTCTTATACAGGTCTCACCTCGACAAGGTTTACAGAGAAGTAGCCAAGGTGGCGAGTTATCTCCGAGGTCCAACGGACCTTTCTAGGTCCTCAACAGGGTAGGCGAGGTGGTTTACCGCTTGACCTTTCCACCTTAGTCGCACCGAGTGCATGATGTCATCCACGTATCTCAGCTAAGGAAATACATACAAGACCCTTCACAGATCATCGACCGCAAGGATTTGGACGTCGATGATGGGGCAACATTCACAGAGGTTCTTGTAACACCCCAAGCTTCTACGGTACGCTTCTCTTTGAATAATGCGATAGCGTGTGTTGTATGCAACATCGAGTTCTAACACACCACAACCAATCAAACTAGCCGTTATGAATAGTAATACCTACTTTTTTAAATTATATATATTTTATATTTCAAAATGGACTTCATTTTTGGATTCAGAATATCGAATTTATCCTAAGGTGAAATTTTGGTACTTTTCGGATAACTTTAATATTTTGATGAATAGTGAAAATTACTAAATTTTAATTAAAAACAACTTTTTTAATCAAAATAATTAATAGTGATAAATTATGAATTTGAGTGGTTTTAAAGTATATTTAGAATATATTTTTACCATTTAATATAATTTTGGTCATTGGACATAATTTTACAATTAAACCGGACATAAACAAGTGTCAATCTTTTGATAGTTATTATCTCTTAAAAACACGCTTTTTTGTTTTAACAACGAGAATTAATTTTAAATTAATTTCTGCCACTTCTGTGTTTTGAATTTGGAAAAATGGATTCCATATTTGGAATCAGGATGTTCAAATTTTGTAAATAGGTAACTTTTATTTTTAGACATTTTGAATAATTACTTCGGTAAATATTTTATTTACCATGGTTAAGGGTAAATCCAGTAAATAAGGGTTAAACAATAATATTATAATAATACTAAATTACCCTAAAACGTTTCCTAGCCTTATTGGTTGATACATGTTCGACCATAGTCATCTTTGGGTCGATTTTGGGACCCCATGGAGCCACTTGTAGGTGATAGGGACACTTTATTTTAATTAAGTTAAAATGAATACAAAAATGACACAAGCATATATCTTTTAGAAAAAAAATTTTTACATAGGGTTATATATGTTGGATTTTCGACTATAAATATTCATTATAAAGATAAAAATATTTCATACATAATTATATTTTATTTATAATTTTTAGAGATTACATAATTTAATTTATTTATGACACAATGATGATGCAGTAACTACCATAATAGTGAAAATTTAAAATAATTGATATTATAAATACCCAAATAAATATAATTTGAGACTTTTAATGAATTGAAATAATTTACTAGGATAATATGACATATTATTATTGATTTAATTAACTTTTTTCGAAGTAATAAGTCTGTTATGAGTTTCACAAAAATCAACTATTGAATAGTGTCAAAATTGACATAAAAGAGTTTTTTAAAAACTATTATATTATTAATTGATATTAAATTCCTAAAAATATAAGTTTAGGCCAAGAGACTTATATAATGATATTTTTATCATTAATGCACCACTTTGGGGTCTCTTGGATGAACATGGTAAGTTTATTAACCATATAATATAAAAATACAAAGAGACATTGTAAAACTGAAACTAATTAACTTAGAGTTAATACTTAAAGATAAGGTTAATATAGTAACCCAAACCTGTATAAATTCTATTGGTTAAGTGGATTTCGACCCATCCCCACCTTAACATTTAAATAATCAACTTTTTAGCCATTAAAAACCGAATATGAATTTATTATAAATTAATATTTCTATCTTTTCCAAAGGTGCCCCTCACCCCTCTTATAAAAGGGCACTCCTCCTTCTCATTTCTTCACACCTTCAAATCCTTTTGGTTTGGCCAAACTCTACCCAAATACTCTCCAAACTTCCCTCACTACAACCTAGAGGCCTTAGTTTGATCATAATGCCAACCTAAGGAGCCTTTTTTATCAAATCAAAAGGAAGAACCCGAAGAAGAGGTAATGATTTCACCACCCTTTTCCATGTTCCTTTCTTCTTCCACTTCTTCTTCCTTTGTTATTACCATTCTAAAATAATAACTCCAGTATCATATATATACTGTGATGTTATTATAAATATGGTACAACCATATTCAGTATTCTATCCACCCTTTGAATAACATGTCACCACACGTGCGTACGTACGGCTTACCGTCTCCATGTCGTGGTGTAATTGTTATTCAATATATTATTATTTGGATGGGTATAATAATGATGTGTAACTGATGTAAATAATAAATATAACATGTTAATGATTATGTATATATGATATACCATCCATTTATATATTATTTTAATATCAAAATAATGATATTGTCGCTCGTGCATACGTACGGACCACCGTATCCACGAACGCGATGAGATTCATTCTCCATCGTATCCATTCAAGTATAATTATCATTTTATGATTTAAAAATGATTTTTAAGGACTTGATATCATTCTGGATATGAATAATATACAACCTATCCATTACAAACATGGCTTACGTAACAAAACATATAAAATAAAACGAGTAAGTTAACACCCGAAACAACAATAATACTAAGATATTATTAACAAATCAATGTTAAAAGATCATATATGATATCATATTAATGTATATGATTCTTGTATAATTTAATAACAATTATTTCACCATTATACAGGAGGTTAACCTACCCCTACCAAGGAAAAGTACAAGGTAAGGTTTATTTCACAATCTCTTCATTATCCGAGGTTGTTTATACGTAATAATCTACTGGGATCTCTTTATCATACACATCCATGTTTCTTAAAAATGTATTTCAAAACATTTTTAATATTTACAAAAATATGGGTTAAAGTCATTTATACCCTTTTTTGAATTTTTATAAGAGGTTTATAAAGGAATCTTTTTGTCGTTTTCCAAACAAGGTGCTTTTTAACCTTTTCGACAAAATTAAGGTAAGAATGTTTTTTTAACTTATACGGTGGGTGCGGCTATTTTCCGCCGTTATAAAATCGTCAAAGCTTCCCTTACAAGCTTATAAGAATATTTTCAAAGAAAATGTTTTATTTTATAAATATATGACTCTTAAATGATTTCAAAATAGAAAGAGATATTTCTCTAAAAAGAGTTTTGATTTCATCTATGTCAACATCCTTTGATGGATTTTACGCTTATTTGAAGTTGATTTATTATGATACAAAACTTCTATATTGTATTGAAGGTTTTGTGATATGTTTGACTTTGGATGTGCTATTTTTATACCATTCATGGTTTATGGTGAAAGTATTGACATTTCGTATTCTAGTTTTAATACGAATGTTTATGTTATGTTTAAACCTTTTCATATGGGAATGCATTGGACTTAATATGTGACGGGTGGAGCCCGATATAGCTCCTCGATACATCGGTAGGTCTCATGAGACAAACTAGTGTCTTGGCACAAGGCCTTGGCAAAATCTTATTTTTATTCTTGGCACGAGGCCTTGGCTATGTGGTTATGATAGTCTGGCATTATGCATTCTATCATTATGAAAGTGGTTATTGATATTGCATGTGATTATTCGATTAGTAGAATATCCATGTGAATGAGTAAATGGCATTATTTCATTTTATCTTTGCCATACTATGTTGAATTTCAAGTTTAAAAGTCTTTTGTTTTAAGTTATACATTGCCTTAAATGTTTATTCTTATTTATGAATGTTTCTGCTATATTGTTATCCTTACTGGGCATTTGAGCTCACCCCATTCAATGTTTTATTTTTTCCAGGAAGTGAAGAAGTAAATTATGAATGACCTGCAGGGATATTATGTGGGGATATGAGTGTGGAATATGGAGACAATATGTTGTTGTAGTAGTTTTTCACTTTATGATGTAATGTAAGACTTATGAATATATCTAGTGTTTCCAAGGCTACTAAACTAATCATTCTTTCGAGATTTGATCTTTCTTGTGATCATGCCAATGTTATGTAATAATGCACCGACTCTAAGTAACTGGGGTTGGGGCGTTACAGTTGGTATCAGAGGAAGTTTAGTACAAAACTTGGAAGCTAGATTTAGATAAACTCTGATTAGAGCACGTAGACCTAAGATGAACTTTGAGGATTAGTATAGAAGAACTTCCTAGAATTTTGGTATTGTAGAGATTTTGTGAGTTTTTTGAGAAATAAATCCCTATCTGGATACGAGTAGGTAGAGGTGGCTCTGGCACAGATGTACCTAGGGGTAAAACCCGAAAACACCGCTTTGAGCTAGACTCGAACGGGAACTGGTGCACGACAACGGGCCTTGTTGCACTCTTGGTTACGACACTCCCGGGGGATATGCTTAGGATAAATCTCATTTTCTTTAAAAATCATTATGAAGGGTTTATGAGTATATACTTCCTCAAAGAAAACATTCTTATGATTATGGATTATATCCATAAATAGTTCAATTTATGTTAAGTGTTTTATAAGTATGGGATTATGTATTTTGATTCACAAACTGATCTAGTTTATGACATTGTTTAGAAATGGCGCCTAGTGGAAGAAATGGAAACCGTATAAATACACGCACTCCATGTAGGGATTGCCCTCCTACTCAAGATAATTATAGTGGAGCTGGTGATGCAACTGGTTCCGATCAGCTAATCACCATACTGGGACAACTCACTCAGGTTATGAATAATAACCTTACCCGTATAGAGCACCCTGATCCGCAGCGTGGGGGATCAATGTTAGATCGATTCATGAGGAAACAACCTCCAACGTTCAATGGGAGTACAAATCCCTTAGTAGCTGAGAAATGGATAAATTCCCTAGAGAAAATATTTCAGGCTTTGAGGAGTAGTGAAAGGGAAAAAGTTATCATGGCAGTTTACCGCCTCACTGGAGATGCTGATCAATGGTGGTCATTGATTCAAAACACTAAGGAATGTGATGAAGTATCAAATATGGAATGGAGGGATTTCAAATATCTGTTTTTAGAAAAATACTTTCCTCGCGACCATCGAGCAGATATGGAAAGGCAATTTCTGAGTCTGAGACAGAAGGAGTATGAGAATGTCGCAAAGTATGAGCCTAACTTTACAAGGTTAGCAAGGTATGCTAGAGATTATATATGTAACCCAAGAAGTAAGATTGATCGTTTCTTTGATGGGTTAAAACCATTTCTCCATCGAGCATTAGTATCACAATCCTTCTCATCGTACGAAGACATTTTCTCATGTGCTATCAAGACCGAAAAGGAATTCTCTAAGTCTTATGACTTTAAATCAAAGCAAGAGAAGAAGAGGTATGCTGATCAATCTGGGAATGGAAATAAGGGGAAGAAGGGAAAGGTTGAATATCCATCCTGTGGTAAATGTGGTAAGAAACACCCCGGTACTTGCTTGAAGGGAACAGGAGTCTGTTACAAGTGTGGTGAAAAATGCCACCAAGCTCGTGATTGAAAGCGGAAGAAGGAAGCTACCAATTTTCAGTGCTATAATTGCAGTGATATGGGACATTATGCAAATGAATTTCCTAAGCGTCAGGATAACTTACCTCAGAAAATGCCAAGGGATCAAGGCCAAGCTTATGCTATCACTACTTCTGAGGTAGAAGCTCCGAAAGACGTGGTGGAAGGTAATTTAATGGTTTCCTCAAGTTTAGAAAATGCATTATTTGATTCTGGATCATCGCATTGTTTCATATCTTCCCAATTTGTTAAGAAAATTAGATATTTCCAATTTGATTTAACAAGGGAGTTGTCAGTTAAAACTCCTAAAGGAAGTATCATTGCAACAAAGTTTTGTGAATCAGTCCCCATTAGAGCACATAAATTTTCTTTATCTGCTGATCTCATTGTCATACCTATGATTGAGTTTGATATAATCCTCGGTATGGATTGGCTTTTGGATTATGATGCGAAGATTTATTTTAAGAAGAAAGAGGTTACGATTCTTGATTATGATGATAAGGAACACCTTATCTTTAGAGTAGAATCGTCACCACCTAATTCTTATCTAGATCCACCCCCAATAGCTCAACTAAATTCAATTATTGAGGAGGAAGAGAATGAAATAACTGTGGGTGAGGAAAGGAATGTTCAAATAGAGGATGTACCTGTTGTGAAAGAATTTGTAGATGTATTTCTGGAAGATTTACCTGGACATCCTCCAGAACGAGAAGTTGAGTTTTCCATTGATTTAATTCCTGGATCAAGGCCTATATCGAAGACCCCTTATAGAATGGACACTATAGAATTAGTCGAACTAAAGAAACAACTATAGGAATTGAGTAATAAAGGATTTCTTTGCCCTAGTGTTTCTCCATGGGGAGCCCCTGTTCTTTTTGTTAAAAAGAAAGATGGATCTATGAGGTTATGTATTGACTACAGGGAGATCAATGCTATAACGATAAAGAACAAGTATCCCCTACCTCGCATTGATGATTTATTTGACCAACTGCATGGATCTCAATACTTTTCAAATATTGACCTTTGGTCTAGATACCATCAGTTGTGTGTGAATAAGGAAGACATTCCGAAGACAGCATTTCGAACCAGGTATGGGCATTACGAGTTTACTGTAATGCCTTTTGGATTGACTAATGCACCCTCTATATTCATGGATCTGATGAATAGAGTTTTCAAGGAGTATCTCGATGAATTTGTGGTGGTATTTATTGATGATATCTTGGTATACTCAAAAATCTATAAAGATCATGAAAATCACTTGCGCATTATCTTGAAGACTCTGAAAAGACATGAATTATATGGGAAGTTTAGCAAGTGTGAATTCTGGCTTCAGGAGATTCCTTTTCTTGGCCATATTGTCTCTAAAGATAGAATCTCTGTTGATCCTTCTAAGACTAAGGCAATCCAAGAATGGCCAGCACCGATGAGTATAACTGAGGTACATAGTTTTATTGGTTTAGCAGGTTATTATCGATGTTTCGTCCAGAATTTTGCCCAATTGGCTAACCCATTAACGTAGCTCACACGTAAAGGGGTTAAATTTGTTTGGACAAAAGAGTGTGAATAATGTTTCGAAGAACTGAAGAGAAGATTATTCAATGCTCCTATATTGACTCTACCATCGGGGAATGATGGGTTCGTTATTTATAGTGATGCATCGAAGAAAGGACTTGGTTGTGTCTTTATGTAGAATGATAGGGTTATTGCCTATGCATCACAACAGTTGAAAATTCATGAACAAAACTATCCTACTCATGATCTCGAGTTAGCAGCTGTGAACTTTGCTTTGAAGATATAGAGGCACTACCTCTATGGTGAAAAATGTGAGATTTATACTGATCACAAGAGTTTGAAGTATATTTTTTCACAAAAAGAACTCAACATGAGGCAAAGGAGATGGCTTTAATTACTCAAGGATTATGATTGCACGATACACTACCACCCGGGGAAGGAAAACAAGGTGGCAGATGCTTTGAGCAGAAAAGATCATGGAGTTTTGAACAATATGAGAATTGAAAGGGATCCAATTTTCATGGATCTAGTGAAGATGTACATGGGAATAACTAGGGAAGGTGAAACATCAATGCTTTTTCAAATGGTTGCCAAACCATCTTTACTAGAAAGGATTAATAGTTCTCATACCGATGATGAAGAATTTCAAAAGAAGATTAAAGCTGTGAATGATGGTAGATTGAGAGACTTTGTGTATGAAGATGGAATTTTGAAATTTGGGAAGAGACTTTGTGTTCCTGATATACCTGATCTAAAAAGGGAATTGTTGGATGATGCTCATAGTTCCAATTTCTCTATACACCCTGGGAGCACCAAAATGTATAGAGATTTGAAGGAACATTTTTGGTGGGACAACATGAAGAGGGATATTGCTGATTTTTTGTCAAGATGTATGGTTTGTCAAAAAGTGAAAGCTGGAAGGCAACACCCTGGAGGAGTCATGCAACCTCTTCCCATACCGGAGTGGAAATGGGACAATATTACGATGGACTTTGTCATGGGGCTACCAAAGACTCCTAGAAGGAACGATGCAATATGGGTTATTGTTGATCGTCTTACCAAGTCAGCACATTTTCTTGCTATAAGAGAAGATCTACCACTGGAACGTCTAGAAAGACTATATATTAATGAAGTTGTGAGACTTCATGGAGTACCCCTATCAATTGTTTCAGATCGTGATCCCCGTTTTAATTCAAGATTCTGGAAAATTCTTCAGAAATCCCTGGATACTAAACTTCATTTGAGCACTGCTTACCACCCTCAGATAGATGGACAATCAGAAAGAACTATTCAAACCTTAGAAGACATGTTGAGATCCTTCTCACTTGACTTTCAGGGTATGTGGGATCAATATTTACCTCTGGTAGAATTTTCCTATAACAATAGCTTCCATTTGAGTATTCAGATGGCACCATATGAAGCGTTATACGGAAAGAGATGTCGCACACCAACTTTTTGGGATGACGTTGGTGAAATAAAACGTGTAGGTCTAGAACTATTGGAGGAAATGATGGAAAAGGTGAAGGTAATCCAAAATCACATCAAAGCAGCTCAAAGTAGGCAGAAGAGCTATGCTGATAATCGAAGGAAGGATTTGGAATTTCAAGTCGGTGATCATGTTTTCCTGAAGGTATCTCCATGGAAGGGAGTCATATGTTTTGGTAAGAAAGGTAAATTGAGTCCCAGGTACATCGGACCTTTCGAAATTCTATAACGAATTGGGGTTGTAGCTTACCGATTGGCAATGCCGCCAAGTCTCTCCAAAGTTCACGATGTGTTCCACGTATCTCTGTTGAGGAAATACATGCCTAACCCAACGCATGTACTCACTTACGAGGAATTAGAACTGGAACCCGATATGTCTTATTGCGAAGAGCCCGTCAGGATTCTTGATACGAGAGAACAAGTACTGAGAAACCGGACGACGAGTTCGGTAAAAGTTTTGTGGAGAAACCATAAGATGGAAGAGGCAACGTGGGAACCCAAGGAACTTATGATGAAAAACCACCCGATTCTTTTCATGCGGTAGTATTCTGGAAATTTTGAGGATGAAATTATTTGAAGGATGAGAGAATGTAACACCCCAAGCTTCTACGGTACACTTCTCTTTGAATAATGTGATAGCGTGTGTTGTACGCAACATCGAGTTCTAACACACCACAACCAATCAAACTAGCCGTTATGAATAGTAATACCTACTTTTTGAAATTATATATATTTTATATTTCAAAATGGACTTCATTTTTGGATTCGGAATATCGAATTTAGCATAAGGTGAAATTTTGGTACTTTTTGGATAACTTTAATATTTTGATGAATAGTGAAATTACTAAATTTTAATTAAAAACAACTTTTTTAATCAAAATAATTAATAGTGATAAATTATTAATTTGAGTGGTTTTAAAGTATATTTAGAATATATTTTTACCATTTAATATAATTTTGGTCATTGGACATAATTTTACAATTAAACCGGACATAAACAAGTGTCAATCTTTTGATAGTTATTATCTCTTAAAAACATGCTTTTTATTTTAACAACGGGAATTAATTTTAAATTAATTTCTGCCACTTCTGTGTTTTGAATTTGGAAAAATGGATTCCATATTTGGAATCATTATGTTAAAATTGTGTAAATAGGTAACTTTTATTTTTAGACATTTTGAATAATTACTTCGGTAAATATTTTATTTACCATGGTTAAGGGTAAATCCAGTAAATAAGGGTTAAACAATAATATTATAATAATACTAAATTATCCTAAAACATGTCCTAGACTTATTGGTTGATACATGTTCGACCATAGGCATCTTTGGGTCGATTTTGGGACCCCATGGAGCCACTTGTAGGTGATAGGGACACTTTATTTTAATTAAGTTAAAATGAATACAAAAATGACACAAGCATATATCTTTTAGAAAAACAATTTTTACATAGGGTTATATATGTTGGATTTTCGACTATAAATATTCATTAGAAAGATAAAACTATTTCCTACATAATTTTATTTTATTTATAATTTTTATAGATTACATAATTTAATTTATTTATGACACAATGATGATGCAGTAATTACCATAATAGTGAAAATTTAAAATAATTGATCTTATAAATACCCAAATAAATATAATTTGAGACTTTTAATGAATTAAAGTAATTTACTAGGATACTATGACATATTATGATTTATTTAATTAACTTTTTTCGAAGTAATAATTCTGTTATGAGTTTGACAAAAATCAACTATTGAATAGTGTCAAAATTGACATAAAAGCTTTTTTAAAACAAATATTATATTATTAATTGATATTAAATTACTAAAAATCTAAGGTTCGGCCAAGAGACTTATATCATGATATTTGTATCATTAATGGACCACTTGGGGGTTTCTTGGATGTATATGGTAAGTTTATTAACCATATAATATAAAAATACAAAGAGACATTGTAAAAGTGAAACTAATTAACTTAGAGTTAATACTTAAAGATAAGGTTAATATAGTAACCCAAACCTGTCTAAATTCTATTGGTTAAGTTGTTTTATACCCATACCCACCTTAACAGTTAAATAATCAACTTTTGATCCATTAGAAACCGAATATGAATTTATTATAAATTAATATTTCTAGCTTTTCCAAAGGTGCCCCTCACCCCTCTTATAAAAGGGAACTCCTCCTTCTCATTTCATCACACCTTCAAAGCCTTTTGGTTCGGCCAAAATCTACCCAAATACTCTCCCAACTTCCCTCACTATAACCTAGAGTCCTTAGTTTGATCAGAATGCCAACCTAAGGATCCCTTTTGATCAAATAAAAAGGAAGAACCCGAAGAAGAGGTAATGATTTCACCACCCATTTCCATGTTCCTTTCTTCTTCCACTTCTTCTTCCTTTGTTATTACCATTATAAAATAATAAATCCAGTATCATATATATATTTTGATGTTATTATAAATATGGTACAACCATATTCAGTATTTTATCCACCCTTTGAATAACATGTCAACATACGTGCGTACGTACGGCTTACCGTCTCCACGTCGTGGTGTAATTGTTATTCAATATATTATTATTTGGATGGGTATAATAATTATGTGTAACTCATGTAAATAATAAATATAACATGTTAATGATTCTGTATATATGATATACCATCCATTTATATATTATTTTAATATCAAAAGAATGATATTGTCGCTCGTGCGTACGTACGGACTACCGTCTCCACGAACGCGATGAGATTCATTCTCCATCGTATCCATTCTAGTATAATTATCATTTGATGATTTAAAAATGATGTTTAAGGACTTGATATCATTATTTATATGAATAATATACAACCTACCCATTACAAACATGGATTACATGACAAAACATATAAAAGAAAACGAGTAAGTTAACACCTGAAACAACAATAATACTAAGATATTATTAACAAATCAATGTTAAAAGATCATATATGATATCATATTAATGTATATGATTCTTGTATAATTTAACAACAATTATTTCCCCATTATACAGGAGGTTAACCTAACCCAACCAAGGAAAAGTATAAGGTAAGGGTTATTTCACAATCTCTTCATTATCCAAGGTTGTTTATACGTAATAATCTACTGGAATCTCTTTATCATCCACATCCATGTTTATTAAAAATGTATTTCAAAACATTTTTACTATTTACAAGAATATGGGTTAAAGTCATTTATACCCTTGTTTGAATTTTTATAAGAGGTTTATAAAGGAATCTTTCCGTCGTTTTCCAAACAAGGTGCTTTTTAACCTTTTCGACAAAATTAAGGTAAGAATATTTTTTTAACTTATACGGCGGGTGCGGCTATTTTCCACCGTTATAAAATCGTCGAAGCTTCCCTTACAAGCTTATAAGAATATTTTCAAAGAAAATGTTTTATTTTATAAATATATGACTCTTAAATGATTTCAAAATACAAAGCGATATTTCTCTAAAAAGAGTTTTGATTTCATCTATGTCAACATCCGTTGATGTATTTTACGCTTATTTGAAGTTGATTTATTATGATACAAAAATTCTATATTTTATTGAAGGTTTTGTGATATTTTTGACTGTGGATGTACTATTTTTATACCATTGATATTTTATGGTGAAAGTATTTACATTTCGTATTCTAGTTTTAATACGAATGTTTATGTTATGTTTAAACCTTTTCATATGGGAATGCATTGGACTTAATAAGTGATGGGTGGAGCCCGCTATAGCTCCTCGATGCATCGGTAGGTCTCATGAGACAAACTAGTGTCTTGGCACAAGGCCTTGGAAAAATCTTATTTGTAGTCTTGGCATGAGGCCTTAGATGTGTGGTTATGATAGTCTGGAATTATGAATTCCATCATTATGAAAGTGGTTATTGATATTGCATGTGATTATTCGATTAGTAGAATATCCATGTGAATGAGTAAATGGAATTATTTCATTTTATCTTTGCCATACTATGTTTAAGTTCAAGTTTAAAAGGCTTTTGTTTTAAGTTATACATTGGCATAAATGTTTATTCTTATTTATGAAAGTTTCCGCTATATTGTTATCCTTACTGGGCATTTGAGCTCACCCCTTTCAATGTTTTATTTTTCCTAGGAAGTGAAGAAGTAAATTATGAATGACCTGCAGGGATATTATGTGGGGATATGAGTGTAGAATATGGAGACAATATGTTGTTGTAGTATTTTTTCACTTTATGATGTAATGTAATACTTATGAATATATCTAGTGTTTCCAAGGCTACTAAACCAATCGGTCTATCAAGATTTGATCTTTATTGTAATCATACCAATGTTATGTAATAATGCACAGACTCTAGGTAACTGGGGTCGGGACGTTACAGTTCTAGTGGAGAATGAGGATCGACAGGAGCGGGTCCTATGTGGATGGTCGATTCCTCAGGTGCACTTTCACTGGCAGCACGGGAACCTTCAGGAGAGCACATGGGAGTGGGAGGCTCAGTTGTGTGCTCAGTACCACTTTTTTTTTCCCAAGTTTGTGTTATAGCTTTACGGGGACGTAAATCCCTGAGGTGGGAGTAATGTAAAGACCCGTAAATTTCAAGGAAATTTTTTTCTTAAATTCTTTGGGTTTTTACGAGTACGCAGTTTCTGAAGGCACCTGATTCCGAGGCCCGGTGTGCCCAGAAACAATTTTCAAAGTTTAGCTCGGGTACTTTCAGTGAACGCGCGAGCGGGGTTTTCTAAATTTTGAACCGGTTCTCGTAATCGAAATCCGAGGGCAGCGATGAAACCACAGCGCCAGTATTTTCTTAAGAAAACCTTTTCCAGAGTTTTGTTTGCTCGGGAAGAGTTGTTTAATTTTGTAGTTAAGTGAATAAAGTTGTGTTACAACTTTATTTTACTTTGTAGTTTAACTTCCATGTGAGGAAGTTGGGGTGGGACCCACACGAGCCCAACCCCTCATATTCTTAACTCTTAAAACCCTCTCCACCTCCCAAGCATTAATGAGGCCATCTCTCCTCTCTTAATGTGTGCTAACCCCTTTAGTTAATGGCTTGATTTAATTAGGGTGTTTATAATTCTTTTTGAATTTTAAACCTTTCACCCTCCTCTCTCTATTAAATATGCCAACCCATATAATTAATACTTTTATTAATTATTTTAGAGTGTCAACAATTCTTTGAATTGTTTCTTTTTGCATGGAAATGTTTTTATTAAACGGGCCTTGTAAAATATTTGTGGATGAAATATTTTGGGTGGGGAAAACCTCTGGAGAAATTAGAGGGGAGCTCCCTCCTTCCAACGAAGAACGTCTCTGGCGGAGAACGCGAAGTCACCGACGACGTGCCTTCTCTTCTTCTTCCTCCACGTCAAGGGAGGAGACACCACCGTGGAAAACGTCGCCATCGACGACGACTCTTCCTCCGACGTCAAAAAAATCGGCACCGATCTACCGTGACGTCCGATCATCACGACGCTTGCCTCTTTCCGCAGCTCCACTTCATGCGACGACTTTACGAGGTAGGGGGTTTTCGTATATAGTGTTTATGTGAATTATACCATCGTGCATGGGTATTTAATTGCAGGGTGTTTGTATAGTTTAACTTGAATAAATTATACCCTCGTCAATGATTAAAAGCATGTTTTTAAATGATTACCGATTGATAACACCTAACGCGGAGGACGTGGGCCGAACAAACACGGCCCGACAACCCTCCGCAGCTTGTTTATTGATGTGCGGATTGACGGTCGATGACGAAATGGGCCGCAATGGTGATTTAAAGTCTCTGCAGTGAAATACGGGTCTTGTAGTGACCGTAGGCGTAGACGACAGGAGAAACGGACCACCGGTGCGTGTCCGGTGGTCCACGGAGAGCGGCGGCAGTGCGCCGCCAGAGGAGACCGTCGCGGAAGACCTGAACAGCTTTTTCATTCCGGGTTTTGGGGGAGGGCGCGGCTTAATGCCGCGCTGTTTCAATCAGGGGGCAGCGCCTTTCGCCCCGTTTCCCGCTCGGTCGGAACGGCCGAGCTGTCTGGCCACGTGGGCCGCACCCGCGCCAGGCCAACCGGCCGCACTGCACGGACCGGCCGCACCGCACGGACCAGCCACACTGTGCCAGACCGCACCCTAGTGGACCGGACCTGGACCTGGGTCAGGTCGACCTGGTTCAGGCCGACCCAGGGGGTCTCGGTCTGGGTCGGTCTGGGCCCAAAACCCCCTAAAACAGACAGGTTCGTTAAAACACCTGTAACTTGGTCTACGGACCTCCGATCGATGTACTGTCAGTTGCGATGCGATCCTTGGATCGAGAAGGTCGTTTAGGTATACTACACTCAAGTTTTTGGAGAACTTTGTGTACAGTCAAGTTGGTTCGAACACGAAACCAACCAGGCCCTCAGAGCGGAAAGGCTTATAACTTGATCTCCGGACGTCCGATTGACGTGTCGTTGACTTTGTTGGATTCCTCTTTGTGAGACGGACCTTTTGGATTACTCCGCTCGAGGTTTGGATGCAGTTGGAGTATGGTCAGGTTGGTTTTGACTTAAAAACCAACCGGGCCCCTGGAATGAAAAGGCCATTAACTCTCAGACCGGGCATCCGATTGACGCGCCGTCTGTCACGTTGAGTTCCTAAAAACGAGTTGGAACTTTGGTATACATCACCTCCGAACTACGTTTCAGTTGATGTATTGACCCCTTGGCTCATGGATGGGACCCTCCTGGAAACGAGCATGTTGTGTGCGGGAACCCTAGAGCTAGCTGCGACGACGAAGACTTTCATACTAGAATCCTCTGTGGGTTTGGTTGCGCCCAAATTTACCCTACTGGTAAAAGCGGTCGATGTAGTACATGTAGGGGTTGAATCCACAGAGACCGAAGAAGTATCCAAATTTTGGAGCCATTGTTGGGGACCAAGTAAGTTCCTTAGACCAAAAACCTTCTTTTCTTACCCCCATTCTTCTATTCTCATCCCAATTCTCTTATCTTTTCCCTTTCTCGCTTTTTTTTCTTTTGGCGCATGTCCGCCTACACTTGCGATAACCCAAATAGATTAGTTAGGGTGGATACTCCTAGGGCTGGGGAGTCAAGCACTAAAAGATGTCTATTTACTTTAGATCCAAATCTTCCTAATACTCCAAATTCAGACTTTGAGTTTGATACAATGGAGAATCTCCCACAAAACCAAATCATAAACCGGGGAGGGAACCAAAATAACAGGCAAGACCCTAACTTGGGAATTGTTGCAGACCCAACCATGAATGACTACCTCACACCAACCTGGACCAATGCACCCTCATGCATTAGGCATGATAACATAGGATATTCCCAATATGTTTTCAAACCCCATGTCCTGAACCACCTTCCAACCTTTCATGGGATGGAGTCTGAGATGCCTTATCTTCATGTTAAAGAATTTAATGACATTATCGAAACCATGTGCCCACCAAATCAAATTGAATCTGCTAAAATGAGACTTTTTTGTTTTTCTCTTAAGGACCGAGCAAATAATTGGTTAAAAAATTTGATACTAGCATCCATTCACTCTTGGGACCAACTTCAAAGAGAATTTTATAAAAAATACTTTCCCCATCACAAAACAATTGCACTTAAAAAGAGCATACAAAACTTTTTTGAAAGAGAGGGAGAAACATTCTATGAAACATGGTAAAGGTTCAAGGACACATTAAACATGGTACCGCACCATGGTTTCTTAATCCCAGAACAAGTGAGAATTTTCTATGAAGGGTTGGGTCCCGGAAACAAACAATTCATTGATATGATGTGTAATGGAACCTTCAAAAACAAAGCCCCAAATGATGCTTACGAGTATCTAGAAAATCTTTCTGAACAAAACCAAACATGGGGAACATCACCATACTATGAGAAGCCACCCAAATCTGGTGGAATGTATAATCTTGGAGAAGAAGAAAACCTTAGAGAAAAACTTGCTGCACTCACGAGGAAAGTTGAGGAGATTGATCTTAGGGAGGTCCACAAAAACCAAACTGTTGAGCTTGTTTGTACAATTTGTGACAAGAATGACCACAATACTGATAATTTCCCAACCATTCCTTCCATCAAGGATGTTCTTTTAGGAGGACCACCAGAAGAAGTTAATGCAATGAACTTTCAAAATCCACAATTCACGAACACCTTCAATCCAAGGTATAATGACCATCCAGGATTTCGTTGGAAGGACAATCAATAACCAACACAACAATAATGTATCAACCCATACCCTCAACAAAACTTTCAGCCTCATAATCAGTTATAACCACAACCGATCCAATTCCAACATCCTCATGTCCAATATCAACAACCTATCCAACAACCCATTCAACAACCTATCAAACAACCAAAGTATCCTCCTAGGATAAACCCATAAGCTCAAGCACCAACCCAAAATGTTCCATAAAGCCTACTAGAACAACTGTGCAAACAAATGGAAAAAATGAACTCATAATTATCATCCATTAAACAAGAACTTCAAACCATCAAAATAGGAAAGGCACCCATTCCCACACAGGCCATTCCACAACAAACATCAAGGGGAGAGACAAGTTTCACTCAAACAACTCATGAACAACTAAAGTTTGTGACAGTTTTAAGAAGTGGGAAATCAATTGAAAAACCTGAACAAATAAGTCAGAAACCATGTGAAGCTTCAAACTCTAATGAAAATTCAAATGAAACACAAGCTCAAACTGAAGAAACTGATAACAATGTGAAAGAAACAACACTTCAACAAACAACTCAACAACCTGCACCATTTCCTCAACGCATGAGGGGGAAAACCAAGCTTGAATTGAGTGACACATTGAGGGAAATATTCTCACAAGTCAAGTTGAACATTCCCCTTCTCGATTCCATCCAAACCATACCTTCCTACTCAAAGTACCTTAAGGACTTGTGCACTTTTAAAAGAAAATTTTCACATAAAAACCAAGTCCTTTTGGCTGCTAATGTGAGTACCACCATTCAAGGGATCATTCCTCCTAAGTTGAAAGACCCAGGATGCCCTTACATAAATGTTGAACTAGGAGAGAACAAAGTTTTCAAAGCCTTGTGTGATATAGGTGCCAGCGTGAACCTCATTCCTTATGCCATGTATTGTCAGTTAGGGATTGAAGAACTCCAACCCACATCTGTCACTCTTCAACTTGATTATCGTAGTGTTCGAGTTCCAAAGGGGGTCTTAAAAGATGTTTTGGTTAAAGTTGAAATTTTCATTTACCCAGCTGACTTCATTGTTCTGGACAATCACCCAAGCTTAGGTCCTAGGGAGAAAACCCCAATCATCATTGGTCGTCCCTTCCTTGCAATAATCAACTCTATTATCCGAGTCCAAAATGGGAACATGACCATCACCTTTGGAAACATGAGTCTAGACTTGAACATCTACAATGAAAACTCTCAAATTGGGGATGATTAATAGATCCATGAGGTTAATTGGATTGGTAGTGTTGATAATGAACTCAATGAACATCAAGGAATTACCGAAGGATGGTTAAGTCAAGAAGAGATTGATTTTCTTTATTCACATGAGGGAAATTTGTCTCCTTGGATTGAATCTCTTTCATATAGCTCTATTGATGAATTTATAGAATCACCAATCAATGATACCATGGTTGAAATCAATAAAATTGAGTCCATATCCATTCATGACACTACTCTGAAAAATTTAGTGGATGAAAATTCTGTTCACAAGGAACCAATTTTTTCAAGAAATCTGAACAAAGAAACTAAGTTCAATACAAAGTCTCATCCTTTCTTGGAAAGTCATGACCAATCTGATCATTAATTTAAAGTCTTACCTTCATCACTAAAGTATGCATTCTTAGGGTAAAATCAATCATTTCATGTTGTTATTTCTTCCTCTCTTGAAGACGATCATGAGAGGATGCTTCTAGATGTCCTTAAGAGACACAAGAAAGCCATTGGATGGACCCTATCTGATATTCTTGGGATTAGCCCACTTATCGGGACTCATAGAATTATTCTTGAATCTGAGTCAAAGCCATGTCGTCAACCTCAAAGGCGACTCAATCCTAATCGCATGGAAGTAGTGAGAAAAGAACTTTTGAAATTGTTAAAAGCTAGTATCATCTATCCTATAGCTGAGAGTGAGTGGGTTAGCCCAATCCATGTGGTTCCAAAGAAGGCTGGAATCACAGTAATAACCAACAAGGATGGAGAGATGCTTCCAACAAGGGTCAGTAGTGGATGGAGAGTTTGTATTGACTATAGGAAGCTCAACTCTTGTACTAAGAAAGACCATTTCCCCTTACCCTTTATTGATCAAGTCCTCGAGCGAGTGGCGGGTCATCAATTCTATTGCTTCCTAGATGGATTCTCAGGGCATAATCAAATCAAAGTCTCCTTAGAGGATCAAGGAAAAACAACCTTCACTTATCCATTCGGCACTTTTTCCTTCAATTACATGCCCTTTGGGTTATGTAATGCCCCCGGTACCTTCCAGCGATGCATGATGGGAATATTCTCGGATATGGAGGGTGATGTTTAAGAGTTCTTCATGGATGAATTCTCCATCTTTGGGGATACTTTTGAGGGATTCTTTATAAATGTTGAAAAGGTTTTGTCAAGGTGCGAGGATAAGAATCTCATACTGAATTGGGAAAAATGCCATTTCATGGTAAGGGAAGGACTTGTTCTAGGTCATCTGGTATCTGGTAGAGGGATTGAAGTTGATAAATCTAAGTTTGAAATCATTCGTTACCTTCCCTCTCCTAAAACTGTTAAGGAAGTGAGGTCCTTCTTAGGACATGCTGGTTTCTATATAAGGTTTATTAGGAATTTCAGCTCTATTTCTCGACCACTTTGTGCTCTATTGGTAAAATATGCTCCATTTTTTATGGAAATAAAGCTGTGAGGAATCATTCTATACACTCAAGTCAACTCTTATATATCCACCTATCATGCAACCTCCAAATTGGAAACTTCCTTTCGAGCTCATGTGTGATGCAAGTGATTTCACCGTAGGAGCAGTCTTAGGACAACGGTGTGAGAAAACTCCACATGTCATTGCTTATGCAAGAAAATCTTTAAATGATGCACAAATAAACTACACCACCACTGAGAAAGAGTTTCTTGTTGTTGTATTTGCCTTAGATAAATTCAGGTCTTATCTCTTAGGATCACCCATCATTGTCTTCACTGACCATTCAGCCCTAAAATACCTTTTCCAAAAACAAGATGCCAAGGCTAGATTGATTAGGTGGGTCCTTCTTCTTCAAGAGTTCAATTTAACCATTAAGGATAAAAAGGGTGTTGAAAATAATGTAGCTAATCACCTCTCTAGGATGGAATTCAAAGACAACTCACACCACCTCTCTGTGTCTGATTCATTTCCCAATGAGCACCTCTATTCAGTGAATGATTGCCCTTGGTATGCTGACATAGCAAACCATTTGGTGATGGGTGACATTCCAAAATTCTTGGGGACCCAATCTAAGAGGAAATTACTTTCTGATGTCAAACACTATGTGTTTGATGATCCTTACCTCTTCAAGTTCTGTCCTGATCAAATCATCAGGAGATGTATTCCCGAGTCTGAGCAAGAGTCCATTCTAAAATTTTGTCATGGAGAGGCATGTGGAGGCCACTTTTCTACGAAGAAAACCACTACAAAGGTCCTCTAAAGTGGTTTCTACTGGCCGAAACTCACTAATGATTCCTTCCAATTCTTCAAAAGTTGTCCTCAGTGTCAGAAATTAGGATCCATTACCAAAAGGAATCAAATGCTCCTCACACCCATTCTGGTCATTGAAATCTTTGATTGTTGGGGAATTGATTTCATGGGACCATTTCCAAACTCTAAGGGATACCTCTACATCCTCTTAGCTATTGATTATGTCTCAAAATGGGTTGAAGCCATTCCCACCAAGTCCAATGACCACCATGTTGTGATCTGATTTCTGAAAGAGAATATATTTTCTCGATTTGGAATTCCTAGGGCTATAATCAGTGATCGTGGAACCCATTTCTGCAACTGAACATTCTCTTCACTCATGTCTAAGTATGGTATTACTCATAAATTTTCCACTACATACCGTCCTCAAACCAATGGTCAAGCTGAGTTGGCAAATAGAGAAATTAAGAAAATTCTTGAAAATTTTGTTAATCCCTCTAGGAAAGATTGGTCCAAGAAACTCTTAGATGCCCTTTGGGCATATCGAACTACTTTCAAAACTATCCTAGGCATGTCACCATATAGATTGGTTTATGTAAAAGCATGTCATTTACCTATTGAAATTGAGTATAAGGCCTTTTGGGCAATAAAAAAATGAACTTTGACATTTCTTTGGCTGAAACAAAAAGGAAATTATATCTTAATGAACTCGAGGAACTTAGGATGGAGGCTTATGAAAATTCAAGGATCAATAAATCCAAAGTTCAAGCCTACCAATCTAGGAATCTCAAAGTAAAACACTTTGAACTGGGAAAATTTGTGCTCTTGTATAGTTCAAAACTTCATCTACACCTAGGAAAGCTAAGGTCTAGATGGTCTGGTCCATACCTAGTGCATCATGTGTACCCTCATGGGGAAATAGAGATTCTGGATCCCACAAGTGGTCATGTCTTTAAAGTCAATGGTCATAGGTTAAAACCATTCATTGAATCATTCAATCAAAAAGAAACCAAGGAGGAGTTAACTGATCCAACATATGAACCAGAGAATAATGGATAGATTTAGGGTATAAGTCAGGCTAACGACGTTAAACAAAAGCGTTGCACGGGAGGCAACCCGTGGTTTTCATGTTTCCAATCACTGTGAATCATCTTTTGTTTCCTTCTGCTTCATTTTGTATTTTTTATTATATAGACTGTTGACATGTTCTTCTTTTATGAATATGGATGGGTATGAAAGGGGAGCACCGTATTCATCTGTGTCACGCGGTGTGATCCCTGAGTAATACCTTACCCAGAAAATATAAAGAAGACAATGTATCATCATTTTATTTTATTTCATTTATGTTTTTGTAGGTTAAAAAAATTAGACTCCTGACTTGTTCTTCTTTTATGAGTATGGATGGGTATGAAAGGGGAGCACCGTATTCATCTGTGTCACGCGGTGTGATCCCTGAGTAATAACTTACCCAGAAAATATAATGAAGACAATGTATCATTAGTTTGATTTAAAAAAAACATGGAAAACCATAAAAATGATGGTACTTGTAATTAAATAATTCATTGTGTTGTCTGTTTTGTCTGCTTTGTCCTTATTTTTATGGTTCAGGAACTATTTTGGGTGATACATGTTCAATCAAGGAGGTGCCTACATCCCCCAAGAGATCAAAGGAGTAATCTCGATCATCATGAACTTCAACTTCAAAAACCAGGTGAATTTGTTCCATGTTATCATTCTCAATTTCATCTTTTAACTCCTATCCTACCCCCTTCTAACTTTTCTTTTCTTTAAACACTAAGGACAGTGTTATTCTAAGTTGGGGGGAGATAAAAAAATGATTTTTTTGTGAATAAAAACATGCATGAAAAGAAAAATTCCATTAACCATAAACATGATAACACACATTGCAAACTCTAAAATTGGATATCAAATAAATTTTGAATGCCTTGATTCTGATTTTAATGCATGTTTAAGTTCATGAGCATAGTTTTTGGAAAGTACGGTTGTCTGATGTGATTTTTCAATGTTTACATTTTCATCCTCTTAATAAAAATGCCACAATGCACGTCTACTGGATCGTGGGTGTAAATTTGAGTTCTTGGGTCCCTTTCATTATAGCAGAGGGTTTTGGGGTCACTTTTAGTTTAATTTGAGTATCAAAAAAAACAAAAACAAAAAAATTGACCACAGAGAGAAATTTTTTTTCCAAATGCGTGGCATCCGACACTTGGGGATCGTGACTCCATAGTTTTCTTGCCCAGAGTTTGGCTTTATATCTCTATTGTAGAGTATGAAATTGACAATATGTGTGGTGTTCGGCACTTGGGGATCGTGAATCCATAGTTGTATTTCCCAGACTTAGTCTTTTCATATCTATTATGGTTAAAAAAATAAAAAAATCAAAAAAAATGGATACTCATCTTAAGGTTTAATGTGATTCCCACCTAGCGCTTCCATTTTTTCCCCTTGAACAATAAAATGGGCCCCATATCTTTTATGATGCACAACACTTTATCATGCTTAATTGGAATTGGATGAAATGTGGCAATGAATTTGAACAAAGGAATGGGCTTGGGCTTGGGATATGCTTATGGACCTAGCTTGTTTTTAATGATTTTGATGGGTTTTCATAATTTTTGTTGGTATTAGATATTTGGGTGAGCAATGTGTATTAAAATGTTTTTGGAAAAGGGGATTTGAATTTCATATTTGTAATTTATTTTGCTCGGGATAAGAAAAACTCAAGTTGGGGGGTGTGATTAGTCACTGAAAGTGGCTAATATTAATTGTTAATATCTTTATATTCATTGTTACAAAGTCTATAAACATTTTTTTAGTGCATTACATAAATATAACTTCATTTCTCATCTAAAATGCAATTCATGTTTAAAATGAAAATTTGGGCCCAATCATTAATTTGTTTGTGGACAATATTATATTAATTTTCTGAATTTTAAATTTTGGGATATGATTGATCGCTTTGTTTGGAACACTTTATCTTTTAGGTCTGATGGATGAATCCCAAAGGAAGATGGAGAATTTTGCGCCTGAAGGCAGAAACTTGCTGGAAAAAGCATAATGGGCCTAAGGCCCATCAAACAAATGTGGGGCCCATAAACCAAGCCTAATGAAGCTCAAATTTATACAGTATAAATATAAAAATATTAGGATCATTTTATCCAACTGTGACCAGAGCTAATTCTGATGTTTTCATGATGATAAAGGGATCTGAAGTTGAGATTTAAATGGTGGACCTGACATTAATGCACAGAAATCCGTCCCGCCATTTCGACCATAACTTCCAAAAGGATGAGCCAAATTTCCTGAACTTTTTACAGATCATAGAGAAAATATGTAAGAAGATATTTCTCTTCTACAACCCCTCCAGATTCTGCCTTCTTCAATTACAAATTCACACGTCAATATGGTGGATGAATCTGGACAGTTTTCCGGGTCAAATTCGAAACATCAATTTCCTTTTGATTATTCACCCTCCTTTTGACTCTATTAATTGTTGGGGGGTGAATTAATTGTTTTGGGATGTACCTAAGGCTCCTAATATTCCTATATAAGGAGCTAGTGGTGAAGGGAATAGGGGTGGATATTTTTCATATCATCTTTTGTTGCTTGTTTCATTGTAAGGTTATGCTTCCAAATTTCCTTTGTAATGTTTTCCATTTCCATGTAAGTTTTTTTTGTATCTTTATGTTATTAATAAAATTATTTCTCCTCTATATTTTCCATTTCATTTATTAAAACTTTATTATCACAAAGCACAGCGATATCTCTGTGTTTTTGTGAATTAGTTCACACATAGGTGTGAATTTCATTCACACACACGGAGGAGTGCTCGTTATTTCCGCGGTTTTAATTTCTTCAATCCAATTTTTGTTAGCCATCTTCCACCCACCATTGAGAGTATACCATCAATGGAGGGCTAACCATTTAATGTTTTGATCTTAGGAGGATGAAAAGGCTATATTGAATGTTATTTTATGAACGAATTGTTGTTAATTGGATAATTAATTTAAGACATCCATTCTTCAGTTATTTCTACTCTTCATGTCTACTGTGTTTGAACAAACTAAATTCAATTACTAAATGACCATATACCTTGGATAGATCATGAATTTGGTTCTCTAAGTGTATAGGGGATTAGTAATTGTGTTTAGTAAGTACCAAACCAGAAAATGATGAATGTAGTGTTATTTTTGAAGAATGGATTCATCAAGAATTAATAAAACCAAAATTGTATAAAGAATTAAAATTCATTCAATCCACCACGAGAATAATCCTAATATCAACCCATTTTCTTTGAATTGAATTCACGTAGGTTTCTTAGTATTCTTTAAACCATCCAAAATCAAACCCAAAGTTGGCTACTTCATAGCCCATGATTTAGTGAAGGATGGGCTATGAAGTAGCCAACTTTGGGTTTGATTTTGGATGGTTTAAAGAACACTAAGAAACCTACGTGAATTAAATTCAAAGAAAATGGGTTGATCTTAGTATTATTCTTGGGGTGGATTGAATGAATTTTACTTCTTTATGTAAAATTTTGGTTTTATTAATTCTTGATGAATCCATTCTTCAAAAATAACACTACATTCATCATTTTCTGGTTTGGTACTTACTAAACACAATTACTAATCCCCTATACACTTATAGAACCAAATTCATGATCTATCCAAGGTATATGGTCATTTAGTAATTGAATTTAGTTTGTTCAAACACAATAAAGATGAAGAGTATAAATAACTGAAGAATGGATGTCTTAAATTAATTATCTAATTAATAACAATTCGTTCATAAAATAACATTCAATACAGCCTTTGCATCCTCCTAAGATAAACCCATTAAAGGGTTAGCCCTCCATTGATGGTATACTCTCAATGGTGGGTGGAAGATGGCTAACAAAAATTGGATTGAATAAATTAAAACCGCGGAAATAACGAACACTCCTCTGTGTGTGTGAATGAAATTCACACCTATGTGTGAACTAATTCACAAAAACATAGAGATATCACTGTTCTTTGTGATAATAAAGTTTTAATAAATGAAATGGAAAGTATAGAAGAGAAAGAAGTTTATTAAGAACATAAAGATACAAAAAAAACTTACATGGAAATGGAAAACATTACAAAAGAAATTTGGAAGCATAACCTTACAATGAAACAAGCAACAAAAGATGATATGAAAAATATCCACCCCTATTCCCTTCACCACTAGCTCCTTATATAGGCAAATTAGGAGCCTTAGTTTCATCCCACAACAATTAATTCACCCCACAACAATTAATAGAGTCAAAATTAGGGTGAATAATCAAAAGGAAATTGATGTTTCGAATTTGACCCGGAAAACTGTCCAAATTCGTCCACCATATTGACGTGTGAATTTGTAATTGAAGAAGGCCAAATCTGGAGGGGTTTTAGAAGAGCAATATCTTCTTCCATATGTTCTCTATGAGATGTAAAACTTTCAGGAAATTTGGCTCAGCCGTTCGGAAGTTATGGTCAAAATGGTGGGACGTATTTCCGTGTATTAATGTCGGGTCCACCATTTAAATCTCAACTTCAGATCCTTTTATCATCATGAAAAAATCAGAATTAGCTCTGGCCACAGTTGAATAAAATGATCCTCATAATTTTATTTTTATACTGTATAAATTTGAGCTTCATTGGGCTTGATTTCTGGTCCCCACATTTGTTTGATGGGCCTTAGGCCCATTATTCTTTTTCCAGCAAGTTTCTGCCTTCAGGCGCAAAATTATCCATCTTCATTTGGGATTCATCCATCGGACCTAAAAGATAAAGTGTTCCAAACAAAGTGATAAATCATATAAAAAAATTTAAAATTCATAAAATTAATATAATGTTGTCCAAAAACAAATTAATGATTGGGCCCAAATTTTCATTTTAAACATGAATTGCATTTTAGATGAGAAATGAAGTTCTATTTATGTAATGCACTAAAAACAATGTTTATGGACTTTGGAACAATGAATATAAAGATATTAAAAATTAATATTAGCCACTTTCAGTGACTAATCAAGGTTTGACGACGATGACAACCGTATTGAAATCCTCCGTGGGTTTGAAGGTGAAGACTTTCGTACTGGAATCCTCCGTGGATTCGACAACGATGACAGCCATATTGGAATCCTCCGTGGGTTCGATGGTGAAGACTTTCGTACTAGAATCCTCCGTGGGTTCGACGATGATGACAACCATTCTGGAATCCACCGTGGGTTCGACGGTGAATACTTTCGTACTGGAATCCTCTGTGGGTTCGACGACGACGACAACCGTACGGGAATCCTCCGTGGGTTCGGCGGTGACGACTATAGTACTTGTATCCTACGTGGGTCCGATAGTATTGACCTCTATTGTAGTATCCTATGTGGGTCCGACAACTTATCTGGTCTAGTATCCTATGTGGGTCCCAGCTAGATTAATCCGTAACTACATCTGATCATCTCCTTTTGCTTTGCAAATGATGTATACCTGTGTGAGCTGAGTCTTGACTTTCAATCATTATCTTCGATATGATTTACTTTCTTTCCTATGTGGATTGTGTTGTGCTTTCCTGTGTGGATTGGGTTGTACTATCCTATGTGGATGTGATCGAACTTGGGCTCAGATGTTGGAGTCGAACTGGAATTGATGACTTAGGTATATGTATGGGCATATACCTAAGTAGTGTTGGATGTTACTTCGTGATTGTATCTTTCCTTTATGGATTCTCCTTTTTGGATTCTGGGAGACCTTCGGGGGTCTCAGGGTCCCTACTGAGTAGCGTATACTCACCCCTGCACGGGCTATGCCCACACTAAGTTGTGTTGGATGCAGACGATGGACAGCGCTGATCGTGGTTGAGGCTTGTGGAGCAAGTCGGTACCTAGAGGTGGACTACTAGGTGGGACGTACACAGAGCGGACGGTGATAAAACACTATTTTATTGAATATTTTATTGATAATAAATGATATAATTTCCTCACATTGTGTTAAATATGTTTATTTATAAAATATTTGGGATTTGATCATTCATTTGAAAATTTGGTGAAAATTCCAGTTTTACCCTTAATAGTGCACTGTATTATTTCGAAGATAAATATTTTTATATTTATTATTTGAATTTGAAATTTTGTAACAGTGTTCCTAACTTAATTATCTACAACTTTTATTCAGGACACTAAAGCTAAAGAGTTAATTTGGTTGTTGAAATTGGGCCATGAAGTCAAAGTTGGGCTGGGCTCGCCAGAATGGAGAAGGTTCTGTATTTGGGCCATATCCTCTACATAAGGGCTTGGATTGAGCCCAAATTTTGAGGAAAGCTCGGGGACATGATGTGGCACAAATCATCCTTCTGTAAGGCCGGTCAATTCACGCGTTTTGGAGGTCAAATGGGCGGTGCAAGTTTCATTAAAATATTTGGCCGAGATTTTGCATTCACACTTGAAACCACTTTAAACCTAGCCTCCCCTCCACTCTATAAATTAGTGATTTTCTCATTTGGAGAGGCTGGTTCGTGCATTGGGAGATTGGAGGCAGAGGAGAATTGGTTTCAACCAAATTCTCCAACCATTGTAAGAGAGGTAGCTCTTGAAGCAAGGATCCTCTCATCGAAGCCTCCTTCTCTCCTTCATGTTGTAATTGTTTTGTTTGTGTAATAAACTTCTTTGTTCTTCTTTTATTTCTTCTCTTTTCCTCTGTTTTATTTAAATTTATTCTTCTCTTAATCTTCCTCTTGGGGCTGGAATTCTTGAGTAGAAGCGATATTGGGTTATACCCATTATAAACCTTTGCACATGCAAAACGCTTCTACGATGATTACGCCACCCATGGAAGAGTAGTCTTTTAGTAATCGATCTATCTTCTACCCTCTTCATTTAATTATTTTGAATCAATGAGCTACTGTAATTCACTTAATATGATCCATGAATTGTATTTTTAAATTGTAAGAAACTAAGCAAGCAATTGAACAATTAACACAAAAACACGCGAGGTCGGGATTTTGTGTAAATTGTGAGAGCGCGATCTTAATCGGTAATACAAGACCACACGGGATAAATTTGTAGAGTTCAAATATAATCCCTAAACACAATTCATCCTCATTTCCAGAATGGATATGTGCCTTAATTTACCACTGATCATAAGCTAATCTTAGAACATCAATCAAAGCAGGGTGCTGCGATTGCACGTTCCAAAGTTAGCCTAGGTTTAAATTCACATCATCTTTGTGGTAAAGTTAATTCTCGTAGGGTTCGGGATTTAACAAATTAAGGGATCATAATTAAGTGAATGTTAATTTAAATGATAATGATTAATAATAAAGTGAAGAGGTAGAGTTAGATCGATTACGCTTTTTAAATAGATTTCTAAAAAAACATCTTCTTGTTGTGTCATTTAAATTGAAATTCATTTCAAAACTAAAAACAAAAAAAATTATACAATCTTCTTCCAGCAAACTTCTTCTAGATTCATAAACTATAAACAACCACCCCCATCCTTTTCTAGTAGTGTTTTTATTCTCTTTTATTTTATTTTTAGAATACCTCTAATAAGATGTTTTAATTCACTTCCTCCTTTGAGAGACGACCTTGGTTAGCCCCCTATGCTACACCAAGTAAACTAAACATTAGCTTCATAGAGTGTTGTGCTTGGAGTTTTATCCAACGTAACTCACTTTTGAAGTTCTTTTGAGAGCGCGTGCGACAACGCTCTTTCAGACGGCTGGACCCGAGGAGATGAGGAGGCTATCTGTACCCACCCTTCAGGTGGGAATTCCAGTGGACGGCTTAACGTTGCTTCTTTACTTTCAGTTGTTGTACTTTCTTTCCGGTTGTACTTTACTTTTATTTTGGGTTTGTATTCTGGCCCATTTACTTTCTGCACTTACTATTGTACCCAGTTTACTTAGTGTTTACTTCTTCTGGATTACTCTGTGGTGTTTGTTTACTTTATAAGGCAATGTCTTCCCCTTTCATCGGGATTTACGCCTTTGGTGTTAGTCGCCAGCCCCTGGCCTATGGAAGGCGGGCTTGGGGTAGTCACGGCACGGGTCCCGAGGATGGGTCGTGACATTCTCATACATATATATTACATCTTTTAGATGAATATTCATTACATTACAAAAACACACATTTGAAGACCAAAATAGTTTAGTGTAATTGGAAACTTGGAACACAACATTCAAATCTAGTGAAAGGTCTTCAATGTTTCTCACAAAGATCTTCCCATTTAGTATTATTCATAGACATAACCTATATAAAATCTTTCTTCATAACCTGGGGAAAGGAAACATAAGAAAGGGAGAGATCAGATGCTCAATAAGGTTAAACATAAGAGATATAAATCTATGATCATATTAAATCATAATATAAGTATAATGGTGAGAGGGTCAGCTTGGGATATTCCTAACACTGAGAGGAAGGGGTGAATCGGTGTTGGAGAATTTTTAAACTGATTCTAATTTTTTATCATTGTACCTCTTGACCTATTAGGATCTTGATTCTCTTGTTCTCTTTTCCCTTTCGCATGCAATAATATGAAAGCAATAAAAATATCACACAATATTTTTACAAGGTTCATCTATCAATAAGATAAGCTACATCCTTGTCGTGTATAGTAATGACAAGTACACGGATTCTCCAATATACTATACACTACTAGAATTCCAGGTATTTGCGACGGGCTATTTGCGACGGGATCTCGTCGCAAATAAGTTTTAGAGAATGGGTCTCGTCGTAAATATCTCATCGCAAAAAGTATTTGCGACCGGGCCCATAATCCCTTCGTAAATACTTTTTAAAAAAAATTATTTCGACTATTTGCGATGGGAACCCGTTGCAACAGATCTCGTCGCAAATAATAAATAAATTTTAATAAAAATAAATTTAATATAATTATGATTATTGAAAAATTAATTTTAATATTATTAAAATAATTAAAATATAAATATATTAAAATTCTCAATATTCACAAAAAATATTAAAAAAATCATAAAATGTTATTATTATTATTATTATTATTGGTAAAATAAACAAACATTAAAAAATATAATACTAAAAAAAATATTTAATAAAATTATGATTAATGAACCAATAATATTAATATTATTAAAATAATAAAAAAATTATTAAAATTATTAAAATTCTCAATATTCACAAAAAAAATCATAAAATATTAAAAATTAAATTATCTAATATTCGCATCGATATAAAAGACAGAAATTATAAATATTTTATATTACAAAAAATGTTAAATTCAAATGTTTTTAACATAAAAAAAATCATAGGGGGTCGTCTTCTAAAGGAGGTGGAGGAGCTGAAGGAGATGGTGGAGGAAACTTCATCGACAAACTATGAGTCTGACGGCGCATGTAATCCATCTGCTATTGATGCTGCTACTGCCATCGATGCATCTCCTCCTCGTGCTGCTACTTCTACTGCTCCTGCTGCTTCTGCTACTGACGCATCTCTTCTTGATACTTCTGCAAACTCTCTAAAAGGTCATTCTGAGCTCGTAACTGCTCCTAATTATTCCTATTTATTACTAACTATTCCTATTTATTACTAACCATTCCTACTTATTACTAACCATTCCTATTTATTACTAACTATTACTATTTATTACTAACTATTACTATTTATTACTAACTATTACTATTTATTCCTATTTATTCCTATTTATTCCTATTTATTACTAATTATTACTAATTATTACTAATTATTACTAATTATTACTAATTATTGTTAATTATTCCTATTTATTCCTAATTATTACTAATTAATCCTAATTATTACTAATTATTACTAATTATTACTATTTATTACTATTTATTCCTTATTATTCCTATTTATTCCTAATTATTACTATTTATTACTATTTATAACTAATTATTACTAATTATTTCTAATTTATTCCTAATTATTACAAATTTTTACAAATTTTTACTATTTATTACTATTTATTCATATTTATTACTATTTATTCCTATTTATTCCTAATTATTACCAATTATTACTAATTATTACTAATTATTGCTAATTATTCCTATTTATTACTATTTATTTCTAATTATTCCTATTTATTACAATTTATTGCTAATTATTATTATTTATTACTATTTATTCCTATTTATTCCTAATTATTACTAATTATTACTAATTTATTACTAATTATTGCTAATTATTAGTAATTATTGCTAATTATTAGTATTTATACCTAATTATTAGTAATTATTACTAATTATTAGTATTTATATCTAATTATTAATATTTATTCTTATTTATTACTAATTATTCCTATTTATTACTATTTATTGCTATTTATTCCTAATTATTGCTAATTATTCCTATTTATTGCTAATTATTCCTAATTATTGCAAATTATTCCTATTTATTCTTAATTATTCTTATTTATTCTTAATTATTCCTATTTATTGCTAATTATTCCTATTTATTGTTAATTATTCCTATTGCTAATTATTCCTATTTATTCTTAATTATTCCTATTTATTCCTAATTATTCCTATTTATTCCTAATTATTCCTATTTATTCCTAATTATTCCCATTTATTCCTAATTATAGCTAATTATTCCTAATTATTCCAATTTATTAATAATTATTACAATTTATTACTAATTATTACAATTTATTACTAATTATTACTAATTATTACTAATTATTAGTATTTGTTAATAAATATTACTAATTATTACTAATTATTACAATTTATTAATAATTATTACAATTTATTAGTAATTATTAATGTTTATTACTAATTATTATAGTTTATAACTAATTATTATAGTTTATTACTAATTATTACAATTTATTACTAATTATTACAATTTATTACTAATTATTACAATTTATTAATAATTATTACAATTTATTAATAATTATTACAATTTATTACTAATTATTTCAATTTATTACTAGTTATTACAATTTATTACTAATTAATACAATTTATTACTAATTAATACAATTTATTACTAATTAATACAATTTATTACAATTTATTACTAATTGTTACAATTTATTACTAATTATTACAATTTATTACTAATTATTACAAGTTATTACTAATTAATACAATTTATTACAATTTATTACTAATTATTACAATTTATTACTAATTATTACAATTTATTACAAATTAATACAATTTATTACTAATTAATAAAATTTATTAGTAATTATTACAATTTATTACTAATTATTACAATTTATTACAATTTATTACTAATTATTACAATTTATTACTAATTATTACAATTTATTACTAATTATTAAAATTTATTACTAATTATTACAATTTATTAATAATTATTACAATTTATTACTAATTATTACAATTTATTACTAATTATTACAATTTATTACTAATTATTAAAATTTATTACTAATTATTACAATTTATTAGTAATTATTACAATTTATTACTAATTATTACAATTTATTTCTAATTATTACAATTTATTACTAATTATTACAATTTATTACTAATTTTTACAATTTATTACTAATTATTATAATTTATTACTAATTATTACAATTTATTACTAATTATTACAATTTATTACTAATTATTACAATTTATTACTAATTATTACATTTTTTTACTAATTATTACAATTTATTACTAATTATTACAATTTATTACTAATTATTATAATTTATTACTAATTATTACAATTTATTACTAATTATTAGAATTTATTACTATTTATTACTATTTATTAATAATTATTAGTATTTATTACTAATTATTAGTATTTATTATTAGTTATTACCAATTATTATTAATTACTTCAAATTAATTATATACATTATTAATTATCGTTAATAATAACTAATTACTACTAATTATTAAAAATTACTACTAAAAATTTCAATTTATTAGTACAAATAAATAGTCATGACAAAACAATTTAAATTCAATTTAATTACAACTAATCAACAATAATAAAAATTAACATAAAAATTTGAAATAAATAATAAATTAAATAAAACAGAAATACCTTTAAACTTGATTTGTTGTTGATATAGACGGCTTCACAACTTCTTCGTGACCAAAAAAATTAACTTAGAAAATTTTTCCCTCTGAAATCAGAGTTTAGAGAGAAACAAGATATATAAATTGGGAGGAATGAGAAGAAAAACGGATGGGGGTATATATAGGTTAGATTATTTGCGACGGGACTATTTGTGACAGGTTACCCGTCGCAAATAGTATCTTTTGCGACCGGACCCGTCGCAAATACCTACGCCCGCATTAATTACTGTCGGCGATTAAAAAGTTATTTTCGACGGGTCCCGTCGCAAATAGTCCCTGCCGACACACCTTTTCCGACGGGAGGACATCCCGTCGCAAAAATCTATTAACTGCTGTCGGGTATTTGCGACGAGGTCCGTCGCAAATAACCTTCGCGCGGTTTGGCGCGTTATCCGCGCCAAACCTCTTGCGACGGGACACGAAATCTCGTCACAAATAATCGGTTATTTGTGACAGGTTGTTACCCCTGTCGCAAATAACCTCTTGGACTGACTTTTTGCGACGGGATTTATTCCCGTCATAGAAAGCCCGTTGAAAAAAGTCTTTTTTCCCGTAGTGATAGTAACTATTATAGTGGGTTGTCTAAGAAAACAATTTGTTAGCCAGTGTGAGTCCCTACACTTTGGAGGGGGAAGAGAAACAATCCTATCTTCCTGAATTGGTGATGACCTAGTCCAACTTACATCTCCTCGCTTGTTCTTTATACTACCTCTGAAGACAGTCTTCTCCCTATTTATAAGGGTTTGCAACACCAATAGAGTCTTCCACCTGTTGAGACCTGTTGGATGTCACACAACTGCTTGATCTTACTTTATTCACTTATTACTTGCTTAGAATCATGCAAGTAACCCTTCTTTCTTCTTTCCCAGAAGCAAACCAGAAAGCTGCACAATCTTATTCTTCTTCTTCTTTAGTGTTAAACTAGCTGCACTGAATTTTCTTCTTCTTATTTATAGAATCACAAACTCCCTTTGTGATTGTCAAAACAATGAGGACCACCTCATCTTAGAATCATCACAATTGATATGACCTGAATAACTGAATATAGATTGGCCACTCTCTATTTCTTCTTTGACACACAATAAGGTGGAATAGTGCAGTAGTGTCTTGATCTCCCTTTATTCTTTACTTTTCTACCCAGAAGATGGTAAGAACCTCTAACACAACTCACAACTTTCATGCCACTCCCTGCTTGTGTGCCACTTAGTACTTGCATGCCACTTCCAGCTTGCACACAACTCACTGCTTGAAACTCTATACTTGAGCGCAACTATCTACTTGCACGCCACTTCTTGCTGGTACGGGACTCACTGCTTGCATGCCACTCACTGTTTTCACGCCACTCTTGTGTGAAACTCAAAACTTATGGGACACTTCCTCCTTGCACTCCACTCCCTTCTTACACATCTCCCTACCCATGTGCCTCCCTACTTGCGTGCCACTCTTCTTGCACGTCTCCCTGCTTGCACACCTTCTTACTTGCGCACCACTCTGCTTGCACGCCTTATGACTAACTCACGACTTGCACAACCTCACCACTTATGTGACTAGAGCTCAAATTTCCATAAAGTGTTGATCTTCTATCAAATGAGGAGGGTAGCCATCTATTTTTAGGTATTTTGGTGACCCTGCGCGTGAGTCATGCAACTCATCTTGCATGCCACTCCATAACTTGCGCGCCACTCCATGAATTTTACACCACATAAACTTTTGCACCATTCCTACTGGCGTTCCACTTCCTACTTGTGTGCCACTCTTTAACTTTCACGCCACTTTATTTTCTTTTTCATATTTTTATTTTATGATTTTGAAATATGACTTACGTGCAGCATACACTTGCACACCACTTATACTTGCATGCCACTTCCTACTTGCGCACCACTCTTTAACTTGCACGCCACTTTCTTTCCTTTTCCAAAAACACTTCTTTACTCTCATTATCTTTCATAAGGCTTGCATCACAATTTCTCCAAACTTATGATATTTTTGAAATACAAATCATCAAAGCATTGTCATAGTTTACCTTTTTGGAATATAAATTCCAAAGAACTTATTAATCCTCAAATTCACCATCTTTATTGTTGTAGAAAATGTATCACCTTTGATACATGTATTTTGAACTTAGGACTAGTGAAATAATCATCTGATTAATAAAGGAATGTATTGTAACATCCCTAGATTCCAATAGTATCATTCTTTCCAATTAGTTCTAAATATGATGGGAAACACGTATTCTGTCTCTTTCCTTCAAACCATCATTTCACCTTCATATTTTTTATGGGATATATGATGAATCCTATTTTCATCCTCATTATGATCAAAACTCTAATTCTAACCCAAGGTGAGTTTAATGGACCTTTTCTTCCAGAAAACATCTTATCAATATGAAGGATATTCCTAAGCAAAGTGAGTCCAGTTTCAAGACAAACATAGTCAAACATCCTAAATCCTTTCATCTTCCATCATCATGAAACTCAAAGTCTTCAAACTATTCACATGTTACTTGGGATATCAAAACTTGAGGACTTCATCCAAGCTCCGTTAACTTTGAAACTACTTCATCATAATGACATCAATGAGATCTTCACATCTCATTGAACACCATTGACAACCAACAGCAATCAATTGACAACAAATACAATCCATACACTAGGTGGGCACAACAATCCCCCATTTTTTATTTGTTGTCAATACCTTATTTTCCAGATGAATGTGTCAATGTTAATTTGAATCTTCTCTATCCCCTTAACTTTTCATTCTCTCCCCCAAAATTGTAAAACTTTCATTTCACTCTCTCTCCCCCTTATTGAAAATAAATACAAAGTTCATAGAAGAGAGGGTATTAGTGCATTATTAAGAAATTTGTCATCTATCATTTCACTATAAGTCTAATTGAGAAATTATTAGTGTAGAAAATAAGAGGATTTTATTTTGACAACAAAGTTGTCTATTATCCACTGATTATGATACCTCATGATGAGAACTCATATACGTGTCTTCAAGATTCTTTCACTTTCATTCTAGGTTGAGGGTAATAAATATTAGATTAAACAATAAACCTAAAATCCCTATATCACTCCAATAGATGGATCAAAAACATTGAAATGTAGTGGGAAAGATAAGTGACCTTGGGTCACTTCCATTCTTCTTATGTCACTGATTGATTTAGTTACTCCCCCTTTAAAAAATGGTCCTTATTTTGAGTAACCAAAGATAAGAGATAGGAAAATGACATACCTTTTCCAATGACATGTTATTCAAGAATTTTATAGAGAATTGAATTTGATACCAATGGAAGTTGATAATGATTAAAGTAATAACTCTAGTAGATTCTTCATTTGTCTCCCCCTCAAGAGAAACACTCCTCGTCATCATTCACTGCTTCTCAGGTTCTCCCCCTAAGAGCTTGGATCACCTTCAATTCATTGTAATATAATCACATGTACAATACACAAATAGTTAATGGAATATGGTGGATTCTCCTTGCTTCATCAATGTGAATAGTATGGTTGAGATAGTTTTCTCAACCCAGATGCTCCATTATTCACAATTTCATAGATGATCTTTAATTATAACTTTGGTTGTGTGGATCTCAATACTTCTTCCATTTTTTTGTGTGTGACCCTTCTTTATTCAAGAGATTTCAAAGAACTATCATCTCCTGGTGCAACATTCATCTTCTTGAGGAATTCTTCTTGATCTGGAATAAATGCAATGAAATTTTTAACAGTTTGACTATCCATGTTGCACCTCACACACAAAATTTATTTAACACAAGAGTTTCCTTTTGTTTGAAATATCTCATTCAATTTTTCTTTATTATGTGGAATATTTTTCTTTATTTTTTCAATAGAATTAACTTAAGCATCTTCCACTTTTCTTATCCTTTCCAAATCTTCTGGCCAGATAACCAATATGTTATTAGGAACTTTGGCAGCAAGTTTGGATTTTCCACATGGCTTCCTTTGAGTGTTTTCCTTTTTGGTAGTTCTTTTGTATGCACCACCCTTCAACTTCTTGGATTTGGAATCCAAGGTCTTCTCACCTTTCCTTCATGAAATTTTCTTGGGAGGATTTATTTTTACAACATTCTTCTGATTTCTTCCCAAGGTAGCTTCTTCATTCCTGGAAAGCTTTTGTGTTATTTTATTCTTATCAACTTTGGAATCATTTTGAGATGGGAATGTACCAAAATTGTGACCACTTCCATTGCATACATCACATATGTTATTAATCATTCCAAATCTATTTACATTATACTGATGCTTCTAGATCTGTGGATGTTTCTTCTTCATCTTTGGCTTCCTCCCCCTTGATATGGGCTTCCTTTGTGCTTTTATATTTTGAGGATTGTACCAACAGTTTAATACACAATGCCCAAACATATTGCACCACCAACATTGATCCACAAATCTTGAATTCTTGTTATCTTCTGTATGAGATTTTTAGGATTTATTCTTAATTTTTTGTGCTCTTTTTGGGGAAACATCACCCAAATTTTTCTTCTTATCCACCCTAGTAATGGTGGTAGGTTTCTCATCACCTTTCCTAATTCATATCTATTTAAACTTTTTCTTCCAACCTACACTATTTGTAGAAACACATTTAGAAACATGAGTAAAAGATGGTATGGATGGTACCTTAGCTTTCTTAGTTTCTTGTGATATATAATTGAATGAAGCCATAATATTCTTATCACTTGTTGGAGGTATTTCAACCTTAGAACCCTCCAATGAACATTGAGTGCTATCATCTATTGTTTCCTTCTTCTGTGAAGCCTCAATATGTGTCTTCTCAAGATTGGTCAACTGAGCTTCCATTTCTAGATATTTCATATTGAGAGTGGTTTTCTGATCTTCAATCATAATTATCTTCTCTTCACAGGACTTCTTTAATATTTCAACTTTATATTCATTCAACTTAACTTTGTTTTGTAACAAAGAGTCAAGTTCTTTGATCTTATTGGATGTTTCTTCCAAATATAAACCCTTGAAACCAATTATATTCTTCATATCATCTTCAAGTGCATGGATATTCTCTTTTAGAGTCTTATCAAATCCCTCCTTTTCTTCAACTTCTTTGATCCATTTTCAGGAACTCATTTCAAATTCACACTTTGTTGCTTCAAAGGATCTAACTTGTCTGGAGAGCTTTAAATATTCATAAATATTTGCTTGTAAGACCTTCTCCAAAACATCATTTTCTTCTTTTATTTGGGTGATATCTTCTTGAATGCATTGAAATACTCCACAAATAATTGGGAACTTTCTTTAGGGATACTATGAAGAATCATTCTTAATCTATCAACTGATAACTCTTGATAATTTTTAGATTTATCATCACCACTTGTTCTAGTGTTTTCACCATGAGAATAATTTTTAAATTTACTAACACATACATCTTGATCACTTTAGGCAGGAAGGTTATCCATCCTCCTGGTGAAAATTTGATCCACCTTCTCATTACTTTCCATGTTTGATATGTCCTCATTGTTAGCAAGGTATAGAGAACCAGATACTTCCTCTTCTTTAGATAAGAGGGAATTATTCTTCAACTTTATCTTCTCTTTATTTTTCCTATTCATCATGGTCCGGGTAGATATATCCTTTAGCTCAGAGGTAACTAAATCTTCAACAAAATTTTACTTCATTGTTGGTTAAGGAAAGAGACTCCAGTCTTCAAAAGAGAATATCTTCAATGTAGAGAATCCAACTGAGGTAACCTGGCTCTAATACCAATTGATAGGACCATCTTTGGATATGCCTAACACTGAGAGGAGGGGGGTGAATTAGTGTTGAGGACTTTTTAAACCAATTCCAAATTTTTATCCCTATACCTCTTGACCTGTTAGGATATTGATTATATTGTTCTCTTTTCCCTATAACATGCAATAATATGAAAGAAATAAAAATAGCACATGATATTTTTACAATTTTCACCACTAAATAAGAGCAGCTACATCATTTCCATGTATGGTAATGACCAGTGCATGGATTATCCACTATAATATAGTAACTATTACAATGGCTTGTCTAAGAAAACAATCTATTAGCTAGTGTGAGTCCCAACACTTTGGAGGGGGGAGGGAAAGAATCCTATCTTCTTAAACTGGTGATGACCTAGTCCAACTACAGCTCCTCACTTTTTCTTTATACTGCCTCTGAAGACAGTATTCTCCATGTTGATAAGGGTTTGAAACACTAATAGAGTATTCCACCTGTTGAGACATGTTGGATGTCACAACATTACTTGATATTACTTTCTTAACTTGTTACTTTCTTGGAAACATTCAAGTAACCCTTCTTTATTCTTTCCCAGCAGAAAACTTGAAATCTGAAAAATCTTATTCTCCTTATTCTTCAGTGCTAAACCAGCAGCACTAAATTTTCTTCTTCTTCTTGATAGAATCACAAACTCCCTTTATGATTTTAAAAACAACTAGGACCACCTTATATTAGAATAATCAAAATTTACATGGCCTGAATAAATGAATATAGATTGTCCACTATCTATTTCTTCTTTGACGCACAATAATGTGGAATAGTGCAGTAGTGTCTTGATCTCCCTTTATTCTTCACTTTTCTATCTAGAATCTGGTAATAACTTCTGGCACAACTAACAACTTGCACACCACTCCCTAATTGCACGCCACTCAATACTTGTGTGCCACTTATGGCTAGTGCACACTCACTACTTTAAACTCTCTACTTGAGTGCAACTATCTGCTTGCACTCCACTTCTAGCTTGCGCTGAACTCATTGCTTGTGTGCCACTCATTATTTGTGTTCCACTCTTGTGTGCATCTCAAAACTTGTGTTCCACTTTCTCTAAGAACTCTAATACCTTCTTACACATCTCCCTACTTGCACGTCTCCCGACTTTCACACCACTCTGATTGCACGTCTCCCTACTTGCGCACCTCCCTACTTGCATGCCACTCTACTTGAGTGCCTTATGAATAACTCCCAACTTGTGCAACCTCACCACTTTCACAACTAGAGATCTAATTTTCTCTAAGTGTTGAGCTCCTATCAAATGAGGAGGGTAGATTTCTATTTATAGGCATTTTTGTGACCCTGTGTATGAGGCATGCAACTCATCTTGGGCACCACTCCATGACTTACACACCACTACATGACTTGTGCACCACATACACTTACGCACCATTCCTACTTACGTGCCACTTATACTTGCGCGCCACTTCCTACTTGTGTGACACTCTTTGACTTGCATTACAATTTCTTTCTTTTTTCATATTTTGATTTGATGATTTTGAAATATGAATTTCATGCAACATAAACTCGTGTGCCACTTATACTTGCATTCCACTGCCTACTTCTGTGGCATTCTTTAACTTGCATGCCACTTTCTTTCCTTTTCCAAAAACACTTATTTACTCCACCTATCTTTCATAAGGCTTGCATTAAAAGTTCTCCAAAATTATGATATTTTTGAAATACAAATCAATAAAGCATCATCATAGTTTACCTTTTTGGAATATGAATTCTAAAGAACTTCTTCATCCTCAAATTCACCATCTTCATTGTTATAGAAAATATATCACCTTTGATACAAGTATTTTTAACTTAGGACTAGTGAAAATATAATATGATTAATCAAGGAATGTATTGTAACATACCTAGATTCCAAAATCATCATTCTTTCCTATCAGTCCTGAATATGATTGGAAACACATATTCTACCTCTTTACTTCAAACCATTATTTCACCTTCATATTTTTATGGGATCTATGATGAATCCAATTCTCATCCTCATTATGATCAGAACTCTATTTTGAACTCAAGGTGAGTTTGATGGACCTTTTCTTCCAGAAAACATCTTATCAATACAAAGGACATTCCAAAGAAAAGTCAGTCCATTTTCAGGACAAACATAGTCAAACATCCAAAGTCCCTTCATCTTTCATCATCATGAAACTCAAATTCTTCAAACCATTCACATGTTACTTGGAATATCAAGACTTTAGGACTTCATCCAAGCTCCATTAACTTTGGAAATACTTTATCATAATAAAATCAATGAGATCTTTACATCTAATTGAACACCATTGACAACCAATGACAATCAATTGAAAACAAATACAATCCATACACAAGGTGGCCACAAAAAATGGTTTGTGATAATAAACAAAACTTATGAATTTCATACCCAACCTATCATAGATCATAAACATGATTCATGGAATAAATATTGGAATTTTATAATACATAAATCATAATGGAATCAAATAACATGAGACATGATAGTATAACATTGGCATAAAACATAGATTTGTGACATACACATTATCTTATAACATTGTGAACATGTATAAATATAAATAAGTTCACTCATTAAGTTAAGGATGTGTAATTAGGTTCACACATAACATTGTGAACATGTAATCGGGTTCACGTATAACATTGTGAACATGTAATCAGGTTCACATACAAAATCATAGTAGTAAAGTTTCACTCACAACACCATCATTACATACAAAGTCCCTTACTGAACTGGGTTCACTCCCCGTTCCAACCCTATCTTGCTAAACTGGGTTTAATTTTTATTTCAGCATTGTCTTACTGAACCAGATTCACTTTCTATTCCATAACTATCTATCCTATGAGATATAAATCTTTACCCAATTCATTGTATAAAGATATAGTTCCCACTCATTACATAATTAAAATAATACACATGCATTCCACAAGATCATAAAACATTCATCATATCATAAACCATGAAATGAAATAGGATTCATAAAAATTTCATCATATCATAACTTATAGAAAAGATATAGGTTTCATAATAATTTAATAATTTCATCATTACATAACCCATAAAAAAAATCATTTTTCATAAGAATTCTATCATGGTATAACCCGTTGAAGAAAAATGGTTTTCATGAATATCTTGTCATTTTAAACATAAACCATTCATATAAAGAATATTAATGGTAACCTTGGATTATATCCCTAATAAATAATATTTAACATCAATGGATGTCATCTTAGATGAAAAATTATTTTCAAATATAATTTAAAACATTTCTTGAGGAAAATAATTTTTATTTGAAAATCTTTTATTTAAACATAAAAAAAATTAAAAATCCATTTCTTTGAAAATAACTTTAAAATATTATAAAAAATATTTAAAAATAATTTAAAACATTTATTGAGGAAAATATCCTTTTCTATTTGAAAAAAAACCTTTTTAAAACATTTTTTAACATATTTTTAGAAAACATGGTTTTAGAAGAAAAAGAGTTTTCGACCTAAAAGGACGATTTTTCTTAAAAACATTATTTTGAACTATTTAGGGAATAAAGAGAGGAAAATGAAGGGAAACATGTATTATCATGAAATAACCAAAGTATAATAAAAATTAATGTGTTTATTAAGAGTTATAACATGAGATATCAACATCATAGACTTAATTATAAACAATAATGATAAATAATGAGATTGTAACATAAAACCCTTACCACTTTGGTAACCTTTAATCATAAGCCACGTGAAATAAATAATATAAAATGTAAATTAAAACATCATGAGTATAAATAAATTCATGATATTACTTGTCAAAGGGGTTGTATATACACCTTGTGAAAGATTATAGGTGCATAACACAACGTGTGTCTCAAAAAAGGAAAATTGAGACAAAAATATCTTACTGATTTATTAACTTTTGAAATGTGAACCACATAAAAGAGAGATCCTAAAATGGATATGTAAACCCTAATAATTTTCATTATAATAATAATAATAATATAAATTCATGGGAATTATATATACCACATAAAATAAATAATTTGTGAATATAACTTGTGTCTCACGGAAGTAAAACCCGAGATGGAAATCCCTTATCATAAGTTTTGAATTTTACCATACTCATTAAAACCTCATGTATAATAAATATAAGTTAATTATGTTTCTGTTAAATAACCATATTCATATATATAATACCATATATAATTTTCATATGACCTATTATTACTCATTTATTAACAATTCCATGTTAAAGTCACATTACGACCAATAACTGTTTTGTTTTTCTTATATGTATTGATTTTTTATTTTTGGGCCTCTTACTTTGATCATGGTTCCATTATCTCCAGAATGATAACCATGATATAAATATAATATATATTCATTATATATGTATTTATAGTAATCCATAATATTTAGTGATAAAAAATGAAATACACTATTCATGGAGACAGTAGGTCGTACGTACGTATGAATGTTGTTTATATTTTCTTGTTGGATCAAATTAAACAAAGGTAAATGATATAATATCATTATAGAATAATTTTTTTCATATATATCACATATTTACATTAAAATCATCCTTAATTATTTCCATGTAAGGTGTGAATGAATCTCATGGATTTGTGAGGCAGTAGTCTGCCATACAAAAGAACGACGTTATCGTATTCCCAAAAAATTAAAATCATGTAGGTGTGTATGATATAATAATTAAAAATAATAATAAAATCATATAATATATATATAAATAATAAATCCATCATTAATTACAACTGTGAGAGGTGGTAATGGAAAAATAAATGATATTAGTTCGTGAAGCGGTAGTCCGCCATACACATAAATGATGATTTCGTAACCTGTTTGATGGAAGAGGAGATGGTTGTAGGTAATTACCTCAACATAAAATATCTAAGTATATATAATATATTTATCTTATTATATAATCATTATGTAAAAAAATTAAGGGATTGGAGGAAGAAATAAAACAAAAATGCTCGTTGATGAACTTTACCTCTTCTTCGGGTATCCTCGTTAGGTTTTCACTAAAGACTTACTATGATGGATTTATTCCCAAAATAAGGATTAAAATATGATTTTATGGAATTTTTTAATTTATTTTTGTAGGTTTTTTATAGCCAAATGTATTGATAGGTGTGAATAAGTGAGGTTCGTGAGTTCCCTTTTTAATATTGAGGAATGACATTTTTGTAAATACCCAAAAGCATTCACTATTGGGGGGTCAATATTACCTCATGTGGATCAAAAATTGATTAACAATTGTGGTTATGGATCAATTGATTGATATAAACCTCCACCACCCAAAAATAAACATGTTTTTATCATTTTATTCCTTAGTCTTTAATTTTACTCAATTTTACCCTTTTTGTTTTTACCATGGTATCTTATATCTTTTTATTTACTTAGGTAATGTATCCTTAAAGAATAAAATTATAATGAGATTTATTATATAATTCAGGAATAATTATTCTAAATATTAAATCCAATTAATTAAATAAAAATCATATGTGTGTGTAAAGTTAATTTTAATACAAATGCATGTAATGTGAAAAACCTTGTTTTAACCGTAATCGTATTAATTAATTTTAACTATTTTCACTAATAATTATGGTCAAAAATTAAGTTAAACTTAATAAATAATATAAAATATTATTATTATAAATATTTAATTCATTTATCCAAATTTCATTCACATAATTGGCATAATTTAAATTAAAATTAATCCCACAGATGCAATGAGAAAGTAGGTTTTTTTAAATGAGAATGTTCAAAAGATTACCAAGTTTTTATATTAAATTTTAATATTAAATTGATTAAAATTGACTAAATTGGATAAATTTATATATAATTGAACTAATTATACTTTAAATATTATTTAAAATATAATTTAACTTTATAAATAATTTAAACTAAAAGGCGGCTTTCAATTAAAATTCACTATTTTCACTATTCATCAAAAAAATGAAACTTTTCAGAAAAATCTCAAAAATTAGCCACAATATAATTTTGAAATGATGATTCCAAAATTTATGTTTATTTTATCAAATTAATTTTATAAAATTGTTAAAAATTAATTTTAAAATGATTTTTCCAAAGGCGACAAAATCGTCTTTTAGAAAAAATACAGTTTTTCAGAAAACATTTATTTTTCTTTTAAATGATTGTTATTTTATTTATAATCAATAGATAAATAAAAATGTGTGTAAACTATATATTTTCATAATTTAGTTAATTCTATTCATACACATCATCCCAACATCTATGTGATATATTAAATAATAATGTTAATAATATATTGTTGTTTGGTAAAACTTAGTATTGTGTGTGATGCAAGCTATCGAGGAAACTCATTGTTTTGTGTAATGAAAGCTAACTCAGTGTTGTGTGTTACACAATATAAAATATATATTTCATGTAACACAAAATATTTAAAATATTAAATTTATTTTCAAGAAATATTTCACAAAATATTAGGGTGTTACATCATTGTACCTGTATTACCACTTAAATCAAACTTGTCCAAAGAAAACTTGATTTAAAACTATATATATATATATATATATATATAATAGTGAGTAAACTAAGTCTGAATTCCATTTATTCCATTGAAATTCAGGTTGTGAGAAAATGGTTCTGGCACCAACTTTGTGTTATCATCATAGAGGCTCTTTTAGAGAAGATTATTGATAAGGTGGAAATCCTTTGTCAGTTCTTACATGTCTTGGATATAGGTGAGTTTTATTTCTGAAACTTTCATGATCTAATCCATTAAATTATTATATCTTTTGAGTATTTGGAATACCAAGAATGTGACCTCATATAATTTGATCTTGTTAACTTTCATATTGAAGCTTTTTAAAATGCTACTATATATCTACATAATTTGGTTATAGAGGAAGAATAACTTCATGATTGGATAGCTATGAAAAATAAAGAAATATAGGAATATGAGGCTCATGTGATGAGATTAATGGCTCAGTTATAATTGAAAAACACCAAGCTTGAAGCTATCAAAAGAATAAGATGATAATTGAATGTTTATTTCAATAGAATCACCCATTGGCCGAAGAAGAGGCTTACCAATGAATGAACCTTTATAAATCCCTCAATACCTCTCATTGGTTATTGGTCAATTTGTTGGACAAGACTGATCAAGGTTTTTTTAACTATTCTTTTTATTCATTTCTCTTTTCTTGTAATGTCAAGGAGAGACTCCAGATTATGGATACTCCTATTTCTTCATGTTTTGATAAATAAATAATAAATTAGTTGTTCTTAGTTTCTTATGTCTTGTCACATCCTAACCGACTTTTCATGACAACTTCCAATGATATGAAAAGTAATATCAAGATATCTCAGATCATCTGATAACTGAGTAATGATGTCGGTCATAATTCTAAATACATGTGTTAAAATGATCTCCTCCTGGGCATGGCTCACGAATGGGTATAGGTGTAATTTTCTATCACTATAACACTAGAGTTTTCCTATTTGGATGAATGATCTGGAATAATTATTTTTCAATTTTTTAAATATCTAAAACGAAATTTCAAGAATGAAGGAATGTTTTAACTTTTTCCTAGTCTAAGGGAACTAGTTATCATACTTTTAACTTTTTCTATAGTTTTATGTCATTCCCTACAATTTTTTTTCTTTTATGTAATTGACATAACTTTTTCCTAAGATAGACATAGAGAGGACTTAGAGGGTAAAGACTTGTCTTTTTTTAGGCCTCCCATTATGGTTTTTTTACCTAACAAGTTTTGTGCCCCTTTTTCAAGTGCTTTATTTTTCCTAGATCATGAAAAGAACATGTCTAGTGAGCGAGGACTGAAATTTTTCCCATAATTACCTTTGTGGGTATTCATTCTAGTGAGTCTTATGTCTCTTTCCTTAGTTTAAGTTCATACAATTTGGACCAACATAAATGGTGTTTAAGGTCCAACAACTTTGACTAAAATTAATGTTATTTTAAGTCAATAATCTTTGAACAGAGGCTGATGTAGTTTTAGTTCATATAGCTTCGACTAATGGTTACTATAGTTTTAGTTCATATATATTTTACCAATGGTTTATGTCTTAAAAATGATTATAATGGACAAGTGTGTAATATTTAAGATACTAAATATACTTGAATTGGATTATGAAATGTGTAAAGAATAATTCATGAATATCTAATTCAATTGAAAATGGAGACTAGTGGGAGTATAATAATCATTAGTAATGGTATAAAACTAATACCATGATCAGCCTATTGAGATTGGTGGAAGTAGTTTGGATGTTACCACACTCGCTCTATCCATGTTTCTAATTTTTCTATGAAAGGGAGAACCAAGAGAACTGGTCAACTCAAGGTTTGGCTGGTGTTGAATCAGAAATCAGAGATATGAAGTATATTCATAGAGAACAATAATATTTTGGAAGATATTCAAATTACTAGGTAATCACATCATTATATATGTAACATATATTCAAGGTAGGAAGATTTTGTATGGAACTAAGCCCATAATGGTGTGCCTGGAATTTAAGGTTATAGTGTTTGGGCTAATGAGATAGGAATAATAACCTGAATTAAGTCTTAAAGGAAAAAATTCTATAAAACCTTCTTTAACATGATTAGAGACACTATAATTTATATCTTGAGTCTCTATTATATAGAATGGTGTGGGAAAAGAATATAAGGAATAATCATGGATCATCTTCAAAAGGTGAATTCCATTGTGATGTTGTCAGGTCGTATGAATATAAGAGGTTTTTCTCCTCAAGATGCAAATGCCTATAGTTGATAGGCCATATTAGGGGAACATATGCAGAGCCATGTTTGGGGTGTAGTATGAATATCCAAAAAAAGTTTTCCTTTGGAGTTGATGGTCTTTTCACCAATAGACAAGGAAGGTCTATAATGATCTGAGTTTCTCAAGATGCTAAGTATGAATTATGAAAAGAATATATCAAGATAGCATGATATAAGCATTTTGACCTAATTTCACCATGATTGGGTGATTTTTACATTATTGATATGTTGATAGTAAACCCCAAGTATCTCTTATAAAGGTTTCTTTGCATATATCTGTCTTATATGAAAGGCGAAAATTCGTTTCCTTTTGTTTATGATTGGTCTTAGAACAAGAATCGCTATGTATCTTTTCATAATGAAAATCAAGACACATGCTTTTCTTTGAATTTAACTACCTCGTACATATCTTATTAGTGTGTAGGGATGAGGTATTTTTTAGTCTTCATGGTTGATCCCAAGATAAGGAATATGGGTGTCTCTACATATCCCATCAGAACAATAATCACACCAAAAATAGTTCTTAGGAAGAATTTCACCTACATAATTCTTAATATTATACAGGGAAAGGGGGATATTTTTTTTGATCATTGTTATATTTATGATAGAACCCATGTTTTAATCTCCTGCATAGATCTGGATTGTACACATGAGAGAGGGAATTTTTTTAATTTTTTGATTGGGCCTAGAATAAGGGATCCAAGAATCACTATTTATATTGTCGGAATAAGAATCAAGGAACGTGTAGTTATCTATAAGTAACTACTCACATAGATCCAGATCATATGTAGGGAGGAGTAATTTTTTTTAATCTATAGTTTGGCCTAGGATAAAGGATCCTAGTGTCATTGTGTATCTCATCAGAATAAGAATCAATCGACACATAGTTCTTGGGAAATTCCTTGCATGGATCTTATTTAGATGAAATGAATAGGGTTCATTGATGTTATAATTCATGAACAAACCATGCACAAAATACTTTTACATATATTTATCTCTCATGCAGGGAGAATGAGTAAAAAGGGGAAAATGCCACCCTAAGAAGTTTAAATTTAGGTCAGACAGACTTCCACCTCGTAGTTTAAAGTCATGTGGCAGGGACATGGGTGTTATACAATTCAAGGTCTTTCCACCATGACTTTGATGTTCGGTTTCACATGGATCTAATTTTTATGTGAATCCTAGGAACTTTTTTATATACTAGGTAATAAATACCCAACATAATTATCTATAAAAAGTGAGTACATTTTAAATTTTTATTTGCGACCAGGCCTAAGATAAAGGATCCAAGCATCACAACATATCTCATCAGAATGAGAATAAAGGTAGAATTAGTTCTTGGGATAGTTCCTTTCATATATATGGCTCATATTCAAGGAAAGATCATGACATATAAGGGAGGCCACTCTGAGTAGTTTAAGGTCATGTTGGATAGACCAAATGTTCTTTGTCACAGCTTAATAATGAAAACTGGAATAATCATCTCAAACTCTATGATCATGTGAGTTATTATTAGTGTGATAAAAAAGAGGGAATTGGAATATTTCCCAAATTGTATTAATATTCCATCCAAGTATTATTTTATATGCACAAAACTTGAATTGTTATCTTATGATAGAGACATTTTCCAGTAGTTTTACTTCATGCTACTGGGACATTGGTTCTATATAGTTTAAGTTTATACAACTAGAATAGGTGCTATATAGTTTAAATTAATGTGAACTATATTATGATGTCTTATGTTTTAATTTAGTATGATCATTATATTGTCCATGAAGTTTAATTTCATGTTATAGGTATGTTGTTCATGAAATTTAACATCATATAGTGAGGGGAAATGGTCACTATGGTTTAAGGTCACATAAATTTGACCAAAAGTTGCACACAATTTAAGTTCATGATGCTTGAACCAAATTTTTTGGATTACATGAAGTATTTATTGAGAAACATTTCATTTGTAGGGTTTTAATATCACACCATCCATTATGACTAAGGAATAGGCTCCATTGGAGTAGATCTTGTGTATGGCATAAGGTCCCTCCCACTTTGGTTCAAATTTTAGGAGCTTCTTCCCATGTATCACTAGGGATCTAAGAGCCGATACCAATTTCCCTTAGAGGAATGAATATAGGAAAACTTTCTTGTTAAAGACTCATGCTACTCAGTTTTTATAAACTTTCATATTGTGTAGGGTATACAACCTTCTTTCATCAAGTTCTTCTAACTTGTCCAATAACTTTTGAGATTGATCATCCATGGATAGATGATTGAAAATAGTAATTAAATTTTAAGGTAATTGGAAATCGATGGGTAAAACTGCATCTATTCTATATACGAGTGAAAACGGGGTTTCCTATGTGTTAGTGTGGGTTATAGTATGATAGGCACACAAATAATATGGGATTTTATCGGGCCAAGATTTATCATCTTTTCCCACCATATTTTAGAGTATATTTTATAGGGTTTTATGAAAAGTATCTTTCCATCCATTTTCCACTATATGGTAGTGTGATGAGTGGTAAGACTAAACTCTATATTACGGATACATATTTTTTAGTTAGAAAGAGAAGAAGTTGGTGCCATTATCTATTAGTATTGTATGAGGGACTCCAAATCTAGTAATAATGGTTGTATTCAAAAAACTGATGACAACCTTTACCCCAACTTCCTTGAGGGATATAGCCTCAGCCCACTTTGAGAAAAAATTTGTGGAAGTAACGATGTACTTGAACGACCTTGTTGCTACTAGGGGGTATATGGCCCCATTTCATTTATTCCCCATATAGAAAATATCAAGGAATATTTTGAAATGTGTAACAATTATGGGGGTTGTTGAATTAATTTGGAATGTATTTTGAAAGTGTGACATTTCTTAGTCAATTATATATAATCTTGTGTCATTAAAAGCCAAAAATACTTAATCCTCCTGATTTGATGGGAAATATTGATCCCTGACTGATGAGCACTACATGCATTAGCATGGACCTCCTGCATGATAGTGAGAGTTTATCCTCCTTCATTGCATATAAGGAGGAATCTGTCAAAGCCTTGTTTATAAAGAACTTTTTGAGAATTTGTACCATTATAAAGGGAAATGTTAATTGTATGTCATTGGATTTTCTCTTTTATTTCTTTTTTTCATGGTAGAATCCTACTTTGGAGGTAATACAATAAGGGAGATATCAATCCATTTGAAAAATTATCTTATTCAAGGATGGAATTGACCTCATTAACCTCTTTCATGTTGTTACCAATGAACGGTGCCACCATTTTGCGATGAACAATACTAATTATTGTTTCATACTGATCTAGATATATAAAGGTTGTATATGTATTAGCTAATGCATCCTTTTGGGCATTCTTTGAGCATGGTGCATGAGTCATTATTGTCTCTGAGGGGAATCTTCCATCAACCCCATACATAATCGAGTAGGGGAACCAACTCTTCTTTTCTAATGGCATAGTCACCCTTGATCTACTTGATCACTAACTCTGAATCGCCTTTAAATTTAAGGGGGGGGTACTGGTATTTATATTGCTAGTTCCAAACCTGAAATGCGGATTTGGTATTTTGCCTCATTGTTGGTGTATTCTTCTGGAAACATGAAGGAATAATGTATAAATGCCTTGGTTAGAGAGGTAAGGATGACTCCTAAACCAGTTCTATCGAGTTTGTGGTTTTCTATTATTTTCCCTATTGGGATTTTGAAAGTACCTTCAAAGTACATCTCCCATGTATGGGGAAATTATTGGATATATAAGACTTCTTCAGCGAGAAATTTGGGGTTTAATGGCATATTTTCTACAAAATGATACTCTATAAAAAAATATGCTAATGATTTTATCTTTATCTCCTTCTATGATATGAACTAAATATCAAAATACTATAAAATAACCACCCACCATGACAAACATCCATTCGACATGGGATGATTGAGGATGTATTTGAGTGGTTCATTGCAATAGACCAAGTGGACCTCATGGTGTTGCAGATAGTTCCTTGGTTTCTAAACTATAAATATTAATGTAAGGTAATTTTTCTCTATATCTAGATATCGAGAATCGGTACTAAGAATGGTTATACTAAGATAATAGAGACTATTCTCATTCACTGTATCATTATTATATATAATAAAAGTGCCTAGTGATTTCTCTAAGGTTTTCACATATAGAACGTGTGTATTTCCTTCAATAGGAGGTATTAATAATGGTGGATTCAAAAGTTATTTCTTGATATTTTCAAAAGATTCATGAAAATCATCTTTCCACTGATAGGTTACTCCCTTATTCCTTAGTTTGGTGGAGAGTAAAAATTATTCTGTAAGGTTCTATATGAATAATCGGATGGATGTGAGGAATCCTTGAAACCCTCTCAACTATTTAAGTTTTCAAGGAGGTATCATGTCAAGGATAGATTTTTTTTCTCAAGATTGATTTCAATTTTGTGATGGAGTACTATAAAGCCATAAAATTTTACCAAAGTAACCTCAAAAGTGCACATTAAGGGGTCCATCTTCAAGTTATGTTTCTTTAGATTATTGAAAGTGATCTCAAGATCAGTAAGATATTCAAAATGCTAGTAGGATTTGACCACTATATAATCGATGTAACATTTAGTGATCCTCCCCAAAAAGGGTTTTGAAATACGGTGCATGGCACGTTGATAAGTGGCATTAGTATTTTTCAAGACAAATGGCATGGACTGATAGAATTATATTCCCTAGGGTTACCTGAAAACAGTTCCTTCTTAATCTTTATAAGATATTAAGATTTGGATATATCTATAATATCTATCCATGAAGGAAAATTCTTGATAGCCAGTAGTTACATCAATCATAAGTTTTGTAATTGGAACTGGGAAGTCATCACTTGGAAAATACCAATTAAGATCTTTGAAGTTGATACAAACCCTAATTTTTCCATTCTTCTTTTTGACTGGGATAATATAGGTGGTCCATTTCAGGTATTAAACTTCCTAAATAAATTTGGATTTGATAAGATTATCAACGTTGGATTCAACCTTAGCATCATGAATTGGATGCATTCTTCTAGCTACCTACTTGTAACCACAATGGCCCTCTAGAAAGCCCAAGTGGTGGGTATCTATATTGGGATTGAGGTATAGAACTTATATGTAATTCTAGGAGAACACATCTCATATATTCTTTAGAAAATTGGTATACATATATTTTTCCTCAGAATTCATGGTCGCCCTGATTAATATGTGTCATGGATCTTCCTCTATACCCATATTTATTTTTTATATCTCATCAATAATGTTGGAGACACCTTCCACAAATGTTAGAGATATGTCTCTAAGATCTTATTCTTCTTCTCCTTATACACCTATCTCAGGAGGAATGAGTGATGAAGGGGTGTCTTTAGAGCTAGAATGGTGTCAATATCCCAACATTCGAAAGTTAAATATGGGTATTCTCTCTATTGGTTATGTGAGAGTCTTTTCTAATTTATCTGATGACATAGGAGTCATATAAGACTTTGGGGAAAAATCGGGATCATTTTCACTATGGGTGATGACACTGTTAAGGAGATCAAATGCTTCTTACATGTTATTAGGTTCAACTAATGTGACTAATATCATGATATATGATGAATAAAAACCCAAATCTAAACTCATGTCTTTGATTTTATTGATTGGAAATATATATTCATTGCCAAGCTATATAAATGGGTTAGTTTGGGTCATTTCTAGACCATCCAGAGTAGTAACCTGAGTGAAATCATTAATCATGGGTTTTTTTCCTTCTCTCTAGAAGAACCCTATGTCATTTTATTTTGACTCATAAGATTCAAATAGAGCATTATCACCATGAAATGTCCCAATTTTCCCATTAACATGATATTAGATACATTGATGGTATGATGAGGGAACTATCACATATTGATGCAACCAAGTTCTCCCTAACATGACATTGAAAATTATATCCTGTCATATAAAAAAGAATTCAGATTTAAAGATTAAGTCTCCAAATTGGGCTCCAAGATTGATTTAGATAAGAGTTTTCTTCTCACTCTTGACATAACCCTAAAGTGTTAAATAAAAAAGGATAAAAACTGGCTTCATTGTACCCTAACTGATGAAGTGACCGGACTAGAATGAGGTTGGTTCCTAAGCCGTTGTCAATGAAGGATCATTGCATGTCAATATAATCTAGTCTTCCATAGATACAAAGTTATGATGCATCCCTATATAACAATTTATTTTTTCCTACTCTATAAAAGATATGACTATGTGACACTCTGTAGAATCGATCTTTACACAATATAATTTAGTCGTAGTGACCTCGAATTCAAGCTCTTGAGGGTTTAAGAGGGCCTCTACAAGCACTTCCTAGAGATCTTTTTAAATGTAGAGATCATGTATGATTTAAAGTTTAACTGGAACCATAGCTAACTACTTCAAGATATCATATTTTTTAGTCAAAGGTCGGCATTTCTCAATGTTGGGTAAAAGATACTCCTTAGAATGATCCTTGGGGGTTGAAGTGTTTGAGGTGGATGGACCATGTGCTTAACCAGAATTAAAAGGCATTCCTGTTACTGATGGTTTGAGTTGACCTAGTCTTCCCACTCATTTGGGTTGATTAGATGGTTGCATGTTTGTGATTCTTCCTTCCAAAATAATTAGTTTTGGATGAATATTTAAAGATGATGGGTTGTATTCTTGCTTTTTTTGAGGTTTTTTGAAGTAATTTCCAACTGGTCTCAACCACATATATAATTTTGGTAGTGATTTAGTCAGGATATTAAGCTCAACCATGACTGCACCTTCCCCTATTATCTCAGCTCCTGCAACCACTACCTCTAGCCTCCCATTAAAGTAAAAGGGACTCGTGTTCATAAACATACTCATCATCAGATAAGGGTCCTATTAAATGAATTAAATTAACAAAAACAAAGAGTGATTATTCATCTGATTAGGGTTCTATTTTGTGAGTTGGTTCTCACTATACCATTTTGTGAGAAAATTCCCATCCTCACATTTCTAAAGGTATGAAATATGAGAGGGTCAGGATTGGTGTAGGTATCTATACAAGATTTTTTTACTACAATTTATCATTTCTTCACTGGTTATGTTGACTTTTAGAAGAATTAATCTTGGAAGATGGAGGTGTCGATGATATTGGTTGCACTGTGGTAGAAGAAATTGGGGGAACAACTTATTTATTTAGTTGTACCTTTAGGATAACATGAGTTGGATTGATTATCTTTTTGGTTATCTATTTATTAAAATTGTGTGCACCATTACTTGTAACTTCTTATTATTAACCTTCTTTCTATGGAATATTGGTAGAAACACATGCCACTTGTGATGGTGGATTTTTTAATTTCACCTGACTAGAATCAACCATCTTCTAGAGGATCTCCATAAAAAATCATGGATGGTGTGGCCAAATGTTTAGTGAGAGGGGAAATAATTTAAGTGATCACTAGGAAAAACCTGATCATGCCTTTTAGGCTCTATAAATATCATCAAATAGTTCTCCATATCCACTACAAATTAGCCAAGAACATACTCATCTCAAAAAGAATAAAATTTATTCTTTTGGTCCTCATATGGAAAATGTTTCTTCTTTTTTATTCCATCCTAATGGGGATTTTTATACTATTGTTTTTTTAGGAGGTTTCACATGATATTATATAGGGTTAGGATTCATAGCCGATGCATGATCCAGATTAAGTGTGACAGTTATGGTTTCCACTTTACTTATTCTCTTCCCTTAGGTTATTAACATTGATTGAGATTTGGATTTAGTTCTCTAAATATAATATTTACATATTTTTTAAACTGTAGAAAGTTCATGGAATCCACCTGGATATTTCACCAGAATAATTGGTTTTTACAAATCATCATAGAGGTTATCTATACAAAGACCCAACAACTCTTCTTGAAAAAGATACAATTTTAGGGAGTAGGTTAAACCCTTCCACTTAGCAATGAAATCTATGACTCTATCATTATTATGATATTTTAAACTTGATAGGTCAAGGATTTTTGAATTTCACATAAAATAGATGAATTGATAAAGAAATTATAGGTGGAGGTCCTCCCATTATGTGATAGACCTGGCTGGTAAAATGGTATACCAGAAAATAGATGCCCCCTCTAGTGTCTGTACAAAGCATCTGAGTTTGGATACTTTCTTCTGCTCAAGGATCCCCTCATAGGACTGCACTGAGACATGAAATGTGTCACGTGTTAGTCTAGAACAACTATTCCATTTAAATTTGGGAACATATAAATATAAAAATTTAGTGGGGGAAGAGTTTCATCTACCCATTTGGGGTAAGGATTTCTCTATGGTAGCACTGATTCATGCCATCCTTCTGTAGCCTCTGGTTAGGATGTCAGTTACTTAATATTGGTTTTGGTAGGATAGTTGGTTGGGATAACACTTAAATAGGGGCAAAAACAGGAAGAATCTTACATGGAGGTCCCACCATTATCTACAGTTGGAAACCAGTATGGGATAACCTGAGGTAGTTCCCTTAATATAGCACAAACTATTTCCTAAATGGAAGGAACCCCAGAAATTCTATCATCATCGGATTCTAGAGTATTATTTGTCTAGAAACCAGATTAAGAAAATGTCACGGATCTACTTTTTCTCACATGATGGGATCTTCCTATTTATGGGGGTCTATTAAAAATCAAGTTAAGGCTCTGTTTGAAAAACATTCACAATAGCTATATTACCTCAGATAAAATTAGTGTTGAGTCTCTTTAACTCTTTAATTTCTTCCTTGTACAGAGAAGGTCTTTCCTCAATTATGGTAGGTTCAACTTCTTCAGGTAATGGATGGGACATAGCCACCCATTTTCCTTTTTATTTATTTTAATCCCATATAAGAGGTGGTAGCTAAAAATTTTATGGGGCACCTAAATTTTTCTTTTTTATTTGATTTCTAGTATTCACACCTTCTTTATTCATTTTGGTGTGGACCGTGTTTTAAATAGAAACATCCTACTCTAATTGTACTGCACTACCTTCATGTTCTATAGAATATGAACGACCAATGTTGATGACATTTACTAATTCATATTGAATTTAAAACATCATATCACCACTATAAAAATAGTAGGATTGGTCCCCTTAGAGTAATCATTGAGCGATAAGCCACGATCTTCAGGGGCAGTTGTATTTTTGACGGTTCAATTTGGTTTACAACCTATATAAGGCTTTATATTTTATTTCAAGTATTCTACTAGGACTATTTTATAAAGGATAATCCATAGAGAGACTCTAGAAAACCTCATTGTATGATTTCTCTAATATAATGAAAGATCACGAGATGAGACAAAATATAGAGACTCGTTTTTGGTGCACCTCATAAATGGGAAAGAATATCCAAGGGGTAGATTGAGGTAAAAATTCCCACATACCTATGGGAAGGGGTTACTATTGATATTTTGTTACAACTTCTTAGATTATATTCAAAGAACATGATGAGGTGACTGTGGTAAAAATTCCCCCAACCCTGTGGGTTGGGGCTCCTCCTAGATTTCCACTACTGTATTTGTTGGTGTTGTCTTTATAATAGTGAAGATATTTGTTCGAGCATTAATTGAGTGAAATGCATGATCTGAATGTGATATGCCTAATACTAGAGGCAATTTCATCATTTTAGGGTTGTATTTCCTCAAATGATAAGTTTTTTCAATCTTCTCAGATGATTTATGTAATATAATTTCAATAGCTTTCTCACATTGGATTTGATAATTCTAAGATTTTTTCATGGAACATCCCCACTAATTATACTATTTATGGTGTGTAGACCCTGATTTTTAGAGTCATCATTAAGTTATGGAATTGTATGATGTTCATTTTGTAAAGATTTTCTAGTTAAGGAGCAAAGTAAAATGCAGCACCCCATGTTCACTTCATCCTCCAATATGTAGATCAGATATAGCATCAATGATCAACTGGAATAGGCTACTTGGATCATTAATACATGCACATTAAATACAATCACACTAATTTTCCAATTTTATTCATTATATAGTTGAAAGGGAAGTAAATTCGATCTATTAGAAGAATTTTTCTATTTCCTTGACATCATTAGAATATCCTTTATAAGGGAAAAAAATTTATTTCAAATAGTGAAGAGTCATAAAATAATTTAGAAAAATATGATATACGCATTCCTATATCAAAGTTTTTGGAATATCATACTAAAGAGTAGTCAAGGGGGAAAACATGATCAATATATTATCTTTGGCCAATTGTTTCTTCATGATCAACGTGTTCTCTTCATCTTATGTGAGATATTCCTTTATTCTCTCTAAACAAAGTGGCCATTTCCCAGCTGTCTTGTTGTAGAAAGTGGGTTTGACATGAATCTTCATCATTGTGGTGGAAGTTAAGTGGTACAAGAGTGATTCATAGAATGATCATTTCCTTAGGCTATCTTTTGTCTGAGAAAGAATGTTGTTTGTCAAAGAAAAATCCTCAAACATGGAAAGCCTCATCTTCTCAAGTGTCTCACAATATGAGGTTTTTCTCATAGTTCATTTGGTTAGGAAATGAACTTCTTATTGAAATTAAATATCACTATGGGGAGGAACCTCACAAAAATGCCATCATAGGGAGGACTAACATCATGGATCAACATCCAGTCATAGAGAGGAGTCATGTAGCATATTCCTTGGGGAGGACCTTTATGGTAGATATTGGCAAGGGGGGCCTTCTTGTGGTTTGATCTTCTAACCATAATGAAGGATTTCATGGTACTCATCATGAGAATAGTTCTCATAATCAATCTTAGTATGACCATGAAGGAGGAATATGTGGTAAACACACTTGGGAGGACCTCCAGAGTTGTTGGTAGCAAAATTTTGGGGAGGACCTTCATAACTAAAACTGCTACTTCCTTGATCTGGAAATGAGTTATTAGGATCTTGGGGCACCACTGATAAATGTTTGAGGGCCTCAAGAACATCATAATTAATAAAATAAAGTGTGTGGGCCTACTTTTGGACTTCATATTTCCCTTATTGATACTTCTTCTTAGATGTTATACATTAAGCAGTTGGAGTAGCTTGTTGTGGATAGTGACTTTCATATATGAAAGACCATCTGGACAACCCCCATGTTGTTTCTAGGATATGCTAACAATTTTCTATGTTTTTTGTAGTAATTTGTGTATACCCTAAATTTTTTATTGGAATGGGTTGATTATCTCCATTTGTAGTGGGAATGTGTGATTGATCATGTTGTCCATTTATCACGGGAGTGTGCCAACAACCCTCTTGGATAGGATTAGGGATGTGTCTCTACTCTTGATTAGCCTTTGAAGTGTGTTGATGAGCTACTTTTGTGGTGGGGTAAATAATGTGTGTATTCCCCTAGAATTTTATATTTTTAGTCTTTATAAACATTCTTCAAGTTTTTAACCTAACTACTGTAGTTTATCAGTACTGGAGGATTTCTCCTAATGAGGTTTCCTTTTAGGAGTTATTCCACCATGGTTTTATTTTTTATATGTTTTAAAAGGGGAAAATAAAACTAGAAAGTAACTATTCTAATTTTAAAGAAAAAAGAAATTGAAAATAGAAACAAAAAGGAATCAATGTGAGAGAATTGGTAGTGATTATAAATGAAATAGTGGTCTTTCCTAGTGATTATTCTAGTTCAACCATTATTCATTTCCTTAAAATATTTTCATTCCATAAATTCCCTCAACACAGAGATCAAAATCCAAATCTATGCATCTCATAAAGTTTATAAAGTTGATTTTAACAACTAAGATCTCAGTTATCAAAATCCTTTCAATAAGAGAAAAATCACTCAATGATCATTGAGCACCAAGACACAATCGAGCTTCAATTATGCTCAAAATTCTTGATAAATAATTAAGAAGTTTAAACAATGAGATACAACCTCAAACTATTAACCAAACTGAGTTAACAATCTTTACTCAATGATCAACACATTCCTATCAGTAATGTGTTGGTCATGGGATGGAATATAGAATAAGAAAATGAAATGTCAAGAAATATAATCATCAAACATCATCAATTATTTAACGATCATAATACTTGAGAGAATTTATAGTTTAAAAGAATAAGGTTGATCTTAGAACAGAATCACCAGTTGAATTCACTAGGTACAAACACTAAAATACTTAGCTACTCATGTTTGAGGAATGTGTAAGACCTTTGATCTTCATCTCTGTCTCCATTGGCGTGATTGGTAACAAATCCTCTTTGATATTTCTAGAAGATATATAGGTTCTTCTCTTTGTGCTCCACTCCCGATGTATATCCATAAAAATCTTGCTGAATTATTTTTTTTATTCCTAAATGTCACCTTTTATTTTCCTATGAAAACCCCCAACTTAAAATTTTTCCCACCCCATTTCGGATAAATTCACTACCATATAACACTGTCACCATATAACTATCCTTTAATCATTTAAATTTTATAATATTAAAGTCCACATGTCAATTAATTATTATAACCTCTCAACTTCTTGGACTATGATCTAGAATATGATCCATATAAAACATGCATTGCACCATAACTCGGCTGATTATTATATAATATCTAAGTCTTAATCTTATTTACTTTAACTCAAGTGGTTCGGAACCTCATCTTTTTGAACCATCGAGATCAGATTATTAGGCTCATAAACTCTTAGTATTGGCATATATAACATCAAACTCATCAAACAATCTCGTGATAGGAACAAGAAAAATAACTTTCCTAGGTTTCAACCAATTATCAGTTACTTTGATCTCACGGGCATAAGGTTGAGAAGTTTTTGTGAAAATTCCCATATCAATGTGATCACAAATCTTGGATTCAAGGAGGTCCCATCATCAAAATATTACCAATAAAATCAAAAAAAAATCATCGATCGATATGTAAAAAACATAAACATAAAAATAGATCTTCATCATAATGAACATAACTGGTTCCCTTGGGTTTGGATGAGCTTCGCTCTTCCTTGTGATGAGATCTCCTTCCCTCGTCATCAAGCTCACCCAAACCCAAATACCAGATAAAGCTCCTCTAAATCCAATTCATATCGTATCTTCATCCCCAATACCATCATCGATGAGATCTAGGTATTCTTTAACAAAATACCTTATTGTATTCCTGATCCACCGGTTCATCTTCCTTGATAAGGAACTACATCAAACCTAGATAGCTTCATGCTACATTATTCATGAATAATCGTCTTGATTCTCAATTAAGATCTTTCCAATATTCAACAATGGATTGATTCTTCTTATTCAACCTTGGTTCGTCTAGCTCACCAGCTTGGATCTCCTATGGTTCATCTTCTTTGTCAATCTCAAGTTGGTTTATGGTTGGGGTTTCAGTCAAATTATTCAATAGAACAAATTTATCTTCAACATTCCACAGGAATATTTAGTCAGCCTCCCTCAAACCATCCTCATCTGGGTCCATGATTCCTCACTCTAGTAGCACAGGTCATCATAGGCTCCTCTATAACCAGTCTTCAATAGTGCTCAAGCTCATCTAAGTCGGTTGTACTCAGGAGGAGTTGATCTTCACCCTCCGACCTCAGTCCAGATCTATCATCTTCTTTCCATTTTTGTTCAGGCTTGGGGTCTCCATTATTTGTAAGAGAATTGGGTATGTGAAATTCATGTACCATAATAAATGGCTACATGAATGGTTCCCCTTAACAAATCCCCTACATGGTTGTACCCAATTGCCTATGTGAATGAATCCATTTACATAGAAAATAGGCTACATGAATAAACTTGGAATTTGGCTATATAAGATTACAGCTTGAAAAAGGATACATGGATGATGCTCAAAATTGGTTATGTAATTTCCAAGAGGAAATTTTCTATGCGATTGAACTACAACCTAGAAATTAAATAACACCTAAGGTAATTAGAATTCAAAAAAATAAAAAATCATAAATTAAATTAAATTAAATACAAAAATAAATTAATTTTTTTTATAAACAAATAAAATAAATAATAAATCAGTTAAAAAAAGATTAAAATTAAATACATAAATTATTATTTTAAAAGAAAGAAAATAAAATGAAATAAAAATATAAAAAATAAATAATTATAATCCATAATTAAAGAAAAACAATAAAATAAAAAGAACATGATTAAAATAATTTTATCATTAAAAATTAAATTAATAAGAAAACACTAAATAACCAATTAATTGCATATTTTAACATAAAATATTAAGAGTTTAAATAATTAGATAAGAAATAAGCAGAATTATATTATTCAATTAAAAACATAATTTTGGAATTTAAACTCAATTAAATTAAAGAAATAATGTGTCAAAATAAGGGAATAAATGGTCACATAAAATTTCCCCACACTAATATTTTTTATTGTCATAAAGTAAACAATAAGTAAATTTTAGTGGAATAAAATGAATCTCAAATATAAAATGTTGAATGTCCATAAAAAATTAATTTTCAAAATAATTTTTACCCATGGATTTTCATCAAGTGGTGAAAATATTTACCCTCAATAAATTAAATATTTTTAGTGAAAAATATAATTCCTATTTTAAATATATTATTGACCTTAAAATTGGGAAAATAGATTAAACCCACTTCAATTTTCATTCAACTAAAAGTATAAACTTCTCTTTACCTCTAGGAGAATAGATTCACATAATGATCAATGAAAATAATTATACACTTTGTTTGGATGAGAAAACTTAATAATTAGCATGGAATATTAAATAAATCATCCAAAATCATAAATAATAAAATAATGAGTTCAACCTATATTAGGATTTTCCTTTTGTAATTCAATTGAATAAATATTTTATAAGTTTAAATCCAAATAAAATAATCCAATGGAAATGATAATTGTATAACATTCATCCAATATTTTACCAAATTTAGATGCTTTTCAAGAGGTAAATGAAAAATTATTTACCCAACTAAATCCAAGGGGTAATATATAATTAACCTCCTCAAAGTGTAAAATCAGTATTCAAACTTTAGAAAATTTTAAAACCACTGAAAATGATTAATTGAAACCTGAAAAATAGTCAAATTTGAAAATTTTAGAGGGTTTTATATATTAACTTCATTGTGGTGTAGTTTAGCATATTGAAAGACACTTTACCCCACACTAAAACTCAACATTTTACCCAATGTTGAATCTAGGGTGGAGAAACATATAAATTAAATTAAATGTACAAAAAAATTAGTTATTCAGTAGATTAAAATCATGTATGAAGGGTCATAATAAAACTCAGTTTATTTTTCCATAAAAAAATAATCAATAACTCACAGCTTGAAAAAATATTTTCTATGGGTTACCACTTCAACAATTCAATTCTAAAGTAAAATTTATATACTATTTCATGTTCAAGGAAGTGTATAAAATGATTTCCAAGAAATAAAATACCATTCAACATCACATGGAACTAATACACAATCAAAAATAACCAATTTAATAGAAGTAACTATCATGTTTCATCACTAATTTCAGCATGAAAAAACTTTTCTATTTCAAATTTTTAACTAATTTAAGTCCAAAGTAAAATAAATAGTAATTAAATTTCAAAGGCATATAAATGGGAATAATTTAAAAAGAATAAATCCCCTAAATTATAAGATCTTTTTTTTAAATCAACTAAAAATGATACCCTTATTTACTTGAAAAATTCCCTCTGGATGATCAGCTTCATGATCATAAAGATGAATACATATTAATATTAGATTCAAAAAATTCCAACTCAAGTAAATAGTCATTAGTGTTTAGAAAGTAAGGGGTGATATAAGATTTTTCAGGTTGTGGCTTCTTTTCAACATTATATATTGTAAATTATTTTCTTTAAAAAGTGGAGAGTGGCTCCAAGAAAGTTCCTCATAGTGAAAAATGGGAAAAACATCTTCTCATAAGGCTCTATTTATTCACTGAAAAGAAATAATATAAAAAAATAAAGAGAAACATAACAATAAAAAAGGTTAGTACTTTCCCTTGTACTTATTCTATATAAGAAAAAAATATTAAGGTAAGAAAAAACCTAGATTATTCAATGGTATTTAGCTTCTAATAAAATGAAATCATCCCCTAGAGTTTCTTTAATCTCTTTTCTAAATAGTTTGAGTCTACCTCCATTTACGGTGAATATAACATCCTTTAAAAGCTCTCTAATCATCTCAACGCCAAAAGGGAATACATGAGTTACAATAAAAGGATCATCCCATTTGGAAAAGAAATTATCTGGGAAGATTTTAAGCCTATAGTTATATAGTATCACTTTATCTACAACTTTTAACTCTTTATTCAAGATCAACTTTTCATGCATAACCTTTTTTTTCTCTTTAAAAATCCTCACATTTTCATAACCTTTTTTATTTATTTATTTCAACACTTACAAACCCAAATTAGGCTCTTTTCCAGCTTTAAAAAGATTCAAATTACATGATTTATCCACCCAAAAAAATTATTCTCTAATTACATAGGCAAATGGAAATCTCTTCTAGAAACAATCCTATAAAGAGACATATTTATTGGAGTCTTATAGGCATTACTATACACCCACAAAGTATCCTTAAGTATTAATCTCTAATATTTCATGTTTTGGTTAACTATTTTCACAAAATTATACTTAATCTCTCTATTTGAAACTTTATACATTCCATTTTTTTGTAGATGATAGGGTGTAGACACTTTATGAATAACCTCATATTTATTCAACAAAGCCTCCAAAGTTCTATTAAAGAAATGAGTACCTTGTTCTATGAGAATATACCTTAGAATCCCAAATCTATAAAACATATTTCTCTTAATAAATTGGGATACCACTCTAGCATTATCATTCCTAGTGGGAACAACTTCAATCCACTTAGACACATAATCTACCATAAGAAGGATGTAGTAATATCTAAAGGAATTAGGAAAAGGGCCCATAAAATCTATTTCCAAAACATTGAAGACGTCATAAAACAACAAAATTTTTTGTGTAATTTCATGTATTTGAGAAATGTTTCCTTGGAATTGACAGGATTTACATGTCCTACAAAAATCATGTGATTCTTTGAAGATGGTAGGCTAAAATAGACTTGAATCCAACATTTTCCTAGTAGTCCTATATGGACCTAAGTGGCCTCCATAACTCAAACTATGGTATAATTTCATCACAAAATAGATCTCATAATTCATGATACAAATATTAATAATCTAATCACTTCTCATATTCCATAAGTAAGGATCATCCCATACATTTTAATCACTAATCAGTTTAGAACATACTGCTTAAAAACCAGTGAGGAAAAATTTTAGCAGCTAAGTAATTCAGTGTGTTCAAAAACCATGGTATCTCTTCAATAGTAGTATAATATAATATCTCCCTAGGTAAAAATATCTAATGGGTCCAACTAATGAATTTCCAGGACAAAACTCATCTGGTATCCTACTCAAATGACCAGCCACAGTGTTCTCAGTTCCTTTCCTATCTTGGATCTCCATATCAAATTCCTGAAGCAATAATATTCATCTAACCAGACTTGGTTTTGATTCCCATTTTTTCATGAGATATCCAATAATATAATTTTCAGTGAAAATCACAACTTTATACCAACAAATATATCTTCTAAACTTATTAAGTGAAAAAAAATGACTAATAATTCTGTCTCTATTGTGGAGTAATTGAACCGGGTAGAATCTAGAGTCGTAAAATCATAAGTAATGATATATGACTTCCTCTCCACTCTTTTCCCAAAAACATCCCCTAGAGAGTATTCTAAAGTACTATTCATTATCTTAAAAGGAAATTCTCAATTAGGTGGTTAAACTACTGGTGTGGAAACAAGTTTCTGTTTGAGTTCATTGAAGTCTTCTTTACACTTCCCATTAAAGTCAAAAGGAATTTTTTTCCTGTATAAGTCTTTTTAAAGTCAAAGAAATTTATATAAAGTATTTTATAAACCTCCTATTGAACCTATCATGGATATGAAAAGATCTAATATCTTTTATAGTCTTGGGAAAAGGCAATGGAGAGATAATTTCAACCTTGGACTTTTCTACTTGAATCTCATTCTAGGACACTTCATGACCAAGAACAACTCCACTCTCAACCATAAAATAGAATTTATCAAAGTTTAGAATAAGGTTATTTTTAATACATTCTCTAAGCACAATCCCCAAAATTCTCAAAAAACTCTCAAAGTATGTACCATACACCAAAAAATCATCCATAAATGCCTCCATATATTCCTAAAGAAACTCAAAAAAATGATAAGAATGAATCTTTAGAAAGTGGAAGGGTAATTACATAGTCCAAATTTAATTTTCTAATAAGAAAGGTATTGTAAGGACATGTAAAAGTTGTTTTATATTGGTCCTCTAGCGCTATGTGAATTTTTAAGTATCTAGAAAACCCATCTAGGAAGAAATAGTGGGATTTAATAGCTTACCTTTCAAGGATTTGATCAAGAAAAGGCAAGGGAAAGTGGTCCTTCCTAGTAACTAAGTTCAACCTCCTATAATAAATGCATACCCTTTACTTATTGGGAAACATAGTACACACTAATTCTCTAAATTAATTATTAATAACTATGAATCCTCCCTTTTAGGAACAATTTAAATTAGGCTCACCCGTCAACTATTAGAAATGTTTTAAATTATACATGCAGGTAATAAGGTAGTCATCTCTTTTTTAACCACTTCTAGAAGTGTGGGATTCAATATCCTCTGGAATTGTTTAACAAGTTACGAATTTTCCTCTAAAATAATCATGTCCATGCACATGGAAGGTATAATTCAAGGTAAATCATCTAAAAACCAGCCCATGGCCTTCCTACTCTCCCTAAGGACCTATAAAATTTTATTTTCTTGTTCACTGGACTACCCACTTAAAATAATAATAGGGAATTTTTTTTATATTCCAAGTAGGTATATTTTAAATTTTTAGTAAAATATTTAAGTTCAGTGTGGGTGGGAAATCCTCATTGGACAAAATAGGTTTTATAGGTTCTTTGACTTTATTTTTAGCCACTAAATCATCTCCAAGAATATCAAAACTAAAAACTTCTAAAATAGCAATGTAATTATTTTAAAATAATAAATATTGGTCATCCTAAAAAAAATTAGATTCTAGTTCACAAATATGAGGTGACGCTTCAATGATATTTTGAGCAGATTTTAACTTCAAAACAGTGAATTCACAAGAACCTTTCTCAAAGAAAAAATAATTTTTCACATTTCTATCATATTGAGCCAAATCTAAATCAATTTTGGTAATGTCAGGTTCAATTTCACTTAGAAATTCAGAATTTTCAGTTACATTTCATGTTCCAATAAACTCAGAAAAAATTTTATCCATTTCAATACCATTTTCAAAAGAAAAAAATCCCTTATCATGTTTAGAAATTCTAAAATAGCATGCAATTTTTTCAAAAATAGATTCATTTTGAGATTTATTGCTACAAAATATTTTATAATTTATAGTTACAATAATCTCATTTTCTACCAAAATTTCATTTCTCAAAGAGTATAGTGGTTAGTTATCTTGAATAAAATCAGGAAAAAAACTCTGTGGAAAACCATTCAATAATGTTAACTTGTTGTTCTGAATGGTTTTCCACTAGGAGTTTCATTGATTCAAATATATATAAATTAACCATATTTCTTCCAAACTCTAAATATAGGGTCCCTTTATGCGCATTAATAATTGACTTAGCAATTTTCAAAAAGGAATTCCTAAAATTAATGGTGCATGTGAACTAAATTTACCATACTCTATATCTAACATATAAAAATTAGTAGGGAAAACAAGATATTTAACCATTATTAACATGTCCACAATGACTTTAAATGGAATAACTAAACTCCATTAGCTAATTTGATGACAATACCATATTTTTTGAGATCTCCAACCTATATAGATGAAAAGATATAATGATACCTAACATTTATGGAGTCTTTTAAATATAACATATAATCTTCAAACTAATGATTTCCAATAACATATAGAATAGAAAACATATCAGGATCCTTTCATTTCATAGGGAAGGAATATTGAATCATGGAAGAAACATTTCTTCCCAAATTTATTTTCTCACCTCCCATGAACTTCCTTGTGTGAGTAAAAATATCCTTAAGAAATTTATCATATCAAGGGATTTGTTTCATAGCATCTAGAAAATAAATATTAATCTAGAATTTCCAAAACATTTCAGGCATTTCTTTTCTTATTTCAATTTCAACATTATTTTTAATATGAGAACTTCCCATTGCATAAGTTGGTGGATCTATATAAATTTTTAGATCATATTCAACTTTATTATTGTCCTTCTAAGATCCCATTAAATTTATAAAACCTCTATAGGTTATTAGCTTTATTTATTCCTTTTTATTTGTTGTTTCTTATTCTACAGGCTCGTGAATATTAGGTTCTTATACAAATTCATCAAGTTTTAAAATTAGTTCAACAAGTGGTTTTGTGAATTCTTCATGTTGTTTTCCATTAGTTTAAGAAGTATAACTGCCCTTTTTAAGCTCTTATTCATTGAATTCATCTTTTGTTATTTTAATTTTAGTTCTAATTCTTAGAATTATTGCATTAACATTCTCTCTTCCTCTCACATTAACTTTATAACGTGATTCCAAATTACTAGTCCTTTTGATTTTTTAATCCACTAGTTTTTTTTTCATTTGACCCATTTGAGTTACCATGTTTAGTAACAAAACTTGTTATTGTTGGGAAATTTATTTTTTATTTTTAAAAATTTATTCAAGATGTGAATCATTTCTTTTGTTATTTTAATATTTTTTATTCTCTTGATTCTAAAAATTTGTTAAATTCCCACCAGTTTGGTTTCCATATTGATTTTGATCGTACATAAGCTGCTAATAGAAATTTTGGGGCTGTAAATTCCTATTTAGTTGATCATTAGGCATAGACCTATTATTTTTTTGGTAATTGTAGAATTTATTGAAATTATGATTATATTGAAAAGGACTAGATTAAATGTTATGATTGGGAAGTTGACTATTCAAGTTATTCTAGAAAGGTTTTTTGAGGAATGTCCCATTATAAGATTTAGGTTCTTCTTGAAGTTGAGGAAATTTATCATTGAAATGGTCAGAATCATAAAAAATACACTATTCATATGAATGGGAAAAACTTATTCAGATTGAATTTGTTGGGAGATAGGGTTAGATAACATCTACCTCATCATACTAGCAAGATTACTCAACTAACATTTTATTTAGCTACTTTTGTAATTAGATGTAGATACTTCCATGAATGGTTTGACATGCATTAATCCCATGGTACCAAACTATTGAGAATTTTGGTCCATATTTGAAATTAGGTTTCTATTATCTATGAGAGTCTTATCCACTAATTCCCCTCCAACAACAGTGTATATTAAACTCATATCCATTAAGACTAAGTCTTCATAAAAACATTGGATTAAAACCAGATCAGAAATTTGGTGATGAGGGTGGATAGAACATAGCTTCTTAAACCTCTCCCAATACTCATGTAAATTATCCTATCGAAATTGTAACTACCTAATACCACATATATCTTTCCTAAGGGAATAAGTCCTAGAGGCTGGGAAAGAAATTTTAGAAAGATCTTCCCAATGTTATTGAAGACTACCTATTAAGGTGGATTGGGAGTAGTATAACCACTCTTTAGCCATCCTATCAAGAGAAAATGGGAATACCCACATTTTATTTGATCCTCATTAAAACCTTGTGGTTTCATGGTGATTCACACCATGTGAAACTCTTACAGGTTCTTGTGTGGGTCCCCACCCTGCATCATATGAAATTTGGGAAGATGATGTATCAAGCCTGGCCTAAGCTCAAAACCTAGGGCTGTGTATGGGTAACCTAAATAGTTTTGTTAGTTTTTAAAAACTAGAGCAATGAGATCCTTTAAAGTTATTTATTCATCCATATTTTTTATGGTTGAAATTTTTTCAGTTTTTATGAAGTTTTCACTTGAATATTATTTTTGATATGTTTTAATTTTTTCTGAATTTTTAAATTTGATGACTTGTTTGTTTTTATGTTTTTAAATTATTATGGTTCTCAAATTATATAAATTTTATATTTCTATATTTTTAAGGATATTTTGTGACATACATTAGAATTTTTTATTCTCTAAACTTTTTTTAACAAAATTTTTAAAATCCTTTTTTTTTCAAATTAAGATTTTTTTATTCTTTTTTATTTTAAAAAAACTCCTAAAATTCAAATTCATTGGGAGACAACCTCAAGTACTTATATACTAAAATAGTTAGGTTAAAAACTTCAAGAAGGTTTATAATAAATAAAAACCTCAAATTAAGATTTTTTTATTCTTTTTTATTTTTAAAAAACTCCTTCGAAGCATACCGATAATGGTTCCAATTTAATTTGAGGTTTTTATTTATTATAAACCTTCTTGAAGTTTTTAACCTAAATATTGTAGTATAGCAGTACTTTTGGTTGTCTCCCAATGAATTTGACTTTTATGAGTTATGTCACACTTTAATTTTTTTTATATGTTTTAAAAGGGGAAAATAAGACTGGAGAGAAACTATATTGATTTTAAAGCTCAAATAAATTGAAAACAACAACAAACAAGTAGCGGTGTGAGGAAAGTGTTAAAAGATCATAAATGAAGCACTTTTCTTCACTTGTGATTCTTATGTTTCAATCATTCTTTATTTCTTTAAAATATTTTCATTCCATAAATTCCCTCAACACATAGATTAAAATCAAAATCTGTGCATCTCATAAAGGTTTAAAAGTTGAGTTCAACAACTAAGATATCAGTTATTGAACTCCTTTTGGTAAGATCCAGTCAAAACACTCAATGATCGTCGAGCACCAAGACACAATCAATATTATGTTGTGCTCACAATTCTCAATCAAAAATTGTGAGATTTAAACAATGAGAGTCAACCTCAAACTCTTAACTATATTGAGTTAACAATATCCACTTGATGATCAAGACACTCTGACCGGTAATGTGTTAGTAACATAATGGAAGAGAGAAGAAGAAAACAAAATGACAGGAAATGTAATCATCAAACATCAATGGATTATTTAACAATCATAAGTTTAGATAGAATTTATAATTTTAAAGAAGAATATTAATCTTGTAATAGAACCGTCAATTAATTCACTAGGTACAACCACTAAAATACTTAACCACTCATGTTTGATGAAAGTGGAAGACCTTTGATCTTCATCTCCATCTATATTATCATGATCGATTATAGATCTCCAGAATATCTCCTAGTTATGATATCCATGATTCTCTCCCAACATATATGTTCATCAAAATTATGCTAAATTCCTTTTTTTAATTCCCAAATGTCTCCTTTTATTTTTCTATGAAAACCACTCACCCAATTTGGATAAATTCAATAGGTTTCCTTTAATATTTTAATTTTTAGACTATTAAATCCATATGTCAATTAATTTTTCTCACCTCTCAACTACTCAGACTATGATATGGAATGTGAACCCTAGAAAACCTGCATTGCACTGCAACTCGGCCAATTATTCTACAATATCAGAGAAACAACTACGCTGAACTCGGATATATTCATGCTTCATAGGTCGTTATAAATCACCTTGGTTCTTAGTGGAGGACTCAAAAATATTCAACAATGGATCGAGTCTTCTTCTTCAACCTCATTTCATCTAGCTCACAAGATCATATAACCTCTAGTTCATTTTCTTCCTCAATCTCAAGTGGTTTTACAGTGGCGGTTTTGGTCAGATTCTTCAACAAAATAGCTTCATCTTCAAGATTCTACTAAAAGCTTCCATCAACCTCCCCTAAACCATTCTCATCCAGGTCCAAGATTCCTTGCTCTGATGGTATAGGTCATCACCATCTCCTCTACAACTGGTCTTCAATAGTTCTCAGGCTCATCGTTGTCTCGATTGTACTCAGGATGAGTCGATCTTCCCTCTCCAACCTCAGTCCAGATCTATCATCTTCATTCCTTTTGATTTCAAGATCAGGGTCTCCATTATTCAGGCTTGGGGGCTCAAGGTCTCCATTGGTTACATAATTTCTAACTCGTAATTGGCTATATGATTGAACAAAATAAATAACACCAATAGCAAGTTTGGGATAGGTTATATGGAGATACAATAAATGATATTGATGGGAGAAATATATTTATGATGTTTAGTGAGTTGATGTTAAGAGAGGAAAAATGATAAGGGAAGAAATAGAAAAAAATAGATTTATATACTATTATTGTTTTTAAATCATCCCAAGGAAAGAAATTATTATAGAGGGTTATTAATATTTTAAAATTATAATTTTATCCCTATTTTCTACACGTATCATAGAATAATTTATTTTCTTTTATTTTAAAAAAGTCACCAAAAAAGATGGAGAGAAATCCAAATCATTTCTTTTCTTTTACAAGTTTATCGATCCAAACACAAAGAACAAAATCACAATCATTTATTTTATTTTATTTTATTTTATAGATTATCAAATCATTTCTTTTCTTTTACTAAAATATCCGCAAACATAATGTAAAGGTAAAATATAAATTAAAATCAAAAATCAAAAACACAAAAACCATTAATTAAATTAAATTAAAAACAAAGATAAATTATTTTTTTCAATAAACAAATAAAATAAAGAATAAATTAATTAAAAAAGATTAAAATTAAGACTAAAAATTATTATTTTAAAAGAAACAAATGAAAATGAAATAAATAAATAAAAACAAATAATTTTAATCTATAATTAAATAAAATCAATAGAATAAAGAGAATAATATTAAAATAATTTTCTCATTAAACATTAAATTAACAATAAAATAATAAATAACCAATTAATTACATATTTTAACATAAAATATTAAGTGTTTAAATAATTTGACAAGAAATAAGCAAAATTAAATTATTCAATTAAAATATAATTTTGGAATTTAAAATAAAATTAAATTAAACAAATAATGTGGAAAAATAAGAGAATAAATGGTCATGTCACCACCTGATTGCTGCTACTGCCAATAAATATTTACAGGTTTATAGAATGTGGGAAGGAATGTGTGCATGTTCCTCTATTTCCACCAGGATGTGTCGACGGGCTTCTATAGCTGGAATGAGAGTGTGTGTTCATTCCTTGGTTAGAGTGGGAATGTGTGTCTTCTCTTGTCCCCAAGTTCCCACTGGAATATATTGAAAGGATTCTTGTGTTAGGGGTGGGAATGTGTGTCTGCCCCCTATTTGTTGTCAAGATATGTTGATAAACTTCTTTGGGTGCTTCCAGAATGTACTGGTAGGATTACTGGGTGTGGAAAAGAGTGTGTGTTTTCTTACAAGTTTTCTCCATAGTATATTATAATGATTATTTGATGGGAACAAGAATGTGGGCCCACTCCTAATTGTTTATGTTTTTCATCCCTTGATGGGATATCCTGGGTGCTTAGATCTGGGTGTCTTGAGTTGGGACCTACGGGGTTACATCCTCAGTAGGATGAGTGTTTGGTGTCGCACAATTTTAGTAGTAGAGATTGCTAGAAAGAGCTATTTGGAGTGACTCTTGTACTATAGTGAGTTCTTTCTCAACCTCCTTGTCCACCTCCCTGAGATAAGGGAGAAACTTACTATTGTGTTCTAGTGATAGGATCTTGAAATGGTTTGAAATGGTAATGAGTGTCATTTTATTCTTCACCAACACTCGTCAATGAGTAGATGGTTGGTGGGGCTTCATGTTCTGGATAGCTTCATGAACAACCTCTAATGTCAGTATAGTACCATTCAAATGGTACTCTCAAATTATCTCATTTTCCACCTGGCGTTGAAGGTTCTTGGAGGGAGACAACATCCTCGGGTTTAATGGGGACCCTACTTGTGAAATTTCTGATATGTAAGTCTTTCATGATTGAGAAAATTCCATTTTGATTAAAGAGAGTTTTATTGGATGTGTCTATTGCGAAACAAAAAAACACAAACAAAGAAAATCTGTCAAAGTAGTATCACAATTAAATAAATTCATACATGACAGATTTCATTAAAATTTCCATGTTGGGCCAATTTTAAGGATTCATGTCTGGTTCACCATTTTTGTTTCAAATCCGATGGTGGATGCAGTTATTCATATGTGGGGAATTACATGTATTCTTAGGATGATTTCCAATGGGGTTTATTCATGGAACTAAAAACACCCAACAATTCTCACATCCATGATAGACTATAGAAATTTTTTCCAAAGGAAAATGGTCATTGGGGTATTTTGAAAATTACACTTAGTAACTCACTTTGGTCAAGAGGATGAGAAATCAGGCTCATCATATCCTATTTGGGGTGAATTATTTCCTACTCCAGGAATATCCTATAGATTCAAGTCATATTCATGAATCCTTCTTAAATATCAATAAGGGATCGGTCACCCTATATTAAAAATCAATTATTAACATATGTAGATGTGAATATCTATATGCATCATAGGTTCTTCATCAATGGAACCATTTGTGTGTATTAGAGGTTCCCCATCAATGGAATCATCTGTATGTATCATTGGTCCTCCATAGATGGTGTCATATGTATATATCAGAGGTTATACATCTTTTTTTATTGTGATTTTGTGATTATTTAATTTATGTAACTATGGTTTAAATCCACACAGGTGGGCACTCTAGAATTTATCATCATCAAAGGATATCACTGTTGTTTTGATGTTGGGATTATGCCCTTGATGGGGTTTCCAACATATCCTTGTGAAAGGAGTTAGATCTCATGTAGTTTAATTCCACTTAACGAGACATGTTGTACCTTTTAAGGCCGTGTGATAAGGACAAGACCATGCAGTTTAACATCATGCAGTCAGGACGTCTAAGAAAAAGGTGTCTAGCAAAGAATAGTGTGGGGATTACGCATGAGTGTCCCTTTATAATTGAAAGGAACCATAATGAATGTATAACTCCATGTGGGAGCATAATAACATTGGTAATATAGCCCGATAAGAATAGTGATGAGTTGAATATGTTGGGTTTAAACCTTAGGGACGCATCCTATGTATCTCATTGAGATGGGAATCAAATCACACATAGTTCGGTTCGGTTGGGGATTACCCTAAGGATTAGGAATGATGGATAAGTTTGTATTATTATAGTGATGTTATCTTCTTAGGTCCTAAGCCCATGTGATTTGTGCTCTATGTGAGAAACAAAAAACACTAGTAGATTAGTCACATTGTATAATTGGTTTCAAATGGGACTTACACCTGAAATGGAAGCCCATAGTTGAACTTCCTTCCTCGTTTATTGATGGATGAGGGAGGGTATATGGAAGGTAGTAAGTATATGACATCCTGCAAGAAAGTTTAGGGGATTACTATAAGCGGGATACCTATAAGAAGTTTCTCATCATCTGGTGATGGACAAGGGCGAGGCTATGGTGGGGTAGCCAGTAAGAAAGACTAGAGGATTAATCCTAGAGGGATTCCCATTTTCATCTTGTTACCTATTTCTAAACCCTATATTAGGTCTTATTCATCCAATGATTGGAGAAAAGAAAGTGTGGATGTTTTTCGATTCACTTCACGTGTTTGGAAGCATGTGGGAGGTGAGTGTCGCTACCTGAATCGGTAAAATTCCCACCACTACCTCCAAGATCGGGGTCCTCATTACCAATGGGATGCATGACTAAAAAATAACCTAAGAACTCCACCTATTATGGAGGTTAATTAGGGTACATCCTTTAACATGGTAATTCATGATTGAAAGAGGGGCACACTGGTGTGCTTGATATCCTAATCATAAACTTCCAGTGGCATTAGGGGAAGTCTTACTTCAGCCTTCCTTAGGTTTTGGATTTCACATGAGAGAACCATTTGGAAACTTCGTGAAGGGGATAAGATGAATCCAAACATTATTTTTAAGGAGAGTGTTGAGAGTAGATAGTTTAATACCCTGAGGATACCCCATTTCACATACTATTATTGTTGTGTGAGATGGGAGATATCACAAAGGGGCTCTTCCACAAAGGATGTTCCTTTACGAAGGGATTGCTTTATGAAGGACAATATCTCCTTTTTGGAAGACCATATGAGCCTCCCTTTTTGAAAATTATTTTATTTTTGGTTAAGTCCCTTTTATGAAGGACTTTTTTTGGGTGAATTTTCTCTTCTTTTATAGTGAGCGGGTTACCTATGGTTTGTAGTGAAATTTACAAAATAGAAATTTATAGTTCATAGTCTTTGTAATTCTCTACTATTTCTCCATGTGTATCCATGTGCCTTACTTTAGGGGTTAATTGGGTATTTATATTTACTGCCAAAAAAAAGCTTTCTTAAAATGGTCAGCCATATATAATGTCAGACATTATGCGGAGGGTGAAAAATTAATGTATCGTCCTGTAAACAAAACTCATTTCTAGGGGGTAAAGAGACATCTCCTCACTCTGCAAACAAGATTTGTTTACAAGGGGGGCACAACCTTTCTCCACTAACAAATTTCATTTGTGAGGGGTTTTATGAAAATGATTGGGTTCCACATAGAATCTTGGCATGCTATATAGAAAATGTTGATTGTTATGCGGTTCTATGTACTTTTCTAAATCTACTCAAATTTTCATTTGTTTGATCTCATTGTCGGATCCTAAATTTTTTTCAAATACTTTTCTTGTATTTTTTTCAAACTTTCAAGCCTCAACATCAATAATGATTCATTATATAGTACACTTTATGAAATATGTAATCTCCAATGAATATTTAAAATTGGTTTATAAAAAATATGCTTAATTTTTAATCATTTTGACCTTAAATTTTTCCTTGGTGCATTCATACTTTATGCAATAACAATCGATAATCTGAACTTAGGAATACTGCATTATCAACTAGAATAATTATTGTACAATCTTCTACTATATTCTTTTTTCTAATTATTCATTAACATTTCAACTATGCAACATGTATGTATATCCTATAATATATATCATACTCATATTGTAGAGGCATTGTATATACATAAACTGCAATATGTAATAATATTCATTGCACTATTATATATAACGCTCTTCAATATTACACTACAATCTGCATACATTGTGATATGTAATATGTAATATTCATATAGTGCATTATACACATATTACATACAAAAAACGCATATATACATACACTATAATATAAATACATTGTAAATTCATACACTGTAATATGTAATATTCATAAATATGCATACACTAAAATGAGTATAATTCTTCAATATGTAATATAAACATGTAAAAGTGACAGTATATATGTATACATTTCATATACTATAATATATATGTGTACATTGCAATACATGTTATGCACATATTAGTGATTTAGTATTCAGCAATATGATAAATACATAGGCATACACTACAACGACTTAAATACTAATTACAAAGGCGCCATGATATTATACAGAGGTAGTGTATGCATATTGACTGCAATACATGCCTCTGTATAATGGAAATATATATATTTACATATTAATACATGCCTATGATTATATTAATACATGTATGGGTTGTGACGTCTCGGACCTGTTTCACTCAACAATAACCGAACCCGGTTATCCATGTGACCTCAAGTGCATCTCCTCATAAGCTAGAGACTACCGACTAGTAGTGAGGGTCCATGGTGGAATAGTGGGGAGACTATATCCTCATGATCAGATTAAATCATAGCCGTATAATAATATCAATCAATAGTGGAATCATAAAATATAACTAAATAGATGAAGAATAAACATCCATCATATAATAACCAAGTAATAACATCCATCAATGTCATATAAATAATAATGATCATGGAATTATATACAAAAAGGAAATACAAGCAGACATGGTAGCAAATGCACATATATATACATGTATACCAAAAGAAATAAAAAGAAAAAAATCGATCTTCAGATAGCATCATGAGACACAGATCGGTCCTATTCTCCAACGCTCCCATGCTACAGTTAGTCAAGTATCAACAAATGGGTGCTTACCCCTATCCCAACTTGTATCCATGAAGTTTTTCCGGGTACCAAAAGGTGGTCTGAATAAGGTTTGAGATAAAATTAGGCCACCACCAATGGTTCCTAATGTAATCCAGTCTAAGAATATATAATAAATAGTATGCAGGTAACAATAAAAGCTGTAAATGAATTGTGGTATATAAATAATCCACAAAGGTTCAGGTTCCCATGGAACACCCGTCCTCTGCTACCTACTTCGGCCTAAGTTGGAATATCTTTGAGTAATCATTCAATCGTGATTTAATTTAGAATAAAGTCTCAAGACTTGTCTCACAACTAAAGCATCCCCCATAACCCAAGTGTAAGAAAGGCATGTACAATAAGACCAACAATAAAATGTAACACTCCTATTGAATCCAAGATTATGGTTTCTCTTGGCAGACGTGCCATATAATCATCACATTATTTGATATTTCAAATGAACTTAAGCTCATCCATGGAATTCTTAATTTGTAACCTAGGTGTTCCTCCATGCATATGTGAACTCATCACCTTATAATCCCATCTTATGAATTCCTCATAGGTACCCTAGTATCACTCTAGGTGTGGTATAAACTCACCACCCTATGAGTCTATCCTTGGTAGTCTACAACAGGAGCCCAAGTGTCACTCATGGTGTATATAATGATCGGCCCTCTGAGTCTATCCTTGGAAGTCAACATAGGGAGTCCAAGTATCACCCAAGACATAATAACAGTTTTCCCTCTGAGTTCGTCCTTGGCAGTCCACAAAGGAGTCCAAGTATCACTCAGGTGCCTGCAAGCCAGCTACCAAATGAGTCCATCCATGGTGTTTATATGAGAACCCATGTGTCACCTAAGTCACATAATAATCATTTCATTATAATCATTTGATTATTCAAGTCCAAAGATTCCATCTATAGTTATCCTAAATTGGAACCTACCTCTAACTCTCATCATGTAAATAAGAATGTTCATGGGACCAAAGGCTAATCATACCATTTAATTTCACACATTTCAACTAGTCATCATATTTATTTAGGAAATTAAACTTACCTTAGAAGTTGGATCAAATCAAATCATAGGCTTAGAAGGCCTAGAATCACATGAATCCTCTTATTTATCTTAATTGGGAATTTTAATATAAATAACATCTCAAGCCTAAGAGAGAGGGTGTCACGAACCAGCCCAGGTACCCTAGTAACCCGATAACCGAGCCGGCCCTGACATAACCTGAAGGGCATTTCTGATCTCCACGGGTCGGTGACTAGCACTTGGCATCATAAAACATGCAAGTGGGAATTATTTTTCCACAAGAATTCGAAAGCAAAAGAAACAAGACAGTATACAAACAAAAGAAAAATCCACTGGGAGTAAAGTACCAGAATAAAAAGAGGCATAAAAGCCCAAAGTACTATAACCCAAGTACAAAAAGAAAAGGGGAAAAACAGACCCAAGCTCCCTAAGGACGCAACTCACCAAAACCAAAGATCAACAGCTGGATACTCCTCCAAGAGGTCCCTTCCCTTTGCTCGATCCTGGAAGAAGAAAGTCTACAAACACCCGAAGGCAAAAGTAGGGTGTGAGCCAAAGCCCAGTAGGATACCACCAAGGATTCTGTAATGGATTCCAAATATAGATTTTCCAAAGAAAAGCTTCCAATTTTCAAATAAACAGGTTTTTCAATTCAAAGCACACTTTTAACAAAACATGTTGTACATTTTCAAATGATGGAAAATTACTTTAAGAAACATCTTTACAATGATGGAACATTTCTAAAACAATGGATTAAGAAAAACATTTATATAAAACAGTTTATATAAATTCAGCAGGCATGTAAGGCAGTTCAAAAGCATTGGAATACATTTATATCACAAATATAAACAAACAAGTGAGCAACATGGTCATCTGCCAAAAGGTACGATAGTATTAACCAATTATAGGATTCCGCACTCTCTATGTGAAATCAGAAAAATGTGTATACACACGTCCTTATGACACTGGCCAAAGGAGACTCATCACCAACCTGTTAGGGATGTGACCCGCCGCAAGTATGTTTTAGAACGTTGTCGTAGCGTAGAGTGTATCCAAATAACTCACTAACTAAATAAGGCTTGCATGCACTCTTACATGATGGGTGAACTATTTTAAGAATGATTAAAATATGATCAATCTCATTCTTCCATTTCAAAAGTGCCAACTTCATTCCATTTAAAATCATAACAGGTTTTATTCAAAATCATGCCTCTTTCACAAGATAAAACCAATGGGTTTCTATCAAATCATTTTATGCCATTTTCATAAGTTTGAAATCCATTCAAAACCAATTCCATCATTACACATTTAATTTTCACAATTAAATTAAAAAATTTAATTGAAAACATTTCCATTAAATCCAAAATTTAAATTAAACAATTTAAATCGACCAATTTTTCATAAACACACCCAATTCAATGGAATTGGGGTTTTCCCAAATTTCTATGCCAAAACCATTTCAATTATCTCAGTTCAATGGAATCGAGTTTTTATCAATTTAATTGGAAGTAACTTGAGCAATTGAATTTAAATCAATAATTGAAATAAATTAAGAAAATACATTGATAATAAATTTGGCAAGTCGGGACGGAACCACCTACCTCGAAGGTTTTGACCAAAACCACAACGGTCGAGAACGCTCAAGAAAAACCGGGTTTCTTTTTCAATAAACTGCCTTAGATCTCTTATCCTAGAAATATCAAGACCAAAACTCATCAAAACTGGTACTACACACTTAGATCTACCCACAAGAGGTGTGGATCCAAGAAACCAAGAGAAGAAGAGAAGTATATCTAATTAGATCTAAGAAACAAATCAAGAATGATGAAGAACGATCACATACCTCAAGAATCTGGCTTCGATTCACCAATAGGAGCCTTTGGATCACCTCCGGGATGATGGGAGAATGTTATCTGACCTTGGGAGAAGACAAATCCCAAGTTAGAACTGCTTAGGAGGACAAATGAGGAACTTAGAGGAAAAACCGAGTGAGATCCACAATTTAAGGATCTCATTTAAGTGGTCGCACGGTTAGTTCGCACGGTTTGACAAACCGTGTGCTAGACGTGCATCAACTACTACCTCATCCACCCTTCACGCACGGTTTTGCCACACGGTTAGACAAACCGTGTGCCACCCGTGTGGAAGCTACTGTATCAACCTCCCTTCTCGCACGGTTTGACAAACCGTGCGCCACCCGTACACAACCCAAAGTCCCTTAGTTTTCCTTAAAAGTTCACCCAAACGTAACCCAATTCTTTACTTCAAAACAGAGGTACTTAGAAACATCAAAAGATACCTAAAAATGTAACGTGATGTAACAACCTCCCCACCATAAGATCTTTCTGTCCCCAGAAAGCCTATGAAGAAGCCTCCACGTCAAAAAGATGAGGCCACTGCTCTCTCATAAGCGCCTCCCTTTCCCATGTCTCATGATAATCAGAACCATGTTGCCAAAGTACATGGACCAGGGGTATCGTTTTCCCATGAAGTACCTTGGTCTTAGAATCAACAACCCTGACTGATCGTTCAGTAACAGATAAATCTGGTTTAATATCAAGATCACTCCACCACACAACATGAGATAGATCATAGAGATACTTTCGCATTTTTGATACATGGAACATGTTATGTATCGACGTCAGTTGTGGCAGTAGAGCTAGACGGTAAGCAAATTTCCCAACAAGACCAACAACCTCAAAAGGTCCCACAAAACAAGGAGCAAGCTTCCCTTGCCTCCCAAGATGTCGATGACCTAAATGGGGTGAAACTTTCAAGAACACCTAGTCACCAACTGATAACTTTAAAGGTTTACGGCAAAAATTATCATAAGACTTGTACCGACTCTGTGCTATCAACATTCTCTGACGAATCAACTGGATCTTAGCTGTCGTCTCGTGGACCAAACTCGGTCCTACCAAAGAACTTTCACCAATCTCCGACCAACATAAAGGAGATTTACAAGGACGGACATACAAAGCCTCAAAAGCAGCCATTTTGATCGTAGACCGATAAATATTGTTATAAGAAAACTCAACTAGCCCCAAATGATCATCCCAAGACCCACCAAAGTCGAGAACACATGCGCGGAGCATATCCTCAAGGATCTGAATAGCTCTCTCTATCTGGCCATCTGACTGTGGATGGTAGGCCGTTCTTAAACGGACCTGAGATCCCAGTGCCTCCTGAAGGCCTCTCAAAAAGTGAGAAGTAAACCGAGGATCCCTATCAGAGATTATAACTGACGAAACTCCGTGCAAACAAACAATTTATTTCACATAGATATTTCCCAACTCCTTAAATTTAGTTGTATCTCGAATAGGTATAAAGTGAGCCGACTTGGTCAGTCTGTCGATCACAACCCACATCGTGTTCTTCTTCCTCTAGGTTTGAGGTAACCCAACCACAAAGTCCATCGAGATTTCATCCCACTTCCATGTAGGTACTGGAAGTGGTTGAAGAAAACCCGAAGGTTTCTGGTGCTCGACTTTCACCTGCTGGCATGTATAGCAACGAGATACAAACTCAGCAATGTCTCGTCTCATACCTGGCCACCAGAACTTTTTCCACATGTCATAGAACATCTTTGTGGTTCCTGGGTGTACATACCACTGAGAGTTATGGCAACCCCCCATCACATTCTTCCTTTCCTCTAACAGCACAACGTAATGGTTTCGATAACACAGAACACCCTCTTTGGAGAACGACCACAGAGTGTTGGTCTCCCTACCATAAAGAGAGTCTCTAATGCTATGGAATTCATCATCCTATTGTTTTTCCTGAAGAATTAACTTGATGGGATCAGAATTAAACTGAAAAACAGCTAAAGAAACTTCATTTCTCTTCCACTAAACTCCAATATGCAATTGAGCAAAAAGAGACAACAAAATCCACTCTTTTGAAGATTCTTTCACAGTTTGTGATGGAAGCTTCCTACTTAATGCATCTACAACTACATTCCCTTTCCCCGGGGTATAGACAATGTCAAAGTCGAAATATTGCAGGTACTCCACCCAACACTTTTGGAGAAGATTCAAATCTTTTTGAGAGAATATATAACTCAAGCTCTTGTGGTTTGAATAAACAGTATACCTTTCTCCATAAAGTTAATGTCTCCAACACTTAAGTTCATGCATTACAGCTTCAAGTTCAAGGTCATGGGTAGGATAGTTCTTCTCGTGAGGCTTAAGCTGACGAGACCCATAGGAAACAACATGATTACCCTGCATGAGTACACATCCCAAACCTGAACCTGATGCATCACAGAAGACCACATAACCTATCCCAGCCTCAGGAAGAGTTAACACCAGCGTAGTAGTTAAGAGACGCTTTAGATCAAAAAAATAACTCTGACATTTATCATTCCAGGAAAACTTCACCCCCTTTCGAGTCAGAGCAGTCATTGGAGAAGCTAACTTTGATAAGTCTTTAACAAACCAGCGATAATATCCTGTTAAGCCCAAGATGATCCGAATCTTGAAAACATTTTGTGGTTGTTACCAAGTCATAATATCCTTCACCTTTCAGGATCAACTGATATTCCTTGTTCTGACATGACATGTCCCAAGAATTTCACTTTCCAAATCCATAAATTGCACTTTGAAAGCTTGGAATAAAGTTGGTGATTCCTTAGAAGACTCGGAACTATTCTCAGATGATGCACATGATCCTCCTAAAACTTGAAGTAAACAATAATTTCATCCATAAAGACTACCACGCAAGTATCTAGATACTCACGGAAAACCTTGTTCAACAAATCTATGAAAACTGCAGGAGCATTTGTTAGGCCGAAGGGCATAACAAGGTACTCATAATGGCCATACCTACTCTGAAAAAGCAGTCTTATGAATGTCAGATTCTTTTATCCTCAATTGATGGTAACCAGATCAAAGATCAATTTTTGAAAACCACTTTTCCCTTTTTAGTTGATCAAAAAAATAATCAATTCTTGGTAATGGATATTTGTTATTTATTGTAACTCGATTGAGCTTTCGATAATCAACACATAAGCGAAGAGAACCATCATCCTTCTTAGAGAAGATAACAGGTGCTACCCAAGGTGACACACTCGGGCGTATAAAACCTTTCTCAAGAAGATTGTCTAACTGAGACTTCAGTTCTTTTAGTTCAGATGGATCCATTCGATAAGAGGGAATATAAACTGGGTGAGTACCAGGCATTAAGTCAATAGAGAAATCAACCTCCCTTACTAGTGGAAAACCAGAGAAGTCAGAAGAAAACACGACGGGAAACTCAGCGACGAATGGAGGAAGATCACCACACATTGAATCTCTCTCCAGATCAAAAGAAAATGCTGATATAACTTTCCCCAATTCTGGATAAGAGGGTCCGGCTCTGCTTGACCATGGGTCTCATTCTCCTTGAAAAAAAAGGGGCACACAACTGGGTGTGGTAAGGTAAACCCGTCGAAGATAAAAATCGATCCGGGATTTATTGGAAATGAGCCAATACATCCCAAAAATGACATCAAAATATTTCATGTCAAGAACCAAGAAACTCAAACCATGATCAACATCTGATAGAGAGAAGACACAAGCAGGACTACGGAGACCCTTCTCTCTCATTATACCAAGGGGTGTAGTAATATCCATCGCACAAGATAAAAGGTCCATAGGTAGATTAAGCAGATTAACAATATGGGTTGAAATAAAAGAGTGAGATGCACCAGTATCAAAAAGATTTTTCACTAAAGATGAAGCTATAGTAATGGTACCTCTCATAGTTACAGGACCTGTATCAGCTACCTCTAGCGACTCTTCCACTGCGTGAAGAAGCTTCGTTCCGGATGCCTATGGTTGGAGCCCTTTTGTACATGAATCATTTGATTTCCCCACAGTTTCTGGAGGTGCTGATGATCATGTTCCACCACGTGGAGTACATAAGTGATGGAAGAATCTCTGTAAGTGCCCTAAACATCTGCAGGAGCTATAGTTCTTGGGTGCCTCAGTGCAAACCCTCTTAGAATGTCCTGGCTTCCCACACTGATAGCAAGTTAAAGAAGCCCCTCCTGGTGCTACCGGAGGTCTGGGATGACTCTGCTGTTGAGAACTACCATGAGAAATGTCATGCTTCTGTTTTCCTTTAAAGGATCCCACACTGCCACTAGGAGGGAAAAGAACCTCCTTCAACCCTGACTTTCCTGCCAAGTCCATATCAACCATCACCGCCCTATCCAACACATCAGCATAAGTGGGTAGCTTCAGTAGGAAAACATGAGAACAGATATCTGATCGAAGTCCCAACTTGAATCATCGAGCCTTCATCCTCTCATTAGATACAATCTCAGGAGAAAACTGTACCAGCTCAGAAAAATGATTTGAGTACTCAGTCACTGTTTTGTTGGCCTACTCAATCTTGAAAAAATCCACAGCCATGACCAACACCATTGATTCTGGATAGAACTAGTTAGTGAAAATAACCCTAAAGTATTTCCACTCCAAACCCTCATGTTTCCCAGCCATCACTATTGTGTCCCACCATCTCTTACTTGGTCCCTCCAGCACGAAGGTGGCACACTTCACCTTGATCACATCAGGTGTCTCCAAGAACCCAAAAAGATGTTCAATCTTACTCAACCATTCCTCAGCATGTTGAGGGTCAGTGGAGCCTTTGAAAACTGGTGGCTTTTGGCGTAGGAACTCTTGATAACAACTTCGTAGAATATCACTATGAGGATCTATAGCCGGAGTGTGAACAAGAAGTAGAGGTGGTGCCTGTCCAAGATCTTGGACAGTGCGAACAATCACCTCAACTAGATTCGGATCCATAGTAGGACTCGCTTGTTGAGATTTAGCAGCAGCCTCTTTTTGGATCCTATTCTCACGTCTTCTTGGAGGCATGTTTCTACACAACACAAAAAGACATTTGATTAATTCTCAAACAGAGTAACAAGGAAAACTATTTTTAATAGAAGGGATTAACAAGATTTGGAATCCACTCTATCCAAATCAAAATAGGGAAAATACTAGAACTAATCCACAAGTCGTATTTTCCTAACTAACACCGGTGACTTAAGGTTCATTGTGGTGAGATCTAGCCAAGCACTCAATCACAACTACCTCCCAAGTACTGAAAAGAAAAATCAAATGCATATTGTCATCAATTCAAGATGCTTAACCTCCCTCTGATACCATTTTGTCATGAACCAGCCCAGGTACCCTGGTAACCCGATAACTGAGCCGGCCCTGACATAACCCGAAGGGCATTCCTGATCCCCACAGTTCAGCGACTAGCACCTGGCATCATACAACATTCAAGTGGGAACGATTTTTCCACAAGAATGTGGAAGCAAAAGAAACAAGACAGTATGCAAACAAAAGAAAACTCCACTGGGAGTAAAGTAAAATAATAAAAAGAGGCATAAAATCCCAAAGTACTATAATCCAAGTACAAAAAGAAAAGGGGAAAAACATCCCCAAGGTCCCTAAGGACACAACTCACCAAAACCAAAGATCAACAGCTGGATATGCCTCCAAGAGGTCTCTTCCCTTTGCTCAATCCTGGAAGAAGAAAGTCTACAAACACCCGAAGGCAAAAGTAGGGTGTGAGCCAAAGACCAGTAGGATACCACCAAAGATTCCGTAACAGATTCCAAATATAGATTTTCCAAAGAAAAGCTTCCAATTTTCAAATAAACAGGTTTGGCAATTCAAAGCACACTTTTAACAAAACATGTTGTACATTTTCAAATGATGGAAAATTACTTTAAGAAATGGTTTTACAATGATGGAATATTTATAAAACAATGGCTTAAGTAAAACATTTATATAAAACAGTTTATATAAATTCAGATGGCATGTAAGGTAGTTAAAAAGTATTGGCATACATTTATATCACAAATATAAAAAAACAAGCGAGCAACATGGTCATCTTTCAAAAGGTATGATTGTATTAACTAGTTATAGGATTCTGCACTCTCTATGTGAACTTAGAAAAATGTGTATACACACATCCCTATGACACTAGCCAAAGGAGACTTATCACCAACCCGTCAGGGATGTGACCCACCATAAGTATGTTTTAGAACGTTGTCACAGCGTAGAGTGTATCCAAATAACTCACTAACTACCTAAGGATTGCATGATCTCTTACATAATGGGAGAACTATTTTAATAATTCTTAAAATACGATCAATCCCATTATTCCATTTCAAAAGTGCCAACTTCATTCCACTTAAAACCATAATAGGTTTTATTCAAAATCATGCCTCTTTTACAAGATAAAACCAATGGGTTTCTATCAAATCATTTTAATCCATTTTCATATGTTTGAAATCCATTCAAAACCAATTCCATCATTAAACATTTCATTTCTACAATTAAATTCAACAATTTAATTGAAAACATTTCCATCAAATCCACAATTTAAATTAAACAATTTAAATCGACCAATTTTCCATAAACACACCCAATTCAATAGAATTGGGGTTTTCCCAAATTTCTATGCCAAAACCATTTCAATTTTCTCAATTCAATGGAATCAAGTTTTTATCAATTTAATTGAAAGTAACTTGAGCAATTGAATTTAAATAAATAATTGAAATAAATTAATCAAATACATTGATAATAAATTTGGCAAGTCGGGATGGAACCACCTACCTCGAAGGTTTTGACCAAAACCATAATGGTCGAGAACGCTCAAGAAAAACTGGGTTTCTTTTTCAAGAACCCACCTTAGATCTATTATCCAAGAAATATTAAGACCAAAACTCATCAAAACTGGTACCACACACTTAGATATACCCACAACGGGCGTGGATCCAAGAAACAAAGAGAAGAAGAGAAGTAGATCTAAGTATATCTGAGAAACAAATCAAGAACGATGAAGAACGATCACATACCTCAAGAATCTGGCTTTGATTCACCAAGAGGAGCCTTTGGATCGCCTCCGGAATGATGGGAGAACCTTCTATGACCATGGGAGAAGACAAATCCTGAGTTAGAGCTGCTTAAGAGGACAAATGAGGCACTTAGAGGCAAAACCGAGTGAGATCCACAATTTAAGGATCTCATTTATGTGGTCGCATGGTTAGTTCGCACGGTTTGACAAACTGTGTGATAGTCGTGCGTCAGCTAATGCCTCGGCCACCCTTCACGCACGGTTTGGCCACACAGTTAGACAAACCATGCTCCACCCATGCGGAAGCTACTGCCTCAACCTCCCTTCTCGCACGGTTTGGCTGCACGGTTTGACAAACCGTGCGCCACCCGTGCACAATCCAAAGTCCCTTAGTTTTTCTTAAAAGTTCACACAAACGTACCCCAAGTATTTAATTCAAAACATAGGTACTTAGAAACATCAAAAGATACCTGAAAACATAATGTGATGTTATAGAGGGATAAATAATGGACAAGGAATAGGGACATAGTCTTCCATTATCTATTTTATTTAATTAATTTTACATGTCATTCAATTCAATTAACATCCCATAAGATAGGGGTAAAATGCCATAACTCAATATGTAAATCAAATGCATAGGACACCCATGATGGTTTAATCACATCTAACAACACACCCAAGGGGTGGTTTGAATTTGAGTTCCTTAACCTTTAATTACACCTCAATAGGTCTCATAGGTCATATAGATTAATCCTATTAATTTAATTTAAAAAAAACAATTCATTTAATAAGAATCACTTTTAAAATATGGATCGCATCACAATGGCATATATATAATCACCAAAACTTTGAGAAAAAAGCATGAGACCACCTGCCTCAGCTTGGTAGTTAATACCTCATCCATTGTTTGCCTCTAATATATGCTAAAATAGAAGAAATCTATCTAATAGACAAATAACCTGAAAATAGTTCATCTGATCACGCACCAAAATAACTCCATTGAGAGGAATAAAAATTAAGAAATTCATAATAGTAATAGAGAACTCACTGGTGGCTATCCAAAAAGATTGAAGGAGGATTGATTGGATTCATTATAGAAGAGATCCTTTAATTTCTATATTTAGGCATGTAGAAGGCTTCAAAAGGGAGGAGGTGTTGTCTGTTGGAGAAGAAGGAAAATATAGGTTAGGGTTATAAAGTTATTAAGGGGAAAAAGGGTAATTTTACCCAACTTTAAAGGGGTCGCATGGTTTGTTCATACAGTTGGCCAAACTATGTGCCGACCATGAAAGTATCACTACCTAGGAACCCATTATCGCATATTCATAGTGCACAATTAGAAAAACCATGATCTGATCGTGTGTTTCCCTCTGTTAAAAATTATACAGCAAACTCATGGGCATGAAGCATGGGTTTTATGGTTTCATCAAATCGTGCGGCCTTAGACAGCGCACTGGATCACCCTTCATGATTTTTTCTAACCATGAAGACTGGCCAGCATGGTTTCTACTAACCATGTGGCCTAGGTGCCTCCTCCAAAATCTTGGGCTCTGGGGCCCATACAAGCCTCGAAAACCCTCGTTTCCTTTTTTACCCCACTAGGAACTACCATAAGGATAAAATTAAAGAATTAAACTGGAAATAAAAGGTTTCATACCTCATAGAAAATTTGGGTTCTTACAATCTCCCCCACCCCCTAAATCAATTTTTCCCTGAATTTCCCTTCCAAGGGTGTCCAAGCATCTTCTAAGAATAACTCTGGCCACTGGGAATTTATGTCATCCTCCCAATCCCAAGTCTTGTCATGTACATGAACATGCTACCATAATGCCCATACCAAGGAACTAATAAGCCTCGAAGAACCTTTATGTCTTGATCAACAATACGGATAGGATTATCCTCAAAGGATTCATCAACCTCTAACTCAACCTCCTTAGGATGAAGAATATACAATGATTTAGAATGATATCGGTGAATCTAAGATACATGGTAGATGTCATGCATGGCTCGATACCTCTGAGGTAACTGAAACCAATATTTTATATCCTGAATCTCTCTAGAATCTCAATGGGATCAACATAATGAGGTGATATCTTCCCTTGTTTTTGAATTTGTTTATGCCCCAATCTAGGTGAAAATCATAATAAAACTCAACTCCCCACCTTGAACTCTAGTGGTTGATGGTGACGATCAACGTATGATGTCTATATAGAATGATCTATATAAATCCACTTCCTAATAAGTTGAACCGACTTTGAAGTCCCCTGAACAATATGTGGACCTAATAGTCATGCCTCTCCTACCTCTAACCAGCACAAGGTTAAATGGAATGGCCTAACGTATAGGGACTTATAAGGATCTATCCATATGGTCCCCTAGAAGATATTATTATAACAAAACTTAGTGGGATGTAATTATTTCTCTCAATAACATTTGAAATCAAGGATGAACAATTGGGTAATGTCTTCCAAAATCTATATTGTATACTCAGACTGACTATCGGTTTGTGGGTGATAGGATATACTCAGCAGTACTTATAAATCCAGTGCCCTATACAACCCCCACCAAAACCGCAACATTAAATGAGAATATTTTTCTGATAAAATAGAATGTGGAACCCCATGGATACATACGATCTAACAAATGTAGATCCTCCTAAGCTCATCCGCTGATAAATCCTCTTCAATAGGTAATAAATGGGTGACCTTTTTTAACCTGTCTATGATCACCTATGCGGTGTCACTGCTCCGAGGTGACCTAGGAAATTCTATCATGAAATCCATGCTGAAATCATCCCATTTACACTCAAGAATAGGTAACAACTGTAAAATCCCCACTGGTCTCTGGTTTTCTGCCTTCACCTACTGATAGGTGTAACATCGAGTAACAAACCTAGCTATCTCTCTTTTTATCCCTGACCACTAGTATCGGCGGCGTAAGTCATGATACATCTTAGTAAGATAGGGATGCACAACCCATATAGAGGCATGATACTCTTGCATCAACTCCTCTCAGACATATTTGGGAACCCATATGCATCCATGAATGTGTAATATCTCATTCTCATTAACAACCTAGCCAGGAGGCATGTCATCTCTTTCAATACTCTCCTGTAGGACCAAGCCCTCAGAATCTAACAATTGCCTCATCTCCACTCTCCCCAAAAGTGAAGATTTCAATGATAATGATGCAAGTTAAGATAGTCCATGATGGCCCTAAGACTATAAATGTATCTTAGAAAATAGTTCTATATTCTTCCACTCACTACTAGCCTCCTAAATTGCCTATGTTTGAGTCCTCCTTCTCAGAACATTGGAAACCAAATTTCCCTTTTCGGGCATATAAGCAAGCTCTAAGTAAAAGTACTATAGGTATTCAAACCAAATTCATTTACTAAGATTCAATTCACATTGTGTAAATATGTATTTGAGTATTTTTTTGTCTGTATACACCACAAAACTCTCTCCCAGTAAGTATTGTCTCCAACAATGTAGGGAATGAACAATAATAGCTAACTCAAGATCATGTGTTGGGTAGTTCCTCTCATGTGGACTCAATAGAAGAGAATCATATGCCACAAATCACTTATTCTACATCATAACTTCTCCTATACTAATACCAGATGCATCACAATAGACTATATAGCTCCTTCCCAGGTATGGAAGAATCAGGATCAGTACTAAATTCAGTCACCATTTCAACTCTTAAAAGGTTTTATCAAAGTATTTTGACCATATAAACTTCACACCCTTCTTATTCAATATTATAAGAGGTGATTCTAAGTGTGATAAGTCCAACATGAATCATATTTAATAACCATATACCCCAATAAACTCTGTATATCAAATAATTTCTTAGGGTACTCCTAGGAAACTATAACTCTCACCTTCTCTAGGTCAACTAATACTTTTGTCTCTGATATAATATGACCCAGGAAGTGAATCTTATCCATAAAAAAGTGTAACATTTTTAAATTATAATATAACTGATACTCTCTCAGTATATTCAATATGATCTCAAGATGTTTGTCATGGACATGTTGATTGTGAGAATACACCAAGATATTTTCCACAAATACCACCATAAACAAATCTAGATATGGATGGAAAACCCAATTCATCAGTGCCATGAAAATTTATGGTGCATTCGTGAGGCCGAACAGCATGACCAAATACTCGTATAATATATATCTATTATAGAATGTTTAAAGTGGTATATATTTTGGTATAACATGTACCTAGTGATAACCCAGTCTTGGATCAATTTTATAGAATACCCTTGATCCTCAGAGCTGGTCAAAGAGATCGTCTATATGAGGTAATGGATAAAAGTTCCTAACCGTAAGCAGGTTTAACCTATGGTAATCCATACAAAGCCTGAGGTTATTATCCACCTTCTTTTCAAAAAGGACTAGTGAACCCTATGGTGAAGAACTGGGTCGTATAAGACCCTTAACTTTCAAATCATCTAGCTGCCTCTTGAGTTCATGCAACTTAGTAGTAGCTATCCTATAAATAGGATTTAATACTGGTGCATATCCAAGAACTAGATTTATGGGAAACTCTACCTCTCTCTCAGGAGGTAGACCTGAAAATTTTTCTAAGAAAACATCCCTGAAATGATAAAACACTAGAGGTAAATCTTCTTGATTCGTTCCTTGATCATCCAGATATAATCTAGAAATATGAACTATCATCCCACCCAACCCACGTTCCTTGGGTCCATCTCATCTTTCTTGGACATCCCATTCACCATTATGAATAAAAACCTCACCCTCTAGTGATGTGAAGGTCACCCTTAGGTGATATAAGTCAACATAATCTTGGTAGGAACCCAACTATACTATCCCAATATTGATTTCAAACCCTTTAATCTCAAGGAAAATGAGGTTCCATATGAACTAACACCCACATATCTCAAGGGGCCACTCCCTAAAATGGCATACACTCTTCGATCGTATCCCCAACATAGTATCAAGTGTCATCATTCCATAGGAAAACTAAACATTGAGACCAAGTCTCTCAATAATAGGAATAGATATGAAGGAATGAGAAGGACCTATATTGAAAAGAGCAGATACTAACATAGAGCCTACAAGAATAGTACCTCTCACCGTAGAAGTTTCGGAACTCTACTCCTCAGGTATAGGTTGCACTATATACATCTAGCCTGATTCATAACCCTAAAGTATATCCTGGATACCCTGAGTAGGTTTTCTTTTTTGGTGCTATAAATCTAGTGTCTGTCTACCCTGACCATGACCACCTTCTCTCCCTAATCTTCTGGTTTTACTCTAGATCTCTACCTCACGAGAAGCTACTAATCCTGATCCTGGATGTGGATTCAGTGTAGACCCTCTCTCACTATCTACTGGAGGAAAATATATTCAAATCTCTATAGATGTCCTATATTTACATAAAATCAGGACTCGACTAGGTCCATCATACACTGAGGTCTCAAATGTCCTAGTCCATCGCACTGATGGAACCTCACTTGGCTACCTGAGTATGCACCTTGGAAACTAATATCATTGTGTGGAAGCTTCAAATGATGTTACCTATTACTAGTTTATTTAGTTCTGGATCTAGGTGTCAAACTACCATGGATCACACCCACGCTCTCTCTTAGGTCACACTTCATGATAAGGGACTAATTCACTATTCTGGATATAATAGTAAGCTAAAATAAATTCACATGTGATCGTATTTCATACCCAAGACCATCCTCAAATATCTTAGATTTAGATAAATTTTCACCTGATAGAATATTTTTAATTCATTAGAGCTCCATGAAATGGGTAGAATATTCCATGATTGATAAGACACCTAGCTCCAAGTGCATAAACTCTTGGAATTTATCATCCCTTAGCATCTCAGGATAGATATAATCATATAAGGTCATATGAAAATCCCTCCAAACCATATTATGATGACGATCCATCTGAGTAATAACATCCCACCATATCTTGGAAGAATACTGAAGCATATATGTAACAAGCTTCACTCTCCTCTCGGGAGGTGTCTTGAGATGATCGAAAATTGATATCATAGCCTCTATCCATGACTCCATAGCCTATGGACTATAATCCCCTAAAAACATGGGTGGATTATACTATTGAAACTCATGCATCAACTCTGCCAAAGTCAGGGCAGGTCACAGGGCTCTTTATACAGTCTGAATAAAGCGTAGGAAACACTCTCGAAACTAGGAATCAATGCCTATATCAGGTATAACCCGTGGTGCATCAAGTGGAACTACTAGAGGTTCTACTAGTGACTCAAGGCCCACCACCTCTAGAACATGGTTTCTCCCACCCTCTTGGCACACGACTCGAGGAATTCATGGTGTCATGTCTCTACAGATTCCAAACACATGCCTCAACATAAGATTTTATAACCGCTAAAAATGCATATATGTAAATAGGATGGGTACAATCCTCCCTATATAAGAGTCACACCCCTCTATCTACTCTTAAATCTAGGTTTGGCCGATGTATGGATCATAAGTAAAGCAAGAGACATTGCCTAATACCCGCTACTAAGGTCGGTTCAGGGTCAATTTATCATTGAAAAGTAAAAGTTCCTAGTATACAGAGTGTCAATTACAATTTATAGAGAAGAACACCCTTTAGATTAGAATTGTAAAACCTATTTAATAGTGACCATTTCATTTTAGAATTCAATTTCATTTAAATTCATTCTAATTTATATATAAATTCTCTTAAATGTTTGAATTATATATATCACCATTTCCAATTTATAAGGTCTCATACACCTTATAAATTGAAATTTTTCATCCATTTAATCTCAACCAATTACTTATTCAAAACTGTATGAAACATTAGAACAAGTTCATGTACATGGTAATAAAGGAACCACAACATATTGTAAATAATTCACATGGTAATATAAACATGGCATGGCATATGCATGACATATAAATCTTGAAGTGCCTATGGTGATGCATGATGCAATACTTCCTTTCCATATCCTCTAAGGGTAAAAATCCATAGTCATAAGGAACATAAAACATCAGGTGAATCACCCAATGGTGAAATCAATTCAACTATAATAATCACAATCCAAAAAAACATGTCCCAACCTAGGTAATTTGGATCTTTATTGTACATGGGTTAGCTACTCTCAGGCATGGGATCATGACCAAATACTGGCATGTCTTATTTCTCCTTTCAACCATCCCAATTAGTAAGGAAATAAAATAAAAGAAAATAAAAACCTTTGATACCACTTTTTGACATCCCAACCCTAGTTCACTCAACAGTTTCCAAACCCAATTATCCACATGACCTCAAACGTGCCTCCCCGTACACTAAAGGTTGTCGACTAGTATCAAGGGTTCATGGTGGAACATTGGGGAGATTATACCCTCATGATCATATTGTAGTATGGTGATATAATCAAATCAATAAATAGTAGAAGCATGGAAGATAACTAAATATCTAAAGAATAAGCATCCATAATATAATAACCAGGTAATCACATTCATCAATGTGATATACAAAATGATGATCATAGAATGCTATAAAAAATGAAATATAGGCATACATGGAAACAGGTACACATATATACAAGTATACCAAAAGAAAAAAAAAAGATCAAAAATATTATCTCCAGATAGCATCACAAGCCACAGATCGGTCCTATGATCCTATTCTACCATACTAAAATCAGTCAAGTATCGACAACCGAGCACTTTCCCCTATCCCAACCTACATCCATGAAGTCTTTCCAGGTAATAAAAGGCAGCCCAAGAAGGGTGTGAGATAAACTCAGTAGGGAACCACCAATGGTGTCTAATACCATTTAGTCCATGAATATATAATAAATAGTGCACAAGTAAAAATAAAATCTGTATATAAAGTGTGGTGTATAAATAAACCACATGATTGTCGGTTCCCATAGAACAATTGTCCTTTGCTACCAGCTTCACCTAAGCCAAAATGTCTCTGAGTAATCATCCAGTCATGATTTAATTTATAATAAAATCTTTGGACTTGACTCGTAGCTCAAGAATCCCTCATAACTCATGTATAAGAAATGCATGTATGATAAGACCATAAATAAAATGTAAGGCTTTGACCGAATCCAATATTATGCTTTCTCTTGGAAGGCACGTCATATAATCATCACATTATTTGATATTTCAAATGAACTTGTGCCTACCCATGATGTTCCTAATTTGGAACCTAGGTGTTTCTCTAGGCATATATGAACCCATCACCTTAAAAGCCTATCCTAGTCATTCCTTATAAGAACTCTGGTATCACTCTAGGTGTGTTATAAAGTCATTTCCCTCTAATTCCATCCTTGGTGGTCCACAATGGGAGCCCAAGTGTCACTTGTGGCATACATAATGATTTTCCCTCTGATTTTTTTCTTGTTATTCCATATAAGGAGTATAAGTATCACTCATGGAATAATAACAGTTTTCAATCTGAGTCCATCCTTGGTAGTCATCAAAGGAATCCAAGTATCACTCAGGCACTTACAATCCAGCTACCAAATGAGTCTATCCATGGTGTTTATATGATAACCCATGTGTCACCCAAGGCACATAATAATCATTTAATTATAATAATTTAATTATTCAATCCCTAAGAGTCTGTATATGGTGATCCTAAATTGTAACCCACCTCTCACTCTAGGAATGGAAATAAGAATGGTCATGGGCCCAAAGACTAATCATACCATTTAATTTCACACATTTCAACAGGCCATCATATTTATTTAAGTAATTAAACTCACCTCAGAAGGGGGCTCAAATCAAAGCATAGGATTAGAATGCCTAACATCACATGAATCCTCCCACTTATCTTAATTGGTCAGTTGAATATAAATATCGTCTCAAGTCTAAGTGATATGGATAAATAATGTCCAAGGCATAGGGACTTGGTCTTATATTCCCTCTTTTATTTAATTCATTTTACATGTCATTCAAGTCATTTAACATCCCATAATCTAGGGGTAAGAAGACACACCTTAACTGGTGAGTCAAATGTTTAGACCACCCATGGTGGTTTAATCTCATCTAAAAATACACCCAAGGGTGGTTCAAATTCGAGGACCCTAACCTTTAATTACACATCAATGGGTCTCATGGTTTATCTAGATCAAGCACATTCATTTAATTTAAAAAATATTTCATTTAATAAATGTCACTCAAAAAATCTGGTCTATGGCACAATAACATATATATATTCATCAAGTATTTGAGGTAAAAGAATGAGACCACATACCTTAGCTTGGTAGTCAAACCCTCATCTATTTTTTAGACTCTAATTTGGTCTAGAACATAAGAAATTGGGAAAATAGATAAATGAACTGAAAATAAATCATATGAGATCAAACCAAAATAACTCCATCAAGATGAATAAAAAAAGAAAGGTGTAAGAGGAATATAGAACTCACTGGTGGCTATCCAATGAGACTGATGATGGCTCGATCAGAGTCCTGATGGAAGAGATCCTTCAATGCATGGATTTAGGTGTGGATAAGTCTTCAAAAGGGAGGAGGTATTGTCTGCTAGAGGAGAAGGAAAAGAGAGGTTGGGTTATAAAGTTCTTAAGGGAAAAAAGGTCATTTTGTCCAACTTTAAATGGGTCCCACAGTTTAACTGCATGGTTGTCCAAACCATGCACAAATTGTGAAAGGATCACTACTTAGGAACCCCTTCTTGCACAGTCATGGAACATAGTTAGAAAAACCATGCAGAAACCATGTGTTTCCCCTCTGTTAAAAAATCTATAGAAAATTCATGGGTGTGAGGTCTGGGTTTCATGGTTTCATAAAATTTTGCATCACTAGATAGTACATCGGATCACCCCTCATGATTTTATCTAACCATAAATACTGGGTTGTATGGTTTCTACTAACTATGCGGCCTAGCCACCTTCTTCAAAATATCAGGCTTCAAGCTCTTTATAAGCTCTGGACACCCCTGTTTCTTATGTGAACCCACTAACATCACCCATAAGAATAAAATTAAATAATTAAACTAAATATAAAAGGTTTCATACCTCATATAAAATACATGTTCTTATATGTTTTATTACATTAATACATGCCTCTGTATACATTTTTCAAATAAATATCTAGAATATTAAAAAATATTTTAATTATGCATTCGTTTTAGCCTTTTCTAAAGACTATAATTCCAATTTTATTCTAAAAATAATCATTGGATCTCCTATTATGCATGATACTTTCCAATGCAATTTGAAATTAACAAAGAAACCAAGTTCATCTTATATTAATGGGTTACTTCCCTTAATAGCTATTATTATTGTTTTCTTCCCTTAATAACTAATATTTTGTCACAACCCGTACCAATGGGGACCATGCCACAACTCCCCAAGCCCACCTTCAATAGGCTAGGGGCTGGTGACTAACATTGAGTAAGAATATCACTAACATGGGAGGCCTCATCCTAAGTACATGTATGCACGCACGCACCTCCAAGCCCATACAATGTTGAAATGTAAAAAAACTAAAAAATCATGCATGCATACATCTAAATCCTACAACTATAGTATAATAAGAAGTATAGAAAAGTAAATAGGTCCAAATACATGCTCACCAAAAAGATTCTAAAAACAAGTGCAACCTGAAATTAATACTGGGGACTAGTATCAAAAATCTATAGGAACACATTCCAGTCTATCTAGTTTCACTAAACACCATATGGTCCTGGTCCATCTAGGACTTTTTCAAAAGGCCGATTGTCTACATAAGACACGACGTGTGTGAGAAAATCCTGTGTAGGGGTGAGTATAACAATACCTAGTAGGAAGCCTCGAAACCACAAAGTATACAAAAAAATAAGTACATTCATCTCTACAAAGGTATATTTATACAACAAAAATAACAAGAATATCTAGATATACTCAAAAAAGACATGCATCATAAAGGTAAGTCACAATTGTAATGTCAACCTTGGATTCCAGCTTGAAGGTTCCATATAGAAATAATTCAGGATAACACACTACTAAGTATGATAACACCGATGACATCCTTTTGATAGGTAATGATCATCAGGTCTCACCATTATAAGTACATTCTGAAAGACTTAAGAGATATGATACACAGATGAGGATCACTTCCAAGGACATGGGGTCTACCAACAACTCAATCTGGATTAACCCACTAAGTAGCTGATCGAAACCCATGTAGTTTTGGTCACTACGATACTAAGAACTCCACCTAGGGAATGAGTATGAATAGAGGATCTCACTTTATACCTCACAGAGGGATTACAACAACTTTATACAAGTATTCATACTGAAGGGTTTATTTTCCTATGTGTAGGATGCAATTCCATACTAAACCTTAGGGAATGAATATAGGGAATTCACCCTAACAAAACTTATCCAAAATACAGAGGAAAAGGGATCTAATACATTTTTTTTAGGAGTACAGTGCATACAGTGTGGGTATATATTGTGTCCCTTTGACCTTAGGTCTTTCTCATGTAAACGGCCCATGTCTCATGTTTGTTCCCATGTAACAGTACACGTCATGTCAGCTACCCGTGTACTCTTCCCGTGTACCATTACATTGGTATTCCCATGTACACTAGGAAAATCCATGTCTATTCGGGATTACATGATGTGTCAGATTCCCATGTACTCCATCCCACATCTGTGTACCCTCCGAGGTACACACCAATCCACTAAGTAGAGGTCGCATGCCATGTGATAGGTTCACACTCCGTGTGATCCTTAACTTTCTTCTAAAACCCTAGATTCCACTGAGAAGGGCCTATACATCATGTGTCTCTAAGTTACACACTGTGTAGTATGAAAATTTCTAGAATATTAGATCTAGTTTCTGCATCTTAGTTCATTCCTCCATCCTTCAATCTAGAAACTTCCTCACTATAAAATCATAAACCAAGCCTTGATGATCCATACCATCGCCGATCAACAACATCAGGACCTTCAATTCATTCCAAAAATGGTATCATTCATTGTTATTCATTATACGCCTAAGAACATGAAATCGGGTATCCAAAACCATCTGTTTTTTCATAGCTTCCATCGTCACACCACCTTCATGTTCTGCTAAGATAGAATCTACAATATTGAATCATTGGTCCAAGAAATGGGTGTTAAATGATTTATTTCTTAGTAGATGTCGAACCATGGGTCAAAAAATAACACCCATGATGTATAAAGAAATCAGGGGAGAAAATAACAAGAGAAATTATGAGGAACGGACCTCGTTAGATGTTCATGTCGACCTTGATTTGTTTCCATTAGAATGATGAACAAAGAGACAACAATTAATCACAAATAAATTCTTCCAATTCACAATTAATCTAACCTATCCTGCAATATGCACAATTCAAAAATAAATACATTGGTTTATTGATCCATGTTCATCATAGAAACAAAAATAGGGAAAAAAACCAAATCAAACAATGTCCTACCTTGATTTGGATCAGTCATTGATGATGAAAAAAGTTGCACCATGATCATTGGGGAGATCCTCTAAATTCATCTCACACTGGTCATCGATCTCCAATCTGGTCATTCTCCAATGGAAACTCGTTCATCGGCTCTCCAATGGTCCTCTAGATATCTTGGTTTTTATGGAAAAACCTATGAATTCCCTATAACTATTTATTTCTAAAATATATTAGGTCACTCCATCAATGAAATAAAATAAAATAATTTAATTATTTATTTTTTTCATTTCGCGTCTATGATGAATTTTATACAAACACCCCACATTGACCAAGGTTATGTTTCACCTAGGTAAAACCCACATTATAAGCTCAACAGTGCTCTCATATTTATGATCTGATCCTTCGTTTAGAAGTTATTACACTTTTTCAGGAAAATTTCACACTCATGTTATTTAATATATTTAATATATTTCAAACATTTATTCTGGGCACACTGGGCCTTAAAATTTCACACCATCTCAGTGCCTAGTCTTTAAAATAATCCATAAAATATCCAATAATAATACATGGAAAATCAGAGTCATTAAATTCTCCTCACCTTGGGGATTTACATCCAAAAAATCCAAAACAATGGCTACACAAAGAGATGTGGGTACTGAGCATGAATTTAAGACTCCCACTCCCATATGCCCTCCTGAAGATTCTCATGATGCCATTAGACATACGCTAAAGGAATCAATTTCCCACGAAGGATCCTCTCCTTTCAATCCTCAATCTCTATTAGGTACTCAGCACAGGTAGATCCATCCTTGATGTCTAGCTTGCCCTAGTCAATAATGTGTGATAGGTCATGCACGTACCTTCTCAGTTGCGACATGTGAAAGATGTCATGTACCCAGTCTAACTACGAAGGTATATTTAAGCAGTACTCTACCTCACCAAATATACATAGTATCTAGAAAGGGCCAATAAATCTTGAATATAGCTTTCCACCTCAGCCAAATCTCTGTAATCCACGTCGATGTGAAACCCTTAGGAACACATTCTCACCTCGAACTCTAAAGGCCTTCATCATATGTCCACATAAGACTTAGGATAGTGTTGTGTAGTCTTCATCCAATCCTGGATGATCTACACCTTCTTGGTAGTTTCTCGCACCAACTCTAGGCCCATGAGTCTCAACTCTCCTAGGTCAGTCCAGTAAAGTGGTGACCTACAAGGTCTCCCATTCAAATCCTCAAATTATTCCATACTGATGGTGGAATGGTAAATGTTTTTGTATGAAAAATTCACTAACAGTAGGTGATCCTCCCAACTGTGTCCAAAATCTAACATGCAATCTCATATCATATCCTCAAGAACCTAAATAGTTTTCTCATTTTAGCTATAATTTAGGGGGTGAAACACTTTCTCCAACATAAATGAGTCCCAAAAACCTCCTGGAATCCCTTACATAACTAAGATGTGAATCGAGCATCGCAGTCAAAAATGATCATCAATGGAACTCCATTGAGTCAAACTATCTCCTACATGTAAAGGCATCCTAAGATATCTACTGAACTTTGCTCCTTCATAGAAAAGAAGTGGGACGACTTGGTGATTCAATCTACAATCACCCAGATGGAATCATTTCCTCTATACGTACATGGTAAGCCTTTCATGAAGTTCATGGGTATCCTATCCCACTTCCTCTCTGGCACCTCAAGGGTTTAAGATAAACCTACTGGAACTTATTTCTTATCCTTCACTTGCTAAAAAGTAAGGCATCGAGAGACAAACTTTGTAACTACCTTCTTCATCCATGACCACAAAAACTAATGTTGGTGGTCCTAGTACATCTTTTTCACACATGCATGTACCGTAAAATGATACGTATGAAAATATCTCAAAACCACCTCCTGCAACATCACTGGTACCATTGTGTGTCCTCTGAAAATAATTACATGCTCCCCACCTTCATAAAACCCATCAGGATAATGTTCAATGTATATATGAGTACGTAGGGTCTCACATTCGACATCCCCAAGTTGTGTCTCCTTAATTCACTACAAGAGTAAAGGGGTGACAACAATCAATTGGAGGTGATTTTCTCCATCTCCATCCACAAAGGATAACTGTAATGAGGCCAACTACTCTAACACCTCATTCAGTAACCACAAACAAAATCTCTTACTGAGAGAATCTACTACCACATTCCCTATTCCATAAGTATAGATGGTTTCAAAGTCATAATCTTGGAGGAACTCTAGTCATTTCCTCTGTCTCAAGTTAAGAACCTTATGAGAGAATATATACTTGAGGCACTTGTGATCAGAGTAGAAAATAAATCGTTCACCCATCAGGTAGTTTCGTCACATATTTAATGAGAAGACTACCACTGCTAAATCAAGATCATGGGTTTTTTAGTTCTACTCATGTGGTATCAACTTACATAAACCATAGGAAATCACCACCTATCTCTACATTAGAACAAAACCAAGATCGATTACTAATGCATCGCAGAACACTACATACTCAAAAACCTCCTACGATAATCTCAAGAAGGGAGAACTCATCAATTTCTGCCTCAACTGCTGAAAATTTTTCTAGAACCTCTCCATCAAAATGAAAGGCTTCCCCTTTCGGGTAAAAGCTATCATGGGTGATGATATCCTGGAAAATTCAGGTATGAATCTCTAGTAACAGTCTGCCAACCCAAGGAAGCTCCACACCTATATCACACTCTTGGGTGGCTCCCAAGCTAACACTACCTCAACCTTGGCCAGGTACACTGCCACTTCATCTGATGAGATAACATTTCCCAGAAAGTGGACCTCCTGTATCTAGAAATGACACTTAAAGATCTTCCTGTAAATATGGTGCTCTTGGAGTACATCTAGAACCATACTCAAATGTACCTCATGATCCTCCTCAAATGTCAAGTACACAAGGATATCATTGATGAATACTACCAAGAACCAGTCTAACAAAGGTTGAAATATTCGGTTCATAAGTCCCATGAACACTGTTAAGACGTTCATCATTCCAAAGGGAATCATTATATACTCATAGTGTTTAACCTTCAAAAACCATTAAGCCCCTCTCAAATGATTGAAGAGGTCATTAATCCTTTCTAGTGGATACTTGTTCTTCACGTTCACCTTGTTCAAGCATTGGTAGTCCACATATAACCTCAAGCTCCCATCCACCTTCTTGGAAAACAAAATTGGGGATTAATAGGGTGAAACACTGGGTATAACAAATCCCTTCCTCTCCAAGTCTTCCAATTACACTCTTACCTTGGGAATCTCTATGGGATCCATCCGATATGATGGCATAGATATCAGTGTCATCTTGGGGTATAGATCAATGCATAAGTCTTTCTCTTGGAGGGGAGGTAAACCTTGAATATCCTTAGGGAAAATTTCCTTGTTATCCACCACCACTATAGGAAACTAGTAACTCATAACATCCACTAAACCAAGGGTTGGGCTAGAAAACTCATGAGTAATTAGAAGAACCCTCCTATGCATGAGTATATCCTATGCTACATGGGTTTCCTTTTCTCTGACAAAAGAAAACCTAGTTCCATCACTGCGGACACACTACATCCTCTTCCTGAAATAATCAATCTGGTCATTAACTATGGATGATCATTCCATACCTAAGATGATTCCATAAGGCCTCATCGCTACTATAAATATATCCCAATAAAATATCTCACCACCAAGAGTCTGGTTACACTGTCGGCACAAGTGTGTGATCATTGATTCATCTCCAGTAGAAGTCTCCAAGCATAAGGGTTGATCCATGGGCTCAACTAGAATCTCTAAGTCTCAAATAAGATATGTGACAAGAAAGGAATGACTAGAAAATATGTCTATCAATACTGTAGCTAAGGTAGAAAATACACAGATCATACCTCGAATCATTCTCGAAGCCTCTGTGTCATAAGCTTTGACCACCTATATCTATCCCCTCCTTTATCCACCAGCTCCCTGAGTCTAGCGTGGACCACTTGTGGGTGGGGGTGGTAACAATTCAAAGAGTCTATCACCTCCCACTACTCACTTATATCCTTTTCCATGTCTATTACCCCATGGAACTTCTTATTCCCTCCACTTCCTCTACCTTGGTGGCCCATCCATGGTCTCTCTATTAGCCATACGGCAGGTTGGAAAATTTTGTTCAAGATGTCCCCAGCCATCACATGAGAAGAACTGCCTCTCCTTAGGATGATTGGACCCATCCTAAGAGTCTTGAACTACAGACCCTCTATCCTAGAACCTCATCCTAAAATTTCTCACATATTTAGGTCCCTGAGACTGATGTTGGCTCCCTGTTTCTGATGTCTCTTCTCCTTCTTACCCACTACCAGAAACCATTGGTTTTATTTGCTCATCCAAGAAACTCTCAACCACCAAATCTCATTCTAGGACCCCTTCATAAGTAGGAATGCATAGAGGGATAACACCGGATTTTATGTATCTACGTATCCCTCGCTCAAAGGTCTAATCCCTAAAGAACTGGTCATGAACCATATCCATCGAGTACCTAGAGAGGTTGGTAAACCTCGACGAATACTCAACTACTATCATGTTATCCTGTGGGAGATAAATAATCTCCTAGATATGTATATCCCTTATCATATATGGAGATAACTCCTCTCTAAAGAGATACTCAGACTTTGACCATGGTGGAGTCACCTCGTTGTATGACTAGGTCACTAACCCCCACCATCGTCCTACTGAGATGTGGAGAAGGCTTTCCATCTGGACTGCCATCTAATTTGATGTTATCCTGACTAGATAAAAAAGTTGGGTCACCACCACAAGCTGGTACTTAGTCACATATAGGTCAGGCTCTCCACCAAACCTGAGGGGTCTTCATCGCTGAAACTCGTGAATTGTTCTCATCATATGCACCTCATCTGATGGTACTGCAAGTACCATGTGATGCTCTATAGGTGGTGGTATATCTGATGCACCACTTGGAGGTAACATCTATGGAACTAGTCCATGTATCAATGCCTCATCACTTATGGGATCATCTCCATGATCCTGATGTTGAATCCTAGCTGGCATACTTCACAAATCCATCCTTAAATTAAACAAGATATACCATGGTCAATGAGTATATCTGGAAAACTGATTCAAGAAGGACATGGAAACCACAACTCATTCCTATGTGATGCATATACCATTTTTTTCCTGTAACCAATGTTATCATGTACTGAGTTTAAAAGCAGGTGATCAGAGTCTTGTTTTATGGATACTTTGGTCTTCACACCAACACAGGAGTCCCTGGCTTGAAAGAAAAACTCGAAACACTTAACATTGTTGCCCCAAATCAATATCACAGACTTCAGTCCTAAGGTAGAACCAACTACTCTGATACCACTCTATCACGATCTTTCCTAATGGGTCCCATTATGCAACTCCCCAAGCCCACCTCCAATAGTCCATGTGCTGAGTAGGAATACCACTAACATGGGAGATCTTAGCCTAAGTGCTTTTATGCACGCACACACCTACATTCCCATACAATGCTGAAATGTAAAAAAAAAATGAACAACCATGCATGCATACATCTAAATCCCACAACCAGATTATGGTAGGAAGTAAAGGAAAGTAAACAGGGCCAAATACAATCCCACTGTAAAGAGATTGAAAACAAGCCCAAAGTAAAAGTAATAATGGGGATTGATATCAAAAATTTGCAAGAACACACCTCGATCTATTTGATCTCACTAAGAATCATCTATTCCTAGTCCATCTTGGACTCTGTAAAAAGGCCAATCGTCTCCACAAGACATGACATGTGTAGGAAAATACCATACAGGGGTGAGTATAACAATACCCAATAGGACACCCCGAAACCATAAAGTGTATAACAAAATAAGTACATTAAAATTTACATAGGTATATGTTTACACCGCATATAATAAGAATATCAAGATATACTCACCAAAGACACACAATCTAAAGATAAGTCACAGCTATAATTCCATCCTTGGTTTCTAGCTCGAATATTCCATGTAGCACTCATCCAAGAGAACACACTCTTGAGTATGATAACACTAATAAATTTCTTCTGAGAGGTAATGCTCATTGGGTCTCACCATTATAAGTACAAACTGAAAGTCCAAAGAGAAATTATGTATATATGAGGATCACTCCCAAGGCCATGGGGTATACCAACAACTCAATCTGGATTAACCCACTAAGTAGAGGATCAGCACCCACATAGTTTTAGTCACAATGATACCAAGAACTCCACCTAGAGCACAAAGATGAATAGAGGATCTCACTCTAGGCCTCACAGATGGATTCCAAAAACTATATCCAAGAATTCATGCTGAAGGGATCGTTGTCCTATGTGTAGGAGGAAATTCTATACTAACCCTCAAGGAATGGATATGAGGAATGCACCCTAAAGAAACTTTTACAAGATACATAGAAAAAGGTCTTTAAGCTATCTTTTTAGGAGTACATGGTGTATAGAAGGTGTACACGCCATGTCCCTTAGACCCTAGGTACTTCTCATTTAAATGGACCATGTATCATTTCCATGTTCGTGTCTATGTAACAATACATGGAATGTTGGTTGTCTGTATACTAGTACATAGGTATCCCTATGTACACTGAGCCAAGTCATGTTTGTGTGGGAGTACACGGCGTGTCAGCTACCCACGTACACCATCCTGTGTCCATGTACCCTATGAGGTACACACCAAGCCACTAGGGAGAGGTCACATGTCGTGTGATAGGGTCACACGCTGTGTGATCCTTAACTTTATCCCAAAACACTATCCACCACTGAGAAGGGCCCACATGGTGTGTGGATCTGGATTACACATCATGTAGAGAAATTTCTAGAATCGCATATATGGTTTTTGTATCTTTGTTTGTTCCTTTGGCCTTCGATCTGGTGACTACCTCATTAGGAAATCATTAACCAAGCCCTGATGATCCATGCCATCACTGATCAACAACATTCAGACCTTAAATTAATTTGAAAAAATGGGATTGTTCATCATTGTTCATTGTATACCGAAGAACATGATATAGGGTATCCAAAACCATCTGATTCACCACCGCTTCCATCATTGCACCACCATCATGTTATGTTGAGACTGGATATAGAATATTAGATTGTTTTGGAAAGAAATGGGTGTATATTGATCAATTTCTTGGTGGATGTCTAACTACAGGTCAATGAAGAATGCCTACAATGAATGAAGAAATCGAGGGAGAAAACACAAGAACAGTTATGAGGAACGGACCTTGATCAATTTTTGTGTGGACCTTGATTCATTTCCATTAGAACAATTAACAAAGAGATAACAATTAATCACAAGTAAATTCTCCCAATTCCCGATTATTCTAACCCATCCTGCAATACACATGATATATAGATCAATCTGTTGGTTTATTGATATGTGTTCATCATAGAAACCAAAACGGGGAAAGAAAAAAAATTAAACAATATCCAACCTCGATTTGGATCGATTAATGATGAAGAATGAAGTTGTTTTATGATTGTTGGAGAGATCCTCTGAATATTTCTCACACCAGTCATCGATCTCCGATCTGGTCATCATCCTCCAATAGAAACTTGTTCATCAGCTCTCTAATGGTCCTCTAGATCTCTAGGTTTTAGAGGCTAAACCTAGGAATTACCTATAACTATTTATTTATAAAATAGGTTAGTTCATTATGTCAATGAAATAAAATAAAATAATTTAATTAATTATTTTATTCATTTCATTCATGCGATGATTTTTCTACAAAATCCCCACATCAACCAAGGTTATGCCATGACTCGAGTAAAAACTACATTCTGAACTCAATGATTCTCTCAAATTTTTTATTTGGGACTCCATTTAAAATTTATTTCACTTTTTCAAAAAAAACTTATGTTCATGCTATTTAATATATTTCAAAACTTTATTCTAGGCACACTGGGCCTCAAAATTTCATTTCTTCTTAACACCTGGTCTCAAAAATAATCCATACAATATCTAAAAATAATACATGGAAAATATGAGTCATTGCATATTTATCCATCCATTCCTTATATTGTAGGAACTGTTTGGGTGAAAATATTATTGGGAAAATCAATTTTACTATTTTAGTGGGTACATATTTACTTTATTTTTTACAAAAAACAATCATATACTTACTCTTGAAATACATAGTAATTTTAAATACCTCATCAAGAAAAAATTCCTCTGCATAAAATTCTTATATCTCTATGTTAATTATTCAACTATCTACTAACAAAATAACATTAGGTAGACATGTAATATCAAATTGTCACATTCATTGCTTATCAGGACCTTAAGTCAATTTTTCTTAAAATTTTCATTATATTTTGAATATTTCATTTATAATTAAAAATATTTTAGACTTGTTTTGTTATTTTTATTATTATGATTTCTTTTTAAAATAAAAACACTATATAATTAAATTTATTCTATCCACATACATTGTTATTATTTCACTACTGTCATGTCTCAACATATATATTATTATGTGAATACAATTACTCATAAATATTTCTACTATAAAAGCTATTTCCTAAAAATTTTATATAAATACAATAGATGACTCAAAAATTGAACATGTATTGGTAGATGTTGAATGTATAAGAAACAATTGATGGTATATATGTTAAATACATGTTCCATGTTTTTTTTCAAATTTATATTTTTTCCACATTCTTATCCTATTACATAAACTATCTATAATTATGTTAAATTGCATGATTTCCCACCACACATGTCACCACTTCCTTCAAATTTTCCATCCAATATTTCCCCATTAATTTAATCCATCGAGATACCTCACGACTATTAGATTTCATCACAACCTACAATCTCACTCCCCATCAATCGCCATTTTTTCCTATGTGAACCCTACCCTCTCCGGTTATCCTCCTCAGCTAATATTATCTAGAAACTATAATGTTATATGTGCATTGATTAATTTTTTTCACATAAATCTTTCAGTGTCACATTTTTTTATACTCTATTTTTTTTCAAATTGGAACTTGTGATTTGAAATCACTATGGTGGAATACCAATTGTTTTTTCAAATTTGATGTATTCTTTTATTTTAATCATAGTAAAATACATTGAATTGTATTCTTAAATTATTATTATTTGGTTTTATTATTGACTTTATTTTTTTACAAAATCATATTATCCATCATGTAACGACTCGGACCCAAACATCCACCCGAACAGTGCTAAACGGGTCGGGTGCTACTACCTTAGGCGCACCTCCTCGAACGCCAAAGGCTACTAAATAGAAGAGAGGGTCTGATAGGTATAGTGGGGAGGATATACCCTCTCGAAGGATAACAACAATGGTACTAGTCCAAGTATAACAGTAAAGATGCAGTGGAATAAAAGACTCAGCAGACTCGAACCAGACCTGCAGAGCGGAAGCACATTCAATATAAATAAATAGCGGAAGCAATAAATATAAAGAACAACAGTGAAAAGTAAACACAACAGCATGATAATCACTGGTAACTACTAAACAAACCAAACATGCATCCATAGCAAGTCACTAAACAAAAGGGGCGCCAATGGCTAACCAACAGTAGCAACAAACAAGTAAGCATGCTGATACAAGTAAAGAAAGAAAAACAAAGTAACCCCTACTAGGTAATACCTCAAGGTCCTTACCATCTCCATGCAACAACGAACGCAGCCCAACTCCTGAATCTGGCATCTTTCCTACACGTAAATCCATAAAGTTTGCACGCGTACCGAAGGGCCCGTGTAGGGTGTGAGACAAATCTCAGTAGGATACCACCCAATAGTGCATAACTAATATAAGTGTTTAAGAATTCATGCATTTATAAGGAAAGCAGTAAACAATACTATGTACAAATAAACACTAACTCCATTGGTTCTCAGCAGCCACCATGAAGTGTCACCTGCTTTGGCCAATGCTGGAATATCTGTCATGTAACCTGGCACCATGTGCCCCCTGACAACACGTGTCTCAAGTACCAACGTCTCGAAGGCACACCTAAGAAGTAACCTGGAGGAACAGTGATACCTGCCCTCAATAAGAAACCAGAGGGACAGTGATATCTACCCTCAAATAATGTAACCGGATGGACAGTGATATATGCCCTCAAATTACGGCGAGCCTCATCCCCCAACCCAATAGTCTTGATGGTGTCCCCAAAGGATCCTCACCTTCCACGTGGATTCCTACAGTAATAACCCCAAACCAAAATACCTAAACCGCAACTATGGGGGGCCTCTACCCACACGAGTGGTCAAAACCACCTCATCACGGAGTATCTCTGTGTGCACACTACTCAAGGTTTTCAGGTGAGCGGTAATCACCAAAATAGTACCCAAGCCACAACACCTCTGAAACCTCGTGCCTCTATGACCATGTCGCTCAAGTATAATGGAATTTCCATCCCAATAACCCAGGACATGCCCAACCTGACAGTCATCCTGCCTCAAATCGACGTCCATGACGCCCAATCCCGTGGTCAGAACCACCCAACGTAACCCGAGCCAAGCCCAACTTGTGATCAGCATCACACAATAATATCTGGTCCATACCCAACACAACCCAAGGGGTCCAGCATGTTCAATTCAGCAATTGTATATATAAAAAAATAAAACAGGACACATAAACAGGCAAAACAAACTAAACAGTTGAATTGCACTATGCAAGGTGTTGTCCCATACCAGCACTAAGGTCTTGAATGCATCTAAAAAATTTATATCAAGTTCAAAATACTAAACTCAACAGTTTATAACAATATAATTCAAATTAAACCATTTTGGAATTCCCCGGCCAAAATGCCCCGATGAGCAATGGCCCCTCACCCGGCCCCGCTCAAGCAAAACTGGTAATAGGGCATACCCAAAGGTATCCCATAGGTCAATGAACAATATAATATGAAATATCAAATAAAAGTGGGTCTCGCTCAAAATAACCAAAAATGCGTCAAAGGCTGCATCACCCAAATGACCACGAAAACACAAAAAAGGTATGCACCACCTACCTGAGAATCGTACAATGTTACTCCTCCAGTAACAACCTCAAATTCGGTCTAAAATGCAGTAGATCTAAAAAAGAATCCAACCCGCTCAAACCACTATAACTCGTTCTAGAACATAAATCAAACAAAACGGCTCAAGAGGAATCGAGGTCTTAGCTAGGGGGTTCCAACGCATCAATCAGTGTTTGAATCGGGTCTCAGACGGGTGATTGGGAGAAGAAAGAAGCTTCGGTCGGCTTGGTTTGTGAAACTGGGTGGAACATATGATTTCTTCCTTAAAACAAGGCTACTGCCCATTTTAACACAAAAAAAGAAACTACACGGCGTGTACTTTAGGACTACATGCTGTGTATATCATTTAACTGTTCATATGGCAGCTGGAATTCCGCCGACTTACTTTCCAGAACCTGCCAACATGAGTAAACAGTGTGTACCTATGGGTACACAGCGTGTACTTGGTTTCCCTTCTCTTACTCGCCGACTTACCCACACGCCATGTATATTCCTTATACACGGTTAGACTACATAGTGTGTCCAAGGGGAACACGGCGTGTACTTGTTTTCAACGATTCTCCCCGGCCAACAGGCCTACACGCCATGTATGGCCTCGACACGCCTAAGGGTACACGGCGTGTCATAGAACTACACACCGTGTAGTAAGAAATTTCAACACGATCATCACACGACATGTACTCTGCGAGCACACGGCCGGTCACTCGCTTAAAATATATACGACGTGTAGTCTAGAAATTTCCAGAAACTGCCCAAATTTTCCATTTTTCTCAGGGACAAGTCAAAAATTCAAACAGGGTTAGGATTTTGACCCGTTCTAAAAACTCAGGTTCTTACAATCTCCCCACCTTAACATAGCTCGTCCCCGAGATATCAAATGAAACTCAGAGATGGCACTAAACATACCACCTCGATCAAAGTAACCCGGACTTCCCCAGTCTCAAAGTTCCTAGCTAAATTAATCAAGGGGGCTCCCCACGTTAGGAATCGCCTAACCCGGTCTCAACCCAAAAAAACTCAAAGCAACAATGTTTACTAACCTATTTTCCGGATGCATATTTCTTCCGTGACACATCGTCACCCCTGCACCTCATTGGTGCTCCTATTTCATCCCTAACACCCAACACATCCCGCACCGCATCTGTGTCCGCCTCCACGAGGTCCTTCATCCCATGGATTCTTAAAAATGAACCTGGTGCCTAGCACCTCAAGTAGCCCACATCCTCGATGCCCTGATGCCCATGGCACCTTAAGTAACCTGCATCCTCGATGCCCAGATGCCCAAGGCACCTCAAGTAACTCGCATCCTCGATGCCCTGATGCTACGCATCTCATACATATATATATAGAGAGAGAATATATCACGCACCTGATATGGTGTCAATCCCACTGAATAGCATCTAGTCAGTCCACATAGATCATGTGCACCACGTGCACTCAAAACAGACATGCCTCTATAGGTCATGCCAAAAAGGAAACATGGAGATCACGGCCACACCACGGTATACCTCTAACCATCGTCATCTCACCAGCTTGTTCAGCCTATGGTAGCTCCACAGCATGCACATGGCCTGAAGTATGACTATCTGATGCCTAACCCCCCTACGGTGCAGCCCCAGCCACCGGGAATTGACCCCTCAGCTGGATCTCGTTGTCTCTGTCATGTCCTCCACGTGCAGCTGAAACCCAGCTACCCTCTCCTAGTACCGAACCTGAACCAACTCTTGATGCCACTGTCTATCCTGGTCACTATCTTTTGGCTATCTGAGAAGGCTTCCTACAGAACCTTTCCAGATGTATGACCTTCCCACATGCCTGGCACTCCTTTGGAGGCCTATCGCACTAAGTCCAAACATGTCCCGACTATCCACACTGAAAGAAAATCACTGAAGAACTACCACGAGGTGGTCTAGCTGAATCCCTAGCCTAACTTCCCTACTGGAACTCATCCCGTCCTCACTTCCTGTTGTCTAAACCATCACCTGAATCTGTCACTCGGCCAACCTAGGGCCTATCCCTCTAGTTTCCCACTGCTATAAGCGCCTGGTTCACTGCCTCAGAGAAGGAACCCAGCCTGAAGATGTTCACATAGACCCAAATGGCATGTCGTAAGCCCTCCTCAAAGTGTCTCACCCTAACCACGTCATCACTTACCATACCAGGTGCAAAGAAAGACAACTCTGTGAAGGTATATGCATAGTCCATGACGGACATGTCTCCCTGCTGAAGAATTAAGAACTCCCAAGCTCTCTCTACCCTCGGTGTCTCTGGATAGAAGTGCTCAAAGAACCTTTCCTCGAAGTCCTTCCATGCCAGTCCCTCGTGCCAATGAGCCTGAACCTACACATCCCACCAACGCTTCGCCAGTCCTCTCAGCATGTACGTCGCCATCTTGACCCTCCGCCCTGGAGGCGTCTCAAGCTGCTCGAAGATCATCTGCATGCTCTCGATCCGGTTCTTAGCCGCCTATGGACCACCCTCACCCTGAAAAAGCAGTGGGTGCTGCAAATGGAACTCTTACGTCAGATATTCCATAGATGGATCTGTATCCTGCGTGCCTCTGTCGATCCCCTGCAAGACCCGCACCAGACTAGCTCGAAGCTGCTCGTCGAGCCATGGCCCGAACAATGCCAAACCCGGATGTTGTCCTGCCTGTACTGAATCCTAGACCTGATCCTGTCCCTAAGCCTGTACCTGCGGCTCATGCTCTTCCTGTACCGAATCCTGAACCTGATCCTGCACCTGCGGCATTATACCATCTCCCGTCTGATGCTCCATCTGAGTCGCCCAAAAAGGAACCTGAAAAATACCATAAATGGTCAGACAGCACATATATATATATATATATATCAATATATATTCAACGCAGATAAGAAAGTAGTAAAAGACAGTGCACACTACTACCATTACTCTCCCCCACTATAACCCATGCCCCACGGCATCCCGGCCTCATGGTCTCCTTACCCGCCCCTAACAGAGTCGAGTATCAAAAGTACCTCGGGTCGTGCCCGTCCTGACAACCAACATTGCCTCAAACCAACGATCGAGTCACCCAATCTTGGTGATCAAAATCACCTCAACTAAAGTACCTACCTGCTCATACAAGAGCCATACCCAAATATCCTGCCACATGCAATTCTACAAACATAAAGCATGGTATACACATTGAAACAACAAGCAATTCTATCAGGAATTTCACCTTTTCACATTTCAACAATACAAATCATGGCCATTTATTTTTATTCACATGTCATTATCACTTCACAAAGCATACATGCAGTTATGAAGTTGAAATACCCTAAAAATGTGCCTATCAAAATCCAAGCAAACAAGCCTTGCCATACTAGGCCAAGGTCCAAGTCTCCCTTACCACACCAGGTCAAGGGTTACATATCACAATCCATAACATCACACACCAAGTCAGCCACCAAGGTGGAAATCATATATCAACAGTAATCTAAGAAAAAAGAAAATAGCAATTCTCACCCATGGCAACTTGGTCCTTCCCTCATACCTGGGGCTGCAGACACCCAAACAAAAGCTAGAAACCCAATTCCAGTAACAACCTACATCTCCAGTATACCATATCCCAAATAGTAAAACCAGCATAAATAAAAGAGAAGTCTCAATCTCATTAGTATCCAGTAAAATAATGCTACTAAATCCCTGTTAAGAATGCCTCTGATACCACTTTGTAACGACCCGGACCCGAACAGCCACCCGAACAGTGCTAAACGGGTCGGGTGCTACTACCTTAGGTGCACCTCCCCAAATGCCAAAGGCTGCCAACTAGAAGCGAGGGTTTGATAGGTATAGTGGGGAGGATATACCCTCTCGGAGGATAACAATGATGGTACTGGTCTAAGTATAACTGTAAAGATGCAACGGAATAAAAGACTCAGCAGACTCGAACCAGACCCGCAGAGCGGAAGCACATTCAATATCAATAAATAGCGGAAGAAATAAATATAAAAAACAACAGTGGAAAGTAAACACAACAGCATGATAATCACTGGTAACTACTAAACAAACCAAACATGCATCCATAGCAAGTCACTAAACAAAAGGGGCACCAATGGCTAACCAACAGTAGCTACAAACAAGTAAGCATGCTAATATAAGTAAAGAAAGAAAAACAGAGTAACCCCTGCTAAGTAATACATCAAGGTCCTTACCATCTCCATGCAACAACTAATGCAGCCCAGCTCCTGAAGCTGACCTATTTCCTGCACGTAAATCCATAAAGTCTGCATGCGTCCTAAAGGGCCCGTGCAGGGTGTGAGACAAATCTCAGTAGGATACCACCCAACGGTGCGTACCTAATATGAGTGTTTAAGTCGTCATTCATTTATAAGTAAAGTAGTAACCAGTACTATGTAAAAATAAACACTAACCCCACTGGTGCTCAGTAGCCACCATGGAGTGTCACCTGCTTCGGCCAATGCCAGAATATCTGTCATGTAACCCAGCACCATGTGCCCCCTGACACCGTGTGTCTTAAGTACCGACATCTCTAAGGCATGCCCAAGAAGTAACCTAGAGGAATAGTGATACCTGTCCTCAATAAGAAACTGGAGGGACAGCGATATCTGCCCTCAAATAATGTAACCGGAGGGACAGCGATGTCTGCCCTCAAATCACAGCGAGCCTCATCCCCCAACCTGATAGTCTCGATGCTATCCCCTGAAGGCTCCTCACCTTCCATGTGGCTTCCTACGGCAAGCACCCCCAACCAAAATACCTAAACCACAACTACGGGGGGCCTCTACCCACATGAGTGGTCAAAACCACCTCATCACGGAGTATCTCTGTGTACACACTACTCAAGGTTTCTGGGTGAGCGGTAATCACCAAAATAGTACCCAAGCCACAAAACCTCTGACACCTCATGCCCCTATGACCATGTCTCTCAAGTATGATGGCATCGCCATCCTAGTAACCTGGGTCATGCCCAACCTGATAGTCATCCTGCCTCAAACCGACGTCCATGACGCCCAATATCGTGGTCAGAACCACTCAACGTAACCCAGGCCAAGCCCAACCTGTGATCAGCATCACTTAAGAATATCCGGGCCATGCCCAACAAAACCCAAAGGGTCCAGCATGTGCAATTCATCAATTTCATATATAACAAATTAAAACAGGACACATAAACAGGAAAAAAAAACTAATCAGTTGAATTACACTATGCAAGGTGATGTCTCATACCAGCACTGAGTTCTTGAATGCCTCTAACAAATTTATATCAAGTTCAAAATACTAAACTCAACAGTTTATAACAATATAATTCAAATTAAACCATTTTGGCATTCCCCGCCCAAAATGCCCTGATGAGAAACAACCCCTCACCCGGCCCCACTCAAGCAAAACTGGTAACAGGGCATACCCAAAGGTATCTCATAGGTAAATGAACAATATAATATGCAATATTAGATAAAAGTGGGTCCCGCTCAAAATACCTAAAAACACGTCGAAGGCCGCATCACCCAAATGACCACAAAAACACAAAAAAGGTATACAACACCTACCTGAGACTCGTACGATGATACTCCTCTGGTAATAGCCTCCAATTCGGTCTAAAACATGGTAGATCTACAAAATAATCCAACCTGCTCAAACCCCTATAACTCATTCTAGAACAGAAATCAAACAAAACAGCTCAAGAGGAATCGAGGTCTTACCAAGGGGGTTCCAACACATCAATCGGTATTCGAATCGGGTCTCAGACGGACAATCGGGAGAAGAAAGAAGCTTCGGTCAGCTTGGTTCGCGAAACCGGGCGGAACAGATGAGTTCTGCCTCAAAACGAGGCTACTGCCTGTTTTAACGCAAAAAAAAAGAAACTACACGGCGTGTACTTTAGGACTAAACGCCGTTTATATCATTTAACTGTTCATATGGCGGCTGGAATTCCGTCGACTTACTTTCCAGAACCTGCCGACATGAGTACGCGGCGTGTACCTATGGGTACATGGCGTGTACTTGGTTTCCCTTCTCTTCCTCGCCGACTTACCCACACGCCATGTATATTCCTTATACACGGCTAGACTACACAGAGTTTCCAAGGGGAACACGGCGTGTACTTGGTTTCAATGATTCTCCCCGGCCAACAGGCCTACACGCCATGTATAGTCTCGACACGCCTAAGGGTACATGGCGTGTCACATAAATACACACCGTGTAGTAATAAATTTCTATACGTTCATCACACGGCATGTACTCGGTAAGCACACGGTTGGTCACTCGCTTAACATATACACGGCGTGTACTTAAAGTACATGGTGTGTAGTCTGGAAATTTCCAGAAACTGCCCAAATTCTCTAGTTTTCTCAGGGACAAGTCAAAAATTCAAATAGGGTCGGGATTTTGACTCGTTCTAAAAACCCGGGTTCTTACACATCATGCTTTATATTTTTAGTAATTTTCATTCTTTATTCAAATTGAAAAACTATAAATGCACTTTAAAAAATATTCTCTTAAAAAAAATAGAATTTTATATTGTGCCATTTAATTTATTCTAGAATCCAAATCTAGAATACCATTTTTTATGCACCGAACATTAATTATTCTCTATACTTTCAAGGGAGTTATGTTATGTTACAATAAATTTTATATGAAATTTGAAGCTTTTTCAACTACTTCTTAGTATACTTTATACCCCTATATCTAAAAAACTATCCACATTTTAGTTGTCTTAAATTATAAATTTTCATTCAATTGAAAATGTAATAATTTATCAAATGATCCATTCTTAGATCACTTAATTACTCTCATTTTCAAGGAGTTTTGGACTAACCCAATTGATGTTTTCATTGTTTCAAGCTATCCATATTTAATATTTCTATATATGAGTGGGGATGTTTGGGTAATGAAAATAACCACTAAATAGGAATGGATTTCTCCATTTTTTCTTTAATTATTGATCTAAAGACACGGTTCTAGCTATTTTTGGAGAAATATTGTTGGGAAAAATCCCTCAAGGTATCATTGAAGCATTTTTTAGGTGATTGTGTTTGTTGACAAAGTTGACATCTGTGTTGTGTTTGTTGACAAAGAAAACCATGACATACAAATTTGTTGACAAAGGTGATTTCATTGTGGCATGTCGAGTTCAAGGGTTGTGATTAATGATCCATGTTTGATTCAAGAATTTCGACAAAGGAATGGATGATCTGGAGGTGGTACAAAAAGAGCAGATACAAGGTGGTGTTGTTTTCCAGTGTTTACCAATTTTTTGGGCCTGAAAATCGACAAATAGATAAAAGCAGTTTTGGAAAAGGGACTTGATCACCGTTAACTTGAAGGAGATGAAACTTGCACGCCATATGTTTTTCAAGATCAGAACATAAAAATATGGCAAAGGGAAAAGGAGCACTCAATTTTTATGTTTGGTCACGCAAGTGACTTTCGCGGCAGAGACTTGCACGCTGAAACTTGCATGCCGAGGGGAGACTTGCGCGCCGTCGTGCAGGGTGTCCAAATTCCTATAAATAGAGGTCGACCCCTCCTCATTCGGTGAAGAGTTCAACACTTAGAAAAATCAGAGCTCCCGTTATGCAGGTGTGGTGGTCGCGCAAGTGGTGTGTGGTCATGCAAGTAGAAGTTGCACGCCAGGTGATAGTTGTGCGCCTAAGGTGGTTTGGGTGAGGAAAGAAGTGAGCCACCCAAGTCTTGAGTTGAAGAAGGGGGTGTCGCTCAAGTTGTTGAGGTGAACTTGCACGCCAGTTTTGAAGAAGCGTGAAAGTTGTTGGTTACGTGCCAATATTGGTTTGTGCATAAATGGGTGTGAGTCATGCAAGTTTTGGAGTTGCAGAATCTTGTGTCGTGCAAGTGGTTGAGGTGGACTTGCGCGCTAGTTATAACTTGTGCGCCGATACTTGCGCACCGGCTTAGAGAAGGGTTCCAGGTAAGTTTGATTCACGATAGTGATTCAGGGCTGTGTGAAAGCTTAAAGATTTCCTGATACCTTCGATGCAAAGTGAGATTCATCTACGGGTGAAAGTTGGACTTCAACAGAGTATCTACATACAACAGAGGATGTATTAATTAGTGATAATGAAGATACCTACAGGTCTATAAAATGTGAGTGGATCCTTTCTAGAGCAGTGAGCAAAGGAAGAGGAAGACGGTGATCCTCTCCACCGGCAGTGAGCCAGAGAGAGAAATAGGGAGTGACCCTTGGGAAAGTAGTGAGATGACCTTAAACCTTGTAAAGGCAGTGAGTCTGGGAATAGAAGTGATCTAGCCCAAACCTTGTAAATAGTAGTGTGCTTTAGTGGATTTGGTACAGCGGCACATCGTCGTTGTATGCTCCATGGACATAGCCCAGTGAGGTTGAACCAAGTAAAAATCTATGTGTCTGCATACTTGCTTCCCTACATTGCATTTAAAGCATTATCATTAGATAAAGAAGAAAAAAAGAGATCATAATAAACACACAAGTTCAAAAAAAGTAACCCTTGTAATAAATAGGTCAAGATCCAGTGGGGTAAGAAGAATTTTTAAAAAGAATATCCATACCCTGATTCACCCCCCCCCCTCTCAGGGTATATAGGCCCCTATTGGTCCTAAAAAATAATATCAGCAATCTAATCTATGATAAATATATATTGCTCCAACACTCTATATAAATTTTTACAAAACTTGGATGTATCGTGATGATATGTTGGTGTGAAATTTAAAAATATATATGTTACATAATAATCCCAAGATAAAGGTGAGATCATAGACTCTGGGTGTCTTTCTCATAGTGAAAAAAATGATTCTTTAAAATATGATTATTATTTGGTGGTTCATTGATATCAAAATCCTTTTAAAATTCTCAACAATTCCAAATAAGTGACCGTTATTGAAGCTACTGAGTGGTGACCTTGGGCCAATGATTTTCTTCAGACTAAGAAAAACTTAAATGTTGCAACCATTGAAGTTAGTTCACTAAGACCAACTGTTTTCACTTTTTTTACATATATATCTGATAATTTGAATATTAATAGAACATATTATTACAATAAGAAATAATCCTAGATGGTTACACACTAAGTGTTTCTATTGATCTCAATTAAATTATATTTGAATTTAATTAATAGAATAAATATTATTCTCAGGACTGAGGAATAATTTTATTCAAGTTTTATCGATTGCATAAATTAAATAAATATTTATTCTTTGGATTGGGAATAAAATGTATTTATTTATTTTATTAAATAATTAATAAATATTTGTTTTCTGTTTTATGGATAAAATATTTAATTATCAATAAAATGTTTATTTAGGAATTCAATAAATTTTGAGGAGTTTAAGCAGACCAAGACTATGTCTAGTAACAAATATTAATTTACAAGCTAGTTAAATAATATTTTTTATTGCACAAGTTAGCACACACACTATAAAATAATATTATTATTATATTATTGTCATGGGGTTTAATAAATATCATTATATTATTTAAGTCTTGGTATGCAATTAAATAATATTTTAACTTAAAATCAAACTCTAAAATTAGATGGTTATGTCTATTGTGTATGGTTAATCAAAAATTGATAATACAGAAACATTTTTCATAGTTAACTTCTCTCTCTATATCTCTATCTCTATCAAAATCCTTCTCGCTTCCTCTCAAGAATAATAATAACTCCTTCAAGCCTGAGGTATCTTAGAGTGATCAAGACAAAAATTTCAAGATAATTGATTTGTCACACTTGCACTCGGAAATCAATTGACATTGCTCGAAGATAAAAGGAGCATTTGTGGATCACCACTAGAGAGATTCTACACTTTAATCCTTACAACATAATGAAGGTAATCAAAAAGGGTTTTTTTATAAGATCAAAAATTTCATTGAAGAAATATCTTAAGATGAGGTAATGATTTCTTAAAATCTAAATAAATTAATTATAAATTTAACATGCAAGATCCTCCATTAGGGTTTTGGGAAACTCAAAATTAAAAGAAATTTTAATTTTACGCCCACCAAAGGCACTTCCGCTGCACCCATAACCTATAAGTGTTATTAGAGGGGTCATTTTTTAAATTTATAATTATTTATTTAATTATTGATCAATGTGTAATAGTGGTTAGATATTTCATTTCAAGATTATTTTTTCTTTAATCTAATTTTAATTAACATGTATCGACATATTAATCATATTTTTTCAGTGTTTTATTTTCTTAAATGTCTAAGAACAGATGAAGAATTAATAGAAATTCCATCAGTAAGTGCTAATAATTTTGGCCGGTAAGACTATCTTACATGGTGTGTAATCGGAGTACACGACATGTACCCTTGTGAACTACACCTGGACGTGTCGTTGGATAGATGGCATGCCAAGAAGTAACTACATGTAGTGCATTTATTGCACACCATGTATTGACCAGGCTAACTTGCCACACGACATGTCAAATTACACAGCATGTAACTGGCATACACATCGTGTAGTCTACATGGGTTAGTAGTGAAATTTGTGCAATCTATGTGGTCTTTATACACAGAAAACCCACTTTAGAGTGATAGCCTAAAGCATTAATGATATAAACTATGTTTATCCATAGTACACGATAAGTATTTTATCATTTCCTGTGTCTAAAATACACACTGATCCATTCAATGAGTTATGAAAACACAGGGTATGAGTGATACAAGGCATGTAGCCGGTATGTACATGTCATGTAGTTGCAACCAATAAACACACTGAGATATTTTATGGGTGGTGTAGACACATGGAAAGACTGATACATGGTGTGTAGCTAGCTTGTATGCACCGTGTAGTCTAATCAAGGTACACAACCATATTCCCAAGCATGTAACCCAGGTACACGACAACCAAGGTACACGACGTGTATCTTGTAAGTATACGTCATGTGGTATCTCAATAAAATATATAATTAAATTACATTAAATTAAAAATTACAACATTAAAACCTTATTTTATTGATTGGAATACCTAGTGTGTTTGAAAATTTAATAATGGTTTTAAAGAATTTTAAATTCTTAATTAAGTTATTTTAAAAAATCTGTTATTATCATTTATTCCATTTATTTTCCATGAATTCCATTAATGATGGATATCTCCAAATGAATTTTTATAGTCATTAATATGAAGAGGAAATAATTGATTGATTGATTGATTGATTAATGAAATCATGTTTATCTTAATAATAAAGAACAAATAAGAAATGAATGTTAACCGGTTTTACTTTTTCATACCATTGCATGAATGACCATTAATAATCTTGAACAAGACCTATGTATGTGTTGGATTAATTTAATTTAATTTACTGCATGGTTTTATAATTATTATTTATTAACTTAAAATGATATCTTGTAAGTTTTCCCTCCCTCCATTATTATGTAGGACCTGTGTGTCCAAGGTTATTTATATAAATCTCTTTAACTAATACTTTAGTACCCCTCGCCTACATGTGAGTTATAAATACATGCAATTAATGGATTATCTCAAAGAACATAGAGGCAGTTCAAGAAAAAACCATAATTATGCCAACCCAGGTGATAAATAGGTGGAAAGATGGAATGTTGCAACTCATGCCAAGATCAACACAATTAGTTATTCCCCTAGGTCATAGGTTGATTTATTTTCCTCTAAATAAATCAACCATTAGATAATCTCATGATCAATTCATTTATTTATTTATTTATTTATTTCAAATAAATATTTAATTTATGGATGCAAGACCATGATCACATATATAAATAAATTAATGTGAAAATATGGAATTAAAATAAATGGATTATGCATAAATGTTTTATCCAATATGGTTAATTAATTAAGTAAAATACAATTAATATTAATTAGTCATATAAATCATAAAACAAGATAAAATTTATGCATAAAAAATAAAATCCCTCAACTAAATATTAAGTCAGAATTGGCCTTCCATTAATTGATTAAAAATGAAAGCCTTAGAACTAAGTGTTTGACCAAACCTCATTGGTAACTTTAATTTTAATGTGGATTTCTAATAAAGGTTATTGGCTTTCTTAACCATGTTACATAAATATAATTATCCCTCACTAGACTTGGTGTAATTTGGAGGCAAGTGTTGAGGAAATCCATGTTAGGATTTTAGGATTGGGGAGTCCACTCAATGGATCAAGGAGCTATAATCCCACTGTTGACAAAGACCTACCTACCTAAATACCTTCAAGTAATTTGACCATCCCTCATTGGGATTATGTGAAGGGGAATATAGATCCTTTACACTATAATTTCTAAGAAACTATGAATATGAGTTCAATGGTGAGGGTTTTTGGGACTTGATAAAATAGTATGAGGCTTAAGAAAATTATTTATTATTAATTCTCACATAATTTGTAATCAAGAAAATTACTAATAATATACTCTATTATAATTTTAGAATAAATGGAAATTTATTCATCCACACTAACCATGTGATCAATACTAGAGAAATACCATCTCCTCATTGGAAATAACTTCCAAGAGTGGTTTATATGCCTTTGGGTTGTGTTGTTCCATGAATGGAAATCTTACATACTAGAATCCTCTATTCCTAATCCACCTATCAAGGAGGTGAGTGATGAAGATTTCATTGTCTATTAAAAACATTTGAATGACGTAGTCGGCGTTCAATTTTTGATGCTATCATCTATGTATAGTGAACTTATGAATTATCACTAAAATATGGATTCTTATAGTATTATTGAGAATATCTGTGGTTTATAATAGGAGATATCTAAATAGGAACAGTTTGAGATTTCCAAGGCTCTTCTCCAGAGAAATCTTGGAGAAGTTTCACCAGCTGGGTTACATGTAGTCAAGCTTATTGGCTACTTTAAGGGCCTATAGGTTCTAGGGTTTAAACTCCATGATAAAATATGAACTAATATTCTACCTGAATCACTCCCTAACAGCTTCTCCATATTTGTTGTAAATTTTAATATAAAAAAAATTGAGAAGACTCTCCCATATTTTCTTAATCTTATTCACTAAGTAGATAAGGAGATGAAGCGTAAAAATCCTTTGATCTTTATGGTGAACAAATCAAAATGTCAAGAAAATAGATCTAAGTCCAAATCTTATTTGTAACACCCTTCAAAAAAGAGGAATATCAAGAGTAAAGATAAGAAGTAGGATTCTTCTTATTATACATATGGCAACAAGGGACACTAGAAGAAAAATTGCACCCATCCAAAGAAGCAAGGAGAAGCTTTAGGTGCACTTATTATCAAGTGTAATTTATCTATTTCTAAAAATCAGGTATTAGATATAGATTTTGGTAAACACGTATGTATTAAAATACATGAACCAAGTAGATTTAAAATAATTAACTAAGGGTAGGTAGACTTAAGAGCAGCTGATGGAGCTAAAATTATTGTTGTGGCTATTAGGGACTGCCACCTAACATTTCCAACAAGAATGATCTTGGTTCTAAAAGACTTTTATTTTGTTTCATCTGTTACCAAAAATGTTATATTTGTATCCATACTTTATACATATTATTTTATTTTCAAGTTCAAAAATAAATGTTTCTACTTTTATAAAGATAGAATTTTTTTATGGTAAGACACATTTAAATAATGGTCTTTATGTGTTGGATTACAAAAACCAAGTAATGAAAATAGATAATGAAACTACTTCACATGACTCATACCACACCCAAATTTGGCATCATTGGTTAGTTCATATAGACAAATAACATTTAACTAAATTACAAAAATATGGATATTTAGATTCTTTTGAACTAAAACCACTTGGTGTATGTCATGCATGTTTATAAGTAAAAATGACCAAATCCCCATTTAGTAAAAAAGGTTAAAGGGATAAAGATATTATTGAATTAGTTCACACCAACTTGTGTGGATCATTTACTATTGATGCAAGGGGTGGGTACTCATACTTTATAACTTTTACTGATGATTTTAGTAGATATGGATATGTATACTTGATGAGGTATAAATCATATTCCTTTAAGAAATTCAAGGAATTCAAGAATAAAGTTGTGAACCGTCTTGGTAAGAAAATTAAGAAACTCTACTCAAATCATGGTAAATAATATCTTAATCAAAAATTCATTAATTATTTATGATATTTTGGGATCTATATTAACTCATTCCTCCTTATACACCTCAATGAAATGGTGTAAGTTAAAGGAGGAACCACACATTGTTGAACATGATGAGATCAATGATGAGTCGTGTGAGTATTCCATTATCCTTTTAGGGATATGTGTTATAAAAAACACCACAAATACTTAACCAAGTTCCAACTAAAGTGATAGATGGTATACCATACCAATTGTGGAATGGAAAGAAACCCATGTTATCATAATTACATGTGTGGGGATGAAAATCATTTTTTAAGGCATCTTCAGGTAACAAACTTTCACCCCAAGTCACAAAGTGTGATTTTATAGGATATTATAAAGAGATAAGGTGTTATTAACTATATGAACCCTTGAAAAAAAAGGTAATATTGGTAATAAATTCCATATTCCTTGAGTGGGATCAAATATCTAAAATTGATAATGGGGCGAAATAGACTTCAATGAAGTTGGGGATCAAGGTACACAAGAGTGGGAATGAGAATAGATTCTATAAAGCCCAGAATAAGTTGTTCCAGATATATAATTATTGTGTAGGAGTACAAGAGAGGTTAGAGGACCAGAATGGTATGAATTTATAGTCACTAAGGATGGTGACTCATTATTAGTTGATAATAATGATCCTCTAACTTATAAAGAAGTATTAAGTGGCACAAATTTTTCCAAGTGGAAAGAAGCCATGAATTCTAAAATAGATTCCATGTACCAAAACCAAGTCTATATTTTGGTGGATCCTCTAGTGGATGTAAAGCCTATTGGTTTCAAATGGGTATTCAAGAAGAGACTGGACATGGATAGGAAATTCAATACCTATAAGGAATGACTAGTTGCAAAAGGGTTTAAACAGAATCAAGGAATTGAGTATTATGAAACCTTTTCACCAGTTTCTATGCTAAAATATATCATAATTATACTTTATATTATGAATTTATATGACTATGAGTTTTGTAAAATAGATGTCAAAATAGTCTTCCTTAATGGGAACCTTCAATAATATGCTTATACGACACAACCCAAAGGGTTTGTGACTCCAAAGGATTCCAACAAGTTATGAAAGTTGAAAATATCCATTTATGGATTAAATAAAGCATCCAGGTCATGGAACATTCAGTTTGATAATTCCATAATGGAATTTGGTTTCATAAATAATGAATGTAATCCTTGTGTCTATAAGCGATTTAGTGGGAGTTTTTTCATTTTCATAATAGTATATGTTGATGACATATTACTTAGGCTAAGTAGAATATATTCTTGGGATCATGATCCATCATGATAGATCCAAGATGTTGCTCGTCCTAAGTCAAAGTATATATATTTACAAGATGTTGAAGTGGTTTGGGATGGAATAATCCAATAGGGGATTATTTTAAGTGTCACATGGTATTCATATTTCTAGGAAAATATGTCCTCAGACACATGAGGAAAGAAAAATAATGTAAAGGATTCCATAATCATTAGTAATTGGGTTATTTATGTATTTTATGCTATATACTAGGCTAGATGTCGCTTATGCATTAAGTGTGGTAGGAAAATATCAAGCAGACCCAGCTGATTACCATTGGATTACAGTCAAGACTATCCTTAAGTACCTAAGGTGTACTAAGGATATGTTCTTGTTCTATGGATGAAATGAGGAACTAGTCATTATAGGATATGAATATTCTAGTTTCCAAATAGATCAAGATGATATGAAATCACAAACAGGATACATATTCACTTTGAATGGAGGTGTTGTGAGTTTCAAGAACTCAAAGAAGATTGTGTTTGTAGATTCTATAGCAGATTCAAAGTATATTGTGTCTTTTTAAGTATCTAAATAAGTATTATGGATATGAAATTTAATCTAATATCTTTATGTGGTACCTAGAAATAAAGATCTTATCACGCTTTATTGTGATAATATGATAATAGTGGAACTTACCAAGGATCTAAGGTTATATCAGCGGACAAAGCATATACTTCAGAAGTATAATCTCTTAAGGGATTTTTCTAAAAGATTTGAGTTTGTTGTGATAATTATTTCCATGAAATACAATATAGAATACCCCTTAACTAAAGCCTTGACTCAGCAGAAACATGATTATCATTTGAGGTCTAGTGGACTGAAAGTCATAAGAAGTTGGTTCTAGTATAAGTGGGAGTTTGTTAGAGTTGGTGTCCTAGGACCAACTATTTTTACTTTAATTACATGTATATTATATGATTATAATATTAATAAAACATCTTATTACATATTTTTCATTATTCTACATGAATTTAATGAAATAATTTCATAGAGTATCTATCGCATTGATAAGGTCATAGCAGTTCCCCGCTATGATAAGAATCTTGAAGTACTATAATGATATTCTTAAATATATTTTTACATTTGTATAACATAATATGATAGGACACATAGTTTATAGATTTTCATGTGTGAGTAATCATAAGTGGATGATGTTTCTTCTCATGAAGTTTGCACTTGGTAATCTCTAAGATGGGAGATTATGAGGATAGACCTGCCAGTAAGAATTCTGCATGTTTTGGTGTCATAAGATATTTTTATCTATCAGCATGTGTAATGATACTTATACTTTAATATTATCATTGATTCATGTAATTACTCACACAATTAGATTTACTGACTAAAACTGTCATGCCATATGTTGATGATAAGTAGGGTATATTGGGTGCATCAAAAATGACATATTATTGATGTGTAAGTTTAGGAAGGATTTGTTCCTTCCATATTTATGGAAACTTATATCTAATATCTTTGATTGGAATAGAAACATCACATTAAATTTCATTTCCATGGTGTAATTATGTGTTTATTTTAGGTAGTCGAATAAAGACGTATCGAGCACACAGTTTGATGACACAAATGTGCATCCTACTTGATGAGATATTTAGACAAAGAGATTATACTACATGGTGAGAATTCATGTGTATTCTCCATCATTACGACATTAATTTCTTTCACTTAGGGGCATTAACCTATTTCTAGACAGTAATCTTGGACTTTAGTCTAGCCCATCTAATGCCAATTAGAAATAATCCTAGAGGGTCACACACTAAGTGTTTCCATTGATCTAGATTAAATTATATTTTAATTTAATTAATGGAATAAATTTTATTATCAAGATCAAAGAATAATTTTATTCAGGTTTTATAGATCCCATAAATTAAATAAATAATTATTCACTGGATTATAAATAAAAATATATTTATTTATTTTATTGAATAATTAATAAATATTTGTTTTCTCGTTTGTGGATAAAATATTTATTTATGAATGAAATGTTTATTCAGGTATTCAATAAATATCAAGGAGTTCGAGTAAACCAAGATTGTTTCCCATAAAAAATATTAATTAACAAGCTGGTTAAATAATATTCATTATTAATCAAGTTAGCGCATGCACCATAAAATATTATTATTATTATTATTATTATTATTGGAATGGGGTTTAATAAAGATTGTTATATTATTTAAGGGTTTGTATGTAATTAAATAATATTTTAACCTAAACCCAAAATCTATAAATAAATGATTATGTATATTTTTTAGGGTTAATTGAAAATAGAGAATAAATAATTGTTTCACACAATGGGATTCTCTCTCTCTCTCTCTCTCGGGTTTCTCCTCTCTTCCTATCAAGAATAAGAAGAACTCCTTCAAGACTAAAGGATCTTGGAGTGATCAAGATGAGAAACGCAAGATAATTGATTCACCGTGCTAACACCTAAAAATTAATTGGCCTTACTCAGAGATCAAAGGAGCACATGTTGATCACCACTAGAGGAATTATATACTTGAATCCTTACAGTGTGGTGAAGGTAATCTGAAATGTTTTTTTTGGTAGATCAACAATTTCATCGAATAAATATCCTAATACAAGGTAATCATTTCTTCATATATAAATAAATTAATAATAAATTTAACTTTTAAGATCCTCTATTGGGGTTTTGGGAAACTCTAAATTAAAATAAATTTTAATTTTACTCCCACCAAAAGTGCTTCTACTACGTCCAGAACATATAACATCTTCCTCTACCTCCATGTAACAAAATAGATATTTATTTTTTCTGTAAACAATAATCAGTTTAATTTTAATTATATTAGTTTAAATACTAAACAAGTTGTAGGATAACCATATTCTCATTTTTCAAACTCAATATGAGAATGTGTAACCTGCATATGTGTTGGACTACTAATGTTGTGCCAACATGTCCCATGTACTTTAGGCTTGAATGATCACAAATACCCATCATACTTTACTGATTATTTGTTTTTTTAAGTGTGTTCATCATGTTTTATCTTATTTTAAGTGTTTTAGTTATTATAAACCTTAATTTTATAGTTCTGGACACTTTGGATGAAATTTATTGTCTGGAAAAAATTCCTACATGAAGACTTTATCTACATGGAGAAATGGTTACATGAGTATTCTATTACATTAATCGCCTACATAAAGGATTCACCTGTATGAAGTGGCTACATCATGGAATCACCAACATGGAAATAATCTACATCGATGAGATTAGCTACATGAGCAATTGACTATGTAGATTAATTGGCTACATGAATCAGTTACATGAAGTAGTCGACTATGTAAATTGAATATGTGGTGAAATCAGCTATGTAAGATTTGTACTTGTGAATAAAAAGCCTATGTGATTCAATTTGGATACATGAATCAAATTCTTCTATATGGAAAAATTGGATATATGATTCAAAATGGATACATTAATAAGTCCTACGTCAAATCAGCTATATTGATTAAAATGAATAAATTGTCTATGTGATGACTTGTAATTGGATACATCATGATGCAATATATATTTATTACCATTGTATCACTTGAGTGAGCTTTTAATGTTGTCATACAATCCTTAAATGTTGGATTTCTTCTTTATGGTAAAAAAATTATAATAAGAGGCAAGTACCAATAAAGGAAACAAATACAATGATAATTTATTCCTCTCTACTAATGATAAGGTATTTCCAAGAAAAGGATGTGTCTCTAATCCTGGATTCTATGGATCGTGTGTTGTGTATTTAAGTGATAATTTTTTCATGAATTTAAAAATAAAACATGACACTCTTAAGAATATCAAAAATATATATACATTGAATCAAAATAGAGTATGCATGTTATCAAGAATTCTATCTCAAAACTCATCAATGCTACTCTGTTTTATACGAGAAGAAGAAGAAGCTTCCTGGTCTATAGTTGTTCTTTATCAATCATTCTTGTTGTTTCTTTAGAAGACTCTCCTAGAGCTACATTATTTTATGATCATAACTCCTGGATATTTCTTCTTTATGTCAGCTGTGTTGTATAACTATGTGTTGTACCTGTAAACTATCTATTTTCTTATCTTTCATTGTAAAGGTTCCCGGTAAAAGAACCTGAAGGCTGGTGTTTCTAAAACTTTTTTGGTTCCTAGTTGAAATCTCTTGTTCTTTTGTAACAAGTGAAAACTACTTGCAATTAGTTTTGTAGTCCCTTTCAAAAGGACTGGTAGTCCCTGAAAAAGGGGTTGATCTATTGAAAATCATCATACTCATGGAGAAGAGTGTTGGTGGATAGACTAAAGGGATTTTATTCCCTAGACCACTATAAATCTATAGGTCTATTTATTTTCCTTCTGTTTTTATTTTTCATTGTTACTTTTGATAAGGAAGGAACAAGAAGTTTTTCATAGCTAAAATAGGGTGGTTTTATAAGTGAATAAAATTTCAAGAACTCAATTCACCCCCCTCTTGATTATTTTTCAAACAATTTGGGAAAAAATGGTATTAGATCTCATGCCTCTAGAGTTATCAACTATTAAAGTTTTACATCTAAATATCTTTTTGTGAATGGAAGCAATGAATAAAAACAAAGAAGGTATGTTGATGGTAATAGATCCCTACTTTAATGATGAGAATTATTGTTGCTAGAAGGAACAAATAATCATCTTTCTAAAGAACCTTGGTCTAAATGTTTATCTCAAAGTTGTGAAGCCTTATGAAATTTCAAAAACTCAACCATAAACAAGGGATGATAATATTGAATCTAGTTATGATCAAAATTATAAAGTGATGAATGTTATTATTTTTTGACTTTGTTCGGATGAGTTTAATAGAGTACCTTAATTCAAAATATCTCATGTTATGTGTATTTCCATTTAGTTGCTTATGAAGGTACATATAATTTAGGAGACCTCAGATATAATACTTGCAAACTAAAGTTTGATATGTTTATAATGATCGAAGGAGAGAGAATCATCCAATTAAATGGAAATCTTACAGAGATTGTAAACAATGTTACTTCCCTAGGAGAACCAATTACTGGGTTAGATCAAGCCTTCAAAGTTTTAAGAATATTACCACCTAAGTGGAGTTAAGTTATAGCTACTATTTGACAATCTATAGAGGTAAATAATTTTAAAATAAAAGATCTTATTGGCACTCTTATGATGTATGAGGTGGAGAAGGAATATGAATCTGGTGAGCATAGGTTAGTTAAAAAGGAGAATGTTGCTCTAAAATTATCAATTTCAAAAGATGGAAATAAGTGTAAATAAATTAAAATAGATGAGTCATATGATGAAGATAATTCAAAAAGTTATGATTCAGATAGTGATCTTTCTCACTTTTCTAGGAATTTTATAAGGTTCAATAATAAGATAAGAGGTTTTAAGAAACCTTGTAATAAGTATAAGAAGTATGGAGGAAATTTTAAAGAAGTAATATTATATGAATGTAAGAAACTTCGACATATGAAGCTATATTTTCTATAGCTACAAGATAATAAGAAGTCAGATAAAAAATATTTCAAGAAATTTGGTTACAAGAATAAAGATAAGAAATCCATAAAGGAAACATGGAGTGCTTTTGAGGCTTCTAGTGATGTAAAATATTCATAATAAGAATCTGAACATTCTAATCAGAAGACCAACATGTGCTTTATGTCACATTCTAATAAGGTGCATTCATATTATTCTTCGGAGTATGAGCGTGAATCTAAAAATGAAAGTTTATCATGTAAGGAATTAAATGAATATTTTACCATGCTAAAAACTAAGTATGAATCCTTTAAAAGAAAAAAAAGCTCTTAAAAATTCTAATAGTGATATGGTAAATGAAAAAGAGGACTTAAACAAATAAATTTTAGAATTAAAAATAAATCTAGAAAATTTTGATGCGTCTTGTATTGAACATGGAAATAAGATTGAAAAAATAAAAAAAATAAGTTCAAGATTTTAAATATGTTTCCAGTGTTTTCATTAAAGGTGAAAATTATTTAAATCAGATCCTTAGAAATAATAAAACTCATAAAAATAAATTAGGAATAGTAATCTGAAGTATGAATCCAAAATTTTATAAAAGCTATTTTGTGACTAGTTTTAAAAATAAGACCCTTTATAAAATTACTTATTTTCATTGTGGATAATTAGAACATTATACAAAAAATTGTATCTTAATAAATCCTTAATTTTGTGGAGTTAAAAATACTTTTATTTTAAAAAAAAATTCAAAATTCAGTGCTAGAATTTTTGGATAGCACAAATAGATTTGGGTTCCCAAATATTTAGTTTCTAACATTGTTAGACCTAAGAAATTATGGGCCCAAAAACAATTTCTTTTTTGATTTTTCCTTAAAGTGAAAAAGGTCTAAGAGCATCAATGATAAATGGTATATGGATAGTGAATTCTCAAGGCATATGAGTGGTGATTTCTATAATTTTCACACTTTATTTAAATTTGATGTAGGTTATGTCACTTTTTTTTATAATGCTAAAGGAAAAAATGTGGTAGTTATATCAGTTGGAAATCCAAGCTTTTTCCTCATCAAAAAAAATTGTATGTGGAATGATTAAATCATAACTTGATAATTTTTTATCAATTTTATGATGAAGTATTTTTTGCTAATTTTTAATATAATTCATGTTCATTCTTTAAAGATAAAACTCTTAAATTTAAGGTACCTAGAACAGATAATGTCTATACATTAGATCTTAATTCTTTGAGTAGAAAAAAGGTGAACTGTTTAAATACTGAAATAGATAAATCTTGGATATGGAATAGAATATTGGGACATTTTATTTTTTATTCTTTGAGAAAAATATCTAAAAGGAATTTAGTTTCAAACTTTCCTCAACTTAAATTGAATAAAAAGAAACTATTTTATACATGTCAAATAGGTATGCAACACAAGTCATATTTTAAGCTGATTAAGGAGGTTTCTACTTCTAGACCCCTAGAACTAATTCATATAGTTTTTTTGGGTAATCTAGAGTTTAAATCTTGAGATGGAAATATTTTTTTATATATTAGTTGATTATTTTTCTATATTTACTTGGGTTTTCTTTTTATGTGTTAAGAGTGAATCTTGTTATATTTTTATAAGTTTTTGAAATTTGGTACAAAAAGAGAAAATTACAAAATTATTTCTTTAAAAAGTGTCCATAGAGAAGAATTTAAAAACCATGATTTTAATTCCTATTATTCAAAACATGGTATCAAACATACTTTTTCTACCCCCATAACACCTCAACAAAATGGTGTTTTTGGGAAGAGAAATAAGACTTTCCAAGATATTGTAAGAACAATGTTGTGTGAATATAACCTGCCTACTCATTTTTTGGATAAAGCTATGAATACAACATGCTATGTCATAAATAGGGTTCTCATAAGACCTATTTTGAAGAAAACACCCTATGAGCAATGGAATAATAGAAATACCAATTTGGATACTTTAAATTTGTTGGATACAAGGTTTATATTCTAAACTCTAAGGATAATCTTGGTAAATTAGATCCAAAATCTAATGAAGGAATATTCCTAGGCTATTATACTACCTCTAAGTCATATAGTGTTTTCAATAAAAGTTTGGTGATAGTTGAAGAATCAACTCATGTAAAATTTGATGAAAGTTATACTTTTGATCACAAAATGAACCAAATTGATGAACTAAGTGATTCTTTTAAAAACATGAGACCTGAACCTCTATTTGACAATAAAAAGGATGATGTGTTGGAACTTGATTTTCCATAATCAAATCCTAAAAGTATGGATACTAGTAAACCAAAAAGTTTGCTACCTAGACAGCCTAGAACCCTTAATAACTGTCCCTTAGAAACAGTTATAGGAAACTAAGATGAAGTAATTAAAACTATAAATCATATAATAAATCATGTAGAGTTTTCAGCCTTTTTATATCATCTAGAACCTAAGTCTATAGAATAATCCTTAGTAGATGAGACTTGGTTTATAGAAATGCAAGATGAATTAAACCAGTTCAAGAGGAACAAGGTTTGAGAATTAGATGATATTCCCTCTGACTATCCTGTAATGGGAACAAAATGGATTTTTAGGAATAAATAGGATGATCATGGTGTGATCACTAGGAATAAGGATAGGTTAGTAGCTAAAGGTTACACTCAAGAATAAGGTATTGATTATGAGGATTTTTTTCACCTATATCTAGATTAAAAACCATTGGGATTCTCTTAGCCTATATATCTCATATAAATTTTTAATTATATCATATGTATGTAAAATCTAATTTTCTAAATTTTTTTCTTATAGAGGAAGTTTATGTTGAACAACATCCTGGTTTTGAAAATCCCCATTTTCCAAATTCAGTTTTTAAAATTACCAAAGCTCTATATGGTCTTAAACAAACACTTAGATATTGGTATAAACATTTAAGTTTTTTTCTTTTATCAAATGGTTTTTCAATAGGTAAGGAATATCCTACTTTATTTAATAAAACTCAATCTTTATATATTTTTTTAGTTCAAGTATATGTTGATGATGTGATCTTTGGATCTAAAAATAAAAAAGTGTGTAATGAATTTTCAAAACTCATGATTTTTTTTTTGAAATGAGCATGATGGGTGAGTTAAATTATTTTCTAGATTTTAAAATTTATCAAAAATACTTTAGGAAGGTGTTGAATCAAATAAAATACATACTTGACTCAAAACACTTGGACTCAAAAGTAATAAAGTACATACAAATCCTATGAGTTATAAAGAAAATATTAACTTGGATGAAGTTGGGAAACCAGTTGATAATAAGCTTTACAAAGGAATAATTATGAATCCATTATATTTAAATCCTAGTAGACAATACATTATGTTTTTAGTATTTCTTTGTGTGATATTTCAAGTAAATCCAAAATGATCTCATTTAAAAGATGCTAAAATAATTTTAAGCTATTTAAAAGGAACAATTTCTGTTTCCTTTATTTTTCCAAAAACTTATGATTTTAGTTTAACTTCATATTCAGATTCTAACTTTGGAAGTTATAGACTAGATAAAAAAATTAGCGTAGTAATCTTCTATTTTCTAGGAAAATCATTGATATCCTGATCTAGTAAGAAACAACAATCTATTGTATTATTTACTGCTAAAGAAGAATATATTTTTATAGGTAGTTTTTATGCATAGGTATTGTGGATGAAACATACTTTAATGGATTTTGAATTCAATTATAATCAAGTGTCGACTAAATTTGATAACACAAGTGATATCAACATTTCTAAAAATCCAATAAATCGTTCAATAACAATACATATAGATTTAAATCATCATTTCTTGAGAGATCGTGCTCAAAAAGGTTAAGTTACTATTTAGTTTATCTCTACTGAAAATCAGTTAGTGGATATTTTTACTAAACCCCTTTTGTAAGAATTTTGATTTTATTAAAAGAGAATTGGGTTTTTTCGATTTTAAATGAATTTCATTTTATTTTATGTCCTTGAATTCTAATTTTTGGTTTATATGTTAATGGTTATTTTAAGGCTTTATAAATATTTAATTATTATATTTTATATTATTTATTTAAATGTTGCGTGTTTAGTAAATTAAATTTCCTTATTTTAGATTTTATTTTATTTTATTTTATATATCAGTTTGAATCAACCCAAAAATCCATTCGAGTTGTAAGTGTTTTGGGATTTGGGTCTGTGACCTAAAATACAAATGGCACTTGACCCTTTTTCCATTCGCATGTGTATTATCTTCTCAAATTCAAACCATTTTCCTGAACCACAAACCTTTTTATTCCTCTCTAGACCTTAAAAAGACCCTATCATCCATGGGAAAGTAAAAGTTTGTGGATGAATGAAGTTTTGGTTTGTCTAAGAAATCCAAAGGAAGTGTGTCTCGAAGAGTACTTGTTGGGAAAGCCATTGATATGGGGTGGATGAAGTTGACCAAAATTTTCTGAAGAAAGTGATTTAGTTTCAAGGCTGGGATTTTTTGGTTTGATGAAAATAAGTCTAGATTTATGATTGAGGAAAAATTCATGAGTTTATGAGTAATGCAGAATTTCAGTTTAATCAAATAGTGTATGTCAATTCATCAAATGTAAATAGAAATCTAGTGATGGTTTTGTCTATCTAAATGGTTGTGTTGTTCCATTTTCCCTATGAGGGGAGAATAATTTTAGGCATACCTTGGTGGCTACAAGTTTTACTAGACCATCGAAGGTATTAAGGTTTTTGTTCGGTACCTCTTTTTTTTAAAATAAGCATGTGAAAGACTTTCCAATAGAGTGGAAAGTGTTATGTAAGTTCATGTAAACAGGAATAGCTTAAAGAGATGTTGAAATGGAGAAAGTTCTTTTTCAAGATATGTATTTGTCATACATTCTAATAAATAACCTGAAATTTAATTTTCTAAGGTATATGATGTGATTCATGCATCATTGTTGCAAATTAAAAGGTAAGATCAACTACTATTTTTATAGTAGGTTGATATCCTTGGTTATTAAGAAGAATGAAGTGGATCTTAATGAAGGAGATTCAATAAATTGTCACCAAAGTAAAAAAAATTCTACTATTTTTCTAACGACCATTAGTTATTTTTGGGACACTGCTTCAAAATCCTTGAAGGTAGTAGGTCAAGAAGGTGTGGCTCAGGGGGGGGCATCACAAGCTCTAATACCTAGGGATGCATCACCTACCGAGATGGTGACTTCTAGGGAAGTAGAGGAGTCAGTTCCTTCTAGAACTAATCCTTTAGTGCTAGTTTCCATTCATACCATGGATGAACCTTTTTATAATCAAGAATAAGTTTTCCATAGACAAGAGGATGGAATTGTTGAGTCTTCTAAAGGAGTTCATCATATTGTGGGGCCAGTAATTGAGACAACTATTATTTCTTTAGAGGAAATTCCAGTTGATATTGTATATAAAGTTTATGATGATAAAGGAAGGTATAAGGATGAGGTAGAAGCTTAGACAATGGATCCAGTTCTACCTGGATCACCTACTATTAGAGAAATAGATGATGATGTGGTTATGGGGTCTGTAGATCACTCTCATATAGCACATTAGACATCACCACCTACAGTTGTTCATGAAGAGGCACCCTCAGTGAGTAAAATCTCAGATAGCTCAAGAAAGAAATATTTTATTCTATTATATTATAGGGGTTTGATAATATCAGAGTATATTATTATGATATAAATGTGGAACTTGTTTCATGTAAATATGATATCAGAGAACTCAAAGTGTCCTCTTCTTCTTAGTCTGATTTTGATATGTTGGTTGGTTTGTTATCTCCCTATACATAACTAATAAAGAATATTCATTTTTTCCTCCCATCCAAACTAATTCTTATTATGATATATGTTATAAATAACTTGAAGAGATGAAATATCTGGTGAGAGGTTTGAAGGATGTTTTTCCTACCCAGGCTAAGTTTAATGTACTTGGTAATATGGTTGAATCTCAGAGAGATGTGTTTTAGAATATTCCATCAGTGCAACCAGGTGCATCACAGGAAGTTCTTGATTAATTGAAGTATTTTAGGACTGATATGAAAAAAAAAACTTTACACACTTTATAAAGTGTGGTAATAATCCAATTTGAATTTATAAATAAGTTTTATCTTGTTACTATTTTTCCCTTATAACCATCATCTACTTCTATTTTTCAAAGTGGAGTTGATTAAGTGCTATCAGAATTAAATTCAGCATCCTATCAGCTTCAATTTCTTCATTATGATCTAATTACACCCATTCTAATGTAATAATTGAAGAAATATAAGATGGGTTAGTTACAAGACACCAAGTAAGTTGTAAGGAAGATTAGTGTTGGAGTAGGTATGTGCTTGGATGACCATGTTGGTCATATTAAAGCATCTCTTGGTGCCTTTTTAGAGGAAAACTTGGGATTTTTAAGCAAACAAGGGATATAGTTTTATTATATATTAAAATAATTAATGAAAACTCCCAAAAAAAATCTAGAGGTTGAAGGAGATTTATCTGGAAATAATGGATCTAAATTCTGAATCTTCAAAGGAGGAATCAAGTTTAGAATCAGAATAAGATTTAGCGGTGCGAGTTCCAGTTACAAGAAGGGAGTTGGTTGTTTACAAACCACCAAGGATGGTTCCTTTTGTGGAATTGGTTTCTCTATCACCTATGGTATTAGTTTTAGTTGAACATTAGCCTTATGTTATTACTTAATTTTCAGAATCCTCAGTCATTTACTTGAAGGAAGTTTTTAAGAACTTGTTAGAGAAAGTGGAGAGCATGGATAAGAAGTTTCAATCAATGGTTGGAAGGATTATAGGCATAAAATTTTTAGTATATAATATTTTGAAAAAGATTTTAGTGGACATGCCATCAGTTCCCACTACTATGAACATTTCTCCTTTGCTTGTTCCTCAAGCAGTCAGTGCTCCTTTGAGTTTCACATCAAGACATCTTGAATATTTTAAATGGATTATCAAGAGTGGTTTGTCTTCTATTTTTAATATGCACAAGAAAATCCTTGTCATTATCCTTGAGTTTTGTAAGTTAGAAATTATCCCAAGGATTAATATGTGTGTTAAAAACTTGTATAATATGATAAGAAGAAGACATCTCAGTCTTGATCCTCCAAAAACTTGTATAGGTTCTTGATAAAGAATTAAAATTTCATATGATCCTTCCTCTGTTTATCAAAAAGGGAAATTAAAGGTAGATGAGACTTTAGTTTTAGAGAATTCTTAGCGAGAACCCTCCTCATATGAGCCTATCAAGAAAGTAACTTTTCACATTGATGGAACCTATAATTTTATCTAAGTTAAATTCAGCTAGAAAATATCCTCAGTGGTTCTATTCAATATCCACAAATAAAATATGATGTTGGATCATATAGTGGTGTTATTTCAGGAGTTGATAATGCGAAAGTATCATTAGCAATGACAGCTCCAACCACCTAAATAACTGAACCTACTTTCAAAGTACCTCCACCCAAACTACCTACTCAATTTGAGCCCATTTATAAACCTGATTCTACTAAATAATTTATTGTATTTGGGTTTTGGGGTTGTTGAATGAATGTATATTTTTATGTGATAATGATTAATTAAATACTTCTTTATTCATTTCTTATGGTTTTTTTAGGGATTGTTTTTATTTAATGGCATTCATTTATAATATTTCTCTTAGTTATTGTTTTAATTTTATGTTATTTAATAGTGATTGTTTTCATCGCATGTTCTTTATTCATTTCTTATCTTTTTCTTAATAATTGTTTTCATTTAATGTTTTTGATCTCTTTTTTGTTAACTAAATTCCATTCTTGTCATAATACCATATTCCTTTTTATCACAATAATCAAATATTTTATTAATCTAAAATTGTTACATTAAATTTGTTTTTCATCCCTTTGCCCTTCCTTTTTAATGACTAAAAAAAAGGGAGAGAATTTTTTCACCTTTTGTAAAATGGGGGGTTTCAAATTAAGGAGGATCAATAAAAGATAAACACTATATTTTGAAATCAATATTATATATATATATATATATATATATATATATTGTGAAAAAACTTGATTAAACCTTTTAAAATTACATTTTTAATTTCAAATGGGTTTTGTGATCATAAAAAAGTGAGATATTGTTGGACTATTAATTTTGTGCCAACATATCCCATGTACTTTAGGTTTTGATGATCTCAAATACCATTTATAATCTACAGATAATTTTCTAAGTGTTTTCATTAGGTTTTATCTTATTTTAAATGTTTTGGTTGTTAAAAAAAATTAATTTTATAGTTCTTGACACTTTGGATTAAATTTTCCTATGTCTGGAAAAATCACCTATGTTAAGACTTTGCCTACATGGAGAAACGACTACGTGAGCATTCAGATATATAAATAACCTATGTGAAATGACTACACTACAAAATCACCTATATGGAAATTGTTTACATTAATGAGATTGGTTACATGATCAATTAGCTACCTAGATCAATTGGTTACGTGAATCAGTTACACAGAGTAATTGGTTATGTGAATCGGATACATAGTGAAATCAGCTAAGTCGGATTTGGATATGTGAATAAAAATACTATGTGATTCAATTTGGCTATATGAATAAAATTATTCCATGTGGAAAAATTGGATACATGATGCAAAGATACTACATGAAGAAGTCCTACATCAAATTGGCTACTTAGATTCTAATGAAGAAATTGGTTATGTGATGATATATAATCAGCTACATCATGTTATAATCTTTATTTATTACCATTTAAGAACTTGAGTGAGATTCTAATGTTATTGTAATATCTTTAAATTATAGATTACCTATTTATAATAAAAATTATTATAATAAGAGGAAAGTGTCAAGAAAAGAAACAAGTATATGGATAATTTATTTATCTCTATAATTGCTGAGATATTTCCATGAAAAGTACATGTCTCTAATCCCAAATTCTATAGATCATGTGTTGTGTGTTTAAGTGGTACTTTTTTCATGCATTTCAAAATAAAATACAAGCTCTCATAAGAATATAAGAAATATAGATATATATAAGAATAGTAGAGTCTGCGTATTTTCAAGAATGTTTCTCAAAGATATTCAATATTGTTATGTTTTATATGAGAATAAGAAGAATCTTCATGATCTACAGTTGTGATTTATCAATAATTCTTGTTGTTGATTTATAATACTCTCCTCTAGATGCATTCTTTTATAATCATCTCTCCTAGAGATTTATTCCTTTTTTAGTTGTATCTTACAACTATATGTTGCATCTATAAACTCTGTATTTTATTATCTTTAATTATTATGGTTCTTGATAAAATAACATAAAGGATAGTGTTTGTAAAGACTTTTTGTATCCTAGTTGGAAGCTTATATTCTTTTTTAATAATTCTCAGCTTCTTGCACTCAATCATGCAATCCCTAGAAAAGGACTGGAAGTCCCCAGAAAAAGGATTAATCTAGTTAAAATAACCATACTCATGGAGAAGAGTGTTATTGGAGTAGAATAGGATACTTATATTTCTTGAACCACTATAAATATCTATAAATATTTCTTTTCCTTATATTTTTATTTTTCGTTTCTTCTTGTGATAAGGAAAGAACATGAATTTTGTCGTATCTAAAAGATGTGGTTTTCTGAGTGAAGAAAATTTCAAGAACTCAATTCACCCCCCTCTTGAGTTTTTTTCAAACCTTTTAGGACAAAAATATGGATGTGATCTTTGTCACGTGTAGATTTTATCTAGATTCATAATACAAGATGTCCATTTAACCATTAATTTCAGGTTACACTAATTTCCATACTTTGTTTGTACAAGCTCAAATTTCTCAGTTTCATGAGAAACTTATGATGCATACTGAGTGTGAATTGGGTTCACCTTCTATTTGAAATTACAATTGTAGTTTGTGAGTTCATTCCTTATAACCTATTTTGTTTCCCCAATAACTCATCAACTAATGATGTTATTGAGTCAAGCCCTCTCAATGGCCACTTAATGTGGTAGAAATGGTAAATAACAGTTCACCATCACTTTTTTTCTATGATTTATTTTAAGTTGATTCATTTTTTTATTTGAAGTCACAGTCTATATTATGTATATATATTGATCATACTATATCCTTTAATTTTATTTATTGATGTTTTAGTGATTCTATTTTATCTTTTCTCATGAAAATATGAGTTTTGGATTCTTATAAGATCAAAAGTAACTCCACTTCTCCATGGGTTTATATAAAAACTTCTTGAGAATTTTTTCCCTACTATGGTCAGACTCAAATGTATAATAGGATTCAGAAGGGACTACTCTTTCCCATACATGTTCAATTGGAATACATCCAAATTTTTCACATAATTGGGTATTTGTAGTTTCATGATTTTAATTGTCTTACTCTCCATTTGTGGTAACATTCAAATCCTAGTGATTTATTTTATACAAATTGGTTACTTGTATACATTATACATAAATAATGTCCATCTATTTGATTATTCATGTTCCTCTTATTTGGTTCAATGATATTAATTTCTACTTATATACACTTTACATAATCAATGTTCATATATATTTTTTATCAATGCTATATAGTTTTAGTTTAACACCAGTGTTATCTTCCCAAATTATCAAGTCAACATCTACATCAATCGTTAGTATTTATTCAACGCCACTAATATTTCATAAGAACGAAAAGATCTATTTGATATTAATGAATTTTTAGAGGTAATTAATATATTCATGCAATTTTTAATTCTTACATGAAATTAACAGTGTTCAATTTTTTATCTTCCATTTTTATATATAAAACAGTTTCCTATAACTACTTTCAAACTACTTATTAGAAGTGTAACCACTATAAGTATTAATTGTAAAATCCTGAGGTCTTATGAAATATATTTACTTTAAAATTAATTTAAATTCTTTGATAGCTTGAATTACATGAAATGAAAATTTTATATTTTCTTATATGATACACTAATTTTATCTAGCATTTCATGTAACATCTAGTTTCTTCTATAACTTTCATTACACACAAGGTTGAGTCTTACTGTAAAACAATATACTATTATTCTTATTATTTAATATGATGGTTATCACCTAAATGTTGGAATATATGGAATAAATATAATTAACTAAATCATGAAAATATGGTTTAAAAATGTATATATAATGAATTTATTGGTTTATAATTAATTATAAATGAAAATAAAAACCAATTGAATATAAAGAAAATTTTCTTACAAAAAAAAACTATTTTTATTCCCATCAAGGAATTTTATCTTAATAAATTAAATTAATCACTATGATTGAGAGATATTAATTAAATTTATTTATTATATATTCAACAAAAAATTTTATATTCTTCCAATAAGTTTTATAAACATAAAATAAGAACAAATCCAATTTTAAGCATGAAAAGCTATATTTTTCTAAAAGGTAGTTTTTTCACCTTTTAATGGAGAACTTATTTTAAAACTTAATTTTGAAACTTTTATAAATTTTATTTGAAAAATAAACTTTATTTTTGAAATTTTAATGTGAAAATTATCTTAGGGTGAATTTTTTTTATTTTTATGAGAAGTTTCATTTTTTTTGTAAATAGTGAAAAATACTGAATTTTAATTGAAAACTAATTTTCATCTATATAATTTATAATGTTAAATTATATTTTGAATTGGTTTTAAAGAAACAATAGTTAAATTATATATTTATTAATCCATTTTTTTCATTTGAATCCTTTTTATATTGAATTTAGATATAAAAATAGTAGGATTAAAATATAGATAAATATGCTCAATTACAAGAGGGGGTGAATTGTAGGTTTAAAAAGCATTCCATTTTAATCCTAAAAAGAAATCTATGTTTAATAAAGTTAAACAATATGGATTCACAAAACCTCTTTAGTTATTAACTAAGAACCTAACTTTCTTAGGATATGGAAATATAGATATGAAAAATAAGCTTAAGAAAAGTTTACTTAGAGAAAGATTCTACCTTAAAGCATATAGAATCTTATTTATCAGAGTATAAAAGTATAAGAAAGTATAAGAAAGTTTTACTTTATTTCTTTAAAAAAATTGCATCGGAAATAAAACTTGTAACAAAAACAAGTAAAAAAGTATAAGAAATATTTTAACACAAAGAGAAGGGTATCCAACAACCTTGGATAAAGATCCTTTAATTTATACTTTCAATAAAGTCTGTCTTACCCACACCAGGGTAATACCCTGATTAGAATATTGGAATCTATCTTGTTATCCCCGCAAGACCTCGAACTTTAAGGTAGTCAAAACCTCTATCTTCATATCTTTAGAAGCCCTCGATTGTTCTCAGCAACAATCGGATTCGCACAAGGTAGGCTGAACAAGTTGTTCACAGTTCGCACAAATCATGAGAGTCTTTATCTCTATAGAAATAACTTCACAACATCATAGAATTCTTGTTCATGAATCTCTATCAATCTCATTCAAATGAGCTTCTATTTATAGGAAAAAACTTTAACGGTTGACTCCTCCTCCAACGGTCATATTTTTCCTTAAATTTGAGATGGACCTGGATAGGTTTCACTCAGCCAATGGTTAGTTTAAAACAGATTACATGACATCATTTTTTATAAGTAAATATGATAAACTATGTCAAGTGTAAGAAACAAAAATATATAATTAAAACAATATCATGTTTAAGAAACTAGGATCCTATAAACTTGAAATAATATGTTAAGAAAGTAAAGTAACTTTAACAAATATGAATAATCAGAGTCTAAAAATATGAACAATTGGATTCTAAAAAAATAGATATTTGGAGTCTGAATTCTGAGGAATTCAGAATCTGAATTATTATGAATTTGAAGTCTAAATTATGAATAATTCATAGTTTGAATTATGATGAATTCAGAGTCTAAATTTTAAGGAATTTGGATTCTGAATTATGAATAATTCAGAGTCTGAATTCTGAGGAATTCAGAGTCTGAATTTTGATGAATATGGAGTCTGAATTTTAGAGAATTTGGAGTTTGAATTTCAGGAAATTCAGAGTCTAAATTTCATAGAATTTGAAGTCTGAATTTCAAAGAATTTGGAGTCTGAATTTCATAGAATTCGAAGTCTAAATTTTAGAGAATTCAGAGTTTGAATTTTATAGAATTCGAAGTCTGAATTTTAGAGAATTTGGAGTCTAAGAAACTGTAAGGTTATATGTTATGTAAGGATCCAAATTTTTTGTTTAAGAAAAATATGGTTAGACATGGTTTAAGAAAACATCAAACAAGACATTGAAAACCAAGGGTAAGGATAAAACTTTTCTTAGAGAAAGAAAATTTTCCTTAAGAAAATAATTCTTAAAGAAAGATAATTTTCCTTAAGAAATGTGTTTGTGATTTTCAAAACATAAAGGAATGGAAAAATTCATAAGGATACTTATTGACTTAAAAATTTCCCCCCTTTTTGGAAAGAACAAACAACTTTTTGAAAAATAATATAAGGAATAAGGTTTTCACTTATTGAACTTTAAAAGAAATACTTATCTACCTTCACTTATAACCCATTATGAATACAACTTACTCCCCCTTAGCTTTTTAAATCCCTAAGGATCATATTCTTGTATTTATTAGAGAGTTTACTTTTTCTTTCTTAAGAATATCTTCTTTAATTAATCTCCCCCTTACTTAATCTCCCCCTTACATTCTCTTCTTTTCACTTAATATTCTTTTGATCATTATTTTCTCCCCCTTCATGATTTTCAAAAAGTAATGGAGGAAATGAAAAAAAAATGTACCTAAAAGGTTAGGAATATATAAAATAATGGAAAGATAAAAAAATCATTATGATAGGAAAATTTTTGTTACAATGAGAATACAACAAAAGATTAGAGTTTTAAGAAAATAATTCATCCTTCTTTTCCTTTAAAATTAGCTTTCTCAAGGTTGCCTTCAACTTCTTCAACTCTTTGTGATCATCCTTAAATTTCTTAATCAACTGATCCTGATCCTAATTCTTCTTCTCTAGAACTTTAATTATTTCTTATTGAGACTTAAGAATTTCAACTTGACACTTTACCACCTCTTCTTACTATTTGAATTTTTATTCCAACTCTTCCTTGAGTTCTATTTCCCTTTTCAAATTGAGAGCAAAAGAATTCATCTTTCCATTTAGGTCTTTATCTTCTTGAATCTGGGAAGGTTTCTCTTAATTCATCTTTTTTTAAATATTTGATGTAAGGTTCTTCATGGTGTAATCTAACTGATCAAAGGCATCCTTTACTGAATCATGGAAATAATCTATGATTTTTAGATCACCAATTATTGACTTAGACCATTAGGTTATTTACTTGCAAGATCTCCTATGAGTATCATAACCAATGTGAAAATATTTGAATTCTAATTCAAGATTGATATAATTTTCCATGATCATGCTTATCAAATCCGAATTCTGATATATATTATGTTGAAGCAACTGACATCTTGAATTAATACTTGGAAATAAGGGAATGGTATTCACTGGATTTTGCAAGGATTGAACAAAAAAATCTTTTACTAATGAAGATGAAGATTCTGAAGTAGATTCCTTTACTAGTGAGACAACTTTATCTTGCTCTTTAGCTTTCCTCTTATATGTTCCAACAACATCTTTCTTAGATTTCAAAACCATAGCTTTTCTAGACGAATCAAAAGCCACTTGTTTTCCTTTTAAGCTTTAGATATTACCTTATTGACTTTCAGAGTCTCATGCTTGCTATCAGAGACTTGGATTATCTTATCATCATCAACATAATATTTATCAGCACATTCCTTAACATCTTCAGGATGAATAAAATCATGATTTCTGCTTTCATAATCAGTAGGTTTATCAACCTCATCTTGTGCATCATCATCTTTCCCTTTTGATATTATTTTGGTTGATTCAACTTGGGAAGTTCTGATTGAAAACTTGTCTGAAGGACTTTCCTTATCATGGTATTATTCCACCATTTTTATTACATATTTATTTTCATCTTCCTCTTCTTCTTCTTCTTCTTATTCTTCTTCTTCTTATTTAACTACTTCTTCTTCCAAAATGGGTTCCAGGATTGAAACTTTCTTTCTCAGAGTTTCTATTGGAACTGATTCTTGCAAGAAGGATTCTAGTACCTAGATTTGTTCAGATGCCTTCTTTGTATCTTTAATCAAGTCTTGTACACTTTCAGCTTCTCACATATTCTTCTTCATCTTTTTTTCTTTATCTTTCTTCTCAAGCTCTTCTGCTGCATGAATCTTCAAGGCCTTAGCTTCAGAAAGTTCTAAACCAAAACTTGCATCTCCTTCCTCCTTCTTCTTCTTCTGCTCTCTCCACTTGGCTACCACTTCATTAAAAAAGGTCTTTTTCTTTTTCATCTTGGGTGGAGTAGACTGGGTTTCCGAAATGGGTGCTTTTTTATTTTTATTCTGGTTCTTTATATTTTCTCTTCTTTAGAGTTTTCTTAGAAGTTTCACCTACTTCCCCTTTATTACCAGCAACATGGAATTCACTTTCAGGAAGATCATATAATTATCTTTTATTAAGACTGAAACATATTTTCATCCTTTATATATTATCATCACTCAACAACATAATCTTAAAGATTCTGGGTTTTAAACTGCAAGGAAATTTGAAGGATTCTAAACAACAAACAATGATCTTCAAGAAGATCGTTGGATACATGATTATATGAGACTTGAGGATTCCGCTCTTGATATTGTTGATGGTTAGAAGGATTTACTTGATAATATTTATCTTCCTTAAATTCACCAAGAAGTCCATCATGAAAATATCACACTTCTTAGGGAATCCTTATCTCTTTTTCTCAAAATGATAATACCTCACATAAAAAAAGCTAAAAATTGTTAGTTGGTTGTAAGGTGATTGATCTTGGGTGAATTAACTCCTTTAATTCCTAAGCACTCAATTTCTTTAACCTTCTCAAAACATCCTTCCTTGTCTGAAAACTTGTGAGAGAAAAAGATAGCTTCTCCTTCATAAGGAATATCCAAAATACTTACATCTTTGTTGAAATATAAGAATTAATTCTTCCCATAGATCTTTAATTAAAAGAATTCTCTTCCTCCTTATTCATAAAAACTAACTATATAGTATAATTATATAAGGATATTAGGATAAACTGGATCCTGATTTTTCATTTTGGAAACACAAATACTTTCCCAATTATTCTTCTTTATAACTTTCAAAATCAGGGAATCATACTTCAGAAAGAAATTTGGTTCGACCAACATTTCTCTATAAATTTTCCGATCATTGAGTTCCTTGTTTGAGGCCATCTTATTTTGTGAGGAAATTTCAAGAGACATCTGAAATATAAGGAAACTAAGAAAACTGAATGGCTGATTTGAAGAGTAACAGATCTTTGGTGAAAAAATAGTATAAAATCCAATGTGGGACATGAAAATGTAGTCTTTGCAATGAAGGTTTGAATTCCCAAATCAATCTAACAGTTGATAGAAGATTTATCTAATCTTATAGTTGATATCAATTCCAAAGAATTATTTAAAGGTTCTGATCTTTTGAGGTTTTAAGGAAAAATCAGATTTAAGGAAAGTGAATCCAATAGAGTTTTCTTAAAACAAGATAGAAATACCCATAAGAAAAAATGATTACAAAGATTTAAGTAAGGAAATATAGCTTATGGATTTCTCATTAAGAATTTTTAATATTGATAAGATTCTTCTTGAAGAACTCAGATTCTGGAAATTTTTATTAAGGAAAGAAAATTTTAGGTTCTGAAAAAAATTATTAAGTCAAAGAAATTTTTGAAATAATAAACAAATGTACTCCCCCTATGAAAAGGAGTTTCTTAATGTATGAAGATAAGTTTTAATAGAAAGTTAATGTGAATGATTACCTTGCGGTTATTATTCCTAACTTTTGTTTAATATATTAAAATCTATTGGAGGGTAAAGATTTTGTAAAAATGTCAGCAAGTTGATCTTGCATTACAATAAATTGAATAATGATATCTCCTTTAAGTGTGTGATCCCTAAGAAAGTGATTCTTAATATCTATGTGATTTTCAAGATAGTGATGTGTAGGGTTTTTTCTTAGGAAAATGGAACTTGTATTATCACACAATATCTGTGTTTTGGTAAAACTCATGCCATAGTTTGTGAGTGTGTGTTGCATCCACAACACTTGATCACAACAACTTCCAGCTGCTACATATTCAGCTTCAGTAGTGGAAAGTGCTACTGAGTATTTCTTCTTGCATGACTAAGAAACTAATGAATCTCCTAAGAAATGATAAGTTCTAGATGTACTTTTCTGATCCATTCTACATCCACCAAAATTAGCATCTAAAAACTTTTTAAAACAAAATCATTTCCATAAGAATAAAAAAGTTATAAGTCCATGGTTCCCTTTAAATAGAGAAAAATTATTTTCACTGCTTTTAAATGGGATTCATTTGGATTAGATTGATATCTTTCACATAGTCATACTGAAAACATTAAGTTTGGATGACTAGCTGTTAAGTATAATAAACTTCCTATCATACCTCTAAAAGATTTTTGATCTACTGGTTTCCTAGCTTCATTAAGATCAAGAGAGTTTGAGGTAACGATTGGAGTACTTATAATTTTAGTTTTTTCATATCCATACTTTTTAAGAATATATTTAATATACTTATTTTGAGATATATAAGTTCCTTCTTGTTTTTGAGAAATTTAAAAACCAAGGAAAAATGTTAACCCACCCATTATACTCATTTCAAACTCATATTTCATAATATTCGCAAATAAATCAGTTAAATATTGTTTATTTGATATGAATATGATGTCATCAACATAAATTTGAATAATAAAAACATTTTTCTTATCTTTCTTTATAAAAAGGGTTGGATCAGCAGTTCCCTTAACATAATTGTTTTGTAACAAAAATCATGTAAGTCTATCATACCAAGCTCTAGGGGCTTGTTTAAGTCCATATAAATCTTTGGTAAGTTTAAAAACATGTTCATGATGTTTTTTGTCTTTAAAACTAGGAGGTTGTTCAGCATAAACTTTCTCTTTAACATAACCATTAAGGAAAGCACACTTCACATCTATTTGAAAAAGTTTGAAATTTAAGAATGTTGTAAAGGCTTGTAGAATACAAATAGATTTAAGTCTAGATACTGGTACTTAGGTTTCTTCATAGTCTATTCCTTCCTATTGATTATATCCTTTAGTAACTAATCTTGCTTTATTTCTTATAATGATTCCATTTTCATCACATTTATTTCTGAAGACCCATTTTACTCCAATTACAGAAGTTTCCTTAGGTTTTTCAACCAAGGTCCAGACTTTGTTCATTTAGAATTCATTTAGTTCATCTTGTATGGATTTAATCCAATCATCGTCACCTAAAGATTCATCAGTACTTTTAGGTTCTAATTGGAAAATAAATGCTATATGTTATACTTCATTTCTTAAAGAACTTTTAGTACTTACAAGTTGATTTACATCACCAATGATTCTATCACTGGGATGATTCTTAAGAAACAACTTATTTGGGTTTTGTAAAACCTGATCATCAACATAAGGTAGAAAATATTCTGGGGTAAATACTTTAGAAACATTTTATTGAGTATTTTCCTTTTTAGAATAATTACCCATCAAAGGTTGAGAATTAGTTTTTTAAAACACATCTGAAGATGTAGGTTGGGGTTATTTAAAAACAAAAGGATCAGTTTCATCAAATTTAACATGTGTTGTTTCTTCAACAGTGTAAGAATTTTTTTTTAAAAACTCTGTAAGCCTTAAAAGTAATGGAATAGCCTAATAAAATTATTTCATCAGATTTGGGTGCAAATTTATGTAAGTTATCTTTAGTATTCAAGATGAATACTTTGTATCCAAATACTTCGAAGTAATAAATTCTAGGTTTTATACCAGTCCATAACTTATAACGTGTTTTATTAAGAAAATGTCTTATTAAAACTTTATTTATAGTATAAATAGCAGTACTTATAGCTTTATCCCAAAAAAATTTAGTAATCGAATATTCACACAATATAGTTCTCGTTATCACTTGAATAATTATATTTCTTCTTTCAACAACACCATTTTTTTGAGGATTTCTTGGAGCTGAGAAATTATGAGTAATGTCTTTCTTACTACAAAATGTTTCAAAATCTGAATTTTCAAATTCTCCCCCATGATCATTATGAATAGTTATCAATGAAAGTTTTTTCTCATATTTAACTTTGGATGAAAAAGATTTAAAATAATAAAAGGCTTCAAATTTATTTTCTAGAAAATATACCCAAGTAAATCTTATGTAATCATCAACTAAAAATATACATAGTAGTTTCCTATAATACTTCTAGTTTGTGTTGGACTGAAAAGATCCATATGAACTAGTTGTAATGCATCAGAAGTTGAGACTTCACTAAGTGATCAAAATTTTAACTTATGTTGCTTTCCATATTAACAAGGATCGAAAACTTTTGAAGAATCAAATATAAGCTCTGGTAGATCCTTAACAAGTCTTTTCTTTGAGAGTTTTCATAGGTTCCCAATGTTACAGTGTCCTAGTCTTCTATGACATAACCATGATTAATCTTAAATTGCACTAAGACAAGGTAGATCTTGGATCCTAAGGTATTTTAAGTTAAGTATGTAAACATTCTCATGCCTATCGGCAGAGATAATAAACTCTTCCTTGGAATTGTGTACTAGGAATTTATCATTCCTAAAATTTACAAGGTAACCTTCATCACATAATTAGCTTATGCTTATAAGGTTGTTCTTAATGCCTTTAACAAATAACACATTTGAAATTAAAGCTTTTACAACAAGAAAAATGTTACCTATACAAACAATTTCTCCCTGAGCATTATCTCCAAAAGTTATTTTCCCTCCTTTTATCTTGATAGTCTTTTCAAAGAAGTCTTTATTACCAGTCATGTTTTGGGAACATCCACTATCCATGTACTATGTATTATTGTTGGAACTTAGTTTTTTTAAAATAAAAAATTTAGACTTTCAGAATCCAAACTTTCTTGGATATGGCATTTTTAGAAAGTAAAATATTAGGTATCCACATTTTCTTAGAAAAGTAATTTTTATGAAAAACTAAGGATTGGGTTTTATTTAAAATAATTTTTCTTCCAATGTCCACCACATTGACATTTAGTACAAAAAGAAGCACTTTGGGGAACAAAATAGTTATGACTAAAATCAAGTTTTGTGTGATTATAACCAAATCCAGAACTATTCCTAAGAGGATGAAGTTGTGAATACATTTAATCAAATTATTTACTTCCAAAAGTTAAATTTGATAAAAGTTTATTTAAGGAAAAAAATCATATTGTAGTCTCATGACTAAATTCTTATCCTCAAAATCATTAGTTTTAGAATTTGAGTTATTATCTAGAACATTTTTCTTAGAAATAAAATTTTCAAGAACCTTATAAAGTTTATCCTTCTAAAAATTAACTTCCTTAAGGTTTTTAGAAAAAAAAAAATCAAAATCAAGAGTTTTTTATCAAGATCTTTAGAAAGATCTTATACTTCTTTCGTTAAAACATAAATTCTTGAATTTACTTTCACTGACTTCTTTTTTATCTTATAGTTCTCATTCTCAAGTAATTTAGAAAATATAGAGACTTATTCAAATGAAGGTAAGGTATTATCTTCTGGTGAGGAAAATTATTCATCCGAAGACTCATAATATTCTTCATTAGGAAAATTTTAATTTAAAGAAATATTGGTTAAGGATTCAGCATTGTGTACCTTAGAAATAAGACAATGGTTTTCAATAGATAATCTGGATATAAGACCAATATTCTTCTGATTAGAAGATTCATATTCTGAGGATTCATCTAAAGAGTCACCACCACTATCACTCCAGGTTTCATTAGCCTTCAAGACTTTCTTAGCCTTATATTTGTAGTACTTATTTCGGTTCCTTTCAGAATGCTTATCCTTTCTATCTTTTCTCTTAAGCATAGGAAAATCAAGTCTGATGTATCCAGCCCTTTTGCATTCATAATAAGTTACTTCAGAATATTTATAGTCCTTTGTGTCTTTCTTCTTATATTTTTACTGAAAATATTTCTTTCCCACAATCTTTTTCATCCTTCAATCAAGATTGGAAAGTTCATTCTCAAACTGATCATTGTCACTTGATTCAGATATAACAACAGCTTTCTTAGCTTTAGATCTAGTTACCCTTTTTAGAGACTTGTATTTAGATGTAGTAGTGAAATAAACACTTCTATTACCATTCTTCTTCTTATTGAAATCATCATCTCTCTTCATTCTTGTTTCATGGTGAATAATAGTTCCAAATAATTCATCAAGAGTAATTTTAGATACTTTTTTATTTTTATCAATATCTGTTCTTTTATATTCCCATTCATTGGGAATGATATAAATTATCTTTTCTGCAAGAACTTCATCATTAAGACCTTTCTCTCACATAGATTGAATACTGTTGATGATAGCCATAAATCTTTGCTGCACTTTGCAAACAAGTTCTCCATATGAAAATACAAATCCATGATATTCAGCTCTTAACATAGCTCTTCTAGTTTCTATCATTTTTGAAGTTCCAAAGTGTTTAACTTCAATTTTATTCCAGATACTATTGGTATATTCACAAGAATATATTTGACTATAGATATTCTTGGTCATGAAACATAAAAGAGTATTGTGTACCTTGAAATTTAGTTGATATTCTTGTTTTTCCTGATTTTTGAATGTTCTGATTTCTTTGTCAAGAATCTTGTAGTCACCAGTGAGCATAACAAAATTATTAACACTAGTATGGATAATGATGGTCTTCATCCTATCTCTCTAGTACTCATAATAATTTCCATCAAAGATTGGTGGTCTGGTAGGATTTAAGTTATCTATAGAACCGACATTCATTCCTACCATTTATATAAGAAAATATCTTTTCCACAAAAATAATTAGAAGTAAAATATTTTATAAAGAAAATTTTAAGAAAATATGAACAATTAAAGTTGAGCAAGAAAACTTATATGCAAGTATAATTATTTCATATAACTTCTCTGATACCAATTGTAGGATTAAAATATAGATAAAGATGCTCAACTATAAGAGGGGTTAATTATAGGTTTAAAAAACTTTCCATTTTAATCCTAAAAGGTAATATATGTTTAAAAAAGTTAAACAAGATGGATTCACAAACCCTCTTTAGTTCTTAAATAAGAACCTTACTTGCTTAGGATATAGAAATATGGATCCAAAAAAGAAACTGAAGAAAAGTTTACTTAGAGAAAGATTCTGCCTTAAAGCGTATAGAATCTTATTTATCAGAGTATACAAGTATAAGAAAGTATAAGAAAGTTATACTTTATTTCTTTAATAAAATTGTAGCAGAAATAAAACTTGTAACAAAAACAAGTAAACAAGTATAAGAAATCTTTTAACCCAAAGAGAAGGGTATCCAACAACCTTGTATAAAGGTCCCTTGATTTATACTTTCAAGAAAGTCTATCTTACCCACACCAGGGTAAGCCCTCGATAAGAATATCAGAATCTATCTTGCTATCCCTACAAGCCCTTGAACTTTAAGGTAGTTGGAACCTCTATCTTCTTATCTCTAAAAGTCATAAAAATTTAAGGTAGTCATCACCTCTGTCTTCTTATCCCTATAATCCCTTGATTGTACTCAGCAACAACTGGATTTACACAAGACAGGCTGAACAAGTTTTTCACGATTGAACAAGTTGTTCATAGTTCGCACAAAGAATGACTCTTTCTATCTATAGAAATCACTTCATAGCATCACAACATTCGTATTCATGAATTTCTATCAAGATCATTTAAATGAGCTTCTATTTATAGGAAAAAAACTTCAACAGTTAACTCCTCCTCCAATGGTCATATTTTTCCTTGATTTTTGGAGGGACCTGGACATGTGTCACTTAGCCAATAGTTAGTTTAAAATATATTATATGAAATTATTTTGTATAAGGAAATATGAGAAACTATGGAAATTTTAAGAAACAAAAATATGTAAGGAAAACAATATCATGTTTAAGAAACTAGGATTCGATAAAATTGAAACAATATATTAAGAAAGTAAAGTAAATTTAAAAAATATGAATAATCGAAATCTAGGAAAATGAGAAATCGAAGTCTAAAAATATGAACAGTCAAATTCTAGAAAAATGGATATTCGGAGTCTGAATTCTGAGGAATTTGGAATCTAAATTCTGATGAATTCAGAGTCTAAATTCTAAAGAACTCGGAGTCTGAATTCTAATAAATTCAGATTCTGAATTCTAAAGAATTTAGAGTATAAATTTTTATGAATTCAGAATCTGAATTTTAGAGAATGTAGAGTCTTAATTTTAGATAATTTAGAGTCTGAATTTCATAGAATTTGAAATATGAATTTCAGAGAATTCATAATCTAAATTTCGGAGAATTCGAAGTATGAATTTCAGAGAATCTGGAGTCTGCATTTTAGAGAATTTAGAGTCTGAATTTCAGAGAATTTGGAGTCTGAATTTCAAAGAATTCAGAGTCTAAGAAACTGTAAGGTTATAATTTTGGTAAGGATCTGAATTTTTGGTTTAAGAAAAATATGGTTAGACATGGTTTAAAAAAACATTAAATAAGACATTAAAAACCAAGGGTAAGGATAAAAAATTTCTTAGAGAAAGAAAATTTTACTTAAAGCAATAATTCTTAGAGAAATATAATTTTCCTTAAGAAATTTTTTTTGATTTTCAAAACATAAAGGAATAAAAAAATTCATAAGGATTCTTATTGACTTAATAAAAACTTAGCAAACTTTTGAACATTTTCACTTTAAAACCCTGCTTTCTCATTTCATCTATGAGATAATTTTTAAATTAAATTATACCACTTATATGAATTGAATTAGTAAAATTGAGTTCATGTTTTTAATCATAATAATTTATAATTTATATTAATTTTAAAAAAAATTACCAAAAATACCAGTGAAAGTAATTAAAATTAATTATATTGATTGGGAGAAAAAATGAGTTTACTTAGTGATTAAAATTGGAATATAAAGTGTAAAAATGACCCAAAACTTGTCAAAATCCAATTTGATGGGAATATTTTGACCATTAAACCTCTAGTATCTAATTTTATGTGTTATTTAATTCTTTTGTTAGGTAAAAACGTGGTTTCACTTAACTTATTTTCAAAAATGTCAAGTGTTTCTTTTCCCCCACTTATAAAAGTTTGTCACCTCTCCTCCTCTCTTCACACATATCAAGCCATTTGGATCAACCACTCCCTATATAAATATATTCCAAACTTCCTTACCCTCAAACTAGAAGCCTTAAATTTTTCATAAAGTCATCCAAGGAAGTCCTTTGATGCAAACCAAAAGGAGTTACCTAAAGAAGAGGTAACATTCATCAACGAACACTTTTGTTTTATTTATTTCTCAAACCCATTCATTTATTTTTATATAATTATTATATAATAAAATCAGTATATCCAATATACTAATATTTTTTATGTTAATGGTATAAACTATATTTCCACACACTTCCATCAAATGATATATGCAATAATTGTCCGTGTGTATGGCGGACTACCACCTCGCGAACCAATGTTGTTCGTTCTTCCATTACCGCCTCTCAAGGTTGAAAATAATGATGTAAATGCTATTTTTATATGATATGTATGATATTTATGATTTATTTATGTCCTTTAATTATTATATAACACATACTTTCATTCTTTCCATTTTATGGGAATATGATAACATCATTTTTCGACATGTGGACTACATCCTCCTCAAAGCGATGTGATTCATTCACACTTTCAATGGAATTTATTAAGGATGGGTTTAATAATAATATGTGATATATATGAAATATATATGATATTAATAACATAATTATCTTTATGTAAATATAATATATCACATTCTTTCTTAACTTTTCACACACTGAAAAAGTGATAACATCATTTGTGGATGTGTGGACTACCACCTCCTTAAAGCGATGTGATTCTTCTTTTTTCATCACCACTTCACAAGAATGATATATATAAGTATATATAATTAAATAATATGATATATATGATATAATTATCATTATTTAAAGATAAATGTTACTTAACTTCTTTTCATAATTATCATTGAAAAATGGGAAAGTTACTCATGCGTACATACGGCCTACTGTCTCCATGATCATAACGTTGGTTCATTTTTCATAATCATATTCCATGATTAGGTTTAAAATAATAATTAATGCATAAATAATATTATTATTTCATGATTATTATTATGGATATTTTAAAATAATGACCTCATTTCCCTTAGTTTACCTACCAAAGTCAGTTTTGACACATAAGCCAAATATTGTCAAAACATCTTACATAAACTTAATTGATTAATTAATTTTATATAACTTGTTAATAAGTTAAATAAAAGTAATAATAAATTTTAAATATTTTCTCAATAAATTAAATAATTAACATAAGTTTATTATTTATAAAAATAAATACAAACATGATGAATCAGAATTAAGGTCAGAGACTGTCTCGGTTTCCTTTCATTGAGGCATATTTTGATGTTATGCACCTTTATTATTTTATAACGTGTATATACAGTCCCTTTGGAATATTATATCATGAATTTACATATTCTCATGATATTTAATGTTTTTTAATGTTATTCTTTCATGGGTTTTATGATTCAAGTGTTTTCCAAGTGATAAGGGACTTTTCCATTAAAAAACTTCTTTTAAAGTTTTCCTTCAAACACTTAATGTTCCATGTCCATGTTTTTAAAATGGTTTTATTAAAGTTTTATATGGACATAAAATATTTATAAAGTAAATTTTAGTTCAGTTTTAATTTATTTTAATAGTTTTCAAAAAGAATCTTTTTTACATGTTTTAAATAGAACGTTTTGACAAACGACAAATGGAATGTTCTATTTTTAAAGTATACGAGGACAGTGATTTTTCCTACCACTATGACTATTATTTGATTTCTAGATTCCTTTTAAAGCTTACATGTTTTCTTAAATGAAAAAAAAACTTTTTCTCTTTTTTATTATTTTTGGTATTGAAAATGGTTTTTCAAAGAAAATGGTGTTTTGATATTGAAAATGGGTTTTTAAAAGAAAATGGTATTTCTATCCAGAAGTGTTTTTCATATGAGTGTAAAATAGTTTTTCAATGGGTTTTATGATGAAATTTTTTTATTCATGAAATGATACTTGAGCATTATATGAAACAGGTGAGCTTGATATAGCTTATATGAACTGTTGATCCCCATTATAGCTCATGGGTGAACCCAATACAACTTATACGAAGGGTTGAGCCTCATTATAGCTCATGAGAAATGAGTGAGTCCAATATAGCTTATAATAAGGGTTTATCCCTATTATATCTCATGGGTAAGCCCGATATATCTTATATGAAGGGTGATTCCCATTATAGATCTCTAATTAATTGGATAATGATTATATTGGAAGTTAGTCATATGGTTATTCTAACTGAAAGGGTTTTATGAATACGATGCTCTAAGTCACCTAAAAGGAGTTTTAAAGGATTTATTTGAGAAAAAGGTGTGTGTTTTTTCTTGTGAAATTTTTTTATATATTTCACTCAAAGAACATTAATGTAAGTGTAAATATTTCATGCTTTTCATGTTTTTACTGAACTAAAGGATTCCTTTATTTTTATATCCCTTACTAAGATTTTGTGCTTATCCTAAGTTTTTAAAATGTTTTAATATGGTTTAAGGATAGGTAAGGAAGTCTAGTTCAAAGTTTTGGAGATTTTCCATTAAAATAATTCTTGATTTATTTAAAAGTTTTATATTATGGGAAAATGGATACTGATTGGAAGTGTCCACTTTGTATTTTATGGTTTTGTTATGTATAATTTATGGCCTAATTCTCTAAAAATATAAACCTAAAAAGATCCCCAATGTGAAATAAAGTAAAATTCTTGACTTAAACTCAAGATTATGTAATTATTAATATTGGGGCCTTATATTTGGTATTAAATGATGGATTAGACAACTTTTGAGGTTATGATAGTGTTAATAGCATTCCCATATAAGATTTTACTTTATGGTCAAGTTTAAATGATATATAATTTTAATATTTCCATGTTTCTTAATCTAAACTATGTCTATTAAGAATGGATTTCTATAGAAGAAATAGGAAAGGTGTAGTGGGAAAGAACCAAGGCTAAAATATCTTTCCAAATCAACATCTTGAGATGGTTGTAATTGGAACATAATAGTTTATTTCAGTGATGAATAAGTTGACAAAAGCTATAAATGGTGGTGGTATCCATGCCAGAGAGGAACCCGATCTACCACTAAGGAACATGTCTATATTGGATCATTTAATGAGTAAACATCTTCCATCATTCAATAGATCATCAGAACCAGTGGTAGCCAAAGGATGGTTTAATTCCCTGGAGAAGATATTAGAAGTCATGGGGTGTTTGAAACATAAAAAGTTAACTATTGTCATCAATCATTTTGAAGGTGAAGTTGATCGATGGTGGTCATTGGTTAAGAATTCCAGAGAGAAAGGTGATCTTGATGTTGTGGAATGGGTTACATTTAAGAATATTTTTCTTTAGAAATATTTCCATAAGTTTGTTTAGTATGGGATGGATAAACAATTTATTTAATTGATGAAAAAAGATGAATATTTTGTGGTTGTATATAAAGTAAACTTCACAAAATTTTCTAGGTATGTTCCAGACTTTATTCGAGACAATGATAGTAAAATTAGTAGATTTTACTCTGGGTTAAAACCAATATTTTAGAGACCCAATTTTTTCCTTATAATACATTGAAATATTTATATTTATATATATATATATATATATATCCAAAGCTAAGCACTGAGACAGCGTACGATTCTGAGGCCTGGTTTTCCCAGAATTAATTTTATAAAAATATGAAAGATATTTTATATTCCACACATGAATATTATTATATAAAATGAGATAAATCTTAAACATAATCTCATATCATAAATCCAAGACCACAGTTGAGTCTAGAATGTGGTGTTTACCTCAGGAGCAACCTAAAATGGGTTGACTCTAGGCGTTCAGACTCCTCACTCGTTTTCGGTATGTTTAGTGAAATAATTATTTATTTATTTATTTATTTATTTCATTTTAATTTAGTGAAATGTTCTGTAAGAATATCACCATGTAGAATCCTCCAAGTTTATCTGTATAAACCTTTGGAGGATTCCAGATCTCCTTCTTCCTCATTTGGTAAATCACATTGGATGATGATGAAACACCGAATCGAAGTAGATCAAGATGCAGCGAATGTAACAACTCCTCTCAATCATTGGTGGGAACATTCTCTAATGAATAATGATCCAATATCTAGGTAGGAATCATCAATTGTTGTTCCATTCCCTTTTGATTAAATTTATTGAGTGGATTGACCCCTTCTATCGATCTTCACCAATTGTAGCCTAATCATGTACCTACATACTGGTTTATTTTGGTTATTTAATTAAATTATAACCTAAAATCAATATTATTGATCTTTGTCAAAGAATTATTGTCCAAAGATCATCTAAACATTTTATATGGTGAGTTTCTCCCAATTTATCTTTGCATTCGTCGCTGGTAGGACCCCGCATTCCCGATTCGACATTGTCGGCAAGTACTAAACCTGATCGGACCTCTAAAATCACAAAAGATCGATGAATGAGGCATGTATTGATGAAATAATACCATATATGGGATCTTTTCAATTAAAGAATTATCTTTTGGATGATTGGTTTCTGATTAATCGAATTCATAAATCATGGCGATTTCGGAACACACAATGGAATTTCCCATCGATAACGGGATTCGATTTTCAGCTAATGATGACCAAAAACCATGAATCACAGCCATATCTACTCATCTTGGATGGATTCAAGGTGAGATCTATGGTGGAATGGCCTGATTAAAGGCATGTTTAGAGGATCTAAGAAACTATGAAAAACCCGATTTCACGTCATGTACAAGGATGAACACACTGTATATAGCCCCTCAGTGACAGAAGTGGCTAGAGTTTTAGAAAAATTAATGATAGAATGGTTTGTAACCCTCATAAACATCATGTACCCTCTCCCTGGATGGAAAAACTATGTGATGGATCACACGGTCGGGGTCCCATGTGGTAGTACACGGCCAGGTACACGGTTATGTACACAGACACAGGGTCATGTAGATGGACATGGGGTCCAGTACACAAACACTACTAGAAGGACACAGCCTAGTCCCTAGGTAGCTCTGACATGTTGTGTAGTCCACCTGTACAGTATGTACTCCTACACGGTCAGGATCCATGTGTTGTCTGGGGACTCGGTCAGGCGGTGGAGCGAGACCACACATCGTGTACCCCTTGACCTCTTTTGAGGAAACTTAAATCATTCATATATCCTTCATTTGAACATATAAATTGGACCACAAGTAGTATATCCTGTGTTTTTTTTCACATAGAACATGATGGTGCCCTCAGTTATGGATCAATAGATATGATGTGAAATATTCCGAGAATGATTCTTATTGAGGTGATTCCCAACGACAACAGTGATCAAATAAGATCACCAGAGACTACTGAGTTATACCCTCTAGTAAAACTGGGCAGTGGATTCCTCGACCTTTAGAGTGGAACCCCCATCAGCATGGGCGTGGGTCCTCTATAGCTACCTTTTGAGTGTAACCCCTACCAGTTAGGGCATGGGTCCTCGAAGATTGGAGTAGAACCCCCCTGATGTACTAGAGCGTAGGTACTCGAATTCCGAGTGGAACCCCCTATCAGGTAGGGAAAGGGTCCTCAATGACTAGAGTGGAACCCCCCATCAGCATGGGTGTAGGTCCTCTACAGATACTTAATGAGTGTAACCCCCTATCAGTATAGGGTGCAGGTCCTCATGACACTAGAGTGGAACCTCACATTGATATGGGCATGGGTCCTCTATGGATACTTACCGAGTAGAACCCCCTATCTGCATAAGGTGTGGGTCCTCGTGACACTAGAGTATAACCCCCCATTGGTATGGGAATTATCCCTCTGTGGATACTTACATAGTAGAACCCCCTAACACACTAGGGTGTGGGTCCTCTACTTCGAGTTTATGCCCACTCGACTGTGCGGTACAGTGACAATACATGTATGGACTTGAGTGGTTACTTTTGGGAAGATGCATGAGATGTTGGGTTTCATTGATGGAATTTTGGAACTGTTCGTTTCAATTATTCTTGGGATGATATGTGATATGGAGATCCCTTGACACTCTCTTTTGGTATTCTTTTGACTAAGCATACATATATATTTTTCTACATCCACACCTTGGATTTAGTAACTCTCTTTCCATGGGAGGTAAAGATACATAGGGTATGCCGCATGCTTTATGTTTTCTACTTCTCATGGTTATATGAGTCTACTCTCATACTATAGGTGTAAAATACTCAACTTGTAGTTCATCTACTCATTGTGTTGATCCCCTTGTGTTTGGAATAGGTTACTTCTACTCTTGGTTTGGGTTAAGTTGTTCACTTTCACTGTACCTTGTGCTATTTATTATCTTTCTATTCATATTTTATTTCTTACTACTTCCCCTTTATCTTTCAGGGAATCCTACTGGGTATGTATATACTCACCCCTACATGAGATTTACCCATATGTGTCATGTTTTATGCAGATGAAAAATAGGTCGGTAGTGAATTAAAAGGAGGTTAGGGATACCTATTACCTTGGACCATGTATGGTTTTTGTAGCTTGGATGTATCAAGCAAGGCTCTATCAATAGTTTACTTTTCTAATTTTGTCAGTGTGGGACATGTTTCTAGTTGGGTGTGTATTTTTTTCCTTTGCTTTTCAGTTTACACTACCATGCTTTTATACTATCTAGAGGCTTGTGCATGCTTGGTTTAATTTATAGTTGTGTTACACATTTTACTCATTCTCTTTGCACTTCTGTATTGATATAGTTGTGTGTGTTCATACAGGTACTTAGTCAAAGGCCTCCCCATGTTAGTTATGACTTCAGTGTAGGTTGCCACTCCCTGGCCTATGGAGGCGGGCTTGGGGTAGTTGCGGATCGAGCCCCAGCTTAGGTCGGGTTGTGAAAGATTGGTATCAAAGTATTTCCTTCATTGGGAAGTTGTTTGGAGTAGTCTCCTTATAATGATTTGGTTGGGTTTAGGTTAATAAAGTGTCTCGAGTGCAGATCTTAGGACATGGAGTTTAGTGATGGTATAGGCGGCCAATGTATTCATTAACCAAGACCCTAACTACCTTCTTATAGACTCGGTATACAAGACATTTTTTATAGGAATCAATGGTACATGAATCATATAGGATCAAGTCTTTGACTGTACTTCTTAAGTCAGATCCTCATTGTTATTATATATATATATATATATGTTCATATGACCATAATACATCTTGAAAAATATTAGGATGCCTCCATGATGACAGCTAGCTAGGATACCAATTCTGGATCATCAAGATGATCCGATGAATGATGAGGCCTTATTTCAGGCTCCATCTTGCACTTGTTGAGTAGTAGATCATTCCAGCAGATCAGGCTGAGGATGCACATAGTTTTAGAGCACTCAGTGAGTTCCAGAACCAAATGCCGCTGAGGTTTCGTAGCAATACATATCCTCAGGTAGTGGAGGATAGGCTACAATTAGTGGTTTGTGTCTTTAAGATCATTTGGACACCAAAGGATAAGGTGGTTTCACTGGAAACTAACCTTTTCCAAGGATTAGTTAGGCGCTGGTGGAGTCTTGTTACGTAGATGCACAATGAGTTGACACTCTCATTGACTGACTTCCAATAGTTGTTCCATTAGGAGTACTACCCCTCCTTCATATACTCAATTCATATCTAGGAGCATCTAGAGCTACAATGGGGAGGGATGATAGTGGTTGAGTATGCAATGAGGTTCACAGACCTTACACGGTACTCTCTTGACATGATCTGGGATAGCTACTTCCAATCATGGAAGTTTGGACAAGGACTCTGTAGAGATATTCATGCCAGTGTTGTGTCCTTATGCATCCCCACCTATGTCAGGGTATTGGAGTAGAAATTAGTGAGAGAGAGATTCCTATCAGAGGGATGCTAGATAGCTAGAGCTATCAGTGGACGCCAGAGAGTTGAGTCATCTACAGCAGTTAATAGACACCAGGCACCAGGATCTTGATGTAGGAGACCTCCCTGTGATCAAACTCAGACACATGGTCAGAGGAAGTACAGAGGACTAGGGAAGCCCAAAGGGAGTCGGTTCTTTGCATGTGATGGGTGGGGTCACATGGCATGAGACTGCCTGACCAGACATGTTGAGCAGCACAGGCAGATAGCTGACAGACCACCATGGCCGAGGAAGCATCGTACTCAGGGATCTCCCAGGTGAGGGTAGGGAATACCCTAGGGAGGCGAAGCTAGAAGAGGATCATGAGGAGCTATAGGTGGTGGATGAAGTTATGATATTCTTCCACCACCACCACCAGGCGGCCCATGTTAAGCTCGGGGAGATGGCGACCGGGGTCGTGGAAAACTGCAGGATTTGGAGGTTTATGACCTCGCAGCACACGAGATAATTAGAGGTACGATATGTGTTTATTCTACTCATGATTCAGTATTATTAGACACAAGTTATAGTCATTCCTTTATCTATATACTCCTGTTGTGAGAGCTGGAGCTCCCAGTTGAGGCCCTAGCCTAATAACTTCATCTTGAGGTTCTTACAGGGAATGCTTCTTATGTATCTTTTACCTGCTGGAAGTGTGAGATATTTCTTGATAAAGAGAGGTTTACATGGGACCTTTTGGTTATCCCGATGGAAACTTATGACATAATCTTCAGTATGGATTTTTTTCCATGGTACGAGCCTAGATCTACTGTCACCGTAGACAAGTCAAATTCCTATGCACTGATGGGACGAGATTCTCCTTTTCTAGAGAGGGAGATCTCATGGTAGGGCAAGTGGTATCTATGAGAAGGAGGTCATATACCATCACCCATCAGTTAGTGAGTATAGAACTTTGTGTAGAAGGCTCTTCAGTCATCTATGTTCCTTTAGTTTTGGAGGATTATATGGACGTCTTCCCCAAGGATGTTCTACGACTACCTCCAAGGTGGGAGATGGATTTTTTCATAGAATTGCATCTCAAGATTTCTCTGATATCTTATGCAGGATATCTGATGTCCCCTAACAAGATTCAAGAGTTATGGTTATAGTTGTAGGACCTTTAATAGAAAGGTTTCATCAGACCCGATGTGTCCCCTGGGCAGCTCTAGTGTTGTTCATGAAAAAATCAGATGGGAGCTTAGAGATTTGAATAGATTATCATTGCCTAAACTATGCCATGATAAAGACAAAGTAACCCTTAATGAGCATTGACACCCTTTCTGAGGATTAACTACCTCTTTTACTAGTTTCAATGCATGATATGGTTCTCGAAGATTGATCTCAGGTCCGTTTATCGCTAGTTGAAGGTTCATAAGGATGATATTCCAAATTTGGAATTCTAATGTCGTTACAAACACTATAAGTTCATAGTGATACCCTTTGGTGTGATGAATTCCCCCACCATGTTTATGGATTTGATTAACCATGTCTTCTATCCATACTTTGACCAGTTTGTTATTGTCATCATCGGTGACATACTCGTCTACTCTACATCAGAGGAGTAGCTTGCATAGCACTTAAGGATAGTCCTAGATTTGGTTCGAGAGAACCATCTTTATGGAAAGATCTCAAAGTGTCAGTTCTAGATTCATGAGGTTCACTTTATGGCCAATTTCATTTCTAATCATGGTTTAGTCATGTACCCATCAAAGATTGATATAGTGCTTTCTTGGAAACTACCCAAGAGCGTGTTGGGGGTGTGGATCTTTATTGGATTTATAGGATACTATAAGAGGGTTTTTGGTATAATTATTCATAATTGAAGCCCCTTCAACCACCCTAATATAGAGAGGGAATATGTTGACCTATTCTAAGTAGTTCCATAAGTCCTTTGAGGAGTTGAGTCTAAATCTGACAAGTGCTCTAGTGTTGAGACTACCAGAGGAAGGCGTTGAGTTCATGGTGTATTGCGATACCTCAGGAGATGGGATTGACTATGTGTTGATGCAGTGGAAGGAAGTTATCTCATAAAATTTGAGTTATTTAAGACCCCATGAGAAGAACTACCCAACCCATGACCTAGATCTAGCAGCGGTATTCTTCTCCCTGAGGATGTGAAGGCACTACCTTCTGGGAGAGCATTTTGTGGTTTACTCAGACCATCAGAGTCTCCGGTATGACTTCACATAGAGAAACTTGAACCTAAGATAGCAGCACTGGTTATAGTTCCTATAGGACTATGAATTCAAGATAGTCTATACTTCTAGGAAGAGAAACATTGTAGAATATTCCCTTAGCAAAAATCCCTAGGTTCACTTGGTGTATGAGGCTTAAGAGTAGTTGGATTCCCTATAGCTAACCCTGGTGGAGCAGGAGGGTACAACTTTTCTATAGTTGATGGTGTTGAATCCTCCACTTCTTGATCATGTGGGAGAGTCCCATCTAGGATACAATGACTATGAGGTCTTTCTTGAATAGATATCCACAGGGGACTCACTAGATGGATATTCTAAAGGAAGGAATCACATCATCTTGTTTCAGGGGTGGACAGTGGTTCCAATAACATTGTAGGAGGAGGTGATGTGATATTTTCACACTTCTCCCCTATCTATACATCTCATCATGGGAAATATGTATAGAGACCTTCATCAGTAGTTTTGGTGGTCCTACATGATATGGATCATAGCTAAGTTCATCTCTCGGTGCCTCACCTATCAGTAGGTGAAGGATGAGCGCCAATTTTCAGCAGATTTTTTGCAACCCCTTGAGATCCTGGGGTGTAAGTGGGATGGAATATCCATAGACTTTGTGAGAGAGATTCCATTCATAGTGAAGGGTTATGATGCCATCTGGGTGATATTTGACCGAATCATGAAGTTGACACACTTTCTTCCTATTGAGGAGTAGATTTCAGTGAAGAGTTTGGGGCAGTTGTATGTACGGGAGATCATTTGCCTTCATGGGGTTCCCTTGATGATTGTCTCTGATCATGATACATGGTTTACTTCATGATTCTGGAGAGGTTTGTAGGAGGAATTCAGGACCCAAATGAGGATGAGTACATCATTTCACCACCAGATTAATGAGAAGACCTGGTGCACTATCCAGGAATTGGAGGATATGTTGAGGGATTACACATTAGACTTTTTCCAGATATGGGAGGATCAATTGAATTTGGTAGAGTTTTTGTACAACATCAACTACCACTCTACCATTGGCATGGAACCTTTTGATTCCCTATATGGGAGACCCTGCAGGTCACCCTTGTGTTGGAAAAAGGTCAGTGAGACATCTCTTGTGGGCCCAAAGATAGTGCAGGAGACAACGAAGAAGGTCTGGGTCATCTGTGAGTGAATGAGGATGGCCCGGAGTAGACATAAATCTTATTCAAATCATCGTCATAGACCTTGGAGTTCAAGAAGAGAGACCACATTTTTCTGATTGTCTCCCCGTAATGAGGATTGTGGAGGTTCTCCTGAGGAGTCAAGTTATCCTTGAGGTTCATAAAGTATTTTGAGATTGTGAAAAGGGTTAGAGAGGTTTATTACCACCTGGACCTACCCCCATAGCTAGAGCAGGTGCACAATAACTTCCATGTGTCGCAACTAAGGAGATACGTGCATGACCCTATGCACGTTATCGATGGGGGTGAGATGGACATCGAGGATAGATCCACCTTTGTGGAGAACCTAGTGGTGATCGAGGATTGACAAGAGAGGACCCTACTTGGATGGACCATCCCCTTGGTCCATGTGTTTTAGTAGCACGAGAACATGCAGGAGAGTTCCTAGGAGTGGGAGAGCCAAGTTTGGGCTCGATATCCCAAGTTGTTTGCTTAGTTTTTCTTTTAGGGGATAAAAATATTGAAGTAGGTAATGATGTGGAGATCTAGTTTTTTTCTTGTAATTCATTAAAATATTTCTATATATATTTCCAGAGATAGGCGCTGAGATAACGTGTGAATCTGGGGCCCGGTGTTCCTAGAATAAAATTTATAAAAATATTAAAGATATTTTATATTTTGCACACTAAGATTCTTAAAGAAAATGAGATATATCTTAAAAGAAAGCTTGGATCAGAAATATAATACCACGGTTGAGTCTGGAATGAGGTGTTTACCAAAGATGTGACCTAAAATAGGTTGGTGTGGGGTGTTCAAACTCCTCTCTCATTGGTGGCATGTTCGGTGAAATAATAATTTATTTATTTATTTGTTTATTTCATTTTAAAATAGTAAAATTTTCTATAAGAATATCACCATGGAGAATCCTCCAAGGTTAGCCGAATAAACCCTGGGAGGATTTCAGATCCCCTTTTTCCTCCTTCATTGGAGAATCACATCGGACGATGATGAAACACTGGATCGGAGCATATAAGGATGAAAAAAACGCAACGAATCCTATCAATCATTGGAGGGAACATTCTTTGAATAAGAACAATCCAATATTTATGTAGGACTCGTCAATTGTTGTTTTATTCTCTTTTGATTAAATAGATTGAGTGGGTTGATCCCTTCTATCGATTTTCTCCAATTGTAGCCTAAGCATGTGCCTACGTACCGGTTTATTTTGGTTATTGAATTGATTTCTAACCTCATATCACCATTATTGATAATTGACTAAGAACTATTGGAAAATAATCATCTAAACATTTCATATGGTTTCTTTCTCCCAATTTTTCTTTGCATTCGTTATCAGTAGGATCTCATGGTCTCGATTCGACATTTTCAGGCAGTACCGAGCCCGATCAGACCCCCAGAATCACAAAAGATCAATGAATGGGGCATGGATCGATGAAATAAGACTATATCTAAGATAATTTCTATTTAAGTATGATTGTTTGGATGATAGGTTTCCAATTAATAAAATCTACAAAGCTTAGAAACATCGAAATTCATAATGAAAACTCCTACCAGTAACAGGATTTGATTTCCAGCAAATAACGACTAAAAAACACAAATCACGGCCAAATCCACTCATTCGAGATGGATTTAAGGTGATATCTATGGTGGAATGACCCAATTTAAGTAATAGTTAGTGGATCTAAGAAACTATGAAAATTTGACTACACGCTATGTACAAGGATGAACACACGACGTATAGCCCCTCAGTGGTGGCAGCTAGGGTTTTTGAAACACTACTGGAAAAACGGCCTATACCCACAGTTCAAAATCGTGGGTATAGCCCCCAAAACCGTGGGTATAGCCTATACCCATGGTTTTGGGAACCGTGGGTGGGAACGGTGTCGGTATAGGTCCCCATACTATACCCACGGTTTTCCCAAACCGTGGGTATAGGTGTCCTGCCACCGTGTCACCGAAACATAGCCAATTTCCATGGTGTCAACGGCTTTTACCCACGGTTTCAAAACCATGGGTATAGGTCCTAAAATAATACAGGCGCCAAGTTTCGATCCCATAACCTCTACGCTGGAAACACCGCGTATAACCACTACCCTAACTTCACCTATATGTATATATATATATATTTAGTTAAATATAGTTATAAAAACCATGGGTATAGAGGGAAGAACCATGGGTATAGGGTTCTCACCAAAAAAAAATTCCTTCCCGCGGAAAAAAAAATTACCGCGCACACAAAAGTGACCTATACCCACGGTTTTTCATAACCGTGGGTATAGGTATTTTAGCCCAGACTAATCCTCACAGTTTTGGGGAAAAATGTGGGGATAGGTACCCCTATACCCACGGTTTTGGGAAACCGTGGGTATAGGTGAATTTTCTGGACCTATCCCCACGGTTTTGGAAAACTGTGGGGATAGACTCCCCTATACCCACGGTTTTCCAAAACTGTGGGTATAGGTCTTTAAAATTCACCTATACCCATGGTTTTGGAAAACCTTGGGTATAGGGGGGTCTATCCCCACGGTTTTGGGGAAAACCGTGGGGATAGGTCCATTTTCCAATAGTGAAAAGTTAAGGATAAAACAGCGTGTATCCCTCCTACATGTTGTGTACCTCTTCCTTGGATGGACAACCCATGTGATGGATCACATGGTCAGGATCCTCTTTGGTAGTACATAGCCAAGAACATGTTCATGTACCGGGTACATGGACACGGGGTCATGTACATAGAAACGGGGTCTGGTACACGGACACAGCTAGAAGGACATGGCTTAGTCTTTGGGTATCTTGGATATGTTGTGTATTACAACTGCATGGTGTGTAATCCTACATGGTTAGGATCCATGTGTCGGCCAGAGACATAGCTAGGCAGTGGATCAGGACCACACGCCATGTCGGTCCCCTCACACGTCGTGTACCCCTTGACATCTTTTTATGAAACTTCAATTATTTTTATCTTCTTTGTTTGAACTCATATTTTGGACTGCAAGTAGCCTATCCTATGTTTTTTTACATAGAGTGTGATGGTACCATTGGTTGTGGATTACGAGATATGATGTAAAATGTTTTGTGAATGGTGCTTGTTTTGGTGATGCCCGACGATAGCAATGATCAGACATGATCACCAGAGACTACCAAGTTTTACCCTTCAGTAGAGTTGGGTGGTGAAGTCATCAACATTTAGAGTGGAACCCCTATCAACATGGGTGTGGTTCCTTAATGACTAGAGTGTAACCCCCCTGACATACCAGGGCATGGGTCCTCGACTTTCAAGTGCAACTCCCCTACTGAATAGGGTGCGGGTCCTCAATGACTAGAGTGGAACCCCTCATCAGCATGGGCATGGGTCCTGTATGGATACTTACCGAGTGTAACCCCTTATCAACATAGGGTACGGTTCCTCATGACACTAGAGTGGAACCCCCCATCGGTATGGGTGTGGGTCCTCTATGGATACTTACCGATTGGAATCCCCCTATCAGCATAGGGTGTGGGTCCTCATGACACTATAGTAGAACCCCCCATAGATATGGGTGTGGTTCATCTACAGATACTTATATAGTGGAACCCCCCCCCCCCTAAAACACTAGTGTGAGGTTCCTCTACTTTGAGTTTGTGCCCACTTGACTATGTGGCATAGTGACGATGCATGGATGGACTTGAACGAATATTTATAGGCAGACACATGAGATGTTGGGAATCATTATTGGACTTTTTGGAACTTTAAGATCCCAAAATTTCCTAGAGATGTATTAGACTTTTTTTAGGTACTATTTTGTCTAGTTTTGAATATATTTTTTAGGTTGTATCTTGGGGAGTTTTGGGGTGAAATTTTAGAATTTTGGAATGAGGGAAAGTGCACAATTGGCACATGGTTTTCCCAAACCATGCACCCTAGGCTAGAAAATCATATGAACCCAAATAGAGGGGATTTTCATGGTTGGAACATGCTTTTTCAAACCATGCATCGTTTTAGAAGAAACTATGAACCCCCTAGAAGAGACACATGGTTAAGGCACGTAGTTTGGAAAACTGTGTGCCCCTGCCCATAAAATCGTGCATGGGATTTAAATTAACACAAAAATTAGTTTTAAAAATACACGAACCCTTATATTAACCCAAAATCGATCCCAACTTAGACATAACTCATTCCACTTGTTTTTGGAGGCTCATAGGTGATTTTATAGGGCTCCCAACCTCTGTTATTGGTGAATTGAAGGGCGGATTGAAGATTTGCACCTCCCTGAGTATGTTCTTTTTCCCATTTAGATCTCTCTCTTTCTCCCGCTCCTCTTCCTAAATAAAAGAGGGATGGTTATCTGTGATTGGTTCTATATCTAGGTATAGGTTTATTAGATCTTGATTTGTTTGATTGTGGATCAAGGTTTTGAATCTAGATCATGTTATTCATCACGTTCTTGATTGATCTTCTTCAAATTGGGGATTTCTGTTGGGAGGTCACTCGTCAACGAATTGAGGTAGGTGGTCTATAATTCAAATCCCAAAGTCTTGATTTAAATTGCATGTATGTAATTTTAGATTTCTATTAGATGATTAGAAATTGAGTTTCTTAAATTGAATTAATTAATTTGGAAAATTAATTAATTAAGGGATTGTGGAATTGGAGATATTGGGATTGTTGAATTAAAATAATGAATTGTTGAATTAATTATGGGGATATTGGGATTATTTAATTAGATTAATTAATTATAGAATTAATTAATATAAATTGTTTTGTTTATGAAATTGATTGAGTTAGAATAATTAATTATTGAATTAATTATGGAGATATTGAGATCCTTGAATAGGATTAATTAATTGTTGAATTAATTGATGAGATAGATGTGATTAGTTAATTGTTGAATAAATTAATGGAATTATGTGAATATGAAATTTTTGAATTTGATTAATTAATTGATGAATTGATTAATGTAATATTGTAATACATGTTAATTTAAATGATGAATGGTAATAGTGGCATTCATATGTGAATTGAAATGATGAATGGTAACAATTCTATTCATATGTGAATTGAAATAATGAATGGTAAAAATGACATTCATATGTGAATTCAAATGATGAATGGTAATAATGGAAATCATATGTGAATTGAAATGATGAATGGTAATAATGTCATTCATATGTGAATTGAAATGGTGAATGGTAACAATGACATTCATATGTGAATCGAAATGATGAATGGTAAAAATGGCATTCATATGTGAATTGAAATGATTAATGGTAACAATGACATTCATATGTGAATTGAGATGATGGATGGTGACAATAGAATTTAGGTATATGATATCCCTTTGGGATAGTTCAGACTTTGGAATGGGTCGAAGCAGGTATTAAGAGTTCAAGTGTCCTTGGGAACCTAGGGGTTATGTGGTTAAATAAAGAGTAATTGAATAAATGTAAACATTTTAATTTATTGTTTTTATTTATTATTTATAAAAATGAATACATTGTTTGACTGGATATTGTTTTAGATGTCGTTGGTGGTGGCCTACTGAGTTGTACTCACACCCTACTTGGGCTGCCTGATCAGTACCTGAATAGAATTCGTGTTTGCAGGATAGGATAAGGGCAAAGACCCTATATTAGATGGTTGGAGCATGGATGAGGGTATCAAATGTGGTTTGGGACCCACTTGGGAGTCGTTAGTGTCTTTAATTTTGGGTCTTCATTTTGACACTTGGCACGTACTTTGGCATGGCATATCTACTGCTTAGTTTTGATATCGTATTTCCAGTTTTGGTCATCTTGTGATACTGGTATTATTCTGGTTATGTTATATCATTTGGTTATTATTTATTTATTTCTGCTGGTGTATTTCTATGATAAAGAGGGTATAGTCTCCCAATTATTGATATTAGACCCTCAATGCTAGTCGGCATCCTCTGGTGTATTGGAAGGTACACATGAGATCATGTGAGTGACCGACTCGGGGCACCGGTGTGTGGTACTCGGGCTGAGATGTCAAAAATGGTATCATATCCCAGTTTTCTTTTTCATTATTTTGTATTACTATTTGGGAAATGTAGATAAGAGACTATGAAGAGTTGAGCCTTGGACATTAGCTCATGCATGGGAGTTTCAAACCCATGTACGAGGGAAAACCCAAGTACCCAAGGTGGGATTGTTGTTATTAATATGTGTTGTTACCATTGGATGTTATTTCACCTTAGGTAATGCACTTGTTGTGTGATTTGATAATTATTTCCAAAATTTATGAGACTTGACCCATGGCCCAGAATGGCATGAGAGTTGAGTTTTCATGCATCATTCTAGGAACTTAGGGTTTATTGTGACATGAATCATTTTAGGTACACATGGGAAAATGGGTTTTGGGTTAGTTATAGAACTTGAACTATTTTTCCATTCTTGTGAAATTGAATTGAAAAAGGTTCCTAATATGAAAATGAAAAATTGTAAATGATAAAAGATGTGGAAAAATGGGTGTCTAATGAGAAACTTGAATAATGAGAATGATTTTCCCTTTTTTAACCATGACCTAGATATAAGATGGTTAAGGGTGGTAATAGTGCCTCGGTTTTGACCATGTGGAAGGGTTGGTGAAAAAGACTCATTGAAAATTATTATGTTTTTCTCTTATGTAAATGTGATAAATTAGTGTTATATGTCTTGAGACGTGTGTTTGGAATTGTAGAGATATGACTCCATGAAGACTCTTGTTGAGAGGACAATAGAAGGTTATGTATGGAGATGATCTACCAATAGTGGAACCCAAGGAACCAATAGTGTCGAGTGAGGAAGCAGAAGAGAAGTTCCGAGTGAACTTTTCTCACTTCATACAGATTATGGAGAGAGACCTAGGGTGGGTTGTGAAGAGTCTGTCTAATCAAACGAGGGATTTTTAGTTGCAAAAAACCTCCGAATTTTACTAGAGAGGGTGGATATGAGGGAGATGAGTTCTGGATTGAGTCTATCTAGACTATACTTGACCACTTGGAGACTCATGCTGAGAAGAGGGCCAATTTGGCTGCTTGCATGTTGCGAGGATCAATGAAGCGCTGGTGGGATTTTTAGGCCCGAAAAGGGGAGGCAGACGAGATGGCTTGGAAGGACTTTTTTGAGAAGTTACTGGAACACTTTTACCCAAATACTCTAAGGTGTGAGAGAACAGCTGAGTTCATGAGGTTGACTCAGGGGAGTATGTCCATGATGGAATATGTTGTATGCTTCACGTATTTGTAGTTATTTTGTCCGGTTTTGGTAGGGGATGATACATCTACAATGATTCTTTTCTAGGATGGACTTAAATTTGAGATTAAGTCCCAAGTTAACCTTTTTAAGTTAAATAATTTTTCTGAGGTGGTGGATTAGGCTGTCGTAGTTGAGGGGAACCTAAAAGAGGCTTCCAGTATATGACAGATTGTTATTGTTGGATGATCAGGAGGAACGTCTTCCAAGAGAAAGAAGTGTAAATATGACAATGTTGTCTAGAGGATAGTAGGAAGATTGTTCAGGGGGAAGGGTCAATTACATAGGACCTTACTCATGTGATTTTTCACCAGTGCGGTAGGTTGGACCACTATCATAGACATTATCGCAAACCACTAGTAGAGTGTCAATATTGTGGTAGGATGGGGAATCTATAGAAGTTTTGTAGGAACCCATGATAGACAGGTAGTGATGAAGGGGCTAGATAGGACCAGAGTGAGGGAAGGGGATCATTTGCACCATATCAGTCTGGCAGTTGGAGTTCTACTGGTCATGGCAGTAGAAGTAGTGGATGTGGTACTTCTAGGAAATAATGCCCGTATCAGCAAAGTAGTGCAGCTCAGGGGACTTAGACTGCATCACAGGGAATAGGGGTAGGATAGTTACATTCCATTCATTCTACACTTTTGGATTATGAGGTTGGACCATCGACGGTGAGAGTTACTTTCCTTGTATATTCTACATTAGCTAGTGCCTTATTTGATATGGGTGCCTCTCATTCCTTTATTTCTGCACAAATTGTGAATGGTTTGATCCTAGTAGTGGATTTCTTGAGTGGGGTGTTGACGATAAACACACCTTTGGGAGTATGGTCTAGAGACATCTATTTATGAAAGGTGTGTTCTCTCGAGATTGGGGAGTATCATTTCAATTGGGATCTTTACATTATTGATATGACAAGCTTTGACCTAATTGTGGGTATGGACTAGTTAGTGGAATACCAATCCCACATAGATTATTACAATAGGAGAGTAACTTTTACATCTCATAAGGGTGAAAACTATATTCATTGTGGAGAGTGTGATATCAAGATGGGTCATGCAGTGCTAGTTCACCAGAAACTGGGGGAGATTACCGCCTAGGTTACTAGTTTGTTTCTAGATGATAGAGGTGTAAAGTAGGATGTCCTTCCACCTATAGGGGACATATTTCAAGATGTGTAACCTATAGATTTCTCAGGACTACCACCTGAGAGATGTGGAATTTATAATTGAGCTCATGTCGAGGGCTGAGCTAGTTTCTTTTCCACCGTAGAGAATGACACCAACAGAGCTTTAGGAAATTAAGACTCAGCTGGAGGATTTGTAGGATAATGGATTTATCCATATGAGTATGTTACCTTGGATTTATCTAGTGTTGTTTTCTAGGAAGGTTTATGTGAATCTACAATTGTGTGTCTATTATCAGAAGTTTAAGTAGATGACAGTGAAAACCCGATATCTTATCCCACATATCAATGATCTATTTGACTAGTTGAGTGGATCTTGTGTTTTCTCCAAGATTGACTTGAGTTTAGGGTATCATTAGTTGAGAATTAGAACTTTTGATATATCAAGTAATGCTTTTAGAAGTAGATATGACCTTTATTAGTTCTTCATAATGTCATTTGGGTTGATTAATGCACCAGTAGTGTTTATGGACTCGATGAACAGAATCTTCCATCCATACCTAGATCATTTTGTGGTGGTGTTTGTGGATGACATATTGGTGTACTACAAGACTCGTGATGATCATGACCAACATCTTGACATTGTCCTGAGTACATTGAAAGAGCATCATCTATACACCAAGCTACCTAAGTGACAGTTTTGAATTGATCAGGTTCACTTATTGGGTCACATCATCTCTAAGGAAGGTGTGTCTATGAACCTAGAGAAGGTCCAGACAGTTTTTTATTAGGATCATCCTAAGAATGTTTTCAATATCTATAGCTATTTGGGATTAGATGGATATTATTGAAGATTTATTCAAGACTTTTCCCATTTGGCAGCACCACTTTTAAGCTTGAAAAAAGGGGATAAAATTTTACTAGTAAAAATCATGTGAGAATGTCTTCTATGAGTTAAAGAATAACTTTAAAATGGAATATTTCTTGATCCTACCTAATCCAGGTGAAGAGTATATGGTGTTTTGTGACACTTCTAGAATAAGTCTTGGAGCAGTGATAATGCAGGGAGACTGATTTGTGGTGTACGTGTCTCGGTAGTTGAGAACACATGAGAGGAACTACCCTACGCATGACCTAAAGTTGGATATAGTGGTTTATGATTTAAATTTTTTGAGACATTATCTTTTGGGTGATAATTTTACTATGTATACTGATCATAAAAGCTTAAAGTATATCTTCTCCTAATGAGATTTGAATCTTCGACAGCGTAGATGGTTTGAGTATATGAAGTCATTTGACTTTGATATACCATATATACCTGAGAATGAAAATGGTGTTGTTGATGTTTTAAGTAGGAAAACTCAGACTCGGACGGTTCAGGAGTCTAGTACTGAGTGGAAGATGATGACTTTACTGGCTAAGATGCATGTTGTGGTTCAGGAGAGTTAGGACCACATGACTCATATTAGTTTCAGTGGAGTCTACTCTTTTGATATGGATCAGGGATATGTAGTATTAGGATCTCAAATGTTTGACCTTGAGGTAAATCCTTGATGGTGGGGAGATACCTTCGTATTGGTCCATAAATGAGGATGAGATCATCTATGTCAATAATTGGGTTGTTGTGCCTACAAGCATGCAGGAGGAGTTGATGCGTGAGTTTCATGCCTCGAAGTGGGTGGTACATCCAGGTGTGACCAAAATGTATTGTGACCTATGATGATAGTTTTGGTGGTCGGGCATGAAAAAGGAGATAGTAGGGTTTGTGATGCGATGCTACACCTATCAACAGGTGAAGGTTGAGCATCAATGACCTGGTGGTTTACTACAGCCATTGCCCATTCTGGAATGGAAGTGGGATAAAGTTACCATGTAATTTATGGTGGGTTTTTTGAGGATTCCTTAGAAGAATGACACTATTTGGGTGATTGTGGACCATTTAACAAAGGTAGCGCATTTCTTACTGGTGCGGGAGACTTTCTCAACGGATCAGTTGGGAGAGTTGTATGTTTGGGATATAGTCCATCTAGATGGGGTGAAATGGAATATGGTTTTAGACCATGACTCACACTTTACTTTGCACTTCTTTTGTGGCTTACAGAAGGTTCTTGGTATATAGGTTTTACTAAGTACACCTTTCCACCCATAGATAGATGAGTATTCAGAGCATACTATACAGGTTCTTGAGGATATTCTTTGGTCATGTGTCCTAGACTTCGATGGGTTTTAGGATAAGCACCTATATTTGGTGGAGTTCACCTATAACAACAGTTATTAGACAAATATCCAGATGGAACTATATGATTCACTTTATGGTAGGCCATGAAGATCACCTCTATGATGGATGGAGGTAGGTGAGTTAGAGTTGTTGGGATCAAATCTCATGCAGGAAACATCAGAGCAAGTTCGGTTGATTCAAAAGTGTATGGTTATGGCTCATGGTGGGAAGAAGTCGTATAATGATAGACGATGACCCCTAGAGTTTATAAAGGGTTATCATGTATTCCTTATAGTTTTTCCTAGATTGGGTCTTCACATGATATGGAGATAGGTCAAGTTGGCGCCTAGGTTTGTTGGACTATTTGAGGTTGTGGAGAGAATCATCCCGGTGGCATACTGATCAACTATTCCACAAATATTCAGTGTTATGCATGAAATTTTTCATGTGTCGCAACTTCGGCAGTACCATCCCAAACCTTCTCATGTGATCGATGTGGACGATGTTAAGCTTGAGACCAATGCATCCTTTTAGGGGCATTTGATACGTGTGTTGGATCGTAGTGAGAAATTGTTGTAGGGAAAGACTGTACTGATAGTTTGTGTATTTTGGCAACATGGGTGTGTGCAGGAGAAAACATGGGAGAGAGAAGCAGATATACGGGATCAGTGGCCCAATCTTTGTGACTCAAAATCTTAGAGATGATTAAGATTTCATCTCAAGGATGAGTTGTTATATGGAGGGGAGATTGTAAGATTCTTACCCTTCTTGGAGATATATCGGGCTTGTTTCCAGGTACTCTTTTGTCTAGTTTTGAGTATCTTTTTGTTTGGTTGTATATTGGGGAGTTGTTGGGTAAAATTTGATAATTTTGGAAGAAATAGAGAAAGTGAATAGTTGGCATACGATTTTACCAAATTGTGCACCCTAGCCCAGCAAACCGTGTGAACCTAGGTAGAGGGGATTTTCATGGCTAGTGCATGGTTTATCAAAATGTACACCCTTTTAGGAGAAACAACGCGCCCCCTATAAGAGGTGGATGATTAAGGCACACTATTTTCCAAATCATGCATCCCTACCTAGAAAACTATGCACGAGATTTAAATTAACCTAAAAATTAGTTTTAAAAATACCTAAACCCCCATATTAACCCAAAATCGACCCCAAATTAGACATAACTAGTTCTACTCGTTTTCTGAGGCTCCTAGAAGATTTCCTAGGTCTCCTGACCTTCGTTCTTAGCGAATCAAATGGAGGATTGAAGATTTTTACCTCCCTGGGTAAGTGTTTTTTCTCATTTAAATCTCTCTCTTTCTCCCAATCCTCTTCCAAGATAAAATATGGATGTTTATCTTCTATTGGTTCTAGATCTAGGTCTAGGTTTATTAGATCTTGATTTGTTTGATTGTGGATCTAGGTTTCGAATCTAGATCATGTTCTTCATCACATTCTTAATTGATCCACTTCAAATTGGGGATTTTTGTTGGGTGATCACTCGTTAATGAATTATGGTAGGTGGTCTATAATTCAAATCCCAAAGTCTTAATTTCAATTATGTGTATGTAATTTTATAATTTCTATTGGATGATTAACAATTGAGTTTCTTAAATTAAATTAATTAATTTGGTAAATCAATTAATTAAGGGATTGTGGAATTGGGGATATTTGTATTGTTAAATTGAAATAATCAATTGTTGAATTAATTATGGGGATATTGGGATTGTTGAATTAGATTAATTAATTTTATAATTAATTAATTTAAATTGAAGTGTTTATGAAATTGATTGAGTTGGAATAATTAATTGTTGAATTAATTATGGAAATATTGAGATCGTTGTATGGGATTAATTAATTATTAAATTAATTAATAGATATTGTTGTGATTATGTGATTAATTGAATTGGATTAATTAATTATTGAATTAATTAATGGAACTGATGTGATTAATTAATTATTGAATTAATTAATGGGATAGATATGATTAATTAATTGTTGAATTAATTAATGGAATGATGTGAATATGCAATTTTTGAATTTGATTAATTAATTAGTGAATTAATTAATGTGATATTATGATACATGTGAATTGAAATAGTGAATGGTAATAATGGAATTCATATGTGAATTAAAATTATGAATGGTAACAATGAAATTAATATGTGAATTGAAATGATGAATGGTAATAGTAGAATTCATATGTGAATTAAAATGGTGAATTGTAACAATTGAATTCATATGTGAATGGAAATAATGAATGGTAATAATAGAATTCATATATGAATCAAAATGATGAATGGTAACAATGACATTTATATGTGAATTGAAATGATGAATGGTAAAAATAGAATTAATATGTGAATTGAGATGATGAATAGTAACAATTACATTCATATATATGATATCCCTTAGGGATATTTCAGACTCTGACACGGACCGAAGCAGGTATTGAGAGTTTGGGTGTCCTTAGGAACCTGGGGGTTATGTGGTTAAATAAAGAGTAATTGAATAAATGTAAACTATTTACTTTATTACTTTTATTTATTCCTTATACAATTGTATACACTATTTGACATGATATTATTTTAGACGTAGTTGTTGGTGGCCTGTTGAGTTTTACTCACACCCTACTCGGGCTACCTGATTGGTACCCGAATAGACTCCATGTTTGTAGGATAGGATAAGGGAAAAGGCCCTGTGTTAGATGGATAATCTGGGTTGAATCATGGATGAGGGAATCAAACGTGGTTTAGGACTCGACTGAGAGTTGTCAGTGTCTTTACTTTTTGGTTTTCATTTTGACACTTGGAACATAATTTGGCATGGCATATCTACTGTTTAGTTTTGATATTGTATTTCCAGTTTTGGTCATCTTGTGATACTGGTATTATTATGGTTATGTTATATTATTTGGTTATTGATTATTTATTTCCATTGGTGTATTGATAAAGAGGGTATAATCTCCCCATGGTTTACATTATACCCTCACTACTAGTCAAAAGCCTCTAGCGTATGGGGAGGCATTCTTGAGGTCATGTGACCAACCGGCTCAGGGCACCAGTGTGTGGCACCTAGGTCGGGACGTCACGGGAACTGTTGAATACTCTTATTCTTGGGCTGAGCTGTGAGATGGAGATCCTCTTTCTCTCTCATTTGGTCTTCTTTTGACTAATCATATATATATATATATATATATTATTCTGTATTTACACCTTGGATTTGGTTATTCTCTTTCCATGGGAGGTGAAGGTGTGTGGGGTATGTCATGTGTTTTCCGTGTCTAGCTTCTCATAGTTGGATGAGTCTACTCTCCTGCTATAGATGGAAAATACTCAATGTGTAGTTCATATAATCACTATGTTGATCTTTTTGAGTTTGGACAAGGTTACTTATACTCTTTGTTTGGGTTGAGTTGTTCTCTTTCATTGTACCTTGTGTTATCTATTGTCTTTCTATTCATGTTGTATCTCCTACTACTCCTCCTTCATCTTTTGTGGAATATTACTGGGTATGTATATACTCACTCTTTCATGGACTTTTCCCACACATGTCATGTCTTATGTGGATGATGGATAGGTCAACGGTGACTTTAGAGGAGCTTAGGGATACCTGGTACCTTGGACCACGTATAGTGGTCATAGCTTGGAGATCTCGAGTAGTTCTCTCTCAGTAGTTTACTTTTCTAGTTTTTTCATGTTGGAACATATTTATAGTTGGGTATGTATTTTCCCCCTTTAATTTTCAGTTTACACAACCATATTTTTTTACTTTCTAGAGATTCATGCATGCTTGGTTTACTTTGTAGTTGTGTTTCGTCTTTTGATCTTTCCCTCTGCACTTCTGCATCGAGATGGCTATGTGTGTGCATATACATACTTAGGTAGATGCCTCCCTATGTTAGTTATTCCTTTGATGTTGGTCGCTACCCCCCTGGCCTATGGAGGTGGGATTAGGGTATTTTTGGATCAATCCCCATCTTGGGTTGGGTCGTGACAAAGCTTATGAAGAGCTTTGACTACATGAGGATTCAAAAGTTATGAAAAAGTTTTTTGTTGTGCTGAGAAAGTTGAGATGGAGTTTACTAAAAATTATGTTCCATGATATGACAAGAGTAATAAATGATTAAGGTGGAAAGAAATGGAGAATAAACCAACTAATAATTTTGGAGGTAATCCCAAAACTTGTTCCAGGTGTGGTAAAATACATTTTGGGGAATGTATGTCAGGATCTAGAAAGTGTTACCAATGTGGTAAGTTTGGTCACAAGGTACGTGACTATAAATAAAATATTTCTGAACAATCCAAGAATGAGATGACAGATAGCCAGTTGATAGTGATATGTTTTAGTTATAATGATTTGGGACATTATGCTAACATGTGTCAGAAGCTACTTAGTCGGGGTGGAAATCACCATGACTAGAAGAAAAAAGGGGTAGTAAAATCATTTACTACTTCTATAGTTGATGTTAGTCTATCTGGTGAAGTGGTGTTAGCTCCAGGGAGCTCTATATTTTTCTATGGTTGATCATAATCTCAATGTCTTAGTCGCCCATATTTTGATGTTTTAAGTAATGGAAATACTTTTTCATCCATTTATTAATTTTTCATTGATATTTGAAGTATATCTTTTAAGGTAAATTTTATTTGAGGAATAATGCCTCTATATTTTATATATATAAGTTTAAAGGTATTTATAACCTTTAGGGTTAATATGATCACTAATGACATTTTTTAAAATGTTTTGAAAAGTAAGTGTTAATGATGAACAATGGTGTTACTCCTAAGGTTTGGAGATTAATTTATTATATTAGATAACTTTTTATAACCATATCAATTTTTTAAAATGGTTAAAGACAAATGTAAAGACTTTTCACTCTTTTATGGATCTTATAATCCATTAAAAGTAAATTTTAGTGCTTCAAGCATAAAAAAAAGTTCATCTTGAATACTCATCGCTTGGGGAAAAAAGTGAGATTGTGTTGAAATTTTATTAAATGATGAATTTATACTCATCAATTAAGTACATTTCTTTATGCTATTAGTATAGATGGTGAAGGAATCCTTCAACGTTAGAAAAAGGATCTTGAAATAAAATGTTATCATATTAACATCTTTTTTTATGATATCAATGACCTTTTCCACTCCTATTTGACTTGTGGTTTTGTTGTTATTGACTTTCTCTTGACCAAATTATCTATCACTCTCTATTATTCCATGGGAATTAGTTTTCCCTTCCAAATCCATCTTTTAATTTCCCACCAATATTCTCCCTTTGTGGAATCCTAGTTATGCATATCTTCAAGTGAACTTTATGTTTCCCACTTTACCTTTTTAAGGGATGTTTTATTTATTTCTTTTGTATGATTTGGGTTTCAATAAATGAATTCTAAAATTTTTAATCCTTTGATAACCATTATAAATTTCAAGGGTGAAATTCATTTTAAGGGGGGTATGATGTAACCTCCTGAGATTTTATGAAATATATTTTCTTTCAAATTAATTTAAATTATTTTATTGTTTTAGTTACATGCAATGCATGGTTTAGATTTCATTATACGCAATACCAATTTTATCTTGTGTTTCACATAACATAAATTTTGTTATATAACTTTCATTACATGCAAGACTGAGTCTTACTGGACAACAATATGTTATTAATATTATTATTTAATATGATAGTTATCACCTAGTTTTTGGAATAGAAAGAATGAATAAGATTAACTGAATCATGAAAATATAGTTTAAAAATGTATATATAATGAATTCGTTGGTTACTAATTAATTAAAAATGAAAATAAAAACCAATTGAATATAAATGAAATGTTTTTACAAAAAAAACATTTTTATGCCCACAAAGGTATTTTATCTTAATAAATTAAATTAATCACTAATAATGAGAGATATTAATGAAATTTATATACTATATATTCAAAAAAAATTACATTCATCCAATAATTTTGATATACATAAAATAAGAAAAAATCCAATTTTAAGCATGAAAAGATGTATTTTTATAAAAGGCAGTTTTTACACCTTTTAATGGAAGAATTATTTTAAAAATAAATTTTGAAAATTTTATAAATTTTATTTGAAAAAATAAACTTCATTTTTGAAATCGTATTTTTAAAATTATCTTAGGGTGATTTTTTGGTTTTTTTTGAAAAGTTTCATTTTTTGTGAATAGTGAAAATACTGAATTTTAATTGAAATTTGATTTTTCATGTAAATAATTTATAATTATAATTAAATTATACATCTATTAATCCAATATGGGTTATTATATTTTTTTATATTGGATTTATATATAAAAACTTAGTAAACTTTTGAACATTTTCACTTTAAAAACTCGCTTTCTCATTCCGTCTATGGGATTAATTTTAAATTAAATTATGTAACTTATGTGAATTGAATTTGGAAAAATGGATTAAATATTTTTAATCATTATAATTTCTAATTTATATTAATTTTTACTTGGTTTTTTACCAAAAAATATTAGTTAAAGCAATTAAAATTAATTATAGCAATTAAGAGAAAAATGAGTTTACTTAGTGCTTAAACTTAAAATATAAGGTGTAAAAATGACCTAAAACTTGTAAAAAGTCTATTTTATGGCCTAATTTAGACCATTAAACCTCTAGTTTTAAATATTTTCTATTATGGAATCCTCATGTTAGGTAAAAATGTCGGTTCTCCTAACTTCTTTTTAAAAATGTCAAGTGTGTCCTTTCCCCCGCTTATAAAAGGACACCATCTCTCCTCCTCTCTTCACACATCTCAAGACCTTTGTATTGGAAAATAACTATAAAAATATCTTCCCAAATTCCCTCCCCCTAAACTATAATCCTTACATTGGGAATAAATCCATCCAAGGAAGTCCTTTGGTGCAAACCAAAAGGAGTTACCCGAAGAAGAGGTAAAGTTCATCAATGAGCACTTTTGTTTTCTTTCTTTCTCAAACCCATTAATTTATTTTTATATAATAATTATATAATAACCTCGTTATATTAAATATATTTATATTTTTTATGTTAATTTTATGAACTAAAACTTCACACACTTCCATCAAATAGGATACACAGTCATCATTCATGTGTATGATGGACTACCGCCTCATGAACTGATGTCGTTCGTTCTTCCATTACCACTTCTAAAGGTTGAGAATAATGATGGAAATGCTATTTTTATATGATATTTATTATATTTATGATATATTTATTCTCTTTTAATTATTATATAACACATACCTTCATGTTTTCCATTTTTTGGGAATACGATAACATCATTTGTGGATGTGTGGATTATCGTCTCCTCAAAGTGATGTGATTCGTTCACGCTTTACATGGAATGTATTAAAAAAGATTTTAATGAAAATATGTGATATAAATGATATATATATTATATTAATTACATAATTATAATTTTTTAAATATAATATATCACTTTCTTTCTTTCCTTTTCATGCATTGAAAAAGTGATAACGTCGTTTGTGGATGTGTGGACTACCGCCTCCTCAGAGCAATGTTATTCTTCGTTTTTCATCACCACATCACAAGAATGATATATATATATAATTATATATATTTAATAATATGGTATTTATGATATAATTATCATTCTAGAAAGATAAATGTTACATACCTTCTTTCCATAATGATCATTGAAAAATGAGAATGTTACTCATGCGTATGTACAGTCTACCCTCTCAGTGATTATAAAATTGGTTCGTTTTTCATAACCATATTCCATGATTGGGTTTAAAATAATAATTTATGTATAAATAAGATGATTATATCATGATTATTATTCTAGATATGTTTAAATAATGACCTCATTGGCCTTATTCAACCTATCAAAGTCAATTTTGACACATAAGCCAAATATGGCCAAAACATTTGACTTAAACTTAATTGATGAAGTAATTGTATATAACTTGTTAATAAGTGAAATAAAAGTAAAAATAAAATTTAAAATGTTTCTCAATCAAGTAAATAATTAACATAAGTTTATTATTCAGGAAAATAAATACATTCATGATGAACACTACTAGAAAAGGCACTTATACCCATGGTTTTGAGAACTGTGGCCAGTTAAGGCATCGATATAGACCTATACCCATGGTTTGTATATAAATTGTGGGTATAGGTCACATGGATTTTTTTATACCCATGGTTTCAATAAACCGTGGGTATAGAGCTATACCCACGGTTTCAAAACTATGGGTATATGTATTCCCATCAGAGAACCCTATACACACAATTATACAAACTGTGGGTGTATATGCTACCTTAATTTTGGTAGAAGCTCCACCAAATTTGTTCCCTAAACACATGAACCTATAAATCAAATAAAAAAGATAATATACATTCAATAAAGTATAAATTTTCTACATTTAGCATCCAACCAACAGGTTTTAATAATTTTAAAACCATATAAAATACTAAAATATACATATACATCCATAAAAAAATAAATTTAAGTCATTACAGAACTGAACAAGTCTCCTTCCTACTAAGTCAAAAATGAAGGAGATCAATATCTCCCCCATCGCCAACATCCTCATCTTCAACAGCATCAGCAACATCATCATCATCAGTAGTAGAAGCAGTAGTAGCAGCAGCAACATCCTCAATAATAGCATCATCTGGAGCATCAGCATCATCAATAGTATCATCGCCACCACCTTCAACTCGATCTACACCAGGACCATCATTGGCATCACTCAGGTTATCATTTAAAGAATGCATCATTTATATATATTAATCAATATTATTAGTGGCCTCTGATGGAAGTGATTGACTAATAAGCAACATAACTTTTAGGAATTGTTCGATGATCATCTTACTTATTTCACACTTATATTTACTTCTTTCATGGTCCTCTAAAGATTTTTTTACTTTATCTTCTTCTGCATGAGTTCTTTGTAGCTCGGGGGTCTGAGAGCCTTGAGAGGATCTCGATCAGGACCAATACCTAGAGGGGGTGATGTTTTTCCCTGGTCAACATCGGACTCTACCCTGGTGCTCGTCACTTAAAACCTAACTCAAATGATTTTTAGGCTTGAATTTGTCATCTTATTTATCATCAAGGTCCTCTATAGTAGTTTGTTGAAAATATAAATAAAATATTTAATTAGGAATTTTGTATAAATATTTGAAATATAAATAAAAAACCTACAATCTTTTCTTATGTGTGTGCATTTACTGCACTTCCATATTTTTTCTTCCTACTTGAGCAAAATAATTTAGTTCAAGGTAGATGACCTTCGATGCCCAATATAGCTTACTATAAATGACATTTATTAGTATACACATATTAATAATGTAAACATTTTATAATCTTGAATAATAATAAAATGGAATAACTTTAAAATAAATGAAAAATTCATAATTAATGCGATAAAAATTCATGAAAAAATCATATATAAAAGCTAATGATAAACACTTTATAAGTTTAGGTACTCATTATGAACATTCAATAATCTTGAATATGAGTTATTTATATTCATTTCATAATCTGAACTTCATATTATTCATTATATGGACAATTGTCCATTTGGCCTATAGGCCAATTGGCCATTAGGCCTAAAGGCCAATTGTCTATTAGGCCTAATGGCCTATAGGCCTAATGGAATAATTTCTAATTGTCTTATAGGCCAACTACAAGATACATCATCGGATATGGATATGGTAAAGGTGGGAACATCTATGGAGGTGGTGTAGACATGGTATGGGAAGAAGAGGCTAAATGAGATGATAGAGGCATTAGTGGGATCATCCCTGGAGGTGGTATAGACATGGTATGTGAATAAGAGGGTAGATAAGATGATGATTGAGGCATGGATAAAAACATGCCTGGAGACTCAATTGGAGGATGTAAAGGTGTGGCATATTTTGTGTCTTATGGTGGGTCAGTGTGGGAATAGGTATGACGGGTGCTCTGTCTAGGTCTAGGAGCATCCCCAGTCAGACCCATGCTAGCAGGATGAGGAGTCAACTCTGGTGGAACTGAATGTCTCTAAAAATTGATAAATAATATAAACATGACATTATATGTAATTCTGAATAAAAACATTACAATTATTATACTCACTGGGGGAAGCGAAGGAGGTAACGCATGCTCACACACCAATCAATCGGGATCAAATAGTCACTTCCTTCAAAGTTTTGAAGTATTTGGCATAATCTACATAATAATTAAATGTACATTTTTTAGAAATAGTTTTTATAAATAATGCATACAACTTAGAATTCAAATAAGGCATAATTAATTTCATAACATCATTTAGTAACAATAATTTAAACCCAAGTTATACATTTTTTTAAAAACTCATTTTAAACCCATTTTTCTAAATTGAAATAAATTTAATTAAATGAAACGACACCAGACAATACTAAAACAAACATATCATTCCAAAATGAAACTAAATTAAATTAATTACAGTAATAATAACCTAAGAAAATCATGTTAAGTTAAACTAAATTAACAGTGAACATATATGGTTGTTTCTACATAATACCCACCACTACTTCAGGTTCAACATCAAATATCACAATGGGATGATTTGATTCATAAAATGAAATATTTTTTTCAACACAAATGGGGGAATTAATGGTGACAATTTCATCTCCAACATCATGAAAAATATGACTTGGGATTACTTTATTAATGACACTATAATCAGGTCTCAGATGATCTTCCACATAAAACACTTGTTTTTCCATTGATTCCAAAATGTATGGTTTATCGGTATGCAAGAATCGACTCATTCTAATAAATATAAATCCATATTCATCAATAAATGTACCTCATCTCATCATTGAATCAATCCATTTACATTTCATCATAGTGACTCGACCCTGAGAGTGGTAATCCAATAACAGTATTTTCTCAACAAGTCCATAATAATACACATATTCATATTGAGGCCGACTATCTGATACACTGGTATAACAATATGTTGTAGTAGTTAACATAACTTCATCATGCTATGTTCTCATTTTTACTGCTCTATCAGTTGTAACAAATTTATACCCATTTATTATTAAAGATTTGCATTGATGGACCGAATAATTGGGACCAAAAGACAATGCTCTTAATTCTTGATAAATGAAGTCAACAGGTAAACTCAAAACCTGAAATATTTATGAATAATACAATTAAATATATATCTATATTTTAAGATAATTAAAGTAATGGTCATACCTTTAATTTCAACCAAGCAGGAAACTTTAGGCTATTCAAAGACTCTCCTTCTCAAAGGAAAAGATCGATGAACTCTACTTATAATTTGTTTATGTTCCCTATATAAATTGATAATAAAAGTATAAGGTATATGTGAAATGTCATAATATGAGATAACATATAAATATCCAAATTACTTACTTTATATAGTCATCGAACAAACCATAGTTAAACAAGACTGTGTGATGTGTCATATCATGCTCTTCAAGGCTCAATGTAGCCAATGTATAAGACCCAACAATTCCTCCTATTTAGGGAATATATGGAAATGAGGGCTCAATTTCCCTATACTGGTCATCTTCATTTCTCATTGGATGATTATGTCTAGTGCTCACATCAGAAAAATACATGGAACAAAAACACATACATTCTTGAGCCAGATAACCTCTCATAATCGAACCTTCAAGATAATTCTTATTTCAGATTTATGATTTCATTGTCCACATATTTCTTTCAGTGGGATACATCCACTAAAAAGAAATCGGTCCCCCGAGAAGTGTTTCAATTGGAAGATGGACTATTAAATGTATCATGCATGTGAAAAGGGATATAGGGTTTTTTTCCATCTCACACAAAATTAATGGAACCTCCTATTGCATTTTTATCAATAATGCCTTGGATAACCATTAGCACAAAGGTATCTAAAAAATTTCACAAGAGAATCACTATCACCCTTACATTATTGGATAGAAAATACCAAATTTATATTAGAATCAATTCATGAAGAAGGATTTGATAATCATGAGTTTTTAGGGATTTTAGTTTCAAATCCCTTTTTTTGAATCGTTTAGATTTGTTGTTGGAATATCCATTAGGAACCTTGATATTCTCCAATACTACCAAAAATTGATCTTTATCTAATGGTTTCATCACATAAGAATCACAAGGAACTTTCTATTTGTTCTCACCGATACACAAAGGATGCAATTCTTGTCGAATACCTCAATCCAACAAGTCCTGATGAGATCAAAAGTCATCTTTGGTCTTCCCCTTGATATTTAGAATAATTTCAAGAAATATTTCACATATATTTTTCTCAATGTGCATTACTTCTAAACAATGATGTAATAAATTGGTATACCAATATGGAAACTCAAAAAATATACTCCTCTTTTTTTAATTGTAAGTGACTTCAGTGTCAACATTCTTCCTCTTTTTAGATTTAAGTGAACCTTTCCTTAATGAAAAACTGGAATCTTTCAATTCATTAAGCACATCACTACCTGATATATTTTTAGTTGGTTGTTCAGTGTCAACAGTATTATCAAACCTCTAATGATTCTTCCTGTATTAATGATTCATGGGAAAGAATTGCCGATGACCCATTAAACTAAAACTATAATGATTTTTAAGCCTTCTTGATAGTGTATTCTTCATACATATAGGACATGATAGTTGTCCCTTTGTTCTCCAACCAGACATCATTTCATAATCAAGGAAATCATTTATAGTCCATAGAAGGGTAACACGCATCTGAAATATATTTTTTGAAGAAGCATCAAATGTATGCACACTCATATCCCAAAGTTGCTTCAACTCTCTTATTAAAGGTTGCAAGTAGACGTTTATATCATTCCTAGAATCAGAAAGTCCAAATATCAGTATAATCAAGAAAGTGAAAGGTTTTTCATACAAATCCATAGAAGAAGATTATAAACATGAATAAAAATTGGTTACGTGTTGTGAGTAGTAAGAATCTGACCAAACAAATTAAAACCATCACAGGATAAACCCAAATTGAAATTACGCACCTCAGCTGAAAAATTATGATATTATGAATCAAATGCCTACCATGATAATACATCTTTAGGATAAACCAACTCATCATTACCTTTAATTATCTTAGCATCATTCCATCACATATTGGCTGAGAGTTCTGAAAACATGAATAGATTTTGAAGTATAGGAATCAATGGAAAGTGCCACATGACTTTCAATGGCACAAGAGATGGTTTTTTTTATATTTTCCTTTCATCAAGATGTACCACATTCTTTACAGTCATTACAGTCAGTTGTTTCCTCCCAAAATAAACTGCATTCTTTCAAACAAGCATGAACTTTATTAGTATAAAATCCAAGCTACTTAATTAACTTCCATGCCTTGTAGTGATTTGATGGAATATCTACACCATTGGGAAGAAAGTCCTTAAAAAGGGTAAGAATATAATCAATGGAGTTATTAGAAATTCCATACATGCTTTTTCCATGATATAACTACATTAAAAATTCCAACTTGGTCATTTTAGTACATTCCTGATATACTAGAGTTCTGGCATCATCTATTAAAATTTTCACTCTCTCAACATCATTATCTTTAGTCTTTTCCTCATTTGTATTGAAATCATTGTCTTCTTGCACTAGCATACTATCTCTCTCCTGATGATTCACAAATGGAAACTGATCAAATATCAAATTATCTATACCACTTATTTATTTTCATTCATAAATAGTAGAATATTGTCTCATCTCTCCATGGTGATACCAAACAGAATATTTTATTTGAAATCCACCTTTCTTTATATGGTATCTAACTCCTTACCAAGTTAACAGTGGTGTTCCAACACAATTATAGTATGGAAACTATATACAACCTTCATCTAAAGCATTGTTAAATGAAAATTCTAAAAAAATCCAAATTCTTTTGAAACTCGGTTGAAATCTGATCGATATGATACTTTCAGCTTCTATCCATTCTATTGCATGGAAAAAAAGTTATCTTCCGATCAATAATGTAAACCATAATTAAAAAAATCATTACAACCAATTTCAATATTAAATTCATCAAAGCATACTAGTATCTAGAAAAACAAAGAATAAAAGAAATAACATATTGAAACTAACTAAACAAGGAATACCATAAATAAGAAATACCATAAATAAGAAGTCACAAGCACTAGAAATGGAAGTAGAAATAAAATACACATTAGTACAAAGTTTCAGAACTACAATGGAATCTAAATGAGAAAAAAAGTAAGACGAAAAATTCAAAAACAAACTCAAGCCAACCGATTGTACAAACTAAAGTTCTAATCACCATCCCCTCATGAAAATCATGTCACCAACACAATCCCAATAATTATCCACTTCCAAGGAAATAATATATTGTATCCAACCAAAAATACAACATATGAAAATACCTTCACAAGACATGATGATTACATTCCTACCAACATGAGTATGTTGGGTGTGAGTTGAAGCTAGTAGGATACCACCATGAGTCTCATTTATTCATTTTATTATAGAAACAAATTTGAAGACAAGGTGTGGAAAAATAGGTTTTCATTTTCACTTTAAATGAATGGGAGATAAAAAATTAAGATATGAACTTCATCAATGATCCCCATGTTGTAAAACCATTTCTTGGAATTATTTATATTTAAAAACAAATAAATTTCCAAGGGAAAAAAATCTTTAAATATAACTATTTCAAAATTAAAACCACACATGGTCTAAAACATTTCAAAATCATTTTAATACTAATGTCTCTATGAAAAAAACTTTTTTCCTTTTTTCTTTAAAATCATACAAACACACCCACCTCAAGGTAAACAAGTATGTAAGGGTAAATAATCAAGAAGACACATGATAAATACAAGGATTGAATAACACTAAAAAACAAGTTTAATCCACAAAAGGGTCAACTCACCAAGATAAACCATCCAAGAAATAAAAATACAAATGAAAATATATAAATGAATGATCCATAACATAAATACATATCATTAGGTGAAATAATAATGAATAAAATGACCACACAAGACATGAAAACATGGACCTAGTTGTTGATATAGTACAATCATACATCTATCAATTGAATCACTCTATGTAGTATCCTCAGTGAAAAACCAAAAAACAAGGTTTTACATACAACTAAGGGGGGTCTAGCCAATGTGAAACCTTTACTAGACCAGTAATGTCCCACTACTACCCACTTAGAAACCTTGGTCTCCTCGTGGAATAATAATTTAGGTAGATCATGTACAATAACATCATCATAAGACAATAACAAGTTGTTAGGGATAACAACATTATCACATCATTACCACCTCCTACACTACCATCAATGTGACTCCCAAAAAACAAGCACAACATGCATCACATAACCAAGAATCCATCACATGGATAATAAAAACATCAACAAAAGAAATGGGGACCAAAAAGGGCACTATCAATGATCAACTCATAACAAGGTGCCAACCGGGCCTTCATTTTATACATAAAACATACAGAATTGAAAATTTTTGTACAAAACAACATGTCATGCTAATACAATTACAAAAGTAAATATATTCATAAAAAATTATAACCACGCAATTCATCGAATACCTCGTTCATATTTTGAATCCAAAAATACCATCAAAACATGAAAACCTTATTTTAACACAAAATATTAACCCACTTTGGAAGCCTCATTTTTATTACAATACCAAAAACATGTGTGTTTCATTATGAAAACAAACCATATAATTTTATCAAACATAGGGAGTTTATAAAAAACCATTTCACATCAAGATACCATTTCTATCAGGAAATTACACACATTTTACACATGAGAAACAATCGAAATAATTGAATGCAATAGAAAACTAACCCTATATATAGTCCACACCATGAATATTTAGGCCAAATATGAATTTAGAAAACACTTGTAACATTGCAACTCTTGAATAAAAGCAAATGAAATAGAAACACCAACATCAAACATCGAAACCATGTCACTTCAATAAAACACTTAAAAAATATTAAAAACTATAGAGAAGAAATAAGAGGGAAGAAAATGTTACCTCTTAAGGATCAAAAAAAAAATTCCAGAGAAAGAACACTACAGATGGGTGGGTGTGCCAAAACCATGTGACGATGGTAGTGGGGTAGTTGAAATCACCTGAAGAGAATAGTGGGGTGTCCAAAGTGGCTTGAGGAGAGAAGTGGGCAGTTGAAATCACCGGAGGGGGGGGAGGAGGCTAGCCAAAGTCACCCAAGGGGAGGGGGGTGTGGATGCATGGGAGGAGGTAGGGTTCGAATGAGGAGGAGGGGAGGAGGATTCTGAGTGGGCTTCCAATATTTAGAAGTCTATACCAACAGTTTCAAAAAATCGTTGGTATAGACCAACATATAATTTCACGGACCCCTCGCTCCAAAGATGCCCCTCCTAAGCTAGTAATGAAGGAAGAGAGATAATGACCCCTGAGTCCCACCTCGAGTAGTCCCCAAGGTGGTGACCAGCACCAATGGTATAGAAATCTCACAAAATGGGAGACATTTCCCTTTTATAGTAACCAAGATCGGAAGATATGATGTACCAACCTTAAATAACTCTAAGACAGATATATATAGATAAAAGAAAATATAAACCATCCCACATGTATGTTCAAAATGAATACTGCTAAAAATACAAAAGTCTCCAAAGAAAGTACCAAAATTAAATCTAAGTAGTGACACAAAAAATGTCACGATATGAGCTAGTATGGTCTATCACGGTTCATGTAATTCTCCTAGAAACTTAAAAATAGTTTTATATACGTAGGGTGATCATACAAGTATACTCAGTAGGGAAAGCCAAAGTCACTCGTGCACAAGTGGAAGAAGCATACTAATGCCCCTATGAGAAAATAGTAGAAACCAATAACACCTAACAAGGTATGCTAACCACCTCAATCTCACCAAGGCACACTCACCAAATAATGTAGGTCAAGTAAAGTAATATAGTAAGCACATAGATGGTTGGGTACCCAATACCACTTCTCACTAGTTAACTGATCACACCCTAATGGTAAACATTTTGACGCTACCACACTCTTCCACAAGCCCCATTTCACAACCCGCCCGCACACAACTAGGCCTCATAGCTAGTCCTGCAACCTAGGAAAACAAAGATCATCACATCCCACCCACACACACTTAGGCCATATACCACATCACATCTCACCCATAGACACTTGGGCCACATACCACATCACATCCTACCCATAGACATCTGAGCCACAACTACACCACATCCTGAAGACACCTGATAAAGCACATCACACCTCATCCCGAAGACATATGGGAAAGCACACCTTGCCCCGCAGACACCTAGGTCTCACAATCGTACCACAACCTGCCCGAAGAGTCTTGGGCTACTAATGCCAAGAAAAGGGAGCAGAGAAGAGCCAATAACCATTCATCCATCCTCCCACTAGGATGTTGGGAAAGGACACACTCCCCCATGAAAGTGGGAGTGTTCGACACATAGTACTCAACTAGGGTTAGGTGTATATAGAAAATCACAAGGAAGTACAAGTATATATATATATATATAGGTATCAAACACTCAACCCAACCTATGGGATTTTCCAATAAACAACCAGCCCATAAAACCGCCTTTGCTACTACCTCTAAATGCATTATTTAACACCAACAATAGACACTTTGGAAGTTGATAAATGAAATCCATTCACAAAAATCCACAACTCACACATACCCCCAGCCAACTCATTTAACAAATTATCATTCTTTGTTAAGGAGACCATTTATTCATTCCATCCCTACCCGAGAAACTACCAACCATAGCACATAACAAGCCCCACACCAAGGTCACACCAAGGAAGAAAAAACCATGGTAAAACTAACCCACTTCACATTCCTCTCTATTTAACACCCATGCCAACCACTTCCATCATCATTCTTCAAAGTCATACTGCCATGTCCTTCCTCTCAACAATAAGACCCCCAAATTACTGTCAAACCCCAAAACACACCTCATCACAACCAACCTGATATCCCCATTGTATAACAACACCACACCCATCACACACATTAACATAAACATAGCACAACCCGAACCTACAGCCCTACTGCTCTAACACTACACATCTATTCCACAATCAATCAATCTCTCAACTTGAGATTCCACTACCCCATCTAAACCGCCCCAACTATAGTCCTAGCCTCAATAGAAGCACCACACAGCCTTATAAGGCACAAAACAGAATGAAACCACACACAACACACAACCACACCAAACAAGGAAAAGTGTATTCAAATTTAGAAAACACTCGATCTTTAATTCCACTTTGATAAAACAGAGGTTATCACAGAACAAGTTCGGTCCTAGGGCATCCATTTATTTAACCAAATATACATGGTTAATCAATTTCATATATAAAACCGTTCAATATGAACTCAACAATAAGTATTCATAAGCCATACAGGTGTGCAAATAGAGACCGCCAACGACCATGATTTTCAGAAGGCATACAGCCAATACCAATCACAACATGGATCAAGGATAATATATAAAACAATACAATCATCATCATCATCTTCCCAGCACTTCGTTTATCTTTTTTAAAAATTGGTTTCAATTGTATCCATAAGAATACATCAGTACACCTACCCCAAATGATACACAAAATAAGTGAGATGAAGGGATCCCTACCTTGAGAAATAGATGATCAGGAACTCCACCTAGTACCAAAATAGGGGGTGCACAAGGCTCCATGGAAATGAAATCCAAGGGTGCAACACAGACTCACTACTACTTGGGTAAGAAATTTTGTGGGTGCCTCATTATCAAGAGAAAAGGAAACACGCAAGGGGGGAAAGGTTCTCGGTTTTAGATAGGCTATATCCTAATTCTATGAGGAAAATGGTTTCAAATTATATTAAATATGGATCATGATAAAGACCGTGAATTTTTACTGTTAAAAATATCAGGGGCATTAGGAAATTATTTTAAATAGATTTAAAATACTTAAATATGGTTTTAAACTCATTTTACGTCAAATAAAATGTTAAGTGGTGAAATTGGGAAAAACTGGAATTTTGAAAAACTGTTGGGTGAGTCGTCGACGCGAGCTATCGATGTAGAGCCACCGAAGTGATTCATCGATGGCCGAGTCACTGACACGAGTCACTGGTGGCTGAGTCACTGACACGAGTTACCGATGGCTGAGTCACCGATGTGAGCTACCGATGGCGAGTCACTGACACAACTCACCAACGCCACCTACTGATGCGACCTACCAATGCGACCTACTTATGTAACCTACCGACATGACCTACTGATCCTGACTCACCATTAGAAAAATTGGATTTTTGGAAAACTCTTGAAATGAGCTACCATTGCCTCCCAAAACACCCCAAACACTATATCTTCACAAAGGAATGAACCAGATAGGTCTGGGCCATTACATTGGATACCTCTCAAACTATTCTCACCCTTGGGAATTCAAAACCAACCCAGAAGAAATAGGGGTCTGAACAACCACCCTGTAAGATACCTCTTAAGGATCTTGTCGTACCTGAAACACTGCTAATAATCAAACACTTCAAATCTCAACAATAAACCACCCTGTGTTGTTCAAATGCTGGAGTGAAACCTCAACATCCAAGAACACCTCCTCTGATATCTACTAACCCAAATAACCACAAGATACCCCACACAAGCACCAACTATCTGGACACATGAGTTAGGTAATTCCTTCCTCCGTGTCAAGATACTATCCACTATGGGTGGCACTGACTCACCCACATGGGTTTAATCGCATCTCAATTAATGTGTCTCGATTAGGAATATAGTCTTCCCCTTTTCACATGTCAAGACTTTATCACACATCATGAAACAAAGAAACAACTCATATTATAACAAACAAGGTCCAAGCATCACATTACAAGGCAAAACATAACAAGAACTCAAAAAAACTCTAGGTACTGAGAATGCATCTATGCTTCTCACTCCCAAGTTCTCTCTTCCAGGACGCCATGCCTACATAACACATGAACCAAAGGAATGGTATGTCCACACATCACCTTCTCCTGATGATCTAGGATCTCTACTGGCCACTCCATGTACATCGTGTAGTCCTCGATATCCAACTCTCTCCTATTAATGACATGGGAGTCATCGTGAAGATACTGATTAAGCTAAGAGATATGAAAGATGTCTTGGACCTTCTCCAACTACGGTGACAGCACCAACTGGTATGTCACCTCACCAACTCTCCCTAATACTTCGAAGGGTCCAACAAACCTCAGATAAATCTTACTCCCTCTACCAAACCTCTGCTACCCACATCAAGGGGAAACCTTCAAGAACATGTGGTCCCCAACCTCTAACTCCAAGGGTCTCCTCCTATTATTGGTATACGACTTCTGTCGATCCTGCACTACCTTTATCCTCTCATGAACAAGCTGAACCTTCTTTGTCATTCTCTGCACTACCTTAAAGACAAGAAAAGTTGTCTCCCCAACCTCTATCTAGCACAAAGGTGAATGAAATGACCTTCTTTACAAAGATTCAAATGGATCCATGCTAATGGAAGAGTGATAGATATTATTATAAGCGAACTCCACCAAGGGAAAGTGTTGTACTCAAGATCCTCCAAAGTCCAAGATGCATGATCACAACATGTCATCCAATGTCTAGATTGTATGTTCTGTTTTCCCATCTGTTTGAGGGTGGAAAACAATGTTGAGGTGTAACTGAGTGCTAAAAGAATGCTTTAATACCCTCCAGACTCACGAGGTAAAATGCTTATCTCGATCTGAGACAATGGATCTCGGAACTCCATGCAGATGCACTACCTCATCCACATACCTCTTTGCTAAGGTATCCACTATGCATGAATCCTTAATTTCCAAAAAGCGAGTTGATTTTGTCATCTAATCCACTACTACACAGATTGCCTCATAACCTCCCTGAGCCCTGGGTAACCCTGTGATGAAATCCATCAAGATGTCATCCCACTTTCACTCGGGGAAATCTAAGGGATGCAACAAATCACCGAGAACACGGTGCTCAGCCTTCACTTGTTGGCACGCCAAGTATTTTTTTCACAAACTCTGCCACTACTTATTTCATATAGGGACACTAAAATTGCTCTCTCAATCCATGGTACATCTTGGAAACTTCTGGGTGTACCGTTAAGAGTGAGCTATGAAACTCATGGAGGACTCTCTAACACATCGCTACTGGAACAAACAACTTCCCACAGAATAACATCTAATTTTGGCCATCCTCCAACCATCCTTCCATAGCATCACCATGGTCAACGCGACCATGCATCACCTCTACCTCTAAGTCTCCCCATTGAGACTCCTCCACCTGCTACATCAAAGAATATTGCATCATTATCTAAAATAGATAGCCTTTTCCACTATCTATTCTTATATCTAAGTGCAGTTCTGCTAACTCCTCTATCACCTTCCAAGTATCCACATATTCCTGAACTACCTCCTTATGTGACTTCCTTCTCAAGGAATCATCCATGACATTCCCCTTTCCTGAGGTTTAAGAGATCTTGAAATCGTAATCTTGAAGAAACTTCATCCACCTCTACTATCACAAGTTCAGATATCACTGGGAAAAGATATACCTTAAACTCCTGTGATCTATGAAGACCACAAAGCGCTCCCCAATGAGGTAATGTCACCACAACTTCAGTAAGAACATGATTGCAGCTATCACCAGATCATGGGTGACATAGTTATGTTCACAGGGACATAACTTCCTAGATCAATAAGAGATTACTACCCATTGTTTCATTAACACGCATCCCAAACATAAATGGGAAGCATCGCAAAAAACCTCAAAAATCACACCCTCCTCTAGAAACCAGAGCACCAGAGCACTGACTAACTTCTCCTTAAGATAGTCGAACACTGCCTGGCACTACTCACTCCACACAAAAGCGTGTCCTTTCCTGGTCAGGTCTATCAACAGAGCTACAACTTAAGAGAAATTGGGCATAAATATCTGGTAATATCCCACCAGACTGAGAAAACTATGAACCTATGTGACATTCTTGGGTGCTTCCCAAGAAACAACTTCCTCGACCTTTGACAGGTTCACTATTACACCCTGATGAGACACCTCATGCTCAAGGAAGTGTACCTCTATTGTCCAGAACTTGAACTTGGAAAACTTCCCATAGAGCTGGTGGCATTGAAGAACTTACAAGATAGTCCTAAGATGCCTAGAATGACCCCCCTCTAACCTCGAGTAGATCAAGATACCATCAATAAATACGACGATGAACCGGTCCAAGAACGCACAGAAAATAGAGTTCATAATCCCCATGAACATGGATAGTGTGTTCGTAACACTGAATGACATAACCATGAACTCGAAGTGCCCATACCTTCACCTGAAATAAATATTTAGGATATCATCCTCCTTCACCCTCAACTGGTGATATCTAGAGCATAGATCAATCTTAGAGAACCAACTTGCTCCCCTCAACTGGTCAAAAAGATCATTTATCCTCAAGATAGGGTATCAGTTCTTGACCATTACCAGATTCAACCTTCGATAGTCTATGCACAACCTCAGACCACCATACACCTTCTTTAAAAACAACACTAGAGAACCCCATAGTGACACACCAGGCCGGATAAAGACCTTATTCATCAGATCATCAATCTAAATCCTCAAATCTCGTGACTTAGAAGGTTTCATCCAATAAGGAGTAATCAAAATCGAAGAAGCATTGGGTTGCAAGTCTATCCTGAGCTCAACATCACATTGAGGGGGTAGATTCGCAAACTACTCGAGAAAAACATCCAAGAAATCCTCAAAAACTCTAGGAACCCATGTTATCTCAACATCCACTGATTCCACTGACAGCTTGACCAATAAAGAAAGAAGAGGCTCCGCACGCCTACTTCCCATCAAACAACTCTGCTTGCCAATGAAAACCACATGTTGTCCATCCATGTCTGAAAGCATGACTCTTCTCTGGAAGAAATTAATAATAGTATGCACATAGTACAACTAGTCAATGCCAAGAATGACATCGTACAGTTGCATTTGCAGCAGGAAAAGATCCCCATAGGACTGATGTGGTCCCATCATCAGTCTATATCCCCAGCACACACCAAACAAGATGGTCTGACCTCTGACCAGTGTACTCAACACCAGGGGCATGGAAAGATTCTATATGTCTAGTCCTAGAGCATGGGCTATACCAGGTGAAACAAAGGAGTGTGAATCTCTTGAATCAAATAAGGTGAAAACAAGAGTACTAAACAAGTTGACCATACATTGAATGATCTCTGGCCCTACTGGAACTACTGCCTCTATAGCGTGAAACTTACCACGCCCAACTCCTCTTCCCCTCTATTGAAAACCATATCCTTGACCATGCTCGGTTGGAGGTCCTTAAGTAACACCCTAATGTCAGCCTCTACCTGCTCTATCTCCCCTCGGTGGAGCATGAGCCTGCTGTCCTTACTGCTGAAATGGACTCGTCGGCAACTGCTATTAAGGAGGGCACTAAACCTACCCACCTCCACTAAAATGAGCTTGAATAACCACTGGGAACTAACACTAAAGGTGGGAATGGGATCCTCAATAAAAACAACTCATCCCCAAGTTCACAGGAAAATCACTGGGACTGGAAGGTCGAAACGGAAACTACTGAGGTCGACTCCCCACTGGTCAAAACCTAGAAGGCCCTGGCGCCTGAGACCTGCTACTGACAACCTCACCTTTGGAAGAACTTAGATGGCTCCCTTATCATGGTATACCTCCTTGCGAGTGCATCCTCTCAACTACCTCTTCCTTATCCAAGACCTCCAAGTACGTCAGTAAGGTGAAGGGAGTAACCACGTACTAGAGAGAAGGACGAAGTGCCTCCTTTAGTTGTCTCGCATGAGACTCCTCATATGGAAATAGATCCAGAGAAAACTGAAGGAGATCCTTGAACTTGATCCCCAAATCTTATAATAAAATACTCCCCTACTAGAGGGAGAGTAACTCATGCCTTTTATTAGCCTTTATGGTTGAACAAAGGAATTATGCTTGGAACTCCTTCTCAAAATCGGCCCACAGAATGGAAGCCTCCTTTCTCTCCCCCAGGTACAGCGTCCACCACTGATGTGTAGCTCCCCGTATCTAGCTCACTGCTAGAGGGAACCAGTACTCCATTGGAGCCTAGATCATACTAAAGGTGATCACAATCTCCTCGAGCCAGCTCTCCATATTCATATCTAAAACATTGCCCTCGTACTTTCCCAAAGCCTGTCGCTGGAAAGAACATAACGTCTTCCATCACTGATCATCCCCCTCTACTTGATCAACCCTCTGTCGATCAACTGGATTGGCCTGTTGATCCTCAACTGCCTATACCACATGCGGATGAATACTGAGTTCCATAGCTAAAAAAGGTAAATAAGGAACTCCTAAGCCCAAGTAGTATGGAATTTTATTTAAGATTTATTTTAACTATTTAACTCATTTCAGTTCCCATTTCAAATTACCAAAATAAATCAATTCAAATAGGAACACAAGTAATTATGATGCATGTACCTTTCTTAGGGTCACTACCCTACAAATAGTGTAGCCTCACTTGGTCATTCAGTAGGCTTAGAGTCCTTGCATCGGATCATAGGGGGCCCTAAAATCTTATGTACTAGCAGGTCTTCCCTGGCCTATGTCACGCACCAAGATCACCAGACACTATTTTCCTACCAACCCATGAAATCCTCATTGTGCCTAACTCTATACTTCATCCTATCTCTCAACCATCACCTATGATACCATTCTATCATGACTCCCTCCCTCCAAAGATGTCCCTCCTGAGCTGGCAATGAAGGAAGATAGATAATGACCTCTGAGTCCCGCCTCCAGTAGGCCCTAGGGTGGTGACCAACACCAAGGGTATAGAAATATCAAAAAATGGGAGGAATTACCCTTTTTATAGTAACCAAGATTGAGAGATAAGATGTACCAACCTCAAAAAACTCCAAGACGGATGCATATAGATAAAAGAAAAGGCCAAACCATACCACATGCATGTTCAAAATGAATATTGATACAAATACAAAAGTATCCAAACTAAGTACCAAAAGTAAATCTAAGTAGTGACATGAAAAATGTCACGATCCAAGATAGTACGGTCCAGCACAGTCTACATAATCCTCCTGGAAACCTAAAAACAATTTTATATATGTAGGGTGAGAATACAAGTATACTTAGTAGGGAAGGCCAAAGTCACTCATGCACAAGTGGGAGAAGCATACTAATTCCCCTGTGAGAAAACAAACAAAAACTAATAGCACCTAACAAGGTATGCTAACCGCCCCAATCTCACCAAGTCACACTCACCTAATAACGAAGATCAAGTAAAGTAATATTGTAAGCACATTGATGTTTCGGTACCCCGCACCACTTCCCACTAGTTAACAGCTCATACCCTAACGAAAAACATCCTGACCCTTCCACACTCTTCCACAAGCCCCATTTCACAACCCTTCCACACACACCTGGGCCTCAGAGCTAGTCCCACAAACTAGGAAAATGAAGCTCACCACATCTCACTCGCACACACCTGGGCCACATACCACATCACATCTCACTCGCAGACACCTAGTCCACATACCACATCACATCCCACCCGCAAACACTTGAGACACAACTACACCACATCCTAAAGACACTTGGGAAAGCATATCACACCTCATCTTGAAGACACCTGGGAAAGCACACCTCGCCTCGCAGATACCTGGGCCTCACAATCGTACCACAACCTGCCCGAAGAGTCTTGGACTACTAATTCCTAGAAGAGGGGGAAAAGGAGAGCCAATAACCAGTCATCCATCCTCCCACCAGGATGTTGGGAAAGGACACCCTCGCCCATGACAGTAGGGGTGTTCAACACATAGTGCTCAGCTAGGGTGGGGTGCATATAGAAAATCACAAGGAAGTACAAGTATATATATATATATATAGGTATCAAACACTAGACCCAACCTATGGGATTTCCCAATAAACAATCATCCCATAAAACTGCCTTTGTTACTACCTCTAAATGCATTATTTAACACCAACAATAGTCACTTTGGAAGTTAATAAATGAAATCCATTCACAACAAGCCACAACTCACACATACCCCCAGCCAACTCATTTAACCAATTATCATTCTTTGTTAAGGAGACCATTTATTCATTCCATCCCTACCCGAGAAACTACCAACCATAGAACACAACAATCCTCACACCAAGGTCACGCCAAGGAAGAAACAACCACGATAAAACTAACCCACTTCACATTCCTCTCCATTTAACACCCATACCAACCACTTCCATCATCATTCTTTAAAGTCATGTTGCCCTGTCCTTCCTCTCAACAAGAAGACCCTCAACTTACTGCCAAACCCTGCAACGCACCTCATCACAACCAACCTGACAGCCCTGCTGTATAACAACACCACACCCATCACACCCAATAACATAAACATAGCACAACCTGAACCTGCAGCCCCGCTGCTCTAACACTACACGTCCATTCCACAATCAATCAATCTCTCAACCTGAGATTCCACTACACCATCCGTATTACCCCAACTATAGTCGTACCCTCAACAGCAGCACCACACAGCCTTATAAGGCACAAAACAGAACAAAACCACACACAGCCACACCAAACAAGGAAAAGTGTATTCAAATTTAGCAAACATCCATTCTTTAATTCCACTTTGATAAAACAAGGGTTATCATAAAACAAGTTCGATCCTGAGGTGTCTATTTATTTAACTGAATATACGTGGTTAATCAATTGCGTATATACAACCGTTCAACATGAAATCAACAACAAGTATTCCTAATCCATATAGGTGTGCAAACAGAGACCACCATCAGCCATGATTTTCAGAAGGCATACAGCCAATACCAATCACAACATGGATCAAGGGTAACATATAAAACAATATGATCATCATCATAATCTTCCCAGCCTTTCATTTATCTTTGTTAAAAATTGGTTTCAATTGTACCCACAAGAAGACATCAGTACACCCACCCCGTATGATACACAAAATAAGAGAGATTAAGGGATCCCTACCTTGAGAAATAGATGATCGGCAACTCCTCCTAACGCCAAAATAGGGGGTGTGCAAGGCTTCAGGGAAACACGGTCCAAGGGTGAAACACATACTCACCGCTGCTCGGGGAAGAAAGTTTCTGGGCACCTCAGTATCAAGAGAAAAGGAAACATGTAAGGGAGGAAAGGGTCTCGACTTTAGATCGACCATATCCTAATTCTATGGGGAAAACGGTTTCAAAGGCCATTAAAGTCGGATCATGATAAAGACCACGCAGTTTGACTATTAAAAGTCTCAGGGTGTTAGGAAATTAAAGATATATTTTACATCCTTTGAAACGGCTTTTAAAAACACTTAAATGTGGTTTTAAACTCATTTTACATCAAATAAAACACTAAGTGGGCGAAACTGGAAAAAACTAGAATTTTGAAAAACTGTTGGGTGAGTCACCGATGCGGGCTACCAATGGAGAGTCAACGATGCGACTCACCGATGGCTGAGTCACCGACATGAATCACCGATGGTTGAGTCACCGACACGAGGCACTAATGGTTGAGTCACCGACGTGAGCTACCGATGGTGAGTCACCGACGTGACTCACTGATGGCTGAGTCACTGACACGAGGCACCGATGGTTGAGTCATCGATGTGAGGCACCGATGGCTGAGTCACTGATGCAAGCTATTGATGGCGAGTCATCGACACCACCTATCGACGTGACCTACCAACGCTACCTACCGATCCTGCCTCACCATTGAAAAAACTGGATTTTTGGAAAACTCTTGAAATGAGCTATCGTTTCCTCCCAGAACACCCCAACACTGTATTTTCACAAAAGAATGGACCAGAGAGGTCCGAGCCATTACATACACCCAACAGTTTTTTAAAAATTGTTGGTATAGGCTTAGACAAGCACCTCTATACCCACAGTTTTTCTAAACCATGGGTATAAATCTGTTTGGATAGGTCCCTTTTCTAGTAGTGGAATCAGACTCATGGTAAGGGACTTTGTCTCAATTTCCTTTCGTTGGTGTATATTTTGATGTTATGCACCTTTATTCTTTTATAAGGTGTGTATATAGACCCTTTGACATGTTATATCAATAATTTATTTATTCTCATGATATTTGATGTTTTGTTTAGTGTTATTCTTTCATGGAGCTTATGATTCAAGTGTTTTCAAAGTGATAAGAGACTTTTCCCTTAAAAAACCATCTTTTAAATTTTTCCTTCAAACTCTTAATGTTCCATGTCCATGTTTTTAAAATGATTTTTATTAAAGTTTTATATGGACATAACAGATCTATAAAGTGCATTTTATGTCACTTTTACTTTATTCTAATTGTTTTCAACAGGAATCTTTTTTACATGTTTTAAATAGAACATTTTGACAAACGTCAAATGGAATGTTCTGTTTTTAAAGTATGTGATGACAACAATTTGTCATGTCGTCGTGACTGTTATTTGATTTCTAGCTTCCTTCTCAAGATTACATGTTTTCTTAAATGAAAAACCCCTTTTCCTTTTTTGTATATTTTGGTATTGAAAATGTTTTTTCAAATAAAATGGTGTTTTGGTATTGAAAATGGGTTTTTAAAAGAAAATGGTATTTTTATCCGAAAGTTGTTTTTATATGAGTTTAAAAGAGTTTTTCAAAGTGTTTTATGATGAAAGTGTTTTATTCATGAAATGTTACTTGAGAATTATATGAAATGGGTGAGCCTGATATAGCTTATAAGAAGGGTTGATCTCCATTATAGCTCACTGGTGAGCTCAGTACAACTTATACGAAAGGTTGAACCCTATTATAGCTCATGAGAAGCGAGTGAGTCTGATATAGCTTATATGAAGGATTGAGCCTCATTATAGCTCATGAGTGAGCCCGATATAGCTTATATAAAGGGTGATCCCCATTATAGATCTACAATGCATTGGATAATGGTTATATTGGAATTCAGTCATATGGTTATTCCAATTAAAAGGGTTTTGAAAGGGTTTTATGAATGTGATGCTCTAAGCCACCTAAAAGGGGTTTTAATTGCTTGATATGTGTTTTAAAGGATTTCTTTGAGCAAAACGTGTGTGTGTTTTCTTGTGAAAATGTTTTATTTCTTTCGCTCAAGGAACATTGATGTAAAGGTAAATATTTCATGGGTTTTCATGTTTTTACTAAACTAACGGTTTCCTTTCTTCTTATATTCCTTACTGAGCTTTTGTGCTAATCCTAGGTTTTTAAAATGTTTTCACAGGGTTTAAGGATAGGTAAGGAAAAGAAAGAAGTCAGATTCAAAATCGTGGAGATTTTCCATGAAAAGAATTCATTCTTTATTTTAAAAGTTTTATATTATGGGGAAAATGAATACTGATCATAAGTGTCCACTTTGTATTTTATGGTTTTGTTATGTATGAGTTATGACCTAATTCTTTAAAACTCTAAATCTAAAAATATATTTAATGTGAAAGAAAGTAAAATTATTGGCTTAAACTCAAGATTATGTAATGATTATGGTCAGGGCCTTATAGTAATGATTAATTCTTGTCATGATCCCATTACTTTACTATATAAACTGTTTTTGTACAACTATTTTCAAACTGCTTACTAATATATTGTTACAGTCCTTTTTATGAAGTGTTTCAAACAAAGAATCAATATATTGTTTATTCTGAATGTTGTTTTCTAGCTTTTTGAGAACAAAATAAGTTCCTCAAATTCTGTTAATAATTTCTTTATTCTGAGGAATTCTTTCCAATTTTAAATAGGTGCTTCCAAAGATAACCTTGAGCTACTGTTTTTAAACCAGATTCTTACTTCTGTATTTCTACATAGGTAACCAATATATAAAACAGTTTTTACATTCTAACTCAAATTTGACAATTTTCAACTATATCTCTATGCAATTTCAGCACGTCAATTTTAAATCACTTCTCTCGAGTGACAAGGTGTTCTATTGTTGCAACTGTTCAATTGTAGATAGGGGTTTGTTATATAACCGGTTTTCAATATCTATTTTCAAATAGATAAAAATAGTTGTATCCAACTCTTGTGGTATCTAAATGATGTAATTTACACAAATGAACAACCAAGTATTACGAATCTATTTAGTTTATTTAATATTAGTTTGATATTTTAAATTTGAAACCTAACTACCATTCAATTTTTTGATTTATTTGAAACATCATTCAGTACACAAATTTTCAATTTTCATGTAAGATCTTAAATGAATAAGAAAATGGATTAGGCATTTAGTATATACATAATGATGTGTGTTTATTGTATGATGTACTTTAAATATTTCAAACCACGTTGATTTGGATGTGTGACTGAATGAACTCCAGTTGTAGTATTGATTGACTTCACCGGGGGTATTCATATAGTGATTCGAATTCTCTGATATAAAATTAACTCATTTCTATTTTCATTTTCCAGGTATATGTTGATGCTCTCAATTTATGCCCTCATTGTCCATACAATCTGCAAGACCCCTCTCACCGGATATTCTATCACTAGTAATCCCACCACTTTCTCTAGATTTCATGCCATCAATTCTTCCTCGCCTACCAGGTTTCCTACCACCCCTATAAATGATGTTTGTTAAGCGCATGGGGAGGTTTGGTTGAAATGTAATTGCAAACAATCTATTGAAGCCTTTATGTGGTGTTTAGTAACCGTTGAATAAAGAAATGTATTAAGAAGGGTTATTCTTTTGTGTTTGAAAGTGAAGAAAAGTATGAAGATTTAATGCTCAGTCTAGTGCTGCAAACATTTGTCGACGAGTAATGTTAAACATAACTACAGGAAACATACAAAATTTAATGTATGCATCACATGGGTGTTCAATTTTCTTGATGCGATATGTATAAAAGTGTCAAGACTTGAATTTAATAGATCACCTTACTTTGTTTCAATCAATGTACAAATGTTTAAATAATTATATTTTATATACATTTCTCAATTTCATTAAAATATCTCCATTTACAAGTTAATATTATGTTATTTTTTATACTATCCATTTAGTAATTATTTCTCACCTTTTCATTTTATTCCCTTATAAGTGCCCTTGTTCTAATGAAATTTCGTGCATAACTGACTTAAGTAATAGACCATTGTCGTCGGTTTGCCCAACGGTACGAAATCACGTTCTTTGCTATATTATCAATATTTAAATTTGAAACATATTTCATGCATTTTATTTTATTATTTATTTGATCTAATAAATAATAACAATAATACAAAAAATGTAAGTACGCGTAATTTTTTTTATATCCATTCTAAAATTTTATTCCTATATTGTGTTTGTCTATATTTTTTATAAACAAAGATTATTTGTTTTGTTTTAGGAGGTACTTGTTATATTATAAATGTTGCCTAAAAATAGATAAAAATAAAACTGTGAAGTGTGACAGAAAAGTTGGAGCTATTAAAATACATGTTACAAATATCTAATTACGGATTATTGTGTACCGCGGCGGCAAGTCAAAGCTAGGCATGATAGTGGATTTATTATCTGTTGTCGAAGATGCGGCGTGGACTCCGAGGGATGTTGTTGTTGTTTTTTTTTTGGGACATCTTTTCGTTATTTTTGTAATTTACTCCGAATCAAGGGTCCGTGCCCCTGTTTATATATTTTCCTCGACGGCCTTTTTATTTAGCTAGATCTTCCACCTATATATAATTTCAACGCTGTCCCGACAACGAAGCAGCTTCCCGATTTGTTGAGGTGTTGTTTCTTTATCTCCGCTCCCCTTTTAATCCAATTCGGTAAAGTTCTGGAACTGCATCGTGTTCGTGTTGACTCGGTTGTGAATTCCTTGGATAAGATCTGTCCGAAGTTTACGTCCCTCGCTGCGGCTGGCTGATACGGTGTGTTCATCTGAATCTAGATCGTTGGTTTTCAGACCCATACCATTCAGTTTCTTCAGGAAAATCTATATGTCCCTGTTGTTTTCATGCGTTTTTTTGGATCGGCCAGTCTCCACGTATTATAAGCTCAGGACCTTGATCTTCTTATTTATCTTCTAGTTTGTATCTTCTGACGAGGCATTTTCAATCATTATTGGATCCCTGTCTTTAGATACATGCCATCAATTTCTTCAGGGCAATCTTTGTCATTTTTTGTTTCATTAGTTTTGATAATGAATCAGCAGCGCGTGTATTGTTAGATTTTGACCGTGATTATCCTTTTTTTTATGAGAAATTTTCAATCTGTGGTCTTTAGTCGATTTATTTTCTATTGTTTGTTTCGCTTTTATATTTTGTTGATCATATGGGTCGAGATTATCTCTCACGCCATGAAAAGTTCCTATCGTGTATTGGTATGCCGTATGGGATGATTTATCAGGTGTAGCACTGACAGGGGTTTCAATATCTTCTGGCTGGTTTGGATCTGCAATTCTTCAGCTAATTCACTTTTTAGAACGCCGTGTAGCGTTTGTAGTTGGTTTTGCTTTGCCTGATTTCAGGGAAGGCTTTCGGATAATTAAATGTTTCTGATAACCACCTTCACAGAAGATGCTCTGATTTTCCATTTTTATTTAACTAAATGTTCAGATTAACTAAATGAAAGCAGCTGATGAAATCCGGGTGAAGTGATTTTTTGATCAGAGGAAGCTTACTTTGACTTATTGAATTATGCAGTTCGGAGCTGTTGGTTAGCATGGCATCATCTGCTGCTGGGGCTACAGGATGGCTAAGAGGAATCGTGAAAGCTGTTCCTTCAGGGGACTGCTTGGTAATAATGGCTAGCACAAAGGACGACAGAATTCCTCCGGAGAAGACCATAACCCTGTCATCCCTCCTTGCCCCTAGACTGGTATGCTTATGTGGATTTGTTGCATTTGTATTTAGTACTGATGATCGTTGGTGATGTGATTTTTTATTCTCTATTGTGTATGTTTTTTTTCCATTTACATGGAAGCATTTTTATTATCTTTCTTCTTACCTTCCATGCTTGTTTATGTTCCATTAGTTGAAATGAGTAACCTGCTCAGGTTGATTGATTAAATTTTTGTATTTATTGGATAAATGGTTGGAGGACATCTTGCTCATATTCACCTTCTCGAGCCTTTGTCAAAGGCTTTATTGTTGGATTGTTTATACACGCCCATTAGACCCTCTGACGAGCCATTTTTCTAATAAAATTTATCTCCATGCCATCATCATCATGTTTTGAATTATGGAAATTGACCCCAATCATCATAATTTCAAAAATCATTTGGATTTTGTTCATTATAGTCTTTTCACCTACCTAACTATTTGTGTAGTTTTTCTAATTTAATTTTTGGTACCTGATTGCGTGTTTCTATTGGATTCTATTCCTCTGTCTTTGAGTCTGGTACCGTTCCTATCATGGTTCCCACACTGTCCCCTATTTGCCTGCTCAATATGCTCCCTGCACTCCTCTCGCATTCCATTTGATCTGCTCCCCAACAGTGACTGGTTCGAGCATTTTGGTTCTGTTATATATACCCACTCCATTCCAAGATTCTAAACCAGCCATTTCCTTTTGACCTTTCTCAATCGCTACCGCCGGATCGCCATTGAAGCTAGTGTTGACATGACTACTGATCACCCTTCTATGACTAGTTTGTTTTTTATTCGCTTTTCTATTTTTGCATAATTGTTACCATATAATTTTCTTTAGATTCCAGCTATCTTTTTCTGCCATCAATAATAATAATAAACAAGAACAATAACAACGACACAATATTCCAGGCCCGAAGAGATGGTCTTGATGAGGCATTTGCATGGGACAGCCGGGAGTATTTAAGAAACCTCTGCATAGGAAAGGTACTCTTCTCTGGGTTTTGTTGATTTTGTTTGTTTATCATCTGTTCCAAATAAAAGCAATGTTGTGATTTAATATATTCTCTTAATAGGAAGTCTTGTTCAAGGTGGATTACACCGTGCCTTCTATTGGGCGAGAATTTGGTTCTGTTTTCCTTGGTGATAAGAATGTTGCATCACTGGTTGTTTCAGGCGGCTGGGCAAAGGTTGTGTGGTTTTCGTTTATGCATTTGCATGCATCAAGGTTTGGTTGTACTCATGCATTAACAATATCTGGTTCATGCAGGTTAAGGATCTAGGTCAACAGAAAGGAGAAGTTAGCCCTTACCTGACAGAACTTCTAAATTTTGAAGAGCAAGCAAAGCAACAGTGTTTAGGCCGCTGGAGTAAGGTGCTTGTTTTTATTTTTATTTTCATTTTTCCAGGTCTTCTAAAATATGCCCTTTAGCTCACTTTAAGTTTTGCCTTCAATATAAGTGTGGTTTATTCTCAGATTGTTGGGCTGTACAACCTGTGGCTGAGCTTATTTCTAATAAACTGCTTGCTGACATGTTTTATTAAGAAGATACAATATAACTAAATATCTCAGGAAGTTGGGCTAAGTCTGTCCATTTCAAAATGAGATACTGGAACCCCCATCTTAGCAAATTCATTGATTCTATCCATGTACCGTTAGTTGACGGAAAATCCCAACAGTACCATGAGGCTAAAACTTGAATTTTGTTTGACTGATTGACTGGAAATGATAGACTGCGTTATGTTGGGTGCATTTGACCATCTTGATAGTGTTTTTGGATGGGAAGCTTGATTTTTCTTTGTGGTTAAATTGGTATTGCTATGCAAGACAAGCCTATTGTTGCATGCTCCTGTGCTTAATTTAGTTATCAATCGCCATTACTTTATAATCAATTTGAAACCTAATTGGCCGTAAATAATTTCAAAAACACATTTGTCTGATTGCATCGTTGTTTCTATTCTTGATTTGCAGTCACCAGCTGCTTTAGAGTCAGCTGTTAGGATTTTACCGCCATCAGCTGTTGGTGATTCTAGTAATTTTGATGCCATGGGCTTGTTAGCTGGAAACAAAGGAAAGCCTATGCAGGGTCTTGTTGAGCAAGTTCGTGATGGAAGCACCCTTCGGGTGTATTTGCTTCCAGAATTTCAGTTTGTCCAAGTGTTTGTTGCAGGAGTTCAGGTGAAGAATTTACATGCTAATCACATCAATCAACGAACTTTTGGCTTTCAGTGGTCTTGTCTACTGAATGTATAGTGTGCTGTTTTGTCTAAATTAGGCTCCATCCATGGGAAGAAGAGCTGTGCTGGACACTGTTGTAGAGACTGGAGTTGGATCTGACCATCAGAATGGACATGCTGCTGCTGATGCCCGAGGTCCGCTAACTTCAGCCCAGAGACTTGCATTCTCAACAGCAGCACCTACTGAAGTTTCCCCTGATCCATTTGGAAGGGAGGCGAAACATTTTACTGAGCTTCGTGTTTTGAATAGAGATGTAAGTGTCACTGTATTTGTTTACTTGTGCATTGCATGCTCGTTTGGGGGTTTTAATTTCTCCTGGAACTGTAGGTTCGCATTGTTCTGGAGGGTGTTGACAAATTCAGCAATTTGATAGGTTCTGTGTATTATTCTGATGGTGAATTGGCAAAGGACCTTGCTCTGGAGCTTATAGAAAATGTATGTTATTGAATATTTTAAATCAACTGCCCATTCTATTTTTTTTTCTGGCATTTTCAATGCTCATTCCAAACTTGACGATTTTGATGTTTCTTTGAAAGTATCGAATTATATGTAGCTTTTGTCTCTTTCTCTTATGGCTGTCTTTTTTTTGGTTGCCAACCCCTTGTAACGAGTGGTTCAGTAGCTGCGGCTGCGTTTGGTAGTACTTATTGAAAAGTGTTTACGACGCTTACCGCTTATTATAAATAATTTAGAAATATAAGCGTTGTTTGTTCTGTTTCTGAAAAAGGCATTCGACACATAAATTCTTGAAGAAAACTACTTAAATAAAGAAATTTGTTTTTTTAAATAAGCAATATGGAAAGCAATTATCGTAAGTGATAAGTTCTATAAACAGTTTACTATAAGTTTGGGCATATTAAGGCCTTAGTGTTAAGGATGGTCAAAGGTTTACTCTTTATAAGGTTTGTGTGCATTTACCAGTCAAAGATTAATCTTTATTTATGTTTTTCTGTTGTGTCTCATCTGACCACGCGTTTGCATCGATGCTTATAATTGAGCAGAGGGCTTTGTTTCAACTTTGCTTGGTTCTGCTGGAGCGCTTTGAATCCATTGAGAGCTTTGCTTGCTGTTTTATATTTTAACGTTTCATGCATCTCATGTTCATCCAGGGTTTTGCCAAGTATGTTGAATGGAGTGCTAACATGTTGGAAGATGAAGCAAAACAGAAACTGAAAGCCACTGAACTACAGGCAAAGAAAAACCGTCTCAGAATTTGGACAAATTATGTACCACCAACTTCCAATTCAAAGGCAATTCACAATCAGAATTTTTCTGGAAAGGTCATCAGCTGCTTCAATTGTTATGCTCATACTATTGCCAGTCCTTTCAATCTTCTTATCATGTATTATTTACCATTGTTAAAGGGCGCGTTTATTGAGTCCTGTCCCACATGGGATATTATGTAATATGTCATCATCATTTATAAATAAAGGGCAAGGCCTCCCATAGGAGGCACCTTGGGCATTGGGTTACGGACTCTTCCATTCTAACATGGTATCCGAGTGGTTCTCTAACCCTAGCCTCGTCCCCCCCCCCCCCTTCCTAGCGAGAAACTCTATGAGATTACCCCGGGGGGGGGGGGGGGCTTCTAGGCCAATCACAGCTGGCCACCCCCTGCATTGTCAGCCCCCCTGTTACTCACCAGGAGTTGCAGCACCATCAATATATTCTGCTGTTTCCAGGTGGTTGAGGTTATAAGTTGAGACTGTGTCATCGTGGCTGATGATTCTGTCCCATTCTAACATCCATCAATATATTCTGCTGTTTCCAGGTGGTTGAGGTTATAAGTTGAGACTGTCATCGTGGCTGATGATTCTGTCCCATTCTAACATCCATCAATATATTCTGCTGTTTCCAGGTGGTTGAGGTTGTAAGTGGAGACTGTGTCATCGTGGCTGATGATTCTGTCCCATTTGGAAGTCCGTTAGCAGAGCGGCGTGTTAATCTTTCCAGCCTCAGGTGCCCCAAAATGGGGAATCCACGTCGAGATGAAAAACCTGCTCCCTATGCCCGTGAGGCAAAGGAGTTTCTACGGACACGCCTTATTGGCCAACAGGTATTGATACATGCTTATGAGTGCATTTTGGGTGAGGGATGGGATTACCTCCTGAACAAATGACCAAAGTATATTTAATTTAATGCTACTCTCAGGTGAATGTTTTGATGGAATATTCGAGGAAAGTCAGTTTTGCCGATGGACCCTCTCCAACACCTGGATCTGCGGATTCAAAAGTGATGGATTTTGGATCAGTGTTCCTGGTGGGTGATGATGCCACCTCAACCGCTTCCCATGCTGCAGCTGGCCAGCCTGCTGGCGTGAACATGGCTGAGCTTGTGGTTGCCCGTGGGCTTGGCACTGTCATCAGACATCGAGATTTCGAGGAAAGATCAAATTATTATGAAGCTCTTCTTCATGCGGAGTCTCGTGCCACTGCTGGGAAGAAAGGGATTCATTCTGCCAAGGACCCCCCTGTGGTCCACATCACAGATTTGCTGACAGTAAGTTGTCGATCCCTGAGCTAAACTTTAGCTTGCATTTGATATTTGGGAAATATTTCATTTTTTATTTTCTAAATATGATATGTTGGAAAATGTTTTGAAAGTTTTAACAGAAAATGTTTTCCAAAACAAAGCCTAATGTTGATTTCTATAAAATTCAAAGCTTTTCATTGCAAGACTGGTACATTGGGTGTGGTAGCAACCATTTTGTTAATTGAATGTTTGTGATTTCTTTTTCTTGATGTGTGATTGAATTCTCAACATACTTCTTTATACGCGGAGCAATCCACTATAAAGTTGTGAAACATTTTTCTGTATTTTATTTATGTAATTTAAAAAAAAAACATTTTAGAAAATCAATTTGGACATTTTAATGCTTTTTTTAAATAATAATTAAATCAAGACATTTTTGGGAAAAAAAACTGGCTTCTTTTTTCTAAGAAAATAGCACCTGAGTACTTTCTTGACTTTCCTCCATTTTGAACATTCAACTCTCATTATGAACCCATAATGAATCGAGCTCAACCTTAAATTGTGTGATGCGGATTATGTGTTGCATTTAGGACTGCACATAAAATCCAAAGATTGTATTCTGAAACCAAATGATGGTGGGTGGGGCCGCCTCAAGATATTATTCATAAAATTGAGGGGCTTTAATATCCCAACATGCAGTTGTATTCTAAACAATTGCACCTCCAGACTATACCTTACTGTTTTAAATTGTCACTCTCAGGCATCGTCCAAGAAAGCTAGAGATTTCTTGCCATTTCTTCAAAGGAGTAGAAGAATGGCAGCCACAGTGGAGTACATCCTAAGTGGTCACCGGTTTAAACTGTTGATTCCCAAGGAAACATGCACTGTTGCTTTCTCGTTCTCAGGTGTCAGATGTCCTGGTCGTGACGAGCCCTTCTCTGATGAAGCAATAGCTGTAATGAGACGAAAGATAATGCAGAGGGATGTTGAGGTACTGCAATTTTGTCACAATCACTTCCAGTTCATCAGCGGGTCACTATGTTCATTTTGAAATTTGCCTCTGTAGATTGAAGTCGAGACTGTAGATAGGACTGGAACTTTCTTAGGGTCTTTATGGCAGTCGAAAACCAACATGGCCGTGACACTCCTTGAAGCTGGCCTGGCCAAAATTCAGAACTCTTTTGGCCTTGACAGGATCCCAGATGTTCACCTACTTTTGCAGGCGGAGCAAGCTGCCAAAAGACAGAAACTGAAAGTAAGTGGAGTCAAACTGATACTATTGCAAGTCCTTTCCTCTAATTTGTTCTGATGATGCTAATTGCTAGCATGTTTAGATTTGGGAGAATTATGTTGAAGGAGCTGAAGTCAATGGTTCGGTTACTGAAAACAAGCACAAGGAAGTGCTTAAGGTGTGTGTAATGTGTAATGTCACCTCGTTGGGTCAATTTCCTTGAGCTTTGATTAGTTTAATGACCGCAGAGTGATTTTCAGGTAATTGTTACGGAAGTTTTGGGTGGTGGTAAATTTTATGTCCAGGCAGTTGGAGATCAAAAGGTAGCCTCCATACAGCAGAAACTTGCTTCTTTGAGCATTCAGGACGATGCTCCGGTGATTGGTACATTCAATCCCAAGAGGGGTGAAACTGTCCTCGCCCAGTTTTGCATGGATAATTCCTGGAATCGGGCAATGGTGAGCTGCCTGTGAAATTGTCTCTATTTATATATGTATTATTTGGTCTTTTTTTTTACTCTATTTTTGTGGTTAATTTTGGAGATCGTGAATGCACCACGGGCTGTAGAGTCTGCTGATGACCGGTTCGAAGTATTTTACATCGATTATGGTAATCAAGAAGTTGTTTCTTATGGACAACTACGGCCTCTCGATCCTTCCGTCGCATCTACACCCGCCCTTGCTCAGCTATGCACCCTTGCATTTATAAAAGTACCCAACTTGGACGAAGACTTTGGTCAGGAGGCAGCAGAATACCTGAGTGAGCTGACGCTAAGCAGCCCAAAAGAGCTCAAGGCTGTGATCGAAGATAGGGATGGCTCTGGAGGGAAGTCAAAGGGGCAGGGGACTGGAGCTACCATCTCTGTAACATTGTTCGAAGCTGAAAGCGAAGAGAGCATAAATGCTGCCATGCTGAAGGTTTGCATGATGGCTTCCCTGCTTCGGTTTTTCCCGTAAAGATGGTAACTTGATGAAAAGTGATAAATTGGTTTTGGTGGCTGTGTGCAGGAAGGGCTGGCCAGGCTGGAGAGGAGGAGGAGGTGGGACACCAAGGAGTGGCAAATGAGGTTTGACAATCTGGAAAGCGTCCAAGCGGGGGCGCGGAGTAATAGGCTGAGGATTTGGCAGTATGGGGATGTCCAGTCGGATGATGAGGATGAGGCGGCAGCCCCTGTTAGAAAAGGTAACAAGGGGCGGTGAGTAAGGGGATGTAAAAGGTGCACGGACACTTTTGAATTTTGTTTTTATTTTATTTTATTTTAAGCAAGCATGGGGGGAACAAATTTATTGTTGTATTATTATTATTTTTATTATTTTTGTAGACTTAATAAATTGTGCTTGATGTGTTGGATCAACCGGGACAAGATTTTGTTGTGTGTATCCAGCTATTCATTGTTGTAATGGCTTTTATTATCACGCCTTCATTTTTGTTTTTCATGTTAAAAATGCCAATATATCAAGGCTAGGCGGCCTCTTCATTTTGTCGCTCGCATTTTCCCGGTTTTTTTACCTATATATATACCTAATTTTTTTTTCCAGATTTTGATTTTTTTTTCACCCTTTTATACTTTGTGTTGGTAACTATATAATTAATAAATAATGAAGTGTAATACATTTTTAGTATTGTTTGTTTTTTATATTACTGAAAATTACAGCAATTCAAAGGGCATAAAACTTGGAAAATTTATTTTATGATAGTTTTGTTTGAATATTGATTTTTGTGTTCGTTGAGTGATTTTAAATATTTTTATTATTATTACATTATTTCATCATATTTTATTTAATAAATATTTTGTAAGTGTTAAATAACTTTTTTTTATATTATTGTTGTGAAAAACAAAATTAAAACAAGTAGTTTAAACTTGAGAAAGATGAGTGGAAAGAAAGACATTTTATTGAGCATTCCAACTTTTTTTTTATCTATTTATGTATATTCAAGGGGTGCACTGCCCTTTTATAGGCAGCACAACATGGTAGGTGGGGGAATTGGTGGGGGTGGACACTCCCCCACTGAATATTGCATCCGCCTTTCAACGCCTTCCTAACACTTTTCCTTGGGATGCACACTACTACTAATGTCATACATGTTTTAATATCGGCTCATTAAAAACCCTTTTCCAGAAAAACTTGTGGAATAAAAATCGGAATAAAGAAAAGAGTACAATCACATAGGTGGGGGAATTGGTGGGGGTGGGCACTCCACCCCCACTGAATATTGCATCCGCCTTCCAACGCTTTCCTAACACTCTTCCTTGGGATGCACACTACTATTAATGTCATACATGTTTTAATATTGGCTCATTAAAAACCTTTTTCCAGAAAAACTTGTGGAATAAAAATCGGAATAAGGAAAAGAGTACAGTCACATACTCCCTTGAAAGTTGCATTACATTACAAATTTTGCAATCTACACATTTCTATATTATGTACAAGCTTTCCAAAGATAACAATTGGTAGTGCCTTTGTAAATAAATCTGTAACGTTATTGTTGAATCAAACATATTGCATGGTGATATCTCTGTTCTTCATTAACTCTTGCGTGAAGGAGAAAAATCTTAGTGGTATGTGTTTTGTTTGACCATTTTTTATGAAGTCTTCCTTTAATTGTGTGATGCACGCAGTATTATCTTCAAATAATATTGTTGAGCTACAGTCCATAGACAATCCACTTGCAACTCAAATATGTTGAGTCATAGACCGCAATCAGACACATTCTTAACATGCTTCATGTAATGCTACTACTGCATGATTTGAAGATGTTGCAACGAGTGTCTGTTTCTGTGATCTCCAAGATATGACAGTACCTCCAACTGTAAACACATAACCAATTTGTGATCACACATTATACAAATAAGATAAATAAGCTTCATCTGCACAACTGACCATCTTATTTTCTAATTTGCTAGAATAGAATAAACCCAAATCAATAGTGTCACAAAGATAACAAAAAATATGTTAATTCCTTTCTAGAGTCTTCGTGTAGGGGCTGGACTGAATCTTGCTAATAAATTAGTAGAAAAAGATATACCAGGACGAGTATAATTAGCAAGATACATTAGCGCTCTAATAGCACTGAGGTATAATACTTCTGAACTAACCAACTCTTCATTTTTTTCACTAGGCCGAAATTGATTTTTCTCGGTATTTAAAGACCGAGCAACCATTGAAGTACTTAAAGGATTCACTTTATTCATATTAAATTGTTTTAAGTCCTTTTCAATGTAATTTATCTAATGCAAAAAATATACCACTTGACATATGCTCAATTTGTAATCCAAGACAATACTTGGTTTCTCCCAGGTCTTTCATTTCAATTTCATCTTTTAAGTTTCTCATCGATTCATTGATCTCTTCTGGAGTCTGATGATATTTAAATCATTTATATAAACAACAATGCTTGCATATCCAGATGTTGTTTACTTAATAAAATCACATGGACATATGATATTATTTACATACCCTTTATTTAACAAATATTCTCTCAAACGATTCTACCACATACGCCTAGGTTGTTTTAATCCATACAGAGATTTCTGCAATTTAATTGAATCTAGGTCTTTGAGTTTTGATTTCAATACTTTGGGTATTTTGAATCCTTCAGAGATTCTCATATATATACTACTATCAAGTGACCTATATAAATAAGTTGTAACAACATCCATAAGACACATATTAGCCTTCTCAGCTACTATAAAGCCGATTAAATATCGAAAAGTAATAACATCCATCATAGGAAAATATGTCTACTCATAATCAATTACGTGTCTCTGAGAAAAACCTTGCGCGACAAGACGAGCTTTATATCTTACAATCTTATTTTTCTCATTACACCTACACACAAAAACTCATCTATATCCAACAGGCTTCACAGTTTCTACTATGAGCATGATATATCTAAAAACTCTTCGCTTCTTAAGTGAATTTAATTCAACTTACATTGCGTCTTTCCATTTATTTGAATCGGGTCGTTTTTGGCATTGCATAACGGACCTTGGTTCAAGGTCTTCATTTTTTATATATTGTGACATAGAATATGAAGATATTTCTTCAATATTTTCCACATTACTTCAATTCTATATATCACCTGTAGTGGAATAATTAAGAGAGATTTCATTATTTTCAAAACCTTTAGCGTTTTCTATATCATGTGAATTCTCTTTATGATTCTCATTATGTGTTTCTTTAAGAACACTTGAATTATGTGTTTCCTCTAGAACACATACTATAATAGGGTTTTCAATTATACTCATTCCTCTTCTTTTACGAGGAGTTCTATTCTTAGAGCCAATTGGTCTTCCATGTTTCGTGCGTGTTTTTAAGATTTCTGTAACATCATTATGTAATTGTGTCTTCTGATACGTGTGATTTAGTCATGCCCTTTGAATTAGTAAATGCACCGAGCAATTGATTTTCTAGTTCTTGAAAATGTAAAATCTTTTTTGCTTACATCTCACACTATCGAGTGGGAGGATCGAGAAAAGATAATGTTTTCACACTCTAGGAAATCTCTTCCATTTTTTGCTTTTCTCCCTATAATGCTATGAATACTTCTTCATTGAAGTGAAAATTAGCAAAACATGCTGTAAATACTTCACTGGTTTGTGATTCAAGATATCTGATGATGGACGAGGATTCATATCCTACATATATTCCCAACCTCCTTGAGGTCCCATCTTGGTATGCTGTGGGGATGCAATTGGTACACATACTGCCCAACCAAATATTCTTAAGTGGGAGATGCCAGACTCTTGGCCAAATGCCAGATGGAGTGGAGAGTGCTCATGATATGCACTTGGTCTAATGCAAATTAATGTCAAATCATGAAATATTTCATGACCCCATATGGAGCTTGACATCTTTGTTCTCATTATTAATGGTCTAGTAATAAGTTGGAGACATTTTATCAGCGATTCAGCTAAACCATTTTGCGTATGCACATGAGCGACTAGATGATCCACAGTAATCCCCATTTTCATATAATGATCATTGAAAGATTGAGAGGTAAATTCTCCCGTATTATCAAGCCTTACTTTCTTGATACCATAATCAGGGAATTGTCCTCTCAATTTAACTATTTGAACAAGAAATCGTGAAAATGCTACATTACATATTGAGAGAAAACATATGCGTGGCCATTTTCTAAATGCATCAATTAATACCATAAAATATTTAAATGGACCACATGATGGATGAATTTGTCTATATATATCACCTTGAATTCATTCAAGAAATGTCAACATTTCACTCTTAATTTTAGCTGGAGATAGTCTCACAACCAGCTTTCCAAGCAGACAAGGATCACATGGAATTTTTCTTAGTAGAGAGACCTTCTAGACCTTTATTGAATGTCCATGAGAAATTTCAATTATTTTTCACATCATTCATGAACCAGGATGACCTAATCGATCATGCCACAAATTAACGACTTGTGGTCCATTCTTTACTACCATATGTGTTTCGACTACACTTATATATGCATAATGCAATCCAGATGATAATTTTGGTAGTTTTTATAGTACATGACTCTTACAGATTTATTAATGGTAATGCACATGTACTTTTCATTTCTCTCATATATAGTTTGGGTATCATACCCATGTCGGTATATATCATTGAAACTTAACAAGTTTCTTTTAGACTTTGGGGAAAACAATGCATCACTTATAACAAATTGCGTCTCATTAGGTAAAGAAAAACTTGCTTTACTAGTCCCTTCTATTAGATTTGGAGGACCTGATATAGTATTCACAATTAGTCTTGTTGGTTTAAGTTCATAAACATGTTTTTTATTATTAATAATTGTGTGCGTTGTTCCGCTATCCGAAATGAAAATATCTGTCCCGTTTACGTATTCCATTTCAATGCTTCAAAGTAAAGACAATAATATTATAAGAAACACCACGTGAAATTACACCATCAAAAATATAAATCATACAGAAAAAACAACATATCACATATCATAACTACTGTGATTTTTCTGAATTATTTCCAGTTATCATATCATCAAAATCACAAGTAAAATTACCTGCTTTGAGGTAAGTGAAATAATCATTTGATGTCTTGTGATTCTTAGTAAAATTCACCTCATTTTTTCCCTTTATAGGATGTATCGACAAAGCCTGGTTCGTTCTTCTTTGATTTAAGAGATGCTTTATAGAGCTTATAGAGATGCTCTAGGGTTCAGAAAACTCAAGACCAATGTACCTTAGAACCACACCAATAGATGGAATCTTCAGGATTCCTCAGAGTGCTTGAGCTAACATTTCTTTGATTCTGATATTCATTTCAAGCATTTCCATGGTTACGACCATGCCCTCAGCTGCATATGTCACCAAAACCACATCCACCAAGATAATTATGTCCTCGAATTCTTCAATGATTATTTTCATGAAATATAGCATTTGATTTAGGAATGCTACTACTGTACCAGTAGGATGATACCACTGATTTTTAATCAAAAGCTCACTATTCTTCTCCACTATAAGTAATGATGATATGAGATCAGAATATTTTATATACCTTCTCAAGTGATATTGCTGCTGTAGGGTGATGTGAGATGCATGAAATGTTGTATATGTATTTTCAAGCATATCAACATCCATAATCTCAATACCACAGTACTTTAACTATGATAAAATTCTATACACAACATAATTATAATCACGAACCCTTTTATAGTCTTGGAAGTGTAAAGAATTCCATTCATCATGGGTCATAGAAAAAACAACCTTCTTTTGATGATCATACCTCTATTTCAAACTCTTCCAGAGATTACTTGGATCTCTTTTGATGTGGTATTCACATTTTAATCCCTCATCGAGATGTCTTTCGAGGAAGATCATCACCTTTTCTTTATTTTGGGGGGTTTGTGAATTATTTTCTTTAATTATTTCCATGAGATCCATCGATTTGAGATGCATTTCAATATCCATTTTCCATGACATGTAATTACTTCCAGTAATATCAAGAGTGGTGAATTCGATTTTCATGAGATTTGACATGATGATAACCAAGAGAGAGAAAAAAAAAGTTTATTATTATTCAAAATAAAAAATACAATGACAATTTACATTTGGGTTAAAGCAAATAAAATAGTATCAAAAACATTAAAATCAGGTTAATATTATCATTTAATATTATATATATATATCCCACCTTGATCGATTAATAAATATTTCACATGGGGGTTTAAAATAAATAAATCAATACATAACATTACACGTTTAAAAATTTCTTGCATGTATTGGTTTATTAATTAGAGTGTCCAATCAAGTGGTGTAGAATAAATAAAAAAAAGCATCCAAACAAGTGGCAACTTAACCATTATGGAGCTAATTAAATAAACCACATAAACCATCCAATCTGATGGTAAATAAATAATATTCTATAAATAATTAGATCCATCCAACCAGGTAGTGAGAATAAGGTTAAAAAAACATTCCCCTTTCTTGAGCATTCATGTTGATAACGTGTTGTGAAAAATAAAACTGAAATGATCAAAGTTTAAAAAACAGAGAAAGATGAGCATAAAGAAAACCAAATATTTTATTGAGAATTCTGACCTTTTTTATATCTGTTTGTGTATATATAGGGGGGGGGGGTGCTGCACTACCCTTTTATAGGCAGTGCAACATGGAAGGTGAAGGAATTTGTGGTGGTGGGAAGCCCACCCCCGTTGAATATTGCAGTTTCCTTTCAGCGGCTTCCTAACAATTATTTTATTATATATTTTTGTACATTTTTGGATTATTATTTTTATTATAACATTATACATTGTTATTTTATTGACCGTTTAAAAATAAAATATTTTATTTCATAAAAAGTAAAATACAAAACATGCACTATTTACTTTATTTTTATTATAGTTTTCATAAAAAAATTATTACATAACTGATGTTTTGTGTTATTTTATTAATTTTAAAAATATTATGTGATAAAAAAAATCACATGCTATCTCTTTTTTATTAATTATTGACATTTTTAATAAAATTATTTCTTGTTAGGAAACCGCTGAATGCAGATGTTTATTTCAATAGGGGTGGGCTGCCCACCCCACCAATCCTCCCTTCCACCTACAGTTGCACTGCTTATAAATGGACAATGCAACCCCCTTGGTTTCTGATATAAATGAGTGAGAGATATGCTACCGTGGAAACTTCTTAATAAAATCTCTCTCCCCCCCTCTCTCTCTCTCCTAATTTCTTCTCTTTCTCGATACTCAATTTCTCTATTTTTTTCATTTTCATAACACGTTATTAACACGAATGCTCAAAAAGGGAGAAATGTATGTTTTTATTTTAAACCTTATTCTCACCACCTAGTTGGATGACTTTAATTATTTATTCTTTTCATCTTAAACCTTATTTTCATCACCTACTTGGATGGTTCTAAATATTTATAGAATATTATTTATTTATCATCAGATTGGATGATTTATGTTATTTATTTAATTACCTCCATAAAGGTCGGGTTGCTGCATGCCAAAACGGTTTTAATTTATTTATTTTATATCACCTGATTGAATGGTCTAATTAATAAATTAGTACATGCAAGAAAGTTTTAAATGAGTATGCAATGTATTGATTTATTTATTTCAAACCCCCACATGAAAAATTCATTAACCGATTAAGGTGGGATATATACAAAAGATATTAAATGATAATATTAACCTCATTTTAATGTTTTTGATATCGTTTTATTTAATTTAATTGAAATTGAAATTTTCATTGTATTCTTATTTTGAATAATAATAAAGTTTTTTTCTCTCCATCTCTCATAGTTATCATCATGTCAAATATTACGAAACCCGAATTCACTACTCTTAATATTATCAGAATTAATTACATGCCATGGAAGATAGATGTTGAAATGCATCTCAAATAGATGGATCTCATAGAAATAAATAAAGAAAATAATTCAAAAACCCTCCAAAATAAAAAAGGCAATGATCTTCCTTAGAATAAATCTTGATGAACATTTGAAATGTGAATACCTCATAGAAAAAAAGATCCATGTAAGCACTGAAAGAGTTTGAAAGAGAGGCATGATCATCAAAAATAGGTTGTTCTTCCATCAACCCATAATGAATGAAATTATTTATGCTTCCAAGACTATAAAAGAATTAGTGATTACGATTCTACCATGTATAGAATTGTATCATAGCTAAAGTACTGTGGTATTGGGATCATGGATGTCGATATTCTTGAATAGACATATACGAAATTTTACACATCTTACATCACCCTACAAGGCAAATATTTATTACGAGGGTATATAAAATATTCTGATCTCATATCATCATTACTTATAGTAGAAAAAAATAGTGATCTTTTTATTAAAAATCACCAGTCTTGTTCTACTAGTTCAGTAGTGGAATTTCTTAAAGAAAATGCTATATTTCATGAAAATAATCATAGAAGAAGTTGGGGATTTGATTATCATGGTGGGATGGTAGGCGCAGTTGAGGATGTGGTTGTAACCACATGCATGCTTGAAATGAATATCAGAATCAAAAAAATATTAGCTCAAGAACTCTGAGAAATCCTAAAGATTCTTGCTATAGATGTGGTTCTAAGGGACATTTCTCTTGAGTTTTATAAACCCAATATCATCTTTGTAAGATTTATAAAGCATCTATTGAAGAAAATAAGAATGAAGCACACTTTGCTAAGACATCCTATAAAAGTAAAGAAAAAGAGGTGAATTTTACTAAGAATCACGATCCATCAAATGATGATTTCACTTACCTCTAAGTGGGTGATTTTACTTGTGAATTCGATGATATGATAGCTAGAAATAATTTATAAAAATTACAATAGTTATTATATGTGATATATTTTTCTGTTCTGTATGATTTATATCTTGGATGTTGTATTATTTGAATTTCATAAAGTATTTTTATAATATTATTGTCTTTTCTTTGAATCATTAAAATGGATTGTGTAAATGGAACAAATATTTGCATACCGAATAGTGAAACAACACACACAATTCTTAAAAATAAAAAATATTTTTCTGATCTTAACCCAACAAGGCCAATTATGAATACTATATCAGGTACTACAGATCTGATAGAAGGGACTGGTAAAGTGAGTTTGTCTTTACCTAATGGGACAAAGTTCTTTATAATAGATGCGTTTTTTTCCCCAAATTCCAAAAGAAAATTGTTAAGTTTCAATGATATATACCAACATGGGTATGATACCCAAAATATACCTGATAGAAATGAAAATTACATGTGCATTACCATTAATAAATTCGGTAAGAGTTTTGTACTAGAAAAACTACCAAAATTATCACCCATATTTTATTATACATATATAAGTAAAATAAAAACACATATGGTAATAAATAATGGACCAAAAATCATTAATTTATGGCATGACTGATTAGGTCATCGGGTTTAGGAATGATATGAAAAATAATTGAAAGTTCTCATGAACATTCAATAATGTCCAAAAGATCTCTTCACTAAGAAAAATTTAATGCAAGAATTTTTCTCTTAGAAAGTTGATTGTGAGACCATCTCCAGCTAAAATTAAGGCTGAAATTCTAAACTTTCTTGAACAAATTCAAGGGGACATATGTGAACCAATTTATCCATTATGTGGGCCATTTAAATATTTTATGGTATTAATTGATGCATCTAGAAGATGGTCACATATATGTTTGATCTCAACATGTAATGTAGCATTTTTATATTTTCTTACTTAAATAATTAAATTGCGAGCAAAATTACCCAATTATGTCATCAAGAAAGCAAGGCTTAACAATGCTAGAGAATTTAAATCTCAAGATTTCAATGATTATTATATAGAAATGGAGATAATTGTGGATCATCCATTCACCCATGTGTATAAACAAATTGGTTTAGCTGAATCACTGATAAAATGCCTCCAACTTATTTCTAGACCATTACTAATGAGAATAAAGCCGCTGAGCTTCATATGGGGTCATGAAATATTACATGCCTTGACATTAATACGCATTAGACCAAGTGAATATCATAAACACTCTCTACTCCAATTAGAATTTTTCTAAGAGCCTCACATATCCTATTTAAGAATCTTTGGTTGTACAGTATATGTACCAATTAATCCCCCACAATATACAAAAATGGGACCTCAAAGGAGGTTGAGAATATATATAGGATATGAATACCCATCCATAATTAGATATCTTGAACCAAAAACTGGTGTTGTATTTACATCATGTTTTGTTGATTGTTACTTTAATGAAGAAGTATTCCCAACATTAGGGGGAGAAAAGAAACAAAGAGAGGATATTTCTTGTAACGTGCAAACATTATCTTTTCTAGATTCTCCCACTTGACAGAGTAAATTGGAAGTGAAACAGATTTTAAATTTTCAATAACTGAAAAATTAGTTTCCTGACATATTTACTGATTCAAAGGGTGTGACTAAATCAAACGTACCAGTTTTAAATGCACAAGCTAGAATTGATATCCCGAATAAAAAATTACATAATCATGTTATAGAAATTTCAAAATCATGCATGAAGTGTGGAAGACCAATTGGCACTAAGGATAAAAATAATTTGAAAAGAAAAGGAATAAGAATAATTAAAAACCCCATTATAGAGGCGTGTGTTCTAGAAGAAACATGTAATTTAAGTGTTCTTAAAGAAACACATGATGAGAATCATAAAGAGAATTCAAAATATCTAGAAAATTCTAAAGGTTTTGGTAATAATCAAATCCCATTTAATTATTACACTACAAGTGATATATGGAATTCAAGTAATGTGGAAAAAATTGATGACATAATTTCATATTCTATGTCACATGATATATAAAATGGAGATCCCAAACTAATGTATATTATGGAATGTCAAAAATGACTTGATTAGAATAAATGGAAAGACATAATGCAAGTTGAATTAAATTCACTTAATAGGAGAAGGGTATTTGGACATATCATGCTCACACTAGAAGCTGTGAAGCCCATTGGATATAAATGAGTTTTTGTGCATAAATGTAATGAGAAAAAAAAAGATATTATGATACAAAGATAATCTTATTGCACAATGTTTTTCTCAGAAACCCAAAAATTGATTATGAGGAGACATATTCTCCTATTATGGATGTTATTAATTTTTAATATCTAATCAACCTTGTAGTAGATGAAAAGACTAATATGTGATGATTAACCACTAAATGAGGATAATATTCATTGTTAATATATATAATATTAATTTTATTTATTATTCATAAACAAGATTTTAGTGCATTTTATACTTTGAACATCATTTCACATTATGATTGTAATTCCTTCTTAAAATGCACTATGTGGTACAGTTTTGAACATCATTTAAAGTACCCAATGATGCATCTAATTTTAATGAATTTAATTATCCATATTTTAATTTTATATTTTGGGAAATTTATATACACTTCATTATGAACATGTTTCATTCAGGTATCAATGGAGAAATCATGGAAGAAGATGGGGATATTTTGTGATGAAAGGAAACAATTCTGGAGAAGTCAGATTGGACATCATCCCACTGATGAGAATGTGGGGCCTAACATAAAGGCCCAATGAAGCTCAAATTTCATGGGAAGATAGAATAAATGTATAGAAAAAAAAATTATTCTTAAGGATCTAGTGCTAATTAGCCTCCATTGTGCTCATTAAGGCGGCCCAATATGGAGATAAAATTCTATGCCAGATTTTGAGGCCCAGAAAAATATCCTACCAATATAATAATATCTCGGAATAAAAAACTCCAAATGGGCCCAAATTTTACGGAAGTTTAGGAGACATCCCAGGATCCATTTTATTCTTCTATGTCCCACTCTAATTCGGCCATCTATAAGGTCTTACAGGCGTGTCTGTTCGGTGGTTGCAAGCTAGATGGCACCTCGGGTCAAGAGTGGAAAAGTCCAAATTCCACAAGCTTTCCACCACCCTAGGACTACCATAATCAAGTGGGATGCTTTGTACTGTTGGAGTCTCGACCCAAGGCTCCCAAAATTCCTATTGAAGGTAGTGGTAATGGATGAGTTTTTCATCTTTGGTGCTTTGTTCAATTGTAATGTTATGCTGCGATTTTGTTGTCTCAAGTTTGTCTTTCACATGTAAGTTGTTCAATTCACTTTAGTTTCTTAATAAAAGTTATTATTTTCCTCTTATTATGTTGTTATTCATATCACTTTGATACCTTTGGTTCAAGGTATGAATTTATTCACACCAAAACTTGTGAAATTATTCACACAACGGTGGAGTGATCATTTTCTTTTTATTGTTTTCTTTACTTATTCAATTTCTCCCTCATGAGTCTACTTCCCACTTCCATTGAAACCATAGAATCAATGGAGGGATAACCCACTTATGGGTTGATCTAAGGGAATATTAAGGGGATGTATTGGATGTTATTTATCACCCCATTAATGTCTAATCACTTCTTTAATTGAGATTTTTTATTTGATGATTTTTAAACTCCATCGTCCTTTTTGAATTTAAGGCCACACACTTCAAGTGCTAATATGAACATTTACCTTGAAGTGCTCAAAACTTTGATCCTTAAAGTTTATAAGTGATTAGTATCAAAGGGTGTAGGTATTAAACCAGTAAGTTATGATGTTGTTTGATGTTCTTAAATGAACCCATCTCAAATATAAGAAATTGAAATCATTGAAAAGGAAATATGTCCAATCCACCCCAAGTGATAACCTAGGATCAAATCACTATTTTAAATTGAATTCACTTAAGTATCTTAGATTTCATTTTAAAAAATATTAAATCAACCCAAGTTGTCCACTTAATAGCCAAAAACAATTCATAGAATGTACATGTTTTTAGGTTACTTCTTAGGTCTCTGAGGATTCGATAACCCAAGCTAAACTACAAGGACCATTCTACCTTCATCTCTTGGGTAAATTTGAGCGTGAATCAAATTTTGGAACCGTTTATGGGGACCCAATTAAGTCATATAAACACCCATTCTATTCTCCCCCATTTTTTCTTTTCTCATCCAAATTCTCTTATCTTTTCCCTTTCTCGTTTTTTTTCTTTTAGTGCATGTCTGCCTACACCCACGATCAATCAAACCGTCTAGTTAGGGTGGATAGTCCTGGGATTGGGGAGTCAAGTACACCAATGGAAATCTTTCCATTATATCCTAATCTTCCTAACACCCCCAAGTCAAAAATTGAGCCCATTTCAATGGAATGTCTTCAAAGAAACCAACTCATAAACCCGGGTGGGAACCAAAATGGAAACCCAAATGAGGCAGCCCCAAACTTGGGGAATGTGGTCGATCAAACCATGAATGACTACCTCACACCTTCCTGGACCAATGCCCCCTCATGCATTATACAAAATTTCCTAGGATATTCCAACTACATCTTTAAACCCCATGTCCTAAACCACCTTCCCAGATTCCATGGAATGGAGTCCGAGATGCCCTACCTTCACATTAAGGAGTTCAATGACATTGTAGAAACCATGTGTCTCCCACATCAACTAGAATAAGCTAAGATAAGGCTATTTCATTTTTCTTTAAAGGATCGAACAAAAAATTGGCTAAAAAATTTGAGACCATCATCTATAAACTCTTGGGACCAATTACAAAGAGAATTATACAAAAAATACTTTCCCCCACACAAAACAATTGCACTTAAAAAGAGCATACACAACTTTTTTGAAAAAGAGGGAGAGTCATTCTATGAAACATGGGAGAGGTTAAAAGACACTCTAAACATGGTTCCACACCATGGTTGTTCTATTCCTGAACAAGTGAGAATTTTCTATGAAGGGTTGGGTCCGGGGAACAAATAATTCATTGACATGACATGTAATGGAACTTTTTAAAACAAAGCCCCAAATGATGCTTATGAGTATCTAGAAAGCCTTGCTAAATAAAACCAAACATGGGAAACTTCACCTTATTCTGAAAAGACACAAATAAATACTAGAATTCATACACTTAGAGAAGAGGAAAGCCTTAGGGATAAACTCACAACACTCTCTAGGAAGGTTGAAGAGATAGACCTTAGGAAAGTCTATGAAATCCAAGCTGTAGACCCTATTTGCACAATTTGTGACAAACATGACCATAAGATAGACAACATCCCAACCATTCTATCCATCAAGGATGTTATTTTAGGAGGACCCCAACATAAGTAAATTCCTTGAACATTCAAAATCCTCAATACCAAAACAAATTCAACCCAAGGTATAATGACCACCCAGGATTCCGATGGAAAGATAACCAACAACCTAGCCAACCATAGAGACAAAATACTTACCCCCATAAGAACTACCAAACCCATAACTAGTTCCAAACCCAACCTATCCAATACCAATAGCCATCAGTATGTTTTCAACAAACCATCCCACCTCCAAAATATCCCCCTGGGATAAACCAATCTTCTCAAGCACCAACCCAAACTGTTCCACAAAGACTACTAGAAAAAATGTGAAAACAAATGGAGAGGATGAACTCAGAAGTCTCTTCCCTAAAACAAGAACTTCAAACCATAAAAACTGGAAAGGCACCCATGCCTACTGAGGTGGTACCATACTCAACTTCAAGGGGAGATTCAAGTTGTACTCAAACAACTCATGAACAACTAAAGGCTGTGATAGTTTTAAGAAGTGGGAAATCAATTGAGAAACCTGAAAAACTAATTCAGAAACCATCCGAAGATTCAAACTTGGATGAAAATTCAAATGAACCACAAGATAAAACTGAGGAAACTGATAACAATGTGAAAGAAACAACTCTTCAACAAACAACCCTATAACCTGCACCATTTCCTCAACGCATGAGGGGGAAAACCATGCCTGAATTGAGTGAAACATTAAGGGAAATCTTCTCACAAGTCAAGTTGAACATTCCCCTTCTCAATTCCATCAAAACCATACCTTCATACTCAAAGTACCTTAATGACTTGTGCACTTTTAAAAGAAAATTTTCACATAAAAACCAAGTCCTTTTGGATGATAATGCGAGTACCACCATTCAAGGGACCATTCCTCCTAATTTGAAAGACCCAGGTTTTCCTTACATCAATGTTGAACTAGGAGAGAGAAAATTTGTCAAGGCCTTGTGTGACCTAGGTGCTAGTTTCAATCTCACCCCCTTGGTTGTATACTGCCAGTTAGGCCTAGAAGAACTCTAACCCACATCTTTCACACTTCAACTTGCTGATCGTAGCATTAGGGTTCCAAAGGGGATTTTAAAGGACATTATGGTAAAGGTTGAAAACTTAATCTACCCTACTGATTTCATTTTCCTTGACAACCATCCAAACTTAGGAAATAAGGAACAAACCCCAATCATCCTTGGTCGTCCTTTACTTTCAACAATCAACTCCGTTATATGAGTTCGAAATGAGAACATGACCATCACCTTTGGAAACATGAGTCTAGACTTGAACATCTATAATGCAAGCTCACAAATAGGGGATGATGAGGACATTCATGAAGCAAACATTATAGGAAGAATTGATAATGAATCCACAACATCAAGGAATATTTGATGGATGTTTAAGTCAGGATGAGATTGATTTCCTTTGTTCACATGAAGGAAGTTTATATCCTTAGCTTGAATCATTTTCAAATTTCTCTTATGATGAAGTATTAAGTCCAACAATCAGTGAAACCTTTCAGGAAACCACTTTCCTGGAGAGCACTCCAACTTCCTTCCCTAAATCTGATCATGCCAATCTAGTAACTGAAACTTATACATGTGGGGAATCAGTACTATATAAAACTCTAGGAAATAAAATTGATCTTGATCCAATGTCCCAATATTCTACTGAAATTCTGAACCAACACGATCTTGAATTGAAGGAACTTCTCACTGCACTCAAGTATGCCTTCCTAGGGGACAATAAAACACAAACTATTGTAATTTCTTCTTATCTTGAAGACAATCATGAGAGGATGATTCTAGATGTCCTTAGGAAACATAAGAAAACCATTTGTTGGATCCTATATGATATTACTGTGATTAGCCCACTTATCAGGACTCATAGGATTGTTCTAGAATCTGATTCAAATCTATGTCGTCAACCTCAACAAAGACTCAATCCTAATATCATGGAAGTAGTGAGAAAAGAACTTCTGAAATTGTTAAAATCTGGTATCATATATCCCATAGCTTAGAGTGAGTGGGTTATCCCAATCCAAGTGGTTCCCAAGAAGGCATGAATCACAGTGATAACCAATAAGGATGGAGAGATTATTCCAACTAGGGTGAGCAGTGGATGGAGGGTCTGCATTGAATATAGGAATCTAAACTCATTCACCAAGAAGGACCATTTACCCTTACCATTCATTAACCAAGTCCTTGAGAGAGTGGCAGGTCATGCCTTCTACTGTTTCTTAGATGGGTACTTGGGGTATAATCGAATTGAGGTATCCCTAGAGGATAAAGGTAAGACAACATTCACATGTCCATTCGACACCTTTGCTTTCAAACGCATGCCATTCGGGTTATGCAATGCCCCTGGAACCTTCCAGCGGTGCATGATGGGAATATTCTCAGACATGGTAGGGGATTTTCTTGAGGTCTTCATGGATGACTTCTTTGTATTTGGGGATTAATTTGAGGGATTTATTAGGAATGTGGAGAGAGTCTTGTCAAGATGTGAAGAAAAGAATCTGGTCCCAAACTGGAAAAAATGCCATTTCATGGTTAAAGAGGGACTAGTTCTAGGCCATCTAGTCTCAAGTAGGTGGATTGAAGTTTATAAATCCAAGGTTGACATCATTCGTCACCTTACATCAACAAAAACTGTCAAGGAAGTGAGGTCTTTCTTAGGACATTCTGGTTTCTATAGAAGATTCATCAAGGACATTAGTTCAATCTCCCATCCCCTTTGTGCTCTCTTAATAAAGGATGCTCTATTTGTTTGGACAGAAAGCTGTGATGGTTCATTCTCAACCCTCAAATCCTCTCTCACCTCTCCTCCCATTATGAAATCTCTTAATTGGGACCTTCCTTTCAAACTTATGTGTGATGCCATTGACTTTGCTGTAGGAGCTGTGTTATGAAAATGTTGTGATAAAACTCCTTATGTCATTTATTATGCAAGAAAATCCTTAAATGATTCCCAAATCAACTACACCACTACTGAAAAGGAGTTACTTGCTATTGTGTTTGCCTTAGAGAAGTTTAGGTCTTACCTCTTTGGATCCCCCATCACTATGTTCACTGACCATTCTGCACTAAAATACCTATTCCAAAGACAAGATGCCAAGGCTAGACTGATTAGGTGGGTCCTTCTCTTACAAGAATTTGACCTCACAATCAAAGATAAAAAGGGTGTTAAAAATGTTGTAGCTGATAATCTCTCTAGGATGGAATTAAAAGACAACTCAAATCACCTTTTTGTGTCTGATTCATTCCCTGATGAACACCTATACTCTGTGAGTGACTGCCCTTGGTATGCCGACATAGCCAACTTATTAGTTACAGGAGACATCCCAAAATTTTTAGGGACTCAAGCTCGAAGGAAATTCCTTTCTGATGTTAGGAATTATGTGTTTGATGATCCATACCTCTATAAGTTCTGCCATGACCAAGTCATTAGGAGGTGTATCCCAAAATCTGAACAAGAGTCCATCCTTAAATTCTGTCATAGTGAGGCATGTGTAGATCACTTTTCCTCTAAGAAAACATCTGCTAAGATTCTTCAATGTGGTCTCTTCTAGCCCACCCTCTCAAGGGACTCCTACACATTTTCTCAAAGCTGTCCTAGGTGTCAACAAGTAGGGTCCATCATAAAAAGGAATCAAATGCCACTCACTCCCATCTTAGTGGTTGAAATCTTTGACTGTTGGGGAATTGATTTCATGGGTCCCTTCCAAAACTCTATGTAACACCCTGAGATTTTATGATAAGTATTCTTTTTAATTTATTTGATGTCTTGTGTTGTATGCTACACCAAGATTATATTACACTATACGTAACACCGTATTAGCTTGCAGTATACACAACACTATTCTTGGATCACGTTACACAAAATTTCAAGTTCGTTTGATAGAAGTTATTCTACGCAACATTGAGTGTATATATATATATATTAAATGTATAAATGAAATATGGTTGGATTCTATTATACAAAACAACAAAGGAATCTTGCACTACATGCAACCCTGACTTGACTTGCTTTACACGTAATCACGACCTTCCACGATAGCGTGTGTTGTACGCAATACCGAGTTTCACTAAATAATGATATGTTATTAAAATATTATATAAACTAGCCGTTATAAATAGTAATACCCCACTTTTTGAAATTTTATAAATTTAATATTTCAAAATGGACTTCATTTTTGGTTTCAAAATATCGAAATTATCCTAGGGTGAATTTTTGGTATTTTTCTGAAAACTTTCAATTTTTGATGAATAATGAAAAACACTGAGTTATAGTTGAAAACCAAATTTTTATTTAAATAATTAATTATTTTATTTAAATTTATTTTATGTAAAAATAGATACATAATACCTATATATGTTCAATGTAATTCGTTGGAGTAATTTTATAATAATTCTAGATATATAAAATTTTTATTGAACTTTTTACCGTCTTTTACCCACCTCCTAGGAGAATTTGAAAATTCACATAAAACCTAATTTTACCGCTTCTGTGAGTGGAATTTAGAAAATTTGAGAAACACGGTTAATATCAAGGAGTAAAATGTGGTTCAATAAGATAAAAATAATTTTTGGTGAATAGTAACTTTTTTCTTTTATTTACCACGGTTAAAAGTAAATAGGGTAATTAAGGGTAAAAATGATATTATTATTATTTTAACACATGTACTAATTCTATTGGATAAGTTTAATTCGACCAAAAACAACCTTAGGATTAAAATATGACCCTTTAGGTCCACTTGGATTAGATTAGGACATTTATTATTATTTTATTTAAAGAAGAGTTAAAAGAGTTAAAATCAAAGTTTAATAACTAAAACATTTTTAATATAGGGTTATAAAAAAGATAAATTCGACTATAAATATTAATTAGAAAGATAAAAATATTTCCTACATAATGGTATTTTATTTAAAATTTTTATACATTAAATAATTTAATTTATTTATGACACAATGATGATGCAGTAATTACTTTATTAATGAAATGTTTACATAATTGATGTTATAAATACCCAAATAAATGTAATTTGAGACTTTTTATGAATTACACTAATTTTATAGGTTAATATGACATGTTATTATTGATTTAATTAACTTTTTTTGAACTAATCATGCTTTTATGATTTTTAAAAAAATCAATTACCAAATAGTTTCAAAATTGACATAAAATAGTTTTTAAAAAAAATATTATATTATTAAATGATATTTTATTCCTAAAAATCCAAGGTTCATCCAAATGAATTATATAAGGTTATATATATTAATAATGAACCACTTGGGGTTCTTTTTGTAGTTTATAGTAAGTTTATTAACCATATATTGTAAGAAAATAAGAAGACACGATAAAAGTTAAATTATTTAACTTAGAGTTAAATCTAAATGATAAGGTTAAAATGGTAAACTAAACTTGTCTAAAACCTATTTTTTGAGAGGATTTAGACCCATACCCACTTTATCTTCTAAATAAATTAATTTGGAGCTATTATAAACCTAATATGACTTTATTATAAAATAATATTTTAAGTTTTTTCTAAGGTGCCCCTCTCCCCCCTTATAAAAGGGCACCTCCTCCCTCTTCTCTTTACACAATTTTGAGCTTTCAAGCTCAGAAAAACCCTAACCATTTCCATAGAAACATTATAGAGATTATTTTCTCCTCAAAAGACCAACTCTAGTTCCTTAAGAGGAAGCTTAAAAGAGGTGCGTCGAAGAAGAGGTAATCTCTTTTACCGATTCTTTCAAGTTTTCTTTCTTCTTCAACTTATTCTTATTTAGTTGTTTAATTATAAAGTAATAACATAAGTATCACTAATATACTGATATGTTATTATAAATATGAAAAAACCCCATTTTACCTTCTATCCATCCTACGGAAAACAAAATCACCGCGCGTGCGTACGTACGGAATACCGTCTCCACGTCGTGGTGTAATTTGTTTTTCCACCACCACATTATTTGGATGAGTATAATGGTGTATAGAATAACTATATATAGTTATTATAACTTCATACTGATTTTGATATATTATATCATCCACTCCAATTCTATTCAATAATTATGAGAACAATATCATCGCTCGTGCGTACGTACGGACTACCGTCTCCACGAACGCGATGAGATTCATTTTCTATGATTAACCATTCAAGTATGATTATAAAGTATATATAATAAATAATCATGAAAGATATTTAATAATAATTATACTATATTTATGTACATATATGTTTCATTTACTTAATTCCATTCAATTCAATAAGGAAACGAAAACAGCGTTCATGCATACGTACGGCCTACCGTCTCCATGAACGGTGTATTTCATTCCATTTATCGATCTATCATATATATTTATATACTGAATATATATTATATATAAATAATTTTTTACATTATGTAATTAAGTAAATCAGGATATAAGTAATAATATCAGGAACAACAAGTCGAAACACGCACGATAAATGAAACGATTTTACCCAAAAGGCTGCTTTAACATGGAATTTACAAAAGAACGGGTAATATAAAGTCATAAGTGAACCATATATGATATCATAACAATGAATATGATTCTGTAATAAGTAAATGACATTATTTAAATCATTATACAGGAGGTTTAGATACATACTAAGCATATCAGACATAAGGTAAGGGATAATTTTTCAATCTCATTTTTATCCGAGATTGCTTATACGTAAGTATTTACTGCGGTTATATTTTTCATCCATGTCCATAAAAATGTTTTTTTATAAAGTGTTTAATATTCTTCCATGTATGTTTAAAGTCATGTTTACCCATCTTTGACTTTTACTTTTTGTTATGGATGGAATCTTTCTTTCCTTTACCATACGTGGTACTTTTTGACTTTTCCATTAAAAGTACGAGGAGAATGTTTTTTTTAACTATACAGCATGAACGGATTTTCACGGTTTCATAATTACTTGTTTAAATGAAGCTTACTCTACAATATTTCATTATTATTTTCAACAAAATCCTTTTCTTTTAAAATTTCATGGCATTTTTTGAAAAGAAAGTGATTTTTAAGAAGAAAGGATATTTTCCTCAAGAATTAATTTCAAGTGTTTTGTAAAAACTATTTTCCATCTAAGATGACATTATTTAGTATGATTATGTTTAAAGTATAATGTCTCTATTATTTACATGGTTTGATTATTCTTATGATTAAATGATATCCATTTGTTTTATATGGATTATGTTATGATGGGATGATGTTTATGAAACCCATTTTATTCTTTGGGTTATGATGAACGATTTATGTTTATTTTGTGGAAAAAGTAAGAATGATTTCATTATGAGATGGGTGGGACCTATATCTCCCTCCAATGAATTGGGTAAAGATTTATATCTCATGAGATAGACATGGCTGGAATGGAAAGTTAACCCGGTTCAGTGATACAGGACTGGAACGAGGAGTGAACTCGATTCAGAAAGGGACTTTGTCCACTAAGATGGTCTTGACAATAATGCCTTGGCTACTATGGAAATCATAACATGTGCTTAATGTTTTCCACAATTACATATTTTATTCCCATTCTATTTTATCATGATTAATGTTTATTTATGATGTATTCCTTACGTACTTCCATGTTTTATGTCATTGCTCAAGCTTTTGATGTTTAAACATTATATTCATGTTTTTAAGTTCAAATGTATATGATTTGTTTTATTTTTTCCCGGATTACCCTTACTGAGCATTTGAGCTCACCCTTTATATGTTTTCTTTTCTCTAGGATTTAAAGAAAGGTTTTAGGTAAGAAAACAAAAGGGGAAGATCTTTATGGGAGATGTTGAAGATCTTTCACCACAATTAGAAGATTATGTTCCGAGTTTCCAAAGACACTAAACTATTACGGTCCTTGAGTGTTGGTTCTTGTTATGTATTAAGTATTCCGCAAAACTAATGTAATGTCCATGTACATCAAGTTTGGGGTATCTATAGTTGGTATCAGAGGAAAGGTTTAGTTAATATTTAGAAACTAGGATCCGAAAAACTTTAGTGAGATCCTTAGAGATATTTCTAAGGTATGTCTAGGGATGTCCCTAAGGTTAAGTATAAGTATAGGTTATAGTCCTAGAATTACGGTAATGATATTAGAATTAAACCTAAGATGTTATATATTTAAGGTAATCCCCCTTGATTATGATTTTTTCCTCTCACACCATTCTTTTTGGGTTTTAGAAAATGGCTGGAAACAGGAAGATTCACAATAATGGAGGATATGATGGACAATGGAATGATATTATTCATGTGAAACCTAATGAAATTGGATCTGGAAGTCCACATATCGTTATTATGCCTAATCTGAAATCTGATAATATGATCAATAATCTCAACTTTGGTAAGTTTCACGACTCAACTAATAAGAGAAAGATGGAATTTCATGATGATCATAGAGGAAAGAAAGTTCAATTTCCCTCATGTAAATCATGTGGGAAGAGGCATCAAGGAGAATGTTTCAAAGGAATTGTAAGATGCTTTGGGTATGAAAAAGAAGTACACAAATCCAGTAATTGTAAAGGAAAAGGTTTAGTTAACACCATGGATAAGGATAATGGTATTTCTAAGACATCAACAACAGTTAAATGTTTTAAATGTGGAATGTACAGGCATTATGCAAACCAATTCCCTAAGGGAAAATCTCATGAAGAGAATCAGCATGGTCATTTGGGTAGTATTTATGTGGATAATGATGAAGAGACTACAAATTATATATGAGATGAAATAAATGATGAATCTCATTCAGTGTTTTAAGAAGGTAGTGGAATGACTGTATGTTTATCAAGAATAATGTATGGTACTATGGAATAAAGAAAAATCTAAGGATTGTTACACTGTTGTCTTTCCTTGAGTTTTTGAAAGTATATGATGAATGGTACCGGTAACCATGTAAGGCTATTCAAATTTTTTTGGAAGGTAGATGATATGTGTATAATGAAAAGATAAGGAGATAATGAGATGTTTGATAGTATTAATGAGCTCATGATTGGTATAAGGACAAAGTGATATCATGGTTTGAGTATATTGAAATTTTGGGATTTTGGTATGTGGAAAGAGTTAACTTTTGACAGCACTCATGTTTTTACTAAGGTTCTATGGTAATTCATGTTTCAAAAGAATATATGATTAAGGTATTCACATGTTTGGAATGTGACCAACAAGATATATCTTATGATATATGGGGGATAAATGATGGTATTCACGTGCTTGTTATGTGACCTTTCAAGTAATAGTTTTCTTTATACTATGAGATTGGACATATGTATTTTTGATAAGCCTAAATATTGGAATGGATTATGTTGGACATCAGATAGTATTGTTTAAGGATAGAACTTTTTTTTCGATATTATTTCTGGAATGTTATAATAGTGTAGTTTTATAAAAAGGGACAACCTGTAGGACGGGCAACAACCCATCGCGTCAGACAAGGTTGCGGGAATCGAACCCACAACTGAAGTACGACAGGACTTTATTGCCTACCTCTGGCCTACAGGAAGTCCCTGGTTAGTATAAAATAATTTTATTTTATTAAACGGTATGATAGATGAAGTATAAGTCCATTTTTGGAACCATATACGATTAATCTCACCATAGATGGACTTATGTATATAAATTTTGTTAACCTTATGTTTGAGATAGATGGAATGACCTATCATTCTATCGCATGATCTACTAACACTTTGCAAAAGACAAATTCAACTTCATTTCTTTAAGAGGTGAAGTGGAAATTGTTCAAGACATGAGAAATGGTAAGATTGTACCAAAATCAAGTAACTATTTCTTTTAATTCAAAAATTCTTCAACATTTGGGAAATGATATTGAAAAACAAATTTTTTTTCCTAGTGACCTCATATCTGATGAATCATATGGTACCTTAGATCATCACAAATTAATGGCTTTGTGATTGTTGGATTTTTCATAGCCATGTCCTCTACCACTCTTCATCAGAAGTTGATGGTTATATTTCTCTTCCATATCCATATTTTCACCTATGTTCTCCTATATGGAAACCCAATGATGAGTTAATTTGGGTTACCATTATGTTTCATACATTAGTTTTTAAAATTAAGTTTTAGTATTACTTTTTATGATGTGGGTTTCTTTGAAAGAAACTTTCAAGTAGTAAACGATTTATAACCCCGACAAATTTCGAGGTCAAAATTCATTTTAAGGGGGGTAGAATGTAACACCCCGAGATTTTATGAGAAGTATTCTTTTTAATTTATTTGATGTCTTGTGTTGTATGCTACACCAAGATTATCTTGCGCTATACACAACACCGTATTATCTTGTAGTATATGCAACACTATTCTTGGATCTTGTTACACAAAATTTCAAGTTCGTTTAATAGAAGTTATTCTACGCAACATTGAGTGTATATATATATATATTCAATGTATAAATGAAATATGGTTGGATTCTATTATACACAACAACAAAGGAATATTTCACTACACGCAACCCTGACTTGGCTTTCTTTACACGCAATCACGACCTTCCACGATAGCGTGTGTTGTATGCAATACCGAGTTTCACTAAACAACGATATGTTATTAAAATATTATATAAACTAGCCATTATGAATAGTAATACCCACTTTTTGAAATTTTATAAATTTAATCTTTCAAAATGGAATTCATTTTTGGTTTTGGAATATCGAAATTAGCCTAGGGTGAATTTTTGGTATTTTTCTGAAAACTTTCAATTTTAGATGAATAGTGAAAAATACTGAGTTATAGTTGAAAACCAAATTTTTATTTAAATAACTAATTATTTTATTTAAATTTATTTTAGGTCAAAATAGATAAATAATACCTATATACGTTCAACCTAATTCATTGGAGTCATTTTATAATGATTTTAGATACATAAAATTTTTATTGAACTTTTTACCATCTTTTACCCACCTCCTAGGAGAATTTGAAAATTCACATAAAACCTAATTTTACCTCTTCTGTGAGTGGAATTTAGAAAATCCAAGAGACACAGTTAATATCAAGGAGTAAAATTTGGTTCAATAAGATAAAAATAATTTTTGTTGAATAGTAGCTTTTTACTTTTATTTACCACAGTTAAAAGTAAATAGGGTAATTAAGGGTAAAAATGATATTATTGTTACCCTAACACATGTCCTAATTCTATTGGATAAGTGTAATTCTACCAAAAACAACCTTATGATTAAAATATGACCCTTTAGGTCCACTTGGATTAGATTAGGACATTTATTATTATTTTATTTAAAGAAGAGTTAAAAGAGTTAAAATCAAAGTTTAATAACTAAAACATTTTTAATATAGGGTTATACATAAGATAAATTCGACTATAAATATTCATTAGAAATATAAAAATATTTCCTACATAATGTTATTTTATTTATAATTTTTAGACATTAAATAATTTAATTTATTTATGACACAATGCAGTAATTACCATATTAATGAAATTTTTACATAATTGATGTTATAAATACACAAATAAATGTAATTTGAGACTTTTTATGAATTCCAATAATTTTATAGGTTAATGTGACATGTTAGTATTGATTTAATTAACTTTTTTAGAACTAATAATGCTGTTATGATTTTCAAAAAAATCAATTACCAAATAGTGTCAAAATTGACATAAAATAGTTTTTAAAACAAATATTATATTATTAAATGATATTCTATTCCTAAAAATCTAAGGTTAGGAAAAATGAAATAGATAAGGTTATATATATTAATAATGAATCACTTGGGGTTATTTTGGCAGTTTATAGTAAGTTTATTAACCATATATTGTAAGAAAACAAGAAGACACGGCAAAAGTTAAATTATTTAACTTAGAGTTAAATCTAAATGATAAGGTTAAAATGGTAACCTAAGCTTGTATAAAAAATATTGGTTGAGAGGATTTAGACCCATCCTCACTTTAGCTTCGAAATAAATCAATTTGGAGCTATTATAAACCGAATATGACTTTATTATAAAATAATATTTTAAGTTTTTCCTAAGGTGCCCCTCTCCTCCCTTATAAAAGGGCACCTCCTCCCTCTTCTCTTTACACAATTTTTAGCTTTCAATCTCGGAAAAACCCTGACCATTTCACTTCTAAACTTCCATAAAAACATTATAGAGGTTATGGTGTCCTCAAAAGACCAACTCTAGTGCCTTAAGAGGAAGGTTAAAAGAGGTGCGTCGAAGAAGAGGTAATCTCTTCTACCGATTCTTTCAAGTTTTATTTCTTCTTCAACTTATTCTTCTTTAGTTGTTTCATTATAAAGTAATAACATCAGTATCACTAATATAATGATATTTTATTATAAATATGAAACAACCCCATTTCACCTTCTATCTATCCTATGGAAATTGAAATCACTACGCGTGCGTACGTACGAAATACCGTCTCCACGCCGTTGTGTAATCTGTTTTTCCACCACCACCTTACTTGGATGGGTATAATGGTGTAAAGAATAACTATATATAGTTATTATAACATCATACTGATTCTGAGATATTATATCATCCACTCCAAGTCTATTCAATAATTATGGGAATGATATCATCGCTCGTGCGTACGTACAGAATAGCGTCTCCACGAACGCGATGAGATTCATTTTCCATGATTAACCATTCAAGTATGATTATAAAGTATATATAATAAATAACCATGAAATATATTAAATAATAATTATACTGTATTTATGTACATATATGTTTCATTTACTTAATTCCATTCAATTCAATAATGAAACAAAAACAGTGTTCATGCGTACGTACGACCTACCGTCTCCATGAACGGTGTATTTCATTCCATTTATCAATCTATAATATATATTTATATGCTGAAAATATATTATATATAAATAATGTTTTAAATTATTGAATTAATTAAATCATGATATAAGTAATAATATCAAGAACAACAAGTCGAAACACATACGATAAATGAAATGATTTTACCCAAAACGCTGCTTTAACATGGAATTTATAAAAGAACGTGTAATATAAAGTCATAAGTGAACCATATATGATATCATAACAATGAATATGATTCTGTAATAAGTCAATGAAATTATTTAAATCATTATACAGGAGGTTCATATACATATGAAGCATATCGTACATAAGGTAAGGGATAATTTTGTAATCTCATTTTTATCCAAGATTGCTTATACGTAAGTATTTACTGGGGTTATATTTTTCATCCATGTCCATAAAAATGTTTTTTATAAAGTGTTTAATATTATTCCATGTATTTTTAAAGTCATTTTTACCCCTCTTTGACTTTTACTTTGTGTTATGGATAGAATCTTTATTTCCTTTACCATACGTGGTACTTTTTGACTTTTCCATTAAAAGTACGAGGAGAATGTTTTTTTAACTTATACGGAATGAACAGATTTTCATGGTTTCATAACACCTTGTTTTCATGAAGCTTAATCTACAATATTTCATTATTATTTTCAACAAAATCCATTTCTTTTAAAATTGCATGGCATTTTGTGAAAAGAAAGTGATTTTGAAGAAGAAAGGATATTTTCCCCAAGAATTCATTTCAAGTGTTTTGTAAAAACTATTTTCCATGTAAGATGACATTATTTAGTATGATTGTGTTTCAAGTATAATGTCTCTATTATTTACATGTTTTTATTCTTCTTATGATGAAATGATATCCATTTGTTTTATATGGATTATGTTATGATGGGATGATGTTTATGAAACACATTTTATTCTTTGGGTTATGATGGATGATTTATGTTTATTTTGTGGAACAAGTAAGAATGATTTCATTATGAGATGGGTGGGACCTATATCTCCCTCCAATGCATTGGGTAAAGATTTATATCTCATGAGATAGACATGGCTGGAATGGAAAGTCAATCCGGTTTAGTGATACAGGACTGGAACGAGGAGCGAACTAGATTCAGAAAGGGACTTTGTCCACTAAGATGGTCTTGGAAACAATGCCTTGGCTACTATGGAAATCATAACACGTGCTTAATGGTTTCTACAATTACATGTTTTATTACCATGCTATTTTATCATGATTAATGTTTCTTTATGAAGTATTCCTTACGTACTGCCATGTTTTATGTCATTTCTCAAGATTTTGATGTTTAAGCATTATATTCATGTTTTTAAGTTCAAATGTATATGATTTGTTTTATTTTATCCAGGCTTACCCTTACTGAGCATTTGAGATCACCCTTTATATGTTTTCTTTTCCCCAGGATTTAAAGAAAGGTTTTAGGTAAGAAAACAAAAGGGGAAGATCTTTATGGGAGATGTTGAAGATCTTTCACCAAGATTAGAAGATTATGTTTTGAGTTTCCAAAGACACTAAACTATTATGGTCCTTGAGTGTTGGTTCTTGTTATGTATTAAGTATTCTGAAAAAGTAATGTAATGTCCATATACATCAAGTTTGGGGTCTCTACACTCTAGGGGATATCTTTACACTCTCTTAGCTATTGATTATGTCTCAAAATGGGTTGAGTCCATTCCCACAAAATACAATGATCATCAAACTGTGATTAGATTCCTAAAAGAAAACATCTTCTCTAGATTTGGAATTCCTAGGGCGATCATTAGTGATCATGTAACTCATTTTTGCAATCATCGATTCTCATCACTCATGGACAAGTATGGAATTTCTCACAAAGTGTCCACTGCTTACTACCCACAGACCAATGGTCAAGCTGAGTTAGCCAATCGAGAAATCAAACAAATTATTGAGAAAACTATTAAACCATCTAGGAAAGATTGGTCATGAAAACTCTTAGATGCTATTTGGGCCTATCAAACTGAATATAAAACCATTTTAGGAATGTCCCCATATAGGTTGGTTTATGGTAAATCATTCCATTTTATAGTGGAGATTGAACATAAGGCTTTTTGGGCAATTAAGAAAATGAATTATGACCTCTCATTGGCTAAAATAAAAAGGAAATTAGATCTCAATGAACTTGAGGAACTTAGGATGGAGTCCTGTAAAAATTGAAGGATAAATAAAGCTAAAGTACAAGCCTACCAATCTCGAAATCTTAAAACCAAACACATTGTACAGGGTAAACCTATTCTTTTGTATAGTTCTAAACTTCATTTACACCTAGGAAAGTTGAGGTCTAGATGGTCAGGTGTATACATAGTGTATAAGGTGTACCCCCAGGGGCTGTAGAAATTCAATATCCCACCAATGGTCAAAACTTTAAAGTTAATGGTTATAAAGTCAAACCATTCATAGAACCATTCCAAAAACATGAAGTTGATGAAGAATTGTGTGAAACTACCTTATATGATGAAAATAATTAATCAATTAGGGGTCTAAGTCAAGCTAATGACGTTAAACAAAGCGTTTCATGGGAGGAAACCCATGGTTTTCAAGTTTCCAATCATTTTGTTGTTTTAATCAACTTTATATTTTGAATAGTATTTATGAATCTTTTTGATATTTAAAAAAAATATAAACTGTTGACCTGTTCTTCTATTATGAGTATGGATTGGTAAGAAAGGGGAGTGCCAAATTCATCCATGTCATGTGGTGTGATCCTTTAGTAATACCTTACCCAGAAATTTAAAAAGAAGACAATGTATCATCAGTTCGTTTTATTTTAATGTGTTTGTAGGTTAAAATATATATATATATTAATAAATAAATAAAAAGGGCACGTCATAGGTCATGGGTCAAACCCTGTCACAACCGGCGAAGCCGTGGGGAATCGAACCCGGGACAGAAGGGAGACAGGGGCACGCGCTTACCACTGACCTACGACTTATTTTGCTTCTTTATTCTATAATTTTTATATATATACTTATATTTTATTTTTATTTTTTTATAAATAAATAAATAAATATATATATATATATATATATATTGTTTTTTTGTTTTGTTTGTTTGTTTTTTCTATTTTTATTTTTCTACTAGGGAACTCTACAAGTGACATGGATATCAAAGGACTAAATTGGAGAAACAAGTACTTCAAATTAAACCACCAGGTGAATTCATTACATGATTCTCATATTTCAATTTCCTTTTTGAAATTCCCTTATCTGCCTCTACTCCTTCTAAATTTTCATTTCTTCAAACACTGGGGACAATGTTATTTTAAATTGGGGGGGGGAGATGAATAGGTGATTAGTATCAAAGGGTAATACTTTCCCCACCACAAAACAATTGCACTTAAAAAGAGAATCCAAAACTTTTTTGAAAAAGAGGGAGAGCCATTATATGAAACATGGGTGAGGTTCAAAGACACTCTAAACATGGTTCCACACCACAGTTTTTCTATTCCTGAAGAAGTGAGAGTTTTCTATGAAGGGTTGGGTCCGGGGAATAGACAATTAATTGACATGATGTGTAATGGAACTTTTAAAAACAAAGCCCCAAATGATGCTTATGAGTATATGGAAATCCATGCTGAACAAAACCAAACATGGGTAACTTCACCTTATTCTGAAAAGCCACAAAGAACTACTGGAATTCATACACTTAGAGAAGAGGAAAGCCTTAGGGCTAAACTTGCAGCACTCTCTAGGAAGGTTGAAGAGATAGACCTTAGGAAAGTCTATGAAATCCAAACTGTAGACCCTGTTTTCACAATTTGTGACTAACATGACCATAAGACAGACAACTGCCCAACCATTCCATCCATCAAGGATGTTCTTTTAGGAGGACCCCCAGCAGAAGTAAATGCCTTGAACTTTCAAAAGCCTAAATAACAAAACAACTTCAACCCAAGGTATAATGACCACCCAGGATTCCACTGGAAAGATAACCAACAACCTAGCCAACCACAGGGATAGAATCCTCACCCACATAAGAACAACCAAACCCATAACTAGTTCCAAACCCAACCTATCCAATACCAACAGCCACCGGTCCATTTTCAACAAACCATCCCACCTCCAAAATATCCCCCTGGGATAAACCAATCTTCTAAAGCACCAACCCAAACTGTTCCACAAATCCTACTAGAACAACTGTGCAAACAAATGGAAAGGATGAACTCAGAAGTCTCTTCCCTAAAAGAAGAACTTCAAACCATCAAAACTAGAAAGGCACCCATGCCTACTCAGGCGGTACCATCCTCAAATTCAAGGGGAGAGTCAAGCTGTACTCAAACAACTCATGAACAAATAAAGGCTGTGACTGTTTTAAGAAGTGGTAAATCAATTGAGAAACCTGAAAAACTAATTTAGAACCCATCTGAAGATTCAAACTTGGATGAAAATTCAAATGAACCACAAGATCAAACTGAGGAAACTGATAACAATGTGAAAGAAACAACTCTTCAACAAACAACCCCACAATCTGCACCATTTCCTCAACGCATGAGGGGGAAAACCAAGCCTGAATTGAGTGAAACATTAAGGGAAATATTCTCACAAGTCAAGTTGAACGGTCCCCTTCTCAATGCCATCCAAACCATACCTGCCTACTCAAAGTACCTTAAGAACTTGTGCACTTTTAAAAGAAAATTTTCACATAAAAACCATGTCCTTTTGGCTGCTAATGTGAGTACCACCATTCAAGGGAGAATTCCTCCTAAGTTAAAAGACCCGAGTTTCCCTTACATCAATGTTGAACTAGGAGAGAGAAAATTTGTCAAGGCCTTGTGTGACCTAGGTGCTAGTGTCAATCTCATCCCCTATGTTGTATACTACCAGTTAGGCCTAGAAGAAATCCAACCCACATCTATCACACTTCAACTTGCTGATCGTAGCATTAGGGTTCCAAAGTGGATTTTAAAGGACGTTCTGGTAATGGTTGAAAAATTCATCTACCCTACTGACTTCATTGTCCTTGACAACCATACAAACTTAGGAAATAAGGAACAAACCCCAATCATCCTTGGTCATCCTTTCCTTGCAACAATCAACTCTGTTCTCCGAGTCTGAAATGGGAACATGATCATCACCTTTGGAAACATGAGTCTAGACTTAAACATATATTATGCAAGCTCACAAATAGGGGATGATGAGGACATTCATGAAGTAAACTTGATAGGAAGCATTGATACTGAATCCATAGAACATCAAGGAATATTTGATGGATGTTTAAGTCAGGATGAGATTGATTTCCTTTGTTCACATGCATGAATTTTATCTCCTTGGCTTGAATCATTTTTAAATTTCTCTTATGATAAAGTCTTAGGTCCAACAATCAGTGAAACCTTTTAGGAAACCACTTTCATGGAGACCACTCCAACTTCCTTCCCTAAATCTGATCAAGCCAATCTAGTAGCTAAAACTTCTACACGTGGGGAATAAATCCTATCTAAAACTCTAGGAAATAAAATTGATCTTGATCTAATGTCCCAATATTCTACTGAAATTCTGAACCAACCTAATCTTGAATTGAAGGAACTTCTCACTGCACTCAAGTATGCCTTCCTAGGGGGACAATCAAACACATCCTATTGTCATTTATTCTTCTCTTTAAGTCAATCATGAGAGTATGTTTCTAGATGTCCTTAGGAAACATACGAAATCCATTGGTTGGACCCTTTATGATATTCCTCTAATTAGCCCACTTATCGGGACTCATAGGATTGTTCTGGAATCTGAAATAAATTTTTTTTCTTTTGTGTAAAAAAATGAATAATTTGAAAAAAAATGTGTGTAAATAGAAGGAAAAATTCCTTTAACTTTGAACATGGTAATGCACATTGCACACTTTGAAACTGAATATCAAATAATTTAGCATGCCTCTATTCTGATTTTAATCCTTGTATAATTTCATGAGCATAGATTTTGGAAAGTGTGGCTGTCCAATGTGATATTTCATTGTTTATATTTTCATCCAAATAATAAAAGAATCACAATGCACATCCTTTGGATAGTGGGGTATTAGTTTGAGTTCATGGGTTACCCCAAATAAATAGAATATTTTTGGTGATCATTTTAGTTTAATATGAGTATTCAAAAAAAAGATCAAAAAAATTAAAAAAAAACAATAAATTTGCGCGTAGAGCATTGAAATGACCTATGCATGGCTTTCAGCACTTGGGGATCGTGACTCCATAGTTTTCTGGCCCAGAGTTAGTAATTTTATCTCTATTTTTGGTAATTTGAATTTGTTTTTGACTCAGTTAGCTCGAGATGATGCTCGAGTATGTGGGATTCACTTGGTGCCCTAAGGTCTTTGAGCCTGGGATTCATCGGCAAAGTCTCGCTACATGGGTTGAATCTTTTGAGTGCAACTTCAATTTCTATGGAAAAATTGAAAAAAAAAAAAAACAATAATTTTTTTTGAATACTCATCTTAATATTGAAATGTGATTCCACCAAGAGCTTCCATCATTTCCCTCTTGAATAAAGATGAACCCCCATGTCTAATGTGATGCACAACACATCATCACTCTTAATTGATATTGGATAAAATATGGAGATGAATTTGAACAAAGGAATGGGATTGAGGTTGGGATATGCTTATGAAACTATCATTTATTAAAATATTTTGACGGGTTTCATGATTGTTTGGTATAAGGGTTTTTGGTGATCATTGTGTATTAAAATGTTTTTGGAAAAGGGAATTCAAATTTCATATTGTTGAGATATATTTTGCTCGGGACTTGAAAAACTCAAGTTGGGGGGTGTGATTAGCCACTAAATGAGGCAAATATTCATTGTTAATATATATAATATTAACTTGCTTTATTATTAATAAACAAAATTTTAGTTCATTTTACACTTTGAACATCATTTCACATTATGATTGTAATTCCTTCTTAAAATGCACTATTATGTGGTACATTTTTAAATATCATTTAAAGTAGCCAATGATGCATATGATTTTAAGGAATTTAATTATCCATATTTTAATTTGATATTTTGGGAAAATGATATAAACTTCATTATGAACATGTTTAATTTAGGGATCAATGGAGAAATCATGGAAGAAGATGGGGATATTTTGTGATGAAAGGAAACAATTCTGGAGAAGTCATATTGGACATCAGCCCACCAATGAGAATGTGGGGCCCAAAATAGAGGCCCAATGAATCCAAAATGTCATGGGATGATATAAGAAATGTATAGGAACAAATAATTCTTTAGGATCCAATGCTAATTCGACCTCCATGGTGGTCATTAAGGCGGCCCAATATGGAGATAAAATTCTGGACCAGATTATGAGGCCCAGAAAAAAATCCAACCAATATAATAATATCTCAGAATCCACAACTCCATATGGTCCCAAATGTTACATCCGGTTATTAGACATCAGGGGATCCATTTTATTATTCTATGGACCACTCTAATTCGGACATCTAGAAGGTCTTCCAGGCGCATCTGTTCGGTGGTTGCAAGCTGGCTGCCACCTCGGGTCAAGAGTGGAAAAGTCCAAATTTCACAAGATTTCCACCACCCTAGGACTACCATAATCAAGTGGGATGCTTTGTAATATTTGAGACTCTAACCAGGGCTCCCAAAATGACTATTTAAGGCAGTGGTGATGGAGGAGTTTTTCATCTTTGGTGCTTTGTTCAATTGTAATGTTATGCTGTGATTTTGATGTCTCAAGTTTGTCTTTCACATGTAAGTTGTTCAATTCACTTTAGTTTCTTAATAAAAGTTATTCTTTTACTCTTATTATTTTTTTATTAATATCAATTTGATATCGTTTCTTCAATGTGTGAATTTATTCATACCAAACCTTGTGAAATTATTCACACAACGGTGGAGTGATCATTTTCCTTTTATTGTTTTCTTTACTTCTTCAATTCCTCCCTCATGAGTCTACTTCCCACTTCCATTGAAACCATAGAATCAAGGGAGGGATAACCCAATTATGGGTTGATCCAATTGAGTATCAAGGGGTTGGATTGGATTTTATTTATCACCCCATTAATGTCTAATCACTTCTTTAATTGAGATTTTTATTTGATGATTTTTAAACTCCATCGTCCTTGTTGAATTTAAGGCCACACACTTCAAGTGCTAATAAAAACATCTACCTTGAAGTACTAAAAACTTTGATACTTCAAGTGTATAGGTGATTAGTATCAAAGGGTGTAGTTATTAAACCAGTAAGTGATGATGTTGTTTGATCTTCTTAAATGAACCCATATCAAATATAAGAAATTGAAATCATTGAAAAGGAAATACGTCCAATCCACCCCAAGTGATAACCTAGGATCAACTCACTCTTTTAAATTGAATTCACTTAAGTATATTAGAGTTAATTTAAAACAATCTTAAATAAACCCAAGTTTTCCACTTCATAGCCAAAAACAATACATAGAATGTATGCGTCTATAGGTTACTTCTTAGGTCTCTGAGGATTCAATAACCCAAGATAAAATACAAGGACCTTTCTAACTTCATCTCTTGGGTAAATTTGAGAATGAATCAAATTTTGGTGACATTTCCGGGTACCCAAGTAAGTAATCTAAACACCAATTCTATTCTCCCCCATTTCTTCTTTTCTCATCCAAATTCTCTTATCTTGTCCCTTTCTCGTTTTTTTTCTTTTGCCGCAGGTCTGCCTACACCCGCGATCAATCAAACCGTCTAGTTAGGGTGGATAGTCCTAGGGTTGGGGAGTCAAGTACACCAAGGGAAATATTTCCATTAGATCCTAATCTTCCTAACACCCCTGATTCAAAAATTGAGCCCATTTCAATGGAAGGTCTTCAAAGAAACCAACTCATAAACCTGGGTGAGAACCAAAATGGAAACCCAAATGAGGCAGCCCCAAACCTGGAGAATGCGGTCGATCAAACCATGAATGACTACCTCACACCTTCCTGGAACAATGCCCCATCATGTATTAGAAAAAATTACCTAGGATATGACAACTACATCTTTAAACCCCATTTCCTAAACCACCTTCCCACATTGAATGAAATGGAGTCCTAGATGCCCTACCTTCACATTAAGGTGTTCAATGATATTGTAGAAACCATGTTTCCCCCACATCAACTAGAATCAGATAAGATGATACTATTTCATTTTTCTTTAAAGGATCGAGCAAAAAATTGGCTAAAATTTTTGATACCATCATAAAAAACTCTTGGGACCAATTACAAAGAGAATTATACAAAAAATACTTTCCCCACCACAAAACAACTGCACTTAAAAAGAGCATCCAATTTTTTTTTGAAAAAGAGGGAGAGTCATTCTATGAAACATGGGAGAGGTTAAAAGACACTCTAAACATGGTTCCACACCATGGTTTTTCTATTCCTGAATAAGTGAGAATTTTCTATGAAGGGTTGGGTCTAGGGAACAAAAAATTCATTGACATGATGTGTAATGGAACTTTTAAAAAAAAATCCCCAAATGATTCTTATGAGTATCTGGAAATCCTTGCTGAAAAAAACCAAACATGGGGAACTTCACCTTATTCTGAAAATCCACAAAGAACTACTGGAATTCATACACTTAGAGAAGAGGAAATCCTTAGGGCTAAACTCGCGACACTCTCTAGTAAGGTTGAAGAGATAGACCTTAGGAAAGTCCATGAAATCCAAACTGTAGACCCTGTTTGCACAATTTATGAAAAAAATGACCATAATAAAGACAACTGACCAAACATTCCATCCATCAAGGTTATTATTTTAGGAGGACCCCCAACAGAAGTAAATGCCTTGAACTTTCAAAAGCCTCAATACCAAAACAACATAAACCCAAGGTATAATGACCACCCAGGCTTCCACTGGAAAGATAACCAACAACCTAGCCAACCACAGGGAAAAAATACTTACCCCCATCAGAACTACCAAACCCATAACCCGTTCCAAACCCAACCTATCCAATGCTAACTGCCACCAGTCCGTTTTTAACAAACCATCCCACCACCAAAATATCCCCCCGGGATAAACCAATCTTCTCAAGAACCAACCCAAATTGTTCCACAAATACTACTAGGACAACTATGAAAACAAATGGATAGAATGAACTCAGAAGTCTCTTACCTAAAACAAGAACTTAAAACCATCAAAACTGGAAAGGCACCCATGCCTACTCAGGTGGTACCATCCTCAACTTCAAGGGGAGAGTCAAGTTGTACTCAAACAACTCATGAACAACTAAAGGCTGTGACAGTTTTAAGAAGTGGGAAATCAATTGAGAAACCTGAAAAACTAATTCAGAACCCATCCGAAGATTCAAACTTGGATGAAAATTCAAATGAACCACAAGATCAAACTGAGGAAACTGATAACAATGTGAAAGAAACAACTCTTCAACAAACAACCCCATAACCTGCACCATTTCCTCAATGTATGAGGGGGAAAAACAAGCCTTAATTGAGTGAAACATTAAGGTAAATATTCTCACAAGTCAAGTTGAACACTCCACTTCTCGATGCCATCAAAAACATACCTACCTACTCAAAGTACCTTAAAGACTTGTGCACTTTTAAAAGAAAAATTTCACATAAAAACCAAGTCCTTTTAGCTACTAATGTGAGTACCACCATTCAAGGGACCGTTCCTCCCAAGTTGAAAGACCCGGGTTTCCCTTACATCAATTTTGAACTAGGAGAGAGAAAAGTTTTCAAGGCCTTGTGTGACCTAGGTGCTAGTGTCAATATCATCTCCTATGTTGTGTTCTGCCAGTTAGGCCTAGAAGAACTCCAACCCACATCTGTCACACTTCAACTTTCTGATTGTAGCATTAGGGTTCCAAAGGGGATTTTAAAGGTTGTTCTGGTAAAGGTTTAAAACTTTATCTACCCAGCTGAATTCATTGTCCTTGACAACCATCCAAACATAGGAAATAAGGAACAAAACCCATTCATCCTTGGTCATACTTTCCTTGCAACAATCAACTCCGTTATCCGAATTCGAAACGGGAACATGACCATCAACTTTGGAAACATGAGTCTAGACTTGAACATCTATAATGCACGCTCACAAATAGGGTATGATGAGGACATTCATGAATTAAACATGATAGGAAGCTTTGATAATGAATCCATAGAATATAAAGGAATATTTAATGGATGTTTAAGTCAGGATGAGATTGATTTCCTTTGTTCACATGAAGGAAGTTTATATATTTGGATTGAATCATTTTCAAATTGATCTTATGATGAAGTCTTAGGTCCAAAAATCAGTGAAACCTTTCAGGAAACAACTTTCATGGAGACCACTCCAACTTCCTTCCCTAAATCTGATCAAGCCAATCTAGTAGCTGAAACTTCTATATGTGGGGAATCAATCCTATCTAAAACTCTAGGAAATAAAATTGATCTTGATCCAATGTCCCAATATTCTGATGAAATTCTGAACCAACCTGATCTTGAATTGAAGGAACTTCCCGCTGCACTCAAGTATGCCTTCCTAGGGGACAATCAAACACACCCTATTGCAATTTCTTTTTCTCTTGAAGCCAATCCTGATAAGATGATTCTAGATGTACTTAGGAAACATAAGAAAGCCATTGGTTGGACCCTGTATGATATTCCTGGGATTAGACCACTTATCGAGACTCATAGGATTGTTCTGGAATCTAATTCAAAGCATGTCGTCAACCTCAATGATGACTCAATCCTAATCTCATGGAAGTAGTGAGAAAAGAACTTCTGAAATTGTTAAAAGCTGGTATCATATATCCCATATATGAGAGTGAGTGGGTTAGCCCAATCCAAGTGGTTCCCAAGAAGACAGGAATCACAGTGATAACCAATAAGGATGGATAGATTCTTCCAACTAGGGTGAGCAGTGGATGGAGGGTCTGCATTGACTATGGGAAGCTAAACTCATTCACGAAGAATGACCATTTCCCCTTACCATTCATTGACCAAGTCCTTGAGAGAGTGGAAGGTCATGCCTTCTACTGTTTCTTAGATGAGTACTCGGGGTATACTCAAATTGAGGTCTCCCTAGAGGATCAATGGAATACAACATTCACATTTCCATTTGACACCTTTGGTTTTAAATGAATTCCCTTCGGGTTATGCAATGCCCCTGGAACCTTCCAGCGGTGCATGATGGGAATATTCTCAGACATGGTAGGGGATTTTATTGAGGTCTTCATGGATGACTTCTCTATATTTGGGGATTCAATTGAGGGATGTCTTAGGAATGTGGAGAGAGTCTTGTCAATATGTGAAGAAAAGAATCTGGTCCGAAACTAGGAAAAATTCCATTTCATGGTTAAAGAGGGACTAGTTCTAGGCCATCTAGTCTCAGGTAGGGGGATTGAAGTTGATAAAGCCAAGGTTAACATAATTAGTCACCTTCCATCACCAAAAACTGTCAAGGAAGTGAGGTATTTCTTAGGACATGCTGGTTTCTATAGAATATTCATCATGTAATTTAGTTCAATCTCCCATCCCCTTTGTGCTCTCTTAATAAAGGATGCTCTATTTATTTGGACAGAAAGCTGTGAGGGTTCATTCTCAACCCTCAAATCCTCTCTCACCTCTCCTCCCATTATGAAATATCTGAATTGGTACCTTCCTTTCAAACTTATGCGTGATTCCAGTGACTTTTCTGTAGGAGCTGTGTTAGGACAATGTTGTGATAAAACTCCTTATGTCATTGCATATGCAAGAAAATCCTTAAATGATTCCCAAATCAACTACAACACTACTGAAAAGGAGTTAATTTCTATTGTGTTTTCCTTAGATAAGTTTAGGTCCTACCTCTTAGGATCCCCCATCACTGTGTTCACTGACCATTCTGCACTAAAATATCTCTTCCAAAAAAAATATGCAAAGGCTAGACTGATTAGGAGGGTCCTTCTCTTACAAGAATTTGAACTCACAATCAAAGATAAAAAGGGTGTTGAAAATGTTTTAGCTGATCATCTCTCTAGGATAGAATTAAAAGAAAACTCAAATCAACTTTCTGTGTCTGATTCATTCCCTGATGAACACCTATACTATGTGAGTGACTGCCCTTGGTATGCCGACATAACCAACTTCTTAGTTACAGGAGTCATCCCGAAATTTTTAGGGACTCAAGATCAAATTAAATTCCTTTATAATGTTAGGAACTATGTGTTTGATGATTCATACCTCTATAAGTTCTGCCCTGACCAAGTCATTAGGAGGTGTGTCCCAGAATCTGAACAAGAGTCCATCCTTAAATTCTGTCATAGTGAGGCATGTGGAGGTCACTTTTCCTCTAAGAAAATATCTTCTAAGATTCTTCAATGTGGTCTCTTATGGACCACCCTCTCAAGGGACTCCTACACATTTTGTCAAATCTGTCCTAGGTGTCAACAACTAGGGTCCATCACAAAAAGGAATCAAATGCCACTCACTCCCATCTTAGTGGTTGAAATCTTTGACTGTTGGGGAATTGATTTCATGGGTCCCTTCCCAAACTCTAGGGGATATCTTTATCTTCTATTAGCTATTGATTATGTCTCAAAATGGGTTGAGGCCATTCCCACAAAATCCAATGATCATCAAACTATAATTAAATTACTAAAAGAAAATATCTTCTCTAGATTTTGAATTCCTAGGGCTATCATTAGTGATCGTGGAACTCATTTTTGAAATCATCCATTCTCACCACTCATGGACAAGTATGGAATTTCTCACAAAGTGTCCACTACTTACCACACAGAGACCAATGGTCAAGCTGTGTTGGCCAATCGAGAAATCAAACAAATTCTTAAGAAAACTGTTAAACCATCTAGGAAATATTGGTCATGCAAACTCTTAGATGCTCTTTGGGCCTATCGAACTACATATAAAACCATTTTAGGAATGTCCCCATATAGGTTGGTTTATGGTAAAACATGACATTTTCCAGTGGAGATTGAACATAATGATTTTTTGGCAATTAAGAAAATGAATTATGACCTCTCATTGGCCGAAACAAAAAGGAAATTAGATCTCAATGAACTTGAGGAACTTAGTATGGAGGCCTATGAAAATTCAAGGATCAATAAAGCTAAAGTACAAGCCTAACAATATCAAAATATTAAAACCAAACACATTGTATAGGGTAAAACTATTCCTTTGTATAGTTATAAACTTCATTTACACCCAGTAAAGTTGAGGTCTAGATGGTTAGGTCCATACATAGTGCATAAGGTGTACCACCCTGGGGCTGTAGAAATTCAAGATCCCACCAATGGTCAAACCTTTAAAGTTAATGGTCATAGAGTAAAAAAATTCATATAACCATTCCAAAAACATGAAGTTTATGAATAATTGTGTGAAACTACCTTAGATGATGAAAATAATTAATCAATTAGGGGTCCAAGTCGAGTTAACGACGTTAAACAAAGCGCTGCATGGGAGGCAACCCATGGTTTTCAAGTTTCCAATCATTTTGTTGTTTTAATCAACTTTATATTTTGAATAGGATTTATGAATCATTTTGATATTTTAAAAAAAATATATACTGTTGACCTGTTCTTATATTATGAGTATGAATGGGTATGAAAGGGGAGTTCCATATTCATTCGTGTCACGTGGTGTGATCCTTGAGTAATACCTTACCCAAAAATTTAAAAAGAAGACAATTTATCATCAGTTCATTTTATTTTAATGTGTTTGTGGGTTAAAATAATATATATATATATATATTAATAAATAAATAAAAAGGTCATGTTATAGGTCATGGGTCAAACCCCGTCACAAATGGCGAAGCCGCGGGGAATCGAACCCGAGACCGAAGGGAGACAGGGGCGCACGCTTACCACTAACCTACGGCTTATTGTGCTTCCTTATTCTATAATTTTTATATATATACTTATATTATATTTTTATTTTTTTATAAATACATATATATATATATATATATATATTTCTTTTTTTTGTTTTGTTTGTTTGTTTTTTCTCATTTCCTTTTTCTACTAGGGAACTCTGTAGGTGACATGGATATCAAAGGACTAAATTGGAGCAGCAAGAACTTCAACTTCAACCACCAGGTGACTTCATTCCATGATCCTCATATTTCAATTTCCTTTTTGAAATTCCCTTATCTGCCTCTATTCCTTCTAAATTTTCATTTCTTCAAACACCGGGGATAGTGTTATTTTAAGTTGGGGGGGGGGAGATGAATAGGTGATTAGTATAAAGGGTAATACTTTCCCCACCACAAAACAATTTCACTTAAAAAGAGCATCCAAAACTTTTTTGAAAAAGAGGGAGAGTCATTCTATGAAACATGGGAGAGGTTCAAAGACACTCTAAACATGATTCCACACCATGGTTTTTCTATTCCTAAACAAGTGAGAATTTTCTATGAAGGGTTGAGTCCGGGGAACAAACAATTCATTGACATGATGTGTAATGGAACTTTTAAAAACAAAGCCCCAAATAATGCTTGTGAGTATCTAGAAAGCCTTGCTGAACAAAACCAAACATGGGGAACTTAAACTTATTTTGAAAAGCCACAAAGAACTACTGGAATTCATACACTTAGAGAAGAGGAAATCATTAGGGCTAAACTCACAACACTCTTTAGTAAGGTTGAAGAGATAGACCTTAGGAAAGTCCATGAAATCCATACTGTAGACCCTGTTTGCAGAATTTGTGACAAACATGACCATAATATAGACAACTTCCCAACCATTCCATCCATCAAGGATGTTCTTTTAGGAGGACCCCCAGCGGAAGTAAATGCCTTGAACTTTCCAAAGCCTCAATACCAAAACAACTTCAACCCAAGGTATAATGACCACTGAGGCTTCCGCTGGAAAGATAACCAACAACCTAGCCAACCACAGGGACAAAATCCTTACCCCCATCAGAACAACCAAACCCATAACCAGTTACAAACCCAACCTATTTAATACCAACAGCCACCGGTCCATTTTCAACAAACCATACCACCTCCAAAATATCCCCCTGGGATAAACCAATATTCTCAAGCACCAACCAAAACTGTTCCACAAAGACTAATAGAAAAACTGTGCAAACAAATGGAAAGGATGAACTCGGAAGTCTCTTCCCTACAATAAGAACTTCAAACCATCAAAACTGGAAAGGCACCCATGCCTACTCAGGCGGTACCATCCTCAAATTCAAGGGGATAGTCAAGCTGTACTCAAACAACTCATGAACAACTAAAGTCTATGACTGTTTTAAGAAGTGGGAAATCAATTGAGAAACCTGAACAACTAATTCAGAACCCATCCAAAGATTCAAACTTGGATGGAAATTAAAATGAACCACAAGATCAAACTAAGTAAACTAATAACAATTTTAAAGAAACAACTCTTCAATAAACAACCCCACAACCTGCACCATTTCCTCAACGCATGAGGGGGAAAACCAAGCCTTAATTGAGTGAAACGTTAAGGTAAATCTTCTCACAAGTCAAGTTGAACATTCCCCTAATCGATGACATCCAAAACATACCTGCCTACTCAAAGTACCTTAAGGACTTGTGAACTTTTAAAAGAAAATTTTCACATAAAAACCAAGTCCTTTTGGATGCCAATGTGAGTACCACCATTCAAGGGACCATTCCTCTGAAGTTGAAAGACCCGAGTTTCCCTTACATTAATGTTGAACTAGGAGAGAGAAAATTTGTCAAGGCCTTGTGTGACCTAGGTGCTAGTGTCAATCTCATCCCCTATGTTGTGTACTGCCAGTTAGGCCTAGAAGAACTCCAACCCACATCTGCCACACTTCAACTTACTGATCATAGCATTAGGGTTCCAAAGGGGATTTTAAAGGATGTTCTGGTAAAGGTTGAAAACTTTATCTACCATGCTGACTTCATTGTCCTTGAAAACCATCCAAACTTAGGAAATAAGGAACAAACCCCAATCATCATTGGTCGTACTTTCCTTGCAACAATCAACTCTGTTATCTGAGTCCGAAATGGGAACATGACCATCACCTTTGGAAACATGAGTCTAGACTTAAATGTCTCTAATGTAAGATCACAAATAGGGGATGATGAGGAAATTCATGAAGTAAACATGATAGAAAGCATGGATAATGAATCCATAGAACATAAAGGAATATTTGATGGTTGTTTAAGTCAGGATGAGATTGATTTCCTTTTTTCACATGAAGGAAGTTTATCTCCTTATCTTGAATCATTTTCAAATTGCTCTTATGATGAAGTCTTAGGTCCAACAATCAGTGAAACCTTTCAGGAAACCACTTTCATGGAGACCACTCCAACTTCCTTCCCTAAATCTGATCAATCCAATCTAGTAGCTGAAACTTATACATGTGGGGAATCAATACTATCTAAAACTCTAGGAAATAAAATTGATCTTGATCCAATGTCCCAATATTCTGCTGAAATTCTGAACCAACCTGATCTTGAATTGAAGGAACTTCCCGCTGCACTCAAGTATGCCTTCCTAGGGGACAATCAAACACACCATATTGTTATTTATTCTTATTTTGAATCCAATAATGATAGGATTATTCTATATGTCCTTAGGAAACATAAGAAATCCATTGGTTGGACCCTGTATTTTATTCCTGGGATTATCCCACTTATCAGGACTCATAGGATTATTCTGGAATCCGAATTAAAAAAATTTTCTTTTGTGTAAAAAAAATGAATGATTTGAAAAAAATGTGTGTAAATAGAAGAAAAAATTCCTTTAACTTTGAACATGGTAATACACATTTCACACTTTGAAACTGAATATAAAATAATTTAAAATGCCCTGATTCTGATTTTAATCCTTGTATAATTTCATGAGCATATATTTTGGAAAGTGTGGCTGTCCAATGTGATATTTCATTGTTTATATTTTCATCCAAATAAAAAAAGAATCACAATGCACTTCCTTTGGATAATGGGGTATTAGTTTGAGTTCATGGGGTCCCCCAAATAAATAGCATAGGTTTGGTGATCATTTTAGTTTAATATGAGTATTCAATTTTTTTTAAAAAAATAAAAAAAACAATAAATTTGCGTGTAGAGCATTGAAATGGCCTAATACATGGCTTTCAGCACTTGGGGATCATGACTCCATAGTTTTCTGGCCCAGAGTTAGTAATTTTATCTATATTTTTGGTAATTTGAATTTGTTTTTGACTGATTTAACTTGAGATGATGCCCAAGTATGTGGGATTCACTTAGTGCCCTAAGCTCTTTGAGCCTGGGAGTCATCGACAAAGTCTTGCTACACGGGTTGACTCTTTTGAGTGCAACTTCAATTACCATGTCAAAATTGCAAAAAAAACAAACAAAAAAAAACAATTTTTTTTTGAATACTCATCTTAATATTGAAATGTGATTCCACCTAGCTCTTCCATAATTTCTCTCTTGAATAAAGATGAACCCCCATGTCTAATGCGATGCACAACACATCATCACTCTTAATTGATATTGGATGAAATATGGAGATGAATTTGAACAAAGGAATGGGCTTGGGATTGGGATATGCTTATGAAAATATCATGTATTAAAATATTTTGATGGGTTTCATGATTTTTTGGTATAAGTGTTTTTGGTGATCATTGTGTATTAAAATGTTTTTAGAAAAGGGAATTCGAATTTCATATTGTTGAGATATATTTTGCTCGGGACTAGCAAAACTCAAGTTGGGGGGGGGGTGTGATTAGCCACTAAATGAGTCTAATATTCATTGTTAATATATATAATATTAATTTGATTTATTATTCATAAATACTATTTTAGTTCATTTTACACTTTGAACATCATTTCACATTATGATTGTAATTTCTTCTTAAAATGCACTATTATGTGGTACATTTTTGAACATAATTTAAAGTACCCAATGATGCATATGATTTTAAGGACTTTAATTATCCATATCTTAATTTTATATTTTGGTAAATTGATCTAAACTTCATTATGAACATGTTTCATTCAGGGATCAATGGAGAAATCCTGGAAGAAGATGGGGATATTTTGTGATGAAAGGAAACAATTCTAGAGAAGTCAGATTGTACACCAGCCCACTGATGAGAATGTTGGGCCCAACATACATTCCCAATGAAGAAAAAATTTCTTGGGATTCTATAAGACATGTATAGGAACAAATCATTATTCACGATCCAATGCTAATTCTGCCTCCATGGTGGTCATTAAGGCGACCCAATATGAAGATAAAATTCTGGGCCAGATTCTGCGGCCTAGAAATAAATCCTACCAATATAATCATATATCGAAATAAACAACTCTAAATGGTCCCAACTTTTATAGGAGGTTGTTAGAAATCCGAGGATACATTTTATTATTCTATGGACCACTTTAATTCTTCCATCTAGAAGGTCTTCCAGGTGCATCTGTTAGGTGGTTTTAAGCTGGATGCCACCTCGGGTCAAGAGTGGAAAAGTCCAAATTCCACAAGATTTCCACCACCCTAGGACTACCATAATCAAGTGAGATGCTTTGGACTGTTGGAGGATCTACCCAAATATTCCAAAATTCCTATTTAAGTTAGTGGTGATGGAGGATTTTTTAATCTTTGGTGCTTTTTTCAATTGTAATGTTATGCTGTGATTTTGTTGTCTCCAGTTTGTCTTTCACATGTAAGTTGTTAAATTCACTTTATTTTATTAATAAAAGTTCTTCTTTTACTATTATTCTATTTTTCTTCATATCACTTTGATACCGTTGTTTTAAGGTGTGAATTTATTCACACCAAACCTTGTGAAATTATTCACACAACGGTGGAGTGATCATTTTCTTTTTATTGTTTTCTTTACTTCTTCAATTCCTCCCTCACGAGTCTACTTCCCGCTTCCATTGAAACCATAGCATCAATGGAGGGATAAACCACTTATGGGTTTATCAAAGGGAGTATAAAGGGGATGGATCAGATGTTATTTATCACCCCATTAATGTCTAATCACTTCTTTAATTGATATTTTTATTTGATGATTTTTAAACTCCATCGTCCTTGTTGAATTTAAGGCCACACAGTTCAAGTGCTAATATAAAACTTTAACTTGAAGTGCTCAAAACTTGATCATTCAAGTGTATAGGTGATTAGTATCAAAGGGTGTAGGTATTAAACCAGTAAGTGATGATGTTGTTTGATCTTCTTAAATGAACCCATCTCAAATATAATAAATTGAAATCATTGAAAAGGAAATACATCCAATCCACCCCAAGTGATAACCTAGGATCAACTCACTCTTTTAAATTTAATTCACTATAGTATATTAGAGTTTATTTAAAATAATATTAAATCAACCCAAGTTGTCCACTTCATAGCCAAAAAAAATCCATATAATGTACGTGTCTGTAGGTTACTTCTTAGGTCTCTGAGGATTCGATAACCCAAGCTAAACAACAAGGACCGTTCTACCTTCATATCTTGGGTAAATTTGAGCATGAATCATGTGACTTGTGGATGTTGTTACAACTTATTTATATGGGTTACTTGATAATAGTATATATATGAGAATCCCCAAAATATTCAAAATACCTTAATTATTGAAATAAAAACCCAAAGACCTATATTCAATTAAATTATAAAAATCCTTGTATAGATTAAAGAAATATGGGAATATGTGGTATAATCATTTGAGTGAATATTTGTTAAATAAAGGGTATATAAATGATCCCATATGCCCATGATTTTTTATTAAGAAAACAACATCTGGATATGAAATCATTGCTGCTTATGATAATGATTTAAATGTCATCAGAACTCTAGAAGAGATCAATGAAGCAATGAGGAACTTAAAGGATGAATTTGAAATGAAATACCAAAGAGAAAAAAAGTATTGTCTTGGATTATAAATTGAGAAAATTCCAAGTGGTATATTTTTTCATTAGTAAAATTACACCGAAAAGGTCTTAAAACAATTTAATATAGATAAAGAAAATACTTTAAGTAATCCAATGGTTGTTTGGTTTTTAAATATTGAGAAAGACCAATTTCGACCTTGTGAAGAAAATGAAGAGTTGGTTGATCGATAAGTACAATATCTTAGTGCCATCAGACCACCTATGTATCTTGATAATTGTACTCATCCTGATATATCTTTCGATAATAATTTATTGGAAAGATTTAGTTCAGACACTACATGAAGACACTATAATAGAATCATACATATTTTTCATTAACTTTGAGGCACTATTGATTTGAGTTTATTATATTCTAACAAATCAGAAAATATAATGGATGGTTTTGAAGATGTAGGATATTTATTAGATGCGCATAAAGCATGATCACGAACTAGTTATGTGTTCACAGTTAAAGTTACTTCCATATATTTGAGATCACAAAAGCAGACACTCATTGCAACATCTTCAAATCATACAAAATCAATAGTTTTACATGAAGCATGTCAAAAATGTGCCTAGTTGTGGTCTATGACTTAACACATTCAAGCGATAAGTGGATTGCCTATGGATTATAGCCCAAAAATATTATTTGAAGATAATATTGTGTTTATCACATAATTAAATGAATCCTTTATAAAAAATGATCAGACAAAACACATGCCACCAACATTTTTCTCCTTCACACAAGAGTTAATGAAGAATGAAGATATCAACATGAAATATGTTCAATCCTGTGATAAAGTTTCTAATTTATTTACAAAGGAACTACCAAATGTTATCTTTAGAAAGCTTGTACATGATATAGGGTTGCATAGATTTAAAAATTTGTAATTTATTATAACTTTCAGGGAGAGTCTACATGGATGTACTTTTTTATGTATTCTGATTTTTATCCCATTGGGTTTTTTTGAAAAATGATTTTTATGAGGAAACATCAAAACACATATGATATTGTTGGGGGTGTGCATCCCAAGAGGAAGTTCTAGACAACCGTTGAATGAAGCTGCTGATTTCAATGGGGGTGGGCTGCCCACCCCCACCAATCCCCCTTTCCACCTACTATTGCACTGCCTATAAATGGGCAGTGTAACCCCCTTGGTTTATGATATAGATGAGTGAGAGATATACTACTATGGAAACACCCTAATAGAATTTCTCTCTATTTTACTCACTCACTCTCTTTATATTTTTTCTCTTTCCCGATACTCAATTTCTCTTTATTTTTATTCTTCATTTTCATAACAATTTTATCTTTTATGTGTTTTTTATTCCAAATTTCATATTTAATTTAAGAAATAAATTATTATATATTATTTTATTTTTTCATAAATTACGTGTTCTGTTACAAAAATAGAGTATAAAATAATGATTCCTTTTGTTTTATTATATAAAAAATATCATGTTTTTAAATTTTTATTATAATTTTTATATAAAACCATGCATAAAACAATTATTTCGAATTCTTTATTTTTTATAAATATAATGTGTTATATTATATAAATAAAATACAAAAAAATATGTTTTAATTTATTTATTGTTTTTAAAAGAAAGTATTACATTTTATTTTTTCATTATTATATTTTTAAATAAAAAATTAATTGTATAGTAATTATCATGTTTTTTTATTATATTTTTTCATTAAACTTTTAATTAATCATTTCTTCCATCATTAATTCAAAATTACATAACATATATATTTGGTGATTGTATCTTTTTTAGTTTTTTGTAAAAAAAATGTCATCTCTAGTTTCATTACAATATTTATATATGATAATTTTCATAACATTTATTTTCATTTTTTTATTGATTTTTTGAATTGATTTTGTGCTCTATTGTTAAAAAATGTAACAAGGAAAAAAATACAAAGAATTCATTTTTTATTATTTTATTAAACAAAATATGTATGTTTTTAAATTTTCTTTATTTTTTTAATGAGTGGTTACAAGTTATGTGATGTTATTTATTTTATTTTTTTACATCAAATCGTGTTTTTAACATTTTTTATTTTTCATTTTACATAAAATTAAAGACAAAGCATTCATTTTTTTATTGAAATTTTCAATTAATTGTTTTTTATATGTTAAATCAAATGAACATATTATATTTTTTTTATTTTTTAACAACAAATCTTGTATTCTACAATTTTGTTTACAAAATTTATATAAAGTAAAGGACACAACATGTGTTAATTATTGTTTCTTAGACCTTTAAAATATAATATATTAACTTTATTTTTTTATATTAACTAAAAAATATATTTCCTATGATTATTTTTATTAAAATTTTATTTCAAAACATGTTTACTTTAATTTTTATTGTATTTTTAAAATAAATTTCTTAAAATAACAAGTTTTTGGTGTTTTTTTAGTACTATAATGATTCTATTTATTAATTTTAAATACACAATTGTTAGTCTTATTAATTTTGATGAATTAAAACCAAAATTTTAAAATGTGTAAATGAAACTTTAAAGGTTTTAATTTAAATGAATCATATTTTACAATTTGTGAGATGAAAAGTTATATAAAATTTTAAACTATTTTTAAATTTAAAATAATGTATCTAATTCTAATATAAATCAATTTATTTGTTTAAAAATTTTTAATGTATTTTTTTTAATTTATGAGATTTCTTGGATCATATTTTGATTCAATTTCCTATAAAGTGGTGGTGGTGGTGGTGAGGGGGGGTGTATTTTGAAAAATAATGTTTGAGAATAAATCAATAAAAGTTTTAGTGTTATGAAATAATTGTGAATTGCCACAATTTCCTAAGTCAGAACTTCCATTGGTGGTGATTCCCATGTACTATATTCTCATGGATGCCCCATGGGGTGCAATTTAGTGGTTACATCCCTACTGTACCCATGGGGTGAGTTAAGGAGGTCATGGTTTCTAACCTCCGCATCTACAGCTTTATTTCCTCTGTACACCACCCTAGACCTAACATGTATATTCTCAGGGATAATAATTAGATAGAATGACATATAAGGACTATAAGTTGAAATTTATTCTAACGGAGGACCTCTGCTGTTATTTTCCTGTATCCATTTATAACCACGAAGGTTGTTCTTTTGAATAAATTCCAAATTTCAGTCCTCCATTGTCATTTTCCCTAATAACTATCATGATTATTCATCTCCTTATATTTATTTCATGTCATTGATCCCAGTTTTTGGATATTTTTTAGATAATAGAGATTAATAAAAACCATTGATCATATGTACAAGCTGTGTATATACATGTTGATATAATAATGGAATAAAGACCTCTATTATTCTCTATATAACTTGTATTCATTTATCTTATCTTTAATTTTTTATTGTATACTTGAATTAATTCATCATTAATACCCTTTATTGATATCCCAATTCATCCATAATCATAAAAAAGGTTCAGATTTCAACATATTTTTCACTTTCAATCAGTATTTTGATATTGATTCCAAAACATATCATTAACATTCTACCAGACTGAAAACTTTAGTCTAATAGGTAAAATATGCATTTTATATGGTGAAAATTACAAAACATACCTTTTCTCTCTCTTTAAATATTTGGGAATAACCATTTTTCATAAATTTTGGATGATGAGATTCTTCTTAATGCACATGGCCTTGGTGAGATGATCAAGGTGAATAATAATTGTTCGATAATAGACCACTCCACAACCCTAATTTTACCTCATTATCACCTCAATGAGGAATTTAAAAATGAGCATATGATGATTAAGGATCCCCTAATGTTGTATATAAATCTAAAAGAAATATATGACCACCTAAGACTGGTAATATTACCAAGATCACAATTCGAATAAATTCATTTGTGATTCTAGGATTTTAAATTTTTAAGAGATGTTTAAAATCACATCACAATTAAAACTATGCAGAGAATATATTACCAACACTTATATGTTATATAATAAATTCTATAATTTTCATTCCTTGAATGTTATTTTATAGTAATAACAATGGGAGAAATATTTTACTAAATATTCTGAATTACTTTCTTACCTTCTTATTGTAAAAAAAACTTTTGATAAGGAACCATGAATCTTGACCAACTAGTTCAGCTCCATTCCCTAAAGTAAATGTGACTGATAACAATCATAGTCATGTAAGTAATTTATGTAGTCAAGGTTGAGGTAAAAACTTTGCTTGAATAGGACATACATATAATTAAAAGAGTAAGAGACACCAACCAAAATGGTCAAATGATGAAACCCACACCTGAAGAAAACAAAGAATGATGAAAGTGAGTGTTTTCAATGTAACATAAAGGGTAACTGCTCAGTTACCTATTGTACATTGAATAATTTTGGTTATCTTTGTAAACTATATATTAAAGGAAAATAGAAAAGTTCTTAAGTGAACTTTGAATACCATACCATTATTTATGATGATAATATCATGGATTTTGACATCTCCAAATATTTTGTAAATCTTGAATGTATTGAGAATAAAGAGAATCTTTAAATGATCATAGAGGATATCAACTCCATTTTTTTAATCTTTTAATAATATTTGTTTTTACATTCATTTCTTTCTTTCTTTATTTTATTTATTGAAAATCTTATTTACTTTTTATTTCACATGAATTTTATAAATTTATTTATTGGAATTAATTTCCACGATGAAGATATTTGTCTCTCCAAAAGTGACACGACACATACGATACTTAAACATGATAAATAATTTATCAACCTTTAATAAATTTTCATGATTACAAGGAATCAAATCCTGAAGGACCAAGTAGTCTATTAGTTTTGGAAAACTAGATACATACATAGGTCCAACGTTACAACTTGAAAATAATTACAAAATATGCATTTTATTGGGAAGATCCACAACTCTAAGTTTATACCTATATGTCATTCATAATAAACTTATTCATATCCTGATAAAAAGAAACATAAGAAAGGGGTGTGCTCATATACTGAGTAAGGGTAAGAAATACAATATAAGATATCATAAACATAAACATTAGGCATGGTGAATAACTAAAAACACATGCCTTTAAAAATAAACTTGAACACATTATGGTAGGAATAAGAGATGAATAAATAATGTCATAATAAAACATAATCGTGGGTATTATACTATTAGAATAACCACATGAAATTTCAATTACTAGTTTCATAATATGGGAAATTCATATTCTAAACATCATAACCATACTGTCAAGGCCTCATGCCAAGACCATAAATAACTATTTTTTCAAGGCCTCATGCAATGACCTAGTTTGTCTCATGAGACCTACCGATGCACCGAGGGGATATAGAGGGCCCTAACAAAACTTAATAAGTCTAATTAATTCCTCATATGAATGGGTATAAACATAAACAACAGAAACTTTCATATTAAAACTAACATTTGAAATGTAAATAGCTTTCCCCAAACAATAAGCATAAACACTAACCATTCAGAGTAAATTGTTGAATGGTTTTATGATAGCACATCCACAATCAAACTAATAATAAACCATTAAATTAAATATGGTATATGATATCATATGATATAAACCTCAATGAAGTACAAGATTCAACAAAGGACGTTGACATATATGAATATGCTTTTAAATTAGACCATTGAAAAATCCTTGAGGAAATAATCCTTAAACATTCCAAGGTGTCCCATAACACCTTGAAACATTCAAATAATAATCAATTAGAATATCATGAGAATAATTAGACTCTTTATATGATATAACAAAGGCCATTACATACACCACATGCAAGGAGTATGGGGTGAACATGGCATATATCTGATAAAAGTTAAAGTGAGACAAGAGAAACCCTTTTTACTTTGGAAAGAAGAGTTATTTTGGAAAATAATTTGTATTTGTCATGAAATAAGATTTTTAAAAATTTATATCCCACAAAATAATAGGAAAGAAAATTTAAATTATATTTGATTCTTAAATAAAATCTTATTGAGGTGAAATCATTTAAAAATAGTTTTTAAAGAAGCTTTAGAAATATAACATTTTAGTGCAGTTTAAAGAATTATTTAAAGAGATTTTAAAGCATAAAGGAATGTTTGCTTTAATTAAACAAGAAATGAACCAAAATGTTTTTTTCAATTTAAAATGTGTGATATTTGAAAGATAAATACAGCTTAAAACATATTATATAGTGAACGTCAAAATAGGTAAGAATTTGAGAAGTTCCTTAAATTGGGTTTACATTTCAGAAGTATCTTTGAAAGATTCTTTTAAAACACATAACACACCATAAAATAAAGAATGATTATGATTGGTAAACATATATATAACATTCAAAAATAATTTATTGGTATCAAATATTAATAAATAAGAATTTAATTGAGGTGAGTAGAGAATAAGAGAAACCAGAATGAAAATGGAGGTTCGGGTAGAATATACTTACAACTTTGTAATCAAATAAATATTATGCCCTAAAATTAATAATCATTAAATGATACATTGAATATAATGAAAATAAATAGATTCATGATTTTAAACATAAATGGGAAGTATACATACACCATACACAACTAGTAGTAGTGAATACGAAATATCTCACAAAAATGGAAGTGAGATGAAGAAACCCCTTACCTTAAGTCCGTTGATGTTCTTCACTTGATCTTAGTGTCACAGATAACCAAATTAAATTAATTAATTAATATTTAAATAACCTCTTATTTATGTAATTTATTTATTATAGACTTATTAAGTTCATTCATGGCCTTCTTGATGGGTTAATAAGTTCAATTCCATTGTTCAGGTCTGTTTGGTCATGTTTGGTATACTTATATACATGAATAGAGAATCATGTAAAATGAGAATTGTTGTCTAGAATTGAAGTTATATGTTATTAGTGAACATCATGAAGGTTAAATGGTTTTAAATTTAATTTGGTTACTTGTAGTGAAGATGAATCATTATATAAATTATTTAATGATAACCATTTGGGTTAATTGGCGGTTTTTTGAACACCACGAACTCATTTTGCATAATAAATAAAAACCATGTGAACAAAAAGATTCCAGAATTATAGATGTGTCATAATACATATATTATATTTTGGTTCAACCATAAAAATGGTTTCATGACCAGTAATGAAGGAGAAATTAAAAAATGAAACTTCGTCGTCCACGAAGGTTGTAAATTGGAACCTCATGGACGATGATTTCGTTTATAAAATAAAAGGGAGAGAGTACGAATATTGATGATGGTTATTCAATTAATATGATAAAATTCTAGTATATAGATGATACTGGAGTTATTATGTTCATTTAGACAGAGGAGGTTAGGAGAGAATAAGAAAATAAGATAAATTAAAATGAAACTAAATGAAAAAGAAAGATGATTTACCTCTTGTAATAACCTCCTTGAGAACCTTCTTAAGGGAAGGTGTTTTGGTATTTTGGAAAGACCAAGAGCTCTTGGACATGGGGAGTGAATAATTAAGGGTGTTTGGGTAGATATTATACAAGTTATAGGGCTTGAGAGGATTGAAGAGAATAGAAAGTTAGGGGTTTTTATAGTGGAGGAGAGGAGTGAATTTTGAATATTTTATTCATTCTTTTATTAATTCCCTCAATACAACCAATAGTGTTGTTTCATGTGACCCCTAATAGTAATAAGTGTATGTGAGTTCAAAAATAGTGGGCTTACATCATCCTTAAATCACTTATGACCCAATAAATCATGTATTTATCATTTATCATAAATTATCATATTTTACTATTCACCCAAAATTCATGTATTTTAGAAAAATCCCAAAAATTCACCCAAACCATTTTTCGATGTGTAGAATTAAAAAATGAAATCAATTTTTAGAAAATAATTTTATAAATAATTTTAATTTAATTTTTAAATAAAATCATAATTTATTCCAAAAAATAACTGTAAAACTATAACTCGTTTTATAACACATTTAGAAATTAATAAAGGTCCCATAAAATTATCTTATAACCATAAGAAAATAAAGTAAAAATTTATGATTACATTTTATGAAAATAAAATTTCTTTTTAAATTATTAAATTGATCATAAAATTGTAATTAAAATATTTATGACATACAAAAATACCAATACTTATACTATGATCATTTTTTCACTTTTAAGATGTCTAAATTATATTTATAAATTCATGGGTAAAGATTATATTTTTTTGGCTGATTTACTATTCATTAATATCCATAAGGGTATGTTACTATTCATAATGGTATGTTACTATTCACCAAAAATTAAGTTTGTCTTATCTGACTCTAAATATCTTACTAAAGGCAACCATGTATGTCAGTTTTTCAAAATTAGAATCACAAAGGTGGAAAAATTATGTTTACTTGGCTAGGTTATAATAAAGTGATGTTTTTAAGAGACTCAATGTTTAATGCATTCAATTTTAAATATATTTTCAAATTTTGGGGGTGTTACATTATCCCTTATAAAAATTTCATCCTTGAAATTTGAAACTAAACTTTGAAAATTCCCTTGTGGGAAACCCACATCAAGAATATGGTTAAAATATCATATTAATAAAAGGAAAGGGAAATACATCTGTTACTAGAAAACGACACATTCTAACTAGACAACATGGTAATGGAAGAATAATCAAACCATAATTTAGTGACCTTAGGATCAAAAACACCATACAATGATCAACTTAAACCATTTATTAAATGGTTAAAAATTCCAAAATATAATGATTCAACACATTATAATAAAGGTATCTAAATTTCCAAGATGAACATATCATTAACCCTTAATCAGTAAGAAAAAGCTTTAAAATTCACATTAAAAACATGTGAATAGCTTCATATTGTATCCTGTTGAAATATGGTAATAACTTGAATTACCGCAAAAACCATATTGTAAACATGCATTCTTCTGTATCCTTAAGTAAGATACATGTTATTGGATATATTACTCAAATACAAAAGTGCTGTAAACTCCATCGATGATAGCATAGAACACTTCTCAAAAAGTCAATAATCAGTTCCAAGGTAGTTAGTACTTATCCAAATCAATCATTTCTTCATCATTATCTCAACATCAGATATATATTAAGGGTTGTCTTTCCCTCAATATTGTTTTTTTCTAAAAAGTTTATCTTTCCACTAAATCACTTTTCCTTTGTACCATTCATTATAAGACCTCAAATCCTTAATGAAATAGTACTGTAGTAAAATCCTTATATATCTCATAATTATTATAACAAGAATATCATAACATAGTTCTTGAATCCAAAAACATAAATACATTATTTATTCTTCTTCAATCGTAGTAACATCATAAGCTTGACCTTAATCACTTTTCTTTTTTAGAGATATATTTCCATGAAGCTTGGGATATTCATTTGTGTAGTGTCCCATATCCTTATAGTTGAATCATTGACTACCAGATGATTCTTTCCTTGTCTGGAAATTATGAGCATGGTGGCCTTTTTCTCCAAACTTGAAGCAAACTCATTTTCCTCATAATCATATACCAAGGTGTTTCCTTCCACAATTATCACATGTGGGAAAATACATCTTTCCCTTCTTCTCTTTATCCATGTTTTTCTCTACCATACACTTCTTATTTTTCTTCCCTTAAAATCCATAGTACTCAGAGAAGTCATTATATACCTTGTTAACACATGATACTATTTTCTCATATGATGAGGACACTTGGGAGACAATATTCCTTTGAAAATATGGCTTAAGACCATTAGAGATATTATCCTTCTTGCTCTTCGCATCACGTGCGTTGATTAAGTTCTTATTCTTTCTACTAGGAACCATTTCTAATAAATTCCATATTATATATTTTCTCATAAAATTGGGAACTCTCAATAACTCTAAACATGGTATAACACATAGCATAAATTTTATTCATAGTAAATCCTAGAACCATATTCTTTGGTTACTTTAGGGGAATAAATCATTCATAATGGCGATTAAATAAAATGTAAATTATCCTAAGAATATAACCCAAGAGTGTCAAACTAGGTGCATAGTAAGACCCGTTTTCATGTACCAGAATACCTCGGGTCAAGCCTAAAACTCCTTGTCAGAGTTGTTACTCCTAGGTACATCTGTGCCAGAACCACATCCACTTGTAGTATCCAGACAGAGATATATTTTCTTTAAATATCCACATAATCTATTTTGTACCAAAATTCAAGGATGTTCTTTTATTTTTATCCTCAAAGTTTATCTTAGGGTTTTGTTCACTAATCTACGTTTTCTAAATCTAGTTTCTAAGTCTACTACTAAACTTCATTTGATACCAAATGTAACACCCCAACCCCAGAAGCCCAGAGCCAGTTCATTATTTTAGTACATTGGGATGATTACAAGGAATCAAATCATGAAGGACCAAGTAGTCTAGTAGTTTTGGAAAACTAGATACATACATAGGTCCAACATTACAACTTGAAAATAATTACAAAATATATGTTTTATTGGGAAGATCTACAACTCTAAGTTTATACCTATAGGTCATTCATAATAAACATCTTCATATCCTTAGAAAAAGAAACATAAGAAAGGGGTGAGCTCAGATGTTGAGTAAGGGTAACCAATACAACAGAAGATATCATAAACATAAACATTAGGCATGGTGAATAACTAAAAACACATGCCTTTAAAAATAAACTTGAACACATTATGGTAGGAATAAGAGATGAATAAATAATGTCATAATAAAACATAATCATGTATATTCTACTTGTAGAATAACCACATGAACTTTCAATTACTAGTTTCATAATGTGGGAAATTCATATTCCAAACATCATAACCACACTGTCAAGGCCTCTTTCCAAGACCATAAATAACCATTTTTTCAAGGCCTCGTGCCATGACCTAGTTTGTCTCATGAGACCTATCGATGCACCGAGGGGATATAGCGGGCCTCGCCCAAAACATACTAATTCCAATGCATTAATCATATGAACAGGGATAAATGTTGGGCAAAAATCCCTCAAGGTAGCATTGCAGCATTTTTGGGTTGATTGTGTTTGTTGACAAAGCAGGTTTCCATGGAGAATTGTCGAGTTCCCGAGAAGTTGTTGACATTCCATGTTGACAATGAACTTTGACAAAGGAAAGGACGATCTGGAGGCGGTACAAAATAGCAGTACAAGGTGGCGCCGTTTTCCAGTGTTTGCCAAATTTTTGGGCCTGAAAATCGCCAATGGAAAATGGAGTGATATGTTGTTGGCAAAGGTTGAGGAGAGAGAAATGAAGAAGGTGTGCGGAAAAATCAAGCGTTGCGCGCAAAACTAGAGGGTTGCGCGAAATCTTGAAGTGTGGCGCGCAAAACAGCGGGTTGCGCGAAATTGTATTTCGCGCAAAAGATGTTTCAAGGCCGAAAGCTTGAAAATCGGTAAAGGCATGAGGCGCGCGAAATTTTGGAGGCGTGCGCGGAAAATTGAAGTGGCGCGCGAAATAGCGGATGAAGTATTTCGCGCAAGAGGTGTTACGAGGTCCGAAGCTCGTAAAATGGCAAAGGCATGAGGTGCACGAAATTATGGAGCAGTGCGCGGAAAATGTTTGTGCGCGGAAGATCAAAGCGGATTACGCGCTCAAGGAGGGTTTTTCGCGCGGGGTCGATTTTGCCTATAAATATGAAGTGACCCTACTCCATTCAATAGAGTTCAAGACATAGAAAATACCCGAGCTCTGGTTCGCGAAATTGAAGTTAGAAGTGTGTTGCGCGTAAACTTAAAGTTTGCGCGTAAAGTCAGATTGCGCGAAAAGCAAAGGCTGCGCAGAAAGTTGGTGTTGGCGCGTAAAAGGAAGATTGCGCGAAAAGTGGATTTCGCGCAAAATTAGTGAATTGCGCGCAAGGCAGTTTCGAGGCTGCGCGTAATATTTGGAGGTTGCGCGAAAAAGGAATTTCGCGCAAATCATAGAAATTGCGCGCAAGGCACCGTAAGGGTTGCGCGTAAAAATTGAGGTTGTCCGGTACATCCGGTGCAAAGTGAGATTCATCTGCGGGTGAAAGTTGGACTTCAACAGAGCATCTACATACAGAGGAAGATGCATTCCTTCATGGAAATGAAGAGACCTACAGGTCTATAAACTGTGAGTGAGTGAATCCCTTCTGGAGCAGTGAGCTTAGGAAGAGGAAGAAGGTGATCCTCTCCACCGGCAGTGAGCCAGAGAGAGAGAAACAGGGAGTGACCCTTGGGAAAGCAGTGAGCTGACCCTAAACCTTGTATAGGCAGTGAGCCTGGGCATAGAAGTGATCTAGCCCGAACATTGTAATCCACAGCTAGTGAAGCCTAGTGGAATTTGGTACGAACCGGCAACTTGTCGGCGTATGCTCCTTGGACGTAGCCCTTAGCGGTGAACCAAGTAAAAATCTCTGTGTCTGCCTGCTTACTTTCCTGCATTGCATTCAAAGCATCATCATCAAGTAAATGAGACAAGTGATCACAGTAACCACACAAGTGCAAACAAAGTGACCCTTGTAACAAAGAGGTCAAGATCCAGTGGGGCAGAAAGAACTTTTGAAAAAGAATATCCATACCCTGATTCACCCCCCCTCTCAGGGTATATAGGCCCCTATTGGCCTTAACAATTGGTATCAGAGGGAAGGTTGCTGTTATCAGATTTGTTTGCTCCAACTTGGTGTAGTCGATCTGTGTGCATAAAGAATCAGTCTTCTCTTATCTCAATCAGCCATGGCAAAGGGAAAAACATCCAAGAACAAACAGAAGTCATGTGGTACTCCTCAGTGTGGAAGTGTATATGGAAAATGTGTTATTCAACTAAAGGAATCAAACAACTTGCTGAAGGAAGGCTTGGATGAATCAGAAAGGGAAAAGATTGATTCACTCAATCATGATGTTGGAATGAGTAAAGTACATGAGCATCAGAGTGATACTGAAACAGAAGAAGAAATTGAAGGAAGACTAGATATGCGAGCTGAGTTAGAGGCTGCTCTTGAAGAGATAGATGTTTGGAGAGCCAAAACCAAGAATGCTAACAAAGTTGTTCGTGATGCCAAACTCTATATGCAGCATCAGGAAGAAGAGAAGTCTGAGTTGATAAATAAAATTGAGAAACTCAAGTTATCAGCACCAGAGAACTCAGAATCAGTTAGTGAGTATAAGCTTAAAATTGAAGAACAGAAAAGGGAGATCGATGGCTTGAATAGAAAAGTGAAAGATCAATTCAAAAGCATCGAAGAACCGAGTATTCCAAGTGACGTTGGAAACACTGAAGAAGCCAAATCTAAAGATATCCGGATCAAGGGATTGGAGATTGAGGTCAACAAGCTAAAATGTTTAAATCAAAGGCTTATTGATATAGTTACTGACCTAACAGAGAAGAATGATTCACGTGCTGAAGAGCTGCAGAAGATGGCCAGAATGAAAGGAAAACAAAAGGCTGGTGATTATGAAGAGAGTCAAATGTCAGATGAAGCACAGAATCATAAAGCCAGAAATAATGATCTAGCAGCACAGTTGTCTGCAGAAGTTCAGAAAAATCAAAGGCTACAACAAGAGAATGCATGTTGCTCTGACTCTGTCGCTCAAGAAAAATTGAAGGTAAAGGAGAAAATTGACATGGTTGATAAGCTGAAGCATGAACTGGAAGATGAGGTAAGTAGAGGGAAGCTTCTCAAGGAAAAACATGTTGTCCAACTTGAATCAAGGGATATGAAGATTCAAAAGTTGGTAGAAGAGCTCGAATCAGTCAAGGAGGAAATAGAGAAGTCTAAATCCAAAGATAAGCCCAAGTTGAAGGATGCACTGCACTTGCTATTTGATCATCCTTCGACAAGTGATGATAAAATGAAGAGCAGATATGCTGTTTCTGAAGAGAAACAACATAATATTTTCTCAGCTCAAAGACCAGCAAGTTTTGGAAATGCTGGCATTGGATATGATAATTCCACTCCTATGGATGATAAGAAAAATGCAGTGAAAATTTACAAAGGTAAGAAAAATCCTGTAGGTGCTGGAGATAGGCCTATGAGGATAGTTTCAAGGAGTGATGATGTGTGCTATTTCTGCGGAGTTCATGGCCACACATCAAGCTTCTGTACAGAGGCTCTGGAGTACATTTCAGGCTGTGAAAAGAGAGACATTAATAAATCTGAGAACAGGAAGAAGCATCATGAGAAATTAGAAAGAAGAGATTCTCAGAGGAAAGCATATATTAGATGCTATTACTGCGGAAGAATGGGACACACCATGAGCATGTGTCAGGAAGCTCAGGAGAACAATATCAGAGGAAGAACTCAAGGTGCATCAACATCTCAACAGAGAGATGATGAAATGAGGTATGCCTTTGAGGGAAAATGTTTTATATGTTCTCACTATGGGCACATGGCGAGACATTGCAGTAAGAAGAAAGCAGGAAAGGGAAAGGAACAAGAAAAGAGATCTCCACCACAGGAAGTGTACAAGAAAAAAGCCTGTACTGGGAGACAAAGTGGAAAGGAGAAGAATAGGCTTCGAGCCTCAGGGAAATCACGTGGAGCTGAACGAAAGGTGTATCAGTCACCTCCTATGTCATACTCACAACAGCTCTCAAGGAGAGAATGTGAGAAAACCTGGATGATTAAGGGGAGATCTACTCCAGTGGTGATAAAGAAGAATGGACGTTCAATGGAGGACCCACCACCAATGAAAAATAGGGCGGTGACTCATAAATCTGATAAAAGGCCGATAAGCAAAGAATGCATCGAAAAATCCACATGTCGTGTTTTGCAACGAGAAGTGGAAGAAAAAGGTAGATCCCTACAATGGACAAAGAAGACAGGGAAGATGACAAGAAAGGAGATTCCTGCACCAAGAAACAATCAAGGGAAATGGAATTTCGGTAGAACATCAAAGATCGAAATGTGTACCAGTTGGTCTAAACCCCAGATTGTGAGAAAGGCCAAGTCTGCAGAATCTTCATATCAGAAAAAGGCTCAGAATGTGAGCAAAGAATGCCTAGTCATATGGCCAGAACAGTTGAAGTTGGTCAGGCAGTTGGAGGAAGCAAGAAAGGAGTGTGATGCGCTCCAAGAAAGAATCAAAGGGTTGACCCATCAGGATCAACCATCATCCTCATGTTGAGGATTCTAGAAGAAACACCCCTCTCCCTATGTATATAAATGCTATTAACTGATGATTCTTGTGTTTCAGGTTTTAGGGAGATACAATCCAAGGGGAAGTGGCATCTGAGGATGCGAAGTGGAGAAATGATATGCTCTAGAGTTTCAATTGATTCAAATCAGATACTAGAGTTGAAGAAGAAGGAGAGCAACAGAGCACAATAGGAAGTGATTGTGTTATTAACTTTATCTCTTGTTTCCTACATCGAGTTTCAACTCCGTAGGCTTAGAGATTTTGTTAGTGGCTCAAATATGATTGGAAGATGAGAACGAATGATGCAGGAGGAAAATACCAAGAAGCTGCGAGATCCATCAAGGAAATAATTGGATGACCCAGCTCAAGAGTTGTCTATCGAGAGAAGACATACTATGAGAGAAGCAGCAGTGATCAAGCATTTCATGCTTATTTATTTTGATCTAACATTGTGGTATCAGCTGACTGTTTTTCAAGATACCAAGAAGCTGCAAAAAATAGCTGAAAGAAATGAAGCCACTGAAAAATGAGTCAGTGAACAATTTCCTGACGAAAGTGTTGAGGAAGAAAGCAACACAGGGGGAGAAGAAGTGGCTGAGGGTGACTCAGAATAAGATACTGATGATGAGTACAAGGATGTAAAATCCTTATCTGCACAAAATACAAAGAATCGAGCTGAAATTGACAGGCAGACTATCATCAGCGATCAGTGAGATCCAGTTCAGACAAAGAGAATGAAATCACTACAGCAGACATCATTACTATCTCAGGTTGAGTCGAAATGCTTTGCTGATGCAGCTGAAGATGAAAACTGGGATCATGCCATGAATGAATAGATAGGTCAGAATTGAGAAGAATCAGACCTGGGAAATTGTTTTGAGGCCAGATGATAAAAACGTCATCAGGACAAAATGGGTCTATTTAGACAAGACAAACGAAGATGGCACAATGATTCGAAACAAAGCACGACTGGTGTGCAAAGCATACACCCCAAGAGAATGGTACTGAAGGCTATATCAGTATTTGAAGAAGATTGGTTTTCAGTGTGGGGGATTTGATTACAATCTTTATTTCAACAACAATAGTAATCAAAGGATGGTGAGGCTGGTCAAGGAAGAAGACATAATATTTGGAAGATCAGATAAAGCATAGTTACACAAGGCAGGAATAGAACATTCATTTCTGAATCCGAGTATGCCAAGGATGCTTTGGAATAATTTGGAATGGAAAATTCCAAGGAGATGAAGACTCCGGTTTCTACCTGGACGAAATCATCAAAAGATGACAGTGGCAGGGCAGTTAATATCACAGAATACAGGCAAATCATTGGAAGTCTGTTGTACTTAACCGCAACAAGGCCTGATATTGTTTTCGCCACATGCCAAGCAGTGAGATATCAGAGTAATCCCAAGGAAAGTCACATGCTTGCAGTGAAAAGAATACTTCGGTATATCAAGGGCACGGTGGACTTTGGCTTGACCTACAACAACAAATCTCAGAAAGAGTTATTGGGATATACTGATTCATACAGGGCCGGTTCAGCAGATGATAGAAAATCAACGTCAGTTGGTGCATTCTATCTTGGTGAATTGTGTATTTCTTGGCTAAGCAAGAAACAAGATTGCATTTCATTGAGCACCGCAGAAGCTGAGTATATAGCGGCCACTCAAGCATGCACACAATTATTGTGGATGAAGCAGCAGCTTGAAGATATGGGAGTTGAAGTGAAGTCTCCGATCGGAATATAGTGTGACAACTCAAGTGCTATAAATCTTAGCAAAAATCCTGTCCATCATTCCAGGACAAAGCACATTGAGATCAAGTATCATTTCATCAAGGAGAAGGTTGAGCAGGGCATCGTGAAGTTGGAGTATGTGCCTACAGAGCTACAGGTTGCAGACATTCTGACAAAGGCCTTACCCAAGGAAGCTTTTGAGAGGCATCGACTAGCTCTGGGAGTTCAGTCGCTTCCCCGCACTTGAAATAGTGTGGATGTGGGCCCCCCCTCTCCCCGAGGTATGGTGTGTTTTTCCCTAATGTGCTGATATGTGTTCTCTACTATGTTACAGACTACAAAGGCGTGACCTTTGGGTTCGTTGACAAAGGGGGAGAAAAGTGCTTGAAAAGTGCTTGACAAAGGGGGAGAAAAGTGTTAGTTCAAGAGAGAAAATAGTGCGGAGATTTGATAAATCATAATTGATACGGGGAGAAGCTGACAGGTGGAGCAGCCAGAAAGGGGGAGCAATGAGAAAGGGGGAGAGATTTTTAAATCTGACGATGCTAGAAGTGATCGATCAAATCATAGAAATCACGACAGCTGAGGATCGTGATAAAGGCAGATCAGTGGTGTTGAAATGGTGTGAGACGGTGTCCAGCTATCAACAATTGGTATCAACTTAAGAATTCACCAATTGGTATCAGTGTGGTTCAACAACTGGTTTTATTTTAAGAATTGGTATCAGGGTGGAATCGAAAATTGGGGTCTGACATGAAGTGATTCATTGATGAACTTTTCATACTACTCTTGTTTCTCACGCCGAGCATTGCTCATGTGGGCTTAGAGTACATGTTAAGTGAATCCTTGAACGCTATCATAATCGCAAGAGGCGAATGGTGGTAGCAGCTGGAAGAAGACTCAGTGAGGTATCAAAGTGCAGAAAATATTTCTGAGCAGAGTTGTGAAGAGTTGTCAACAAACCCAAAGGGGGAGATTGTTGGGCAAAAATCCCTCAAGGTAGCATTGCAGCATTTTTGGGTTGATTGTGTTTGTTGACAAAGCAGGTTTCCATGGAGAATTGTCGAGTTCCCGAGAAGTTGTTGACATTCCATGTTGACAATGAACTTTGACAAAGGAAAGGACGATCTGGAGGCGGTACAAAATAGCAGTACAAGGTGGCGCCGTTTTCCAGTGTTTGCCAAATTTTTGGGCCTGAAAATCGCCAATGGAAAATGGAGTGATATGTTGTTGGCAAAGGTTGAGGAGAGAGAAATGAAGAAGGTGTGCGGAAAAATCAAGCGTTGCGCGCAAAACTAGAGGGTTGCGCGAAATCTTGAAGTGTGGCGCGCAAAACAGCGGGTTGCGCGAAATTGTATTTCGCGCAAAAGATGTTTCAAGGCCGAAAGCTTGAAAATCGGTAAAGGCATGAGGCGCGCGAAATTTTGGAGGCGTGCGCGGAAAATTGAAGTGGCGCGCGAAATAGCGGATGAAGTATTTCGCGCAAGAGGTGTTACGAGGTCCGAAGCTCGTAAAATGGCAAAGGCATGAGGTGCACGAAATTATGGAGCAGTGCGCGGAAAATGTTTGTGCGCGGAAGATCAAAGCGGATTACGCGCTCAAGGAGGGTTTTTCGCGCGGGGTCGATTTTGCCTATAAATATGAAGTGACCCTACTCCATTCAATAGAGTTCAAGACATAGAAAATACCCGAGCTCTGGTTCGCGAAATTGAAGTTAGAAGTGTGTTGCGCGTAAACTTAAAGTTTGCGCGTAAAGTCAGATTGCGCGAAAAGCAAAGGCTGCGCAGAAAGTTGGTGTTGGCGCGTAAAAGGAAGATTGCGCGAAAAGTGGATTTCGCGCAAAATTAGTGAATTGCGCGCAAGGCAGTTTCGAGGCTGCGCGTAATATTTGGAGGTTGCGCGAAAAAGGAATTTCGCGCAAATCATAGAAATTGCGCGCAAGGCACCGTAAGGGTTGCGCGTAAAAATTGAGGTTGCCCGGTACATCCGGTGCAAAGTGAGATTCATCTACGGGTGAAAGTTGGACTTCAACAGAGCATCTACATACAGAGGAAGATGCATTCCTTCATGGAAATGAAGAGACCTACAGGTCTATAAACTGTGAGTGAGTGAATCCCTTCTGGAGCAGTGAGCTTAGGAAGAGGAAGAAGGTGATCCTCTCCACCGGCAGTGAGCCAGAGAGAGAGAAACAGGGAGTGACCCTTGGGAAAGCAGTGAGCTGACCCTAAACCTTGTATAGGCAGTGAGCCTGGGCATAGAAGTGATCTAGCCCGAACATTGTAATCCACAGCTAGTGAAGCCTAGTGGAATTTGGTACGAACCGGCAACTTGTCGGCGTATGCTCCTTGGACGTAGCCCTTAGCGGTGAACCAAGTAAAAATCTCTGTGTCTGCCTGCTTACTTTCCTGCATTGCATTCAAAGCATCATCATCAAGTAAATGAGACAAGTGATCACAGTAACCACACAAGTGCAAACAAAGTGACCCTTGTAACAAAGAGGTCAAGATCCAGTGGGGCAGAAAGAACTTTTGAAAAAGAATATCCATACCCTGATTCACCCCCCCTCTCAGGGTATATAGGCCCCTATTGGCCTTAACAATAAACATAAACAACAGACACTTTCATATTGAAACTAACATTTGAAATTTAAATAGATTTCCCTGAATAATAAGCATAAACACTAACCATTCGGAGTAAATCGGTTAATGGTTTTAAGATAGTACATCCATAGTAAAACTAATCATAAAAAATTCAATTACATATGGTATATGATATCCTAGGAGATAAAACTAAATTAATTACAAGATTCAACAAAGGAATTTGACATAGATGAAGATGATTTTAAATGAAACCATTGAAAAATCCTTGAGGAAATAATGCTTAAACATTGCAAGGTGTCCCATAACACCTTGAAACATTCAAATAATAATCCCTTAGAATATAATGAGAATAAGGAGACTCTTGATATGATATACAAAATGTCATTACATACACCACATGCAAGGAATATGTGGTGAACAAGGCATATATTTGATAAAAGTTAAAGTGAGATAAGAGAAATCCTTTTTTTACTTTGGAAAGAAGAGTTCTTTTGGAAAATCATTTGTATTTGTCATGAAATCATATTTGTGAAAATGTATATCCAAAAAAAATAATAGGTAAGAACATTTAAATTATATTTGATTCTTAAATAAAATCTTATTGAGGTGAAATCATTTAAAAGGAGTTTTTAAAGAAGCTTTAGAAATAGAACATTTTAGTGTAGTTTAAGGAATCCTTTAAAGATATTTTAAAGCATAAAGGAATGTTTGCTTTCATAAAATAAGAAATGAACCAAAATATATTTTTAAATTTAAAATGTGTGATATTTTAAAGATAAATATATCTTAATACATATTATATAGTGAACGTCAAAATAGGTAAGAATTCGAGAAGTTCCTTGTATCGGGCTTACATTTTGAAAGAATCTTTGAAAGATTATTTTAAAACACATAACACCCCATAAAATAAAAAAGGATTATGATTGGTAAAAATATATATAAAATTCACACAAAATTTATTAGTATCACATATTAATAAATAATAATTTAATTGAGGTGAGTATAGAATAAGAGCAACCAGAATGAAAATGGTGGTTCGGGTAGAAAATACTTAAAACTTTGTAATCCATTGAATATTATGCCATAAAATTAATAATAATTAAATTATACATTGAATATAATTAAAATAAAGAGATTAATTATTTGAAACATCAATGGGAAGTATACATACACCATACACAACTAGTATTAGTGAATACAGATTTTCTCACAAAAATGGAAGTGAGACGTAGAAACCCCTTTCCTTAAGTCCATTGGTGTTCTTCACTTGATCTTAGAGTCATGGATAACCAAATTAAATTAATTAATTAATATTTCCAGAACCTTTTATTTATGTAATTGATTTATTATAGACTTATTAAGTTCATTCATGGCCTTCTTGATGGGTTAATAGGTTCAATTCCATTGTTCGGGTTCGTTTGTTCATGATTGGTATACTGATATACATGAATGGAGAATCATGTAAAATGAGGATTTTTATTCAGAATTGAAGTTATATGTTATTATTGAACATCCTAGAGGATACATGGTTGTAAATTTAAATTGTTTACTTGAAGTGAAGATGAATCATTATATAAATTATTTAATGATAATCGTTTGTTTTAATTAGCGGTTTTTTGAACACCACAAACTCATTTTGCATAATAAATAAAAACCATGTGTACAAAAATATTCAAGAATTATAGATGAGACATAATACATATATTATATTATAGTTTAACCACCAAAATGGTTTCATGACTAGTAATGAAGGCGAAATTAAGGAACGAATCTTCATCGTCCACAAAGGTTGTACATTGGAACCTCATGGACGATGATTTTGTTTATAAAATAAAAGGGAGAGAGTAAGAATGTTGATGATGTTTATTCAATTAACATGATATAATTATAGTATATATATGATACTAGAGTTATCTTGTTCATTTAGACAGAGGAGGTTAAGAGAGAATAAGAAAAGAAGATAAATTGAAATGAAACTAAATGAAAAAGAAATATGATTTACCTCTTGTAATAACCTCCTTGAGAACCCCCTTAAGGGAAGTGATTTTGGCCTTTTGGAAATACCAAGATCTCCTGTACGTGGGGAGTGACTAAAAAATGTTGTTTTGTCAGATCTTAGACAAGGTACAAGGCTTTAGAGGAGTGAAGAGAATAGAAAGTGAGGGTTTTTTTTAGTGGAGGAGAGGAGTGAACCTTGAATATTTTATTCATTATTTTATTAATTCCCTCAAGAAAACCAATAGTGTTGTTTCATGTGACCCTTAATAGTAATAAGTGCATGTGAGTTCGAAACTAGTGGGCTTAAATCATACTTAAATCACTTATAACCCAATAAATCATGTATTTATCATTTATCGTAAATTATCATATTTTACTATTCACCCAAAACTAATGTATTTTGGAAAAATCCCAAAAATTCACCCAAACCAATTTTAGAAATGTAGAATTAAAAAATGAAATCCATTTTTAGAAAATAATTTTCTAAATATTGTTAATTTAATTTTTAAATAAAATCATAATTTATTCTAAAAAAGAACTTTAAAACTATAACTCATTTTATAACACCTTGATAAATTAATAATGGTCCCATAAAATTATCTTATAACAATAATAAAATAAATTAAAAATTTATAATTACATTTTATGAAAATAAATTTCCATTTTAAATTATTAAATTGATCAGAAAATTGTAATTAAAATATTTATGACATACAAAAATACCAATACTTATACTATGATCATTTTTTCACTTTTAAGATGTCTAAATTGTATTTATACATTAATGGGTGAAGTTTATATTTTTTTATCTAATTTACCATTCATTAATATTCATTAATATTGATAATGGTATGTTACTATTCATAAGGGTATGTTACTATTCTAAAAAAATTAAGTTTCTTTTATGAGACTCTAAATATATTACAAAAGGCAACCATGTATGCCAGTTTTTCGAAATTCAAATCACAAAGGTGGAAAAATTATGTTTACTTGGCTAGGTTTTAACAAAGTGGTGTTTTGTAGAGACTCAGTGTTTAATGCATTCAATTTTAAATCTATTTGCAAATTCTTATGGTGTTACATTATCCCTTCCTTACAAAAATTTCTTCCTCAAAATTTGAAACTGAAATTTGAAAATTCCCTTGTGGGAAACACACATCAAGAATATGGTTAAAATATCCTATTAATAATAGGAAAGGGAAATGCATAAGTTACTACAAAAAAACACATTCTAAATGGACAACATGGCAATGGAAGAATAATTAAATCATAATGTAGTGACTTTAGACTCCAAAACACCATACAATGATCAACTTAAACCATTTTGTAAATGGTTAAAAATTCAAAAAATACAATTATTCAACACATTATAATAAAGGTCACTAAATTTCCAAGATGAACATATAATTAACCCTTAATTAATAAGAAGCAGCTCTAAAATTCCTATTCAAAACATGTGAATAGATTCATAATGTATCCTCTTAAAATATGGTAATAACTTGAATTACCACAAAAACCACATTGGAAACATGCATTCTTCCATATTACTTAAGTAAGATAAATGTTATTGGATATATTCCCTAAATCCAAAAGTGATGTAAAATCCATTTATGATAGCATAAACCACTTCTCGAAAAGTCAATAATCATTTCCAAGGTAGTTATTAGTTATCCAAATCAATCATTTCTTCATCACTATCTCAACATCAGATACATATTAAGGGTTGTATTTCCCTCAATCATGTTTTTTTTCTAAAATGTTTATCTTTCCACTAAATCACTTTTCCTTTGTATCATTAATTATAAGACCTCAAATCCTTAATGAAGTAGTATCATAGTACAATCCTTATATATCTCATAATTCTTATAACAAGAATATCATAACATAGTTATTGAATCCAAAAACATAAATACATTATTTATTCTTCTTCAACCATAATATCATCATAATCTTGACCTTGATCCCTACTATTTTTGAGAGCTATATTTCCATGACGCTTGGGACATTCATTTGTGTAGTGCCCCATATCCTTACAGTTGAAGCATTGACTAAAGGATGATTTTTTCCTTGTCTGGAAATTATGAGCATGGTGGAATTTTTCTCCACACTTGAAGCAAACTCATTTTCCTCTTAAGCATATACCAAGGTGTTTCCTTATAAAATTTTCACATGTGGGAAAATACATCTTTCCCTTCTTCCCTTTATCCATGTTTTTCTCTACCATCCTCTTCTTCTTTTTCTTCCCTTCAAATCCATAGTACTTAGAGAAGTCTTACATACCTTGTTAACACATGATACTATTTTCTCATATGATGAGGATACTTGGGAGACAATATTACTTTGAAAAGATGGCTTAAGACCATTAGATATATGATACTTCTTTCTCTTCACACCATGTTATTTGATGTAGTTATCATTACTTCTACTAGGCACCATTTCTAATCAATTCCATATTATATACTAGCTCATAAAATTATTAACTCTCCATAACTCTAAACATGGTATATCACATATCATAAATTTTAGGCATAGTAAATCCTAGAACCATATTCTTTGGTTACTTTGGGGGAATAAATATTTCATAATGGTGGGTAAATAAAATGTGAATTATCCTAAGAATATCCCCCAGGAGTGTCAAACCAGGTGCATAGTAAGACCCATTTTCTTGTACCAGGATACCTTGGGTCAAGCCTGAAACTCTTTGTCGGAGTTGTTACTCCTAGGTACATCTGTGACAGAACCACATCCAATTATAGTATCCAGACAGAGATATATTTTCTTGAAAGATCCAAATAATATATTCTATACCAAAATTTTAGGACATTATTTTATTTTTATCCTCAAAGTTTATCTTAGGGGTTTTTTCACTAATCTATATTTTCTAAATCTAGTTTCCAAGTTTACTACTAAACTTCCTTTGATACCAAATGTAACGCCCTGACCCCAAAATCCCGGAGCCAATGCATTATTTTAATACATTAGAATGATTAAAAGGAATCAAATCCCGAAGGACCAAGTAGTCTAGTAGTTTTGGAAAACTAGATACATACATAAGTCCAACATTACAACTTGAAAATAATTACAAAATATAAGTTTTATTGGGAAGATCCATAAATCTAAGTTTATACCTACAGGTCATTAATAATAAACTTCTTCATATCCTGAGAAAAAGAAATATAAGAAAGGGGTGAGCTCAGATGATGAGTAAGGTTAAGCAATACAGAAGAAGATATCATAAACATAAACATTAGGCATGGTGAATAACTAAAAACACATACCTTTAAAAATAAATTTGAACACATTATGGTAGGAATAAGAGATGAATAAATAATGTCATAATAAAACATAATCATGAGTATTATACTAGTCTAATAACCACATGAACTTTCAATTACTAGTTTCATAATGTGGGAAATGCATATTCCAAACATCATAACCATACTGTCAAGGCCTCATGCCAAGACCATAAATAACCATTTTTTGAAGGCCGCGTGCCATGACCTAGTTTGTCTCATGAGACATACCGATGCACTGAGGGACTATAGAAGGACCCTCTTAACAATTACTAAGTCCAATGCATTCCTAATATGAATAGGGATAAACATAAACAACAGACACTTTCATATTGAAACTAACATTTGAAATGTAAGTATATTTCCTCAAACAATAATCATAAACACTAACCATTCGGAGTAAATTGTTGAATGGTTTTAAGATAGTACATCCACTGTCAAAATAATCATAAACTATTAAATTAAATATGGTATATGATATCGTAGGAGATAAACCTCAATGAAGTAAAATATTAAACAATGGACGTTGACATATATAAAGATTCTTAAATGAGACCATTGAAAAATCCTTGAGGAAATAATCCTTAAACATTCCAAGGTGTCCCATAACACATTGAAACATTCAAATCACAATCTCTTAGAATATCATGAGAATAAGGATAATATTGATATGATATACAAAAGTTTAATAAATACACTAAATTCAAGTAATATATGGTGAACAAGGCATATATCACATAAAAGTTAAAGTGAGATAAGAGAAAGCCTTTTTACTTTGGAAAGAAGAGTTCTTTGGAAAATCATTTGTATTTGTCATGAAATCAGATTTCTAAAAATGTATATCCCAAAAAATAATGGGAAAGAAAATTTAAATTATATTTTATGCTTAAATAAAATCTTATTGAGGTGAAATCATTTAAAAAGAGTTTTTAAAGAAGCTTTATAAATAGAACATTTTAGTGCGGTTTAAGGAACTCTATAAAGAGATTTTAAAGAATAAAGGCATGTTTGATTTCATAAAACAAGAAATGAACCAAAATAAAATTTTCAATTTAAAATGCATTATATTTTAAAGATAAATATGGCTTAAAACATATTATAGTGTGAACGTCAAAATAGGTAAGAATTCGAGAAGTTCCTTGAATCGGGCTTACATTTCAGAAGAATCTTTGAATGATTCTTTTAAAACACATAACACCCCATAAAATAAAGAAGGAATATGATTGCTAAAAATATATAGAATATTCACACAGAATTTATTAGTATTAAATATTAATAAATAATAATTTAATTGAGGTGAGTAGAGAATAAGAGCAACTAGAATGAAAATGGAGGTTTGGGTAGAAAATACTTAAAACTTTGTAATAAATTTAATATTATGCTCTAAAATTAATAATCATTAAATTATATATTTAATATAATTAAAATAAAGAGATTAATTATTTTAAACATAAATGGGTAGTATACATACACTATACACAACTAGTAGTAGTGAATACATAATATCTCACAAAAATGGAAGTGAGATGTAGAAACCTCTTACCTTAAGTCCGTTGGTGTTCTTCACTTGATATTAGTGTCATGGATAACCAAATTAAATTAATTAATTAATATTTCAAGAGACTATTATTTATTTAATTGATTTAGTATAGAATTATTAAGTTCATTCATGGCCTTCTTGATGGGTTAATCGGTTCAATTCCATTGTTCAGGTCCGTTTGTTCATGATTGGTATACTTATATACATGAATGAAGAACCATGTAAAATGAGGATAGTTGTCAAGAATTGAAGTTATATTTTATTAGTGAACATCCTTAAGGTTAAATGGTTATAAATTTAATTTGGTTACTTGAAGTGAAGATAAATCATTTTATAAATTATTTAATTATAACTGTTTGGGTTAATTGGTGGTTTTTTGAACACCATGAACTCATTTTTCATAATAAATAAAAACCATGAGTACAAAAAGATTACAGAATTATATATGAGACATAATACAAATATTATATTCTTTTTCAACCATAAAAATGGTTTCATTACCAGTAATGAAGGAGAAATTAAAGAATGAAACTTTGTCATCCACGAAGGTTGTAAATTTGAACCTCATGGACTATGATTCCGTTTATAAAATAAAAGGGAGAGAGTTTGAATATTGATGTTGGTTATTAAATTCACATGATATAATTCCAGTATATAGATGATAATGTAGTTATTATGTTCATTTTCACAAATGAGGTTAGGAGAGAATAAGAAAAGAAGATAAATTGAAATGAAACTAAATGAAAAAGAAAGATGATTTACCTCTTGTAATAACCTCCTTGAGAACCTCATTAAGGGAAGGGGTTTGGGTATTTTGGAAAGAACAAGAGACCTTGGACGTGTGTAGTGACTAAGTAAGGGTGTTTGGCCATATCTTAGACAAGGTAAAAGTCTTGAGAGGAGTGAAGAGAATAGAAAGTGAGGGGGGTTTTATAGTGGAGGAGAGGAGTGAATTTTGAATATTTTATTCATTATTTTATTAATTTCCTCAAGAAAACCAATAGTGTTGTTTCATATGACCCATAATAGTAATAAGTGTATGTTAGTTTGAAACTAGTGGGCTTACATCATCCTTAAATCACTTATGAGGTAATAAATCATGTATTTATCATTTATCGTAAATTATCACATTTTACTATTCACCCAAAATTCATGTATTTTAGAAAAATCCCAAAAATTCACCCATACCATTTTTTGACATTTAGAATTAAAAAATGAAATCCATTTTTGTAAAATAATTTTCTAAATATTGTTAATTTAATTTTTAAATAAAATCATAATTTATTCCAAAAAATAACTTTAAAACTATAACTCGTTTTATAACTCCTTGAGAAATTAATAAAGGTCCCATAAAATTATATTATAACCATAAGACAATAAGGTAAAAATTTATAATTACATTTTATGAAAATAAATTTCCATTTTAAGTTATTAAATTGATCAAAAAATTGTAATTAAAATATTTATGACATAGAAAAATACTAATACTTATACTATGATCATTTTTTCACTTTTAAGATGTCTAAATTGTATTTATAAATTCATGGGTGAAGTTTCTATTTTTTTGGCCGATTTAATATTCATTAATATTCATTAATATTCATAAGGGTATGTTACTATTCATAAGGGTATGTTACTATTCATCCAAAATTAATTTTGTCTTATCAGACTCTAAATATCTTACTAAAGGCAACCATGTATGTCAATTTTTCAAAATTCAAATCACAAAGGTGGAAAAATTATGTTTACTTGGTTAGGTTATAAAAAAGTGGTGTTTTGTAGAGACTCAGTGTTTAATGCATTCAATTTTAAATATATTTTCAAATTCTTGGTGTGTTACATTATCCCTTCCTTACAAAAGATTCGTCCTCAAAATTTGAAACTAAACTTTGAAAATTCCCTTATGGGAAACCCACATCAAGAATATGGTTAAAATATCCTTTTAATAAGAGGAATGGGAAATGCATCAGTTACTACAAAACAACACATTCTAATTGGACAACATGGTCATGGAAGAATAATCAAACCATAATGTAGTGACTTTAGACTCCAAAACACCATACAATGATCAACTTAAACCATTTTTTAAATAGTTAAAAATTCCAAAATATAATTATTCAACATATTATAATAAAGGTCTCCAAATTTACAAGATGAACATACCATTAACCCTTAATCAACAAGAAGCATCTCTAAAATTCACATTCGAGACATGTGAATAGCTTCATCATGTATCCTCTTGAAATATGGTAATAACTTGAATTACCATAAAAACCATATTGGAAACATGCATTCTTTCGTATTCCTTAAGTAAGATACATGTTATTGGATATATTACTTAAATCCAAAAGTGCTGTAAACTCCATCAATGATAGCATAAACCACTTCTTGACAAGTCAATAATCAGTTCCAAGGTAGTTAGTACTTATCCAAATCAATCATTTCTTCATCATTATCTCAACATCAGATATATATTAAGGGTTGTATTTCTCTTAATCATGTTTGTTTTTTTCTAAAAAGTTTATCTTTCCACTAAATCAATTTTCCTTTGTACCGTTCATTATAAGACCTCAAATCCTTAATAAAATAGTACTGTAGTACAATCCTTATATATCTCATAATTCTTATAATAAGAATATCATAACATAGTTCTTGAATCCAAAAACATAATACATTATTTATTCTTCTTCAACCACAGTAACATCATAAGCTTGAACTTGATCCCTTTTATTTTTCAGAGGCATATTTCCATGATGCTTGGGACATTCATTTTTGTAGTTCCCCATATCCTTACAATTGAAGCATTGATTATGGTATGATTCTTTATTTGTATGGAAATTTTGAGCATGGTGTCCTCTTTCTCCACACTTGAATCAAACTCATTTTCCTCTTAAGCATATACCAAGGTATTTCCTTCCACAATTATCAGATGTGGGAAAATACATCTTTTCCTTATTCCCTTTCTCCATGTCTTTCTCTGCCATCCTCTTATTATTTTTCTTCCCTTAAAATCCATATTACTCAAAGA